>ML681972.1:17560829-17581665 GCA_007922195.1 Podocnemis expansa | reverse complement strand
CTGAGTGTAAGATGAGTGCCTGTTCTGAAGCCAATTTTCAGACACAAAATTCTCAGCTTATATGCAATGATATATGGTAATTACATTATTTGACAAGTGCTTTATCAATCAATGTGTGTGTGTATGTTTACACATGGAAGAAAATGAAAAGGATAATGCACTAAATATTTGTCTGGGTGTTTATCCCCAAATTTGCCCATCTCTAATAAGGATTTTGTTCAGTGCAGTCTGCCTTCTCCCAGTGCTGCTCCCCCTTTTCCTTGAGAAGATAGTTTTTCCACTTGTGAACATACCACAAGGCTTCATACTTTCTGGCCTCTCCAAGCACTGTTGGCTGTATTCCACAATTCTTCATTTTTTTTCCCCCTGACCTGCCAATGTGTCTGATCTGTCACATGGTATTTTCACTAGAGGGGAATACATAGTGTTCAAGTCACAGAAGACGTCTTCCTGGTTGTAAAGATCCAAAGTAGGACCTACTCAGTCCTACCAGTGTTAGAAAATTCTTCCTTTTTAGCACAGTATTCCCTAAAAACTGTTGAAAACCATATTTACTAGCTTGTTCCAAGGCAGTGTTTACCTGAAAGTGGGAACTTTCCAAAGGGTTAAGATTTAGTAGCATTCAATACCATACAAATTTCTAATTTGTTTTTCTTTTCATTGTGTACACTAGGACAATCGCTCCCCACCTTTTCAGTTATACAGCACACTACCATGGCACACCAGCTTTTTTCAGATGAATTGTTTACTCCTAAACATGCCATTTACATATATTTACAGTCTTACTAGAAAGGTTTGCAACATAGTTCATATAACAAACTAAAGAAAGATCAACTACATTGTTTCAAATCCACTGGAAAAAAAATACACCATCTCAATTTTGCCCTTTGGCCCTCTGTGTTTAGAATGGTCACATTTAAGAATCAAAAGATGATATCTCACTTGTAATCTGATGACCAATTTCCTTGAGTTTTAAGAGTTGTGATTTTGATTGGAGAAATTATTTAAGATGAAACAATTTTATTTTACATTGCTTTTCATTATCTTTGTACATAATTTCACAACACATTTAGACAGTTCTCACGGCGTCCCAGTTAAAAAAATCACTGCACTAGGATGCATGTGATGGGCTTTTTTTGTTAAGTTATATTAAAGAAACCAGAAACTTTGTAATCATTCAGCAAATTAACATTATATTGTTGTTCACTGGGGTTCAGATAGCAATACTCTTGCTCACTTTAACTAGTCACCTTGTCTTCAGTAGCTGCCCTCACTGCATAATATATTAAATCAACATAAATAAAAATGCCAGACTGGCCTTATGAAAATTTTACCCTTTCATTGGCTATGCTGTGTGCTGCAAGAGCAGGTAGTCTGGTGGCGCTCTGCCATCTGTATTTGTACACTGTGCCATTAGCCAGCTCTTGTTTTAGAATTACATTTTTCATTTTAAAAAATCCTTCAGAATAAAATGTTAGGCCCCAATCCCACAGTCTGTTCTATTCAAAAACCTTTGTCAATTCAGATCCCTGTTGGAGTTCGTTAAGAGCTCCATGCAGGCACTGAAGAGAACAGTGCGGAGGACGACAGCATGAGATTCTACTGAGCATCACTCAAAAGATTTGTCAGATTTGTTGTTCACTGTTTATGATGTTTATTTTTTGCAGTATATATTGGTGGAGCATGAAAATGTTTTCACTTTGTTCCTAGTCAGTTTCACTTTCTGTTTTTCATTAAATATGCAGCACTCGGATAGCAAAGGGGGTAAATGATTTGTTTTTTAATAAACTGCTTCAGTTGGAATTTATTTTTAAAAAGTTACTTCTGTTGCTGTTAAGTTCTTTGTCTCTCTACTTGTAAGAAAATTGCAGTGTGTGTTCACATAGACATACCTACTGCCCTCAAATTTAATTTAAACAGTCAAAGTTGTTCAGTAACACTAATGCCCTTTAAAACAAGCGAAGTCCTGTGGCACTTTTTTAAAGATTAACAATTTTATTTATCACATGAGCTTTCATGGGAGAAAATCCCACTTCATCAGATGCTTTGAAGATGGGGAACTTAAAGAATGGGAGGAAAATAAAATGATTATAGCTGATGAGTAAACTACATCAACAATCACATTTCATGAAAACTTGTGTTTTTGTTTTCCAACCAGCTCCTCTTGCACACAATGAGGAAGAGCTGCCCATGTTCCTATCTCTGTCTTTGTACTGACCTGTTGATGCTCCCTTCACTGTAGTTGCCAGACTCAGTTTCGCTGTGGGTTTTTTAATGATCTTGCATCTTTGGAACCAGTAAGTTGAATAGTGGGGCAGAAAGTCACATCTGCTGCTTGAGCCTTCATGGTTCTTTACAGTGCTGCCACCCTTTACTGTATTACAATTTTTCTTGGTGTGTTGGTTCCAGCCATGCTGCTCTTCTTTTGGGATTATTGCCTGCAGGAAAGAGATTCAATTATGCTTCATACCCCAATGTAAACCAAAGATGTGGGGCAATATTTTTCCCAGAAAATTTTTAACAGTGGCATTTTTTGGCCATACTCTGTTCATCACAGTAAAGATAATGCTTATTTTTTGGAGAACAAATCTTATCTCCATGTGCTATGTATAATTTATTAATGGTGCTGCTGCTTTTAAAGTCCTCAAGGAGAAAGTGCCACAGAAGTATGTTGTTAAAGTGTAACTTAAGAAAAAAAGTCATGTTTTGAAAAAAAGTCACACAGGGAGGATTTTAAAAATATTTTTTAAAGCTTGATTCACAAACAAAATCTGATGCAACTTTTTAAAATTGTTTCATGAGTAAAGGTTGTAACCAGTGTGTTTGGGATTTAGAGATAATCCAGTGACACATCAAAAGCTGGATAACGGAAATAAACAGAGAAAACATCAGAGATAATTGAGTGGTTTAGATCTTGCAAATCCCTTCTGATGCAGAAGGAAAACTGAATAACTTAATTCATTGAAAGAAAATCATTAGATCAAAACAACAATAGCTAAATGCAGAACAGATAAGTAGTGAGCAAGTCAGCATGATTATTCAGGATCCTTTTCATCTTACCATGCAAGTTTCCTGTGAGCTTTGTTGTTTCTGTTGGGGTTCAAACTGTTTGCCAGCCTAATTATTGCATATGCATTCTCTTGATGATAGCTGTGAACTACAGTAAGAATCTGAATACAAAATTGTTTTCTGCCATAGTTAGCAAAACTTTTAATTCAAGTTAATTTAAATCAACTGCATTAGTGCATAGATAAGCTGGGCCTGACTCTTGTTTGCACAAGTTTTACACTGGCTTCAGTGGAGTTATTCCTGAATTTACACTGATGTAACCGACAAGGAAAAAGAATAGAGTTAGGCGCTTAATAGTTAATAACTCTGTTATTAGAACTGTAGTCTATACTCTGTGGGTTCTACATTTGTTTTAGTAAAGCTTTCTAAGTAGGTGACTTCAAGTTTTAACACAAGTTTGTTTCATATCATGCTTATAAGCAGTATTAGTAAAATGGCAAGGCTAACTGCAATACAAGAGTGGATGTTGACTGCTGTGTAACAAGAGGGCATGTTTACAGTAGAAGCCCTTCATGATCATCATGCACTGTCTTATCTTATAACTGCAATGCCAGTGACACTAGAATTGTACTGATCCTTACCGTACTAAAGTGGTAATTACGCAGTCAAATGTGATCTTGTCAGTTTTATTTTTTTAAAGAAAGCATTGTATCTTGAAGCTTTTGTGGTTAATAGAGGGAAAATGTCACCGTGTTTGCTGGAGTTTTGTAGGCTAAGCATACAGTGAGGATGATAAATTAGGGGTTTTTTAAGGACAGAGTCTTCAGTGAAAACTCCAAATCTTATGTGTTTTTGTCCTATTAAGTTTTTTATCTGAGAAATTGTCTTTATGTAAAAAATCCCTTTTGTGTGAATAAATGCATAATAAATACCAAAGCATTCTTTATAGAAAGAGTTAATCCTTACTGTTTTTCTGTATAAATCAATCCTGAAGACAGCCTCAAGGCTGGATACATCACTGCTAACTTTATAGTCTATTACCCCCCAGTATTCAAGATAACCATTTATAATTTTTGAAGTCTATGCCCTGGTGCATTTCATTGTAGTACAGACAGTATGCTTTCTGTTTGCCCACATCTTGGTACTTACCACAGTCCATGAGCACCATCCACATGCATGGCAAGGAAAATCACTGCAAATGACTAAGTAATTCCAGGAAACCCTAAAAAAAAAAAAAACAAACAAAAAAAAAACAAAAAAAACCACACCTTCCAGTGCTAGGGAGCACTGAATCTGGCCTCTAAAAATGTAAATCACTTTAAGTTGTCTCAGATTGGACACTGTGATGGGGTATCCACCCCACACAAGACTGGAAGGTGTTAAGGTGGCCAGTTAATTGCCAGGTTGCACTGGGAGGAATAGCTGGCAAGCAGAAAACTGATTAGATGCAAGGCTCAGCCATGCAGAGACTGGAGAGATCTGTATAAAGCCCAAGGACTACCAGTTATTCTCTGAGAGAAGAGTTTGGGACTATAGAAGATAGTCTACAGCTCTGGTCTGAGAGGAGGAAGTTGGGAAGGTTAACAAAGGGGAGGCAGACAGGAAGGTAAAGAGAATGCGCAGGGGAAGAGCAGTGAGAAATAGGAGTGCAGAGTTTCACTGCTGATTAGATCAGTAGTTCTGAATCATATTGGGATGAATTACTGTGTTGCCACACAATGGTGTGTCATGGAAAGCTAAATTTGGCTTAGGGGGTGTGGGCTAGTGTGTCCTGTAGGTTCACGTTATGCTCCCAAGTATGTCATGACCTGCAAAAGGCTGAGAACCACTGGATTAGAGGACCCTCAAAAATGAAAACCACACAGTGACCTGACCAATGGGCCAAGTCATGAAAAGGGAATACCTTGAGTTGCAGAGGGTGATGGGAGAGATACCACTAATGGTGAGGAAAAATGGTTGGCAAGAGCTAATCCCTGGATGGACTAGGTGTGCCACTAGTGATGAGCACATGCTGTGACAGTCACCAAAAATCAGTAGTCATTCTTGAAAATTTGGGCCATACATAGATATACACACACACCCAGAACAAAAAGAAATGCAATGAAAACATGGTCTTAATTTTTTCCTCTCGAGTCAAGAAATGTGTGTTATGTTTGAATGCACAAACATAATAGAGCCCCTGGTGCTTGTGCATTACAGAACTTTTTCTCTTTTTCCCATAAGAACAACTCCTCTCTCGGTGCACAAAGTTGAGGTAACACCCTCCGTGAGGAAAGAGTACACTTTTAAAATTAGCAAGAATAGTGAAATTGAAGGTTTTTGTTGCTAGTTGCCACCTACTAACATTTTAAATCACTTTTCTTTAAGGAAATTAATCCATGAAAATATGAATAAATATTTGTAGATATTTGCTTGTAAATTATTTTCAGCTGCATCTTTTGTTGGACACTATCCAGCCTATGTGATGAGGAGAAAAATTTTGCTTTAAATTATCTCTGCTTCAGAGTAACACTGACTTAGTGCAGTTATTTCAGATTTCTTCTGTTGTAACTAAAAAGAATGAGCCAGGAGGAGGCCCTAGTTCATTCATGATGTACTTATGCTTCCATCACTCTGCAATGTTGGATCTATGGGTTTTCTATAACTTCCTCATAATAGAATTCAACTGCTCAAGCTTCATAAACTCCTCTGCAGAGCAGCAATGAGATGCACCTTGCAAATTGGGAATGCAGTCTACCAATATTGTGACTTGTCTAAGAGGCACACAGGAAACTTGTAGCCGAGGTAGAAATGATGATAACTAGATCTGAGTCCCAGTCTAATAACTTAACTCCAAGACAATTCTGTCTAGAATGCAAATTAATTGAAATAGGGGGTCTTGTAAAAATAGTACGTGACTGAGTTGTTAGAGCTTATATTAAATGTTATTGTAATGTGTACCTACAAGTGGCCACTGTCAAAGCTGCAGGGAAAGTCAACTGAAACATTTCCTTACTTTTGAGATCTTAACTTTTGCAACCTTAGTTTTTTCACATTAACTTTTTATCTTAAATAAAAAAAAATTGTGTTTTATCTTGCTCACTGACCCAGAAACCACCAGAACAACATATCACCCTAGGAGCGTTACCTTCTCTGCCTGAGAGCAGGTCTAAGAGTGGTTACCATGGCTTCATGTAGAATATGCCATGAAACAGGCAACTTCTGGTGGAAAAGGCTTCTCAGTAAGGAGTGTTTCTTTGCTAAGAACTGAAGGGGAGAGACAGAGAGCACTTCTAAACATACTGAATTTATGAAAACAGACTTTTTTTTTGTCCTTAAAGTCAGATGAAACAAACCATACTCTATAAAAATGACATTGTGGGAATTCCATGTTTGTTGTGTTAGTAATTCTACAGCAAAATGTGCCAAATCTGCAAGGAAAAAAAGGTTTTTACAAGGCTAGCAAACATGACCTGGATTCATTCTTACCTATCATACATGAATGTTCTACAAACACTATACTCTCCCATTACCTGTTTATGGGTGTCTCTAGATTTCCACAAGTGTAACATATTAGGCCTGGTGGTGGGCTAAGTCCCTATCACCACACAGAGAAAATTAAAAAGTCCCCAGTTAGTGTGATGCTTAACACCTGTAGGGTTTCTGATTGCCTCTTGGCTGCTGGTGAAGGTGGGGGAGCATGATGGGCAGCTGTTAACCATCTGGGTCTCATAAAAAGGCTGAGGAAGGTAGCTAAGAAAGAAAATGTAGAAATAAGGATTTCTTGTAAGATGAAACTCCAGTAGCTGTGGTACAGGGGTTGCTGAGGTAAAGTTAGTGAGAGTATTTCAGTGGTGGAGGGGTAAACTTTATTTTGATGGTTAGCTGGATACTAAATAAGACTTTTTCATTAAGCAAGAAGAGATTTTTGAACTGTTATGAGACTTGGCTAGAGAGCTAGTCTAAGCAAGACCCTTGTGGGGGGTGGGAGTTGTACTGAGTCAGTATGCTATGTAACAAACCTGTAATGAGATGTTAGTATTTTTAATCAAGTAGAAAGTGGGATAGACTTCAGCTGACAACCTGAGCTGTGCTGGCTCTGTTGACTAACAGAAGTGTAAAGTTTGTTTTCATAGTTACTCTTCAAAGTAGAGCCCTGCTATGAGACCCACACATGCTCCTGTTCTGTGTGAAAGATCATACAAGGGAGCACTAATTCAAAACCTCTGATTTAACAGTTTACTTATTATCCATCCCCCTACCCTTCCTGCTAACCTATAACCCAGTCTGTTGTGCCTGTTTGGATGCCAGGAGGTGGGTGGGCACAAGCCCACCCACCGCTAACACCACTCCCCTAGCTTAAGGGGAGGTGACCCTAGGCCCGGGGGCAACTAATAAAAAATAGGAACAGCTGTGGTGGTCAAAGATTCAAAACTAGGGAATTGGAAGGGGACACTGAGCAGAGAACCCCGGACAGCGCCCACTGCTCCCATAACGTGTCGAGGGAGCCAGCGGATGCTGCCCAGAGGAACTCTGCCTGGAGACATGAACGGACGAGGAATCAGAAATAGGCCCCACAGTCGCAGCCCCCTCCCTCAGCCAGCCTCCTCTCCCTGGTCTTGTAGATGGCCTCCTTTGCATAGGCCAGGAGGAGGTTGGCAAGGAGGTCCCATGACTTCGTGGGGCCATGGATGGGGAGTGAATATAGGAATGTATGTGGGGAGAAGTGCAGCCAGAACCTCAATAAGAGGTTCTGGAGGAGCCGGAAGAGGGGCTGCAACCTGGTGCATTCTAGATATGTGTGTGCCAGGGTCTCCCTCTCACCGCAGAAGGGGCAAGTTTCTGGGTTGGGGGTGAACCACACCACGTACACACCCATGCTCACCGCTCCATGCAGTAGCTGCCAACTGATATCCCCAGTGGGCCACGGGGTCAACCCAGTCTGGTGTGACTTAGCCAGGAAACACCTCCAGAAAATGTGTTGGAAATCAAGGGATATACTAGAACCCCAGTCTCAGCCTCTAGTGCTGTGAAATCTAACTAGTTGCATGGAGGCATTCTTCCTTCATGCTAATGTGCAGTTTGGATGAAACAGTGAGTTTCCATTGGTCTTCAATGCCCAAGTATGCTTTGTTCCCCATAGGTGTGGAATCTGAATAGGTAGGGCCATTGTTCTGCCTCAAGCAAAATTTAACATGTTTGTCTTTGCTGTGGACCTTCTATAGCTCAAGGAGAAACAGATCATGAAACATCACTCCTTCCCACTGCTCTATGTCTGACCTATGGAGACAGACATCAAACAAGATGCAGGAGGTGAGGGATCATATCCAATAGCCAGTTTTTCCCTCTTTAACTAATTCCCCCTCCTAGATTCAAATGTAGCTTGGCTTCTCTCTACACCACTTATCAGGATGCTAGGAAATAGCTGCCCTATGCCACAACTGTGCTACCTTAATTAAAAGTTATCTTGAACAGTTGTCCTATGTGAATGAGGTGACCTATGTGAGTTACTTTTAGCCATACAGGGTAGCATAATACAGGCCTTTAGGGATGTAAATATTTAAAGTGCTTGAAAAACAGGACATTACCCTCATCAAGAATCCTTCCAACCCTCCACCATTTGTTTACAAAGGGGAAGTTTGTTCAGAAGACTCAGGAGGATCCAGGGAATTACAGACCTGTCAGCCTCACCTCAATCCCTGGAAAAATCATGGAGCAGCTTCTCAAAGAATCCATCCTGAAACACTTGGAGGAACGTAGAGTAATCAGGAACAGTCAGCATGGATTTACCAAGGGTAAATCATGCCTGACCAACCTCATCGCCTTCTATGATGAGATGACTGGATTTGTGGGTGCGGGAAGAGCCGTTGATGTGATATACCTTGACTTTAGCAAGGCTTTTGATACGGTTTCCCACAGCATTCTCATTGGCAAATTAAGGAAGTATGGGTTAGATGCATGGACTGTAAGGTGGATAGAAAACTGGCTAGAACAACGGTTTCAGCGTGTAGGAATCAATGGCTCCATGTCAAGTTGGCAGGCAGTAACAAGTGGTGTGCCCCAGGGGTCGGTCCTGGGGCCAGTTCTGTTCAATGTTTTCATTAATGATCTGGATGATGGGATAGATTGCACACTTAGTAAGTTTGCAGATGATACCAAACTGGGGGGAATGGTAGACACCCTAGAGGGCAGAGACAGGATTCAGGGAGACCTAGACAAACTGGAGCAGTGGGCCAAGACGAATCTCATGAGGTTCAACAAGGATAAGTGTAAAATCCTGCACTTGGGACGAAAAAACCCCATGTACTGCTACAGGCTGGGGAGTGATCAGCTAAATAGCAGCACTGGAGAAAAGGACCTGGGGGTCATGGTGGATGGGAAGCTGGATATGAGTCAGCAGTGTGCTCTTGCTGCCAAAAAGGCCAATGGCATACTGGGCTGCATCAGAAGAAGTGTTACCAGCAGATCGAGGGATGTGATCATTCCCCTCTATTCTGCACTAGTGAGGCCACATCTGGAATACTGTGTCCAGTTTTGGGCTCCCCACTACAAAAAGGACATGGACAAATTAGAGAGAGTCCAGAGGAGGGCAACCAAAATGATCAAAGGGCTGGAGCACAAGCCCTATGAAGAAAGACTGAAGGAACTAGGCTTATTTAGCCTGCAGAAGAGAAGACTGAGGGGGGATTTTATAGCAACCTTCAACTACTTGAAGGGTTGCTCCAAGGAGGAGGGAGCTCGACTGTTCTCGGTAGTAACAGAGGGCAGAACGAGAAGCAATGGCTTCAAGTTACAGCTGGGGCGGTCCAGGCTGGATATTAGGAAAAACTTCCTTACTAGGCGAGTGGTGAAGCATTGGAATAAGCTGCCTAGGGAGGTGGTGGAATCTCCATCTCTGGAGGTGTTCAAGTCCCAGCTGGACAAAACCCTGACTGGGATGATCTAATGGGAGTGGTCCTGCTTTTTTTGGCAGGGGGTTGGACTAGATGACCTTGTGGGGTCCCTTCCAACCCTATGATTCTATGATTCTATGACTTGTTCCCTCACTTTACCTCTCAGATTCATGTCCCTAAGACCGGGGAAGCTGTTTGCTGTCCTAGATGAAATGCACTTTCTGAAGATCTACACTCAACTTTGCTAGGGTGTGTAAGGAGAGATTATGGGACCTTCCTGACAGAATTTATCCTCTGGTTTTATGGAGACTCTACTGATGTTAGGAGGCTAGGAAAGAATGAGGTTTTCTTTTCTCTAAAGGCTGCCTATCAAAATACACATGAAGGCGTGTTGGAAAGGTATGTGTTTTAGACTTTTCATTTTAACTCCTGCACTTCTTGACATGGTACCGTTAATAGCAGTTTAACACTTGAACTTCTTTTCTTAGGCCATTTTCACCACCTCTGCTTCATGGGATTATGTCCTCTTTGAACAGATTTTTATTGCTGGTACCAGCTCTACAAATGCTATTCTTAAAAAAGCTTTAATATCAATTGAAAAAAACAAAACAAAACAACCAGCCAAGCACTATCTGTGACACTACAAAATCACTGTTATACACTCAGTAACGTAGTTGGACTGATGAGTGTGGACTTTGGGCCCATGAAAAGCACTATAGAATTCAGTAGGGCTGTGTGGGATTCTGTATCAGCATATCTGATTTCAGTGACTTCAAACTCTGCTCCTGCAAAGTGAGAAAATGCTCATTGCCAGGTCTCAAGTCACAAGAAACTAACAAAGCTGTGTATTGTATATCTAACATTTTCTGTTCTTATACTATATTGAGTTATGCCTTTAAAATGTGTTAGAAGCTGTTTTACAAGGAGAGGCAATGCAGTCAATGCTAGTGGAAACTTGTTTTGTATTTCCACATTTCTGAGAACTAAGTGTAGAAAATTAAGGCTGAATTAATCAGATATTTGTATTTATAGATGATGTGATAGCATTAATGTTGTGGGCATCTTAATAATTTAATTCTAACCTAGAACTTTCTGAAGTATTTAACTTCATTAAAACTTTAAGCTATAGGTCTGAAGTATTCTAAGCATAGCCTTTGCTTGAAGATGATTTTTTTCCAGGAAACCTTGTGCAAAAAACAATGAGAAGGTAGCTAGCTTCTGGTCAGAGTCCTTGTGTTACTGAGTTTTTCTTTGAATGAGACAATGTTCAGTTGAATCTAATCATAATGAACTGGTTTAAATATATTTTCTCTTAAAATAAATTGGTTTAATAGAATTGCCTGTTGAATGAATGTAAAAATAGTCAGAGTGGGTCAAACCACTGGTCCGTCTAACCTATTATCCTGTCTTCTGACATTGTGCCACATGCTTCAAAGGGGATGAACTGAACAGGTAATCAAGTGATCCATCCCATTTCCCATTGTATATAATTGTGTTTGAACACCCATAAAGCAAGAAATACCAAAGTTAGTAAGGTCACATGTCAACTTTTCATGCCCCATTAATTACATAATCCTCTAATTTCCTGTATATTTAAGATTGGAGAAATTTGTATATAATGATCACATAATAACTTTAATACATAAATAGGTAGAGATGATAGTGTGTTCAACCTTAACTTAGCATGTTATTGATTTTTAAATTCTCAAATCTGACTTTAGTATGCTTTCAACTTGTTGGAAAGATTTGGGATTTTTAATGGAATACTTTGTAGGAACACACAATAGGTAGCAAGAGAGTAGGGGGAGAGGTTCCTCATAGCCAAAATTTAAAAATTGCACATATTGTATACACAGATGATTATATTAATTTTATACTAATAAATGTCTACTTGCAATTATGGAATATAGCAAAATGACAGTTGAACTGGGAGGATTCTGACAGCACCTCTTATAGATGTAAATAGAGACAGTCCTCTGAGGTTTCAAAATAGGGTTTTTTTATTGTATTTTGCTGTGATGGAAATAAGATGCATTATGCAACAGTTTGTAAAGCTTTAGATGTTCAAAAATATAAAGACTACCTAAAGACTGGTACTGCCTTGCACTAGAGGAGTTCTAAATAGTGCTTTGTCTTCATTATGAGGTGTTTGTATGCTGAATAATTGGATTTCTGAACAGAACATATTCACAGGCAATAACTGTTCAGGCAAAGGCTGGAGTACGTAGCTGACGTGGTACCCTTATGAAAATTACATCAGGGCAAGATGGCAAAATGAATTAGATAAAACAGTATACTGTCAGGGCTCCTTACAACTGATAGCAAAGTACTTGAATTGTGTATCAACTACAAAAGTACTAAGTTATCATGTTACTGTTAACCAAAAAAAGAGCACTTTGGCTTGAAATTTTTTACCTGAAGATTTTGTTTTTCTTTGAATGGTGGAGACAGCTATAAACATGCAGATAAAACTTATGCCATGGCACACAGCACTAATATTTCAGGGATCAAATTGCTGACTATTTTGATCCCACAGCTCAGTGGTTTTCAAGCCAGGGATCAGGACCCAATACTGGGTCACAGACCCTCAGGACCCTGCTGCCATTGCCAAAACACTAGAATGCATTGCTGAAAGATGTAATTTCTGGATTGTGGGCATAAATGATTTTATTCAACTGGGTCCCAGGGGGAAAAAGTTTGAAAACTACTGTGATAGCTGTCTTGCTAAAGGAAGCAGCACCCTCTTCTTGAATGCAGTCTGAGAATGCATATGAGTCACTAGCACTCCTCACCAATTAAACTGTGTGCTTCTATTTGAATGTAGATTCTAAATAACATTATTGCTTCCGAATTTATCACTGGCCGTAGCCACTCCAGTAGTACAAGACCTGAAATTGGAATTGCTTTTCCTGCATGCTGAGGTTTAGCAAGGAGAGAAGGTTTGTTGAAAGTGAACTAAACACTCCTTATATTTGGATATGGTCTGATTAGGCTCTACCAGGAGATTCTTTAATAAAATAGGGCACTGAACTGGGAATCAGTAGACCTGGGATCTGGTCTTGCCCCTGCCTAGACCTACTGTGCAACTGGAGACAAGATTACTCATTTACCTCTCTTGGCTATCTTCTCCTCCTACCTCTTTCCCTGTTTAGTTGGATTATAAAATCTTTAAGGAGTGAACTGTCTCCCACTCTGTAAATCGCATACCACAATGGGACATAATGTTTATGGGTATAGGCATTATTGTAATACAACTGAGATAGTGTCACCAAATTTGCTAAGAGCAATCACTGCATTTTAAAAACGTCAATGCTATGTTTTCTTTGCATTTACACCTTCTCTTTGGGGCACTTTCAGCTATTTCAGCATTGTATGAGAACAGACCTGAATGGACTATGCAGGAGTGAAACTCAATAGAACTGTTTTCATTGGCCAATCTATTTGAAGTGCTAGGATACAGTGTAGGTGGCAAAAAGTTCCTGTATTATATTGGTAACATGAGTAACTATGACTTTATCCCACTTGTCTGTTTTTAAATTTAAGTTCTGGTGAAAAGCCATTTAGGGAAGGGACATGTCAGGATGGATCCCCAGCTGCTGTGAACTATCATAATGAGAGCTCTGACAGTTTATACTAGCTGAGGATCTACACCCATATGGATAAAGCTGATAGCTGTTTTGTGTTTTGGAGAGCAATTTTAATATTGTATTCAGGTACACGTGATGGGGTTAAATAGTTCACAGTGCCAAGACTTTCACTGAAATATACACAGACCACAAGAATGAAAGGCAATCCTGCTCTGCTGTCCCATGCATGTTTTAAAACTAAGCTATAAATTTACTTCAACTTTCTGAGTTTCTAGATCAAGTGTATGCTCAGTACTGGAGGATGCATGTGTCTAGAGAAATTCAGAAATGCTCTCTATCATTCTATTTAGAAGCTTCTTTAGATGCTTGTTAATTGAGAAACTGGTGCAATTTTGGGAGATCCAATAGTGTATCCCATACTGAAGCCAGATGTACTTTAGAAGCAAGTTTTTAGTAAAGTTAGGGTCCTAGTAGAGGACACTGCAAGGAGATGGAGTCTTTCCTGTAGTCTACAGGGCACATCTGCAGCAGCTACTTCAGTTCTGTGGCTAAAGTAGGCCTATACTGCCCAATAAGATTTCAGGAGGGGTAATACAGGAAAAACTACTTCAGCAGTGGATTCTCTTGCCTTATCCTTCCTACTGTTTGTCCCATCAAATCTTTGCATGCTGCCATACAAGGAGCCCTTCACAGACCAATCCACGTGAGGATTAACATTTGTTTTCATGTATCTACCCATGAGAAGAATCCCTCTAGCACAGCACAGTCATACAAGTTCCTCTCTCAGGGCACCACCATGATCAGAGAGTTGGGAGTTAGATTTGCCTGGTAGTAAAGTAGATGCTGGTAATACATTACCTTTATACAGCTCTAAGAGATCACTTACTGAATACTGAGTTTTTTACTAATTTTAGTTGTGGGTGTAAAACTACTTTACATGGCAAATGAAGGTAACAAAATGTGTGTTAGAGGCAGTAAATAATGACATGCATTGTAGCTGATTACAAAGCAGGTCTAGAAGGATTGAGGAAATCCAGAATTAGGCATTGATAGAGAAGATTTAATTGAAGGTTGAACAGACTAAGAACAAAAAGTGACAGGCTTGATAACCTGTTTCCGCTGTACCTCTAATTCAGAGACAAGGCTGGTACGTAAAGTACCTTCACAATATCAGTAGGATTAGAACAGCCTTCACATGGCTACAGTTTGGGTTTATAGACTGATTCCAATCCTGCAATGAAGTATTGAGTGCCTAATTTCATCACCTCCCAGGATCGGGCTGATAACGGGTTACTGAAGGTATGGAATGGTCCCATGTAGGAGGCACAGAAGTTGCCCCAGCAGCCTTCAGGTGGTCAAGGATATAAAGCAATATGCTCTGAAGTGTCTTTCTACTTTTTTGATTGAAGTATTTGAGATCTTTCCTACAAATGTCAGATGCTGTCTGCCCTACATCTGTGCAGCTGCTTTTCCATACCCTGCCCTACACTTTTGGCTCACAGCTGCCCACTCTTTTCCTCAAGTGCTGATGCTACTGGAGCTTGCTGATGACCCACAATTACAATACAGATTGTTGGCATTTCACAGGTGGCAATTAGCAGCTGGCAAGGGTGGTAGATGGTGGGTAAAGAAGGGGACAATCACTCAGAGGAAGCAAAAAGGGTCTGTGTTTTCATCTGGCTGGTCAATTAAAAAACAGGCACAGCAATCAGTCAGACCAGGTTGATTTCAGCATTTCAAACTCCTGGACCCAGTTCACTCCTGAGTTAACTACCTCAAGAACCACTTCACTGCTTCCTTGTGACTTCATTGGTCATTACAAAAATTTCTGAGTTGGGGGAGAATACAGATTAACTATCACAATTTCAGCCACGTATGTAATGTCTAGCTTTTAAATGAAATCAAGATAGGCCATTAGTACTGAGCTCTTACTATTTTGGAAGCCAAAACTGTTAACACAGTAAAATATTTAAAGCTGATAACAACAGGATGTATCATTCAACAGCATTGTTATCATGAAATGTATCTTATGTGAGGTCAGGCATAAAAATGTGATGGCTGTGAAAAAAGGAAAAGCATCAACCTTCTTTCAGAAAAATATACAGATCCTTCTGAATGGGGGTGTTGAGGATTGGAAAGGAGGTTGAACTGTTCAGAAGACTTTTGCAGTTCAAAACCTATTTAAAAATAAGAATGGATACAATTCCTCTCTGTAATGACCCTGTGGCTTATCTAGGGCTGGATGACCCAGAAGAGCTAAACTAGGAATTGCTGTGGCTCATAACCCATCAAAAGATATGACTGTCTAGCAGAGTTGATTGTGTGCTCTTCTGCTGGTAGGTATTTATGGGGTTGAAGCTGAAGGTCTCTCCGCAGCCAAAAATATTGCTTCTTACCTCTGCTCAGTCCTTCAGATGTGTTCCTTTCTCGTGCTGAGGCCACATCTAATGGGGTTCTGCAAATGTGGGTGTAGAAACCTAGCCATAGGCATCAAAATTGGGGTGGAAGTTGGCCATGCTGGCTGTCATCAAACTATTATGCTTCTATAGTGTTTGCTTGCATGTTTGCCTGCACTTCACACGGGTTCATCCTTCTTAAGTTTTTTTTTTGTTTGTTTTAATATATGTCTAAAGGTATAACATCAAACTTTAGTTACAAAGTTGCCATTTTGATAGATGACATACAGTACTGAATACAAACTGTACTTGTTATCCCAGATCAAACCCAAATCACATTCACTGGGTGGGCTGGAAAAATTATAAGTAATTTTATTCTTTTAGTAGTAATGAATAGCTGACACTTTGTCTAAAAGTAATCCTTAGGATGCTATAGCATGTCTCATCTGGGAACTCAACTGTTTGGAATTTAAGTGTTTGAGGTTAAATAAAAAGCATATTTGCAAAAACTAAGTCAGTGATGTAACTACACCTTTTTATCAAGTGGAAAATGTTAGCAATAATTCAGGTGTTTTCTTTGTAAACAGAGTGAATACACTGTTTACAAAGGAATCATGCTACATTAATCACTGACCATGGATATTGGTCAACATCTTAAAGGTCAAATATATTCATAACACATAATCTTATGTGTGTTTGGGAAATGGCTGTGGAGAGACTATCTATTACAGTACTAGTGGATCGGGATTTTGCAATAATAGCTCTAACTCACAATGAGATGACAGATGTGGCTTCCACAGTTAGACTCAGTTTAAATGTAGACCCCCATATTAAAATTCACAGTAAGATGGCCAAAAAGTACCAGTGTGGCTAAATAGCAAAGTAAAAGAAGCAGAGATAAAAAGGTATCCTTTAAAGTGGAAGTTAAACCTTACTGAGGAAAACAGAAAGGAGCCTAAATTCTGGCAAATGAAGTGTAAAAACATAATTAAGAAGGCCAAACAAGAATTAGAATAGTGAGCCAAAGACTCAGAGTAACAGCAAAAGAAACACAAAAAAAATTAACAGCAGGAAGCCTGCTAAACAACTAGTGGGTGCCAATGGATGACTGAGGCTTTAAAGGAGCACTTAAGGAAGATAAGGCTATTGTATGGTTTGGCAAGCTTTAAGAAAGGCTGAACCCAGTCTCTTCCCTGCCCTCTTGCAGTGGCATTCTTGATGGCAGGGGTGGTGTGCAGTTGCTATTCTGGTGGTAGGAGCAGTCTGCAGCTCCCCCCCCCCTTCTGACAGCAGACTCAGATGTATTGGTGGCAGGATAGGATGTCCCATGGTGCTTTAAATTAGTATTTATGCCACTTTTGGCATGTGTGCCACATGTTGCCAACCTCTGGGCTCTTGTGTGGAAACTAAGGCCCAGTCTGCACTAGAGGGTTTTACTGAGAAAACTCTGCTGGTATACTCGGTACAATTGCTTCCCCTGCCCTCCTCACCACCAAGCTGTCTTGTTTTTTGACAAAATAAAACCACATTAAGGAGATGTGTAGGGTTTTTATTGGCATACTATGTCCCCTTGCAGTGATGGAAGGGCTGTCATTCTTGTCAATTGACAAAAAATACTTTCAGCTGGGATCGTGGTAAGAAGCCCCAGTTCCTGTAAGTTCCTCATAGCCAGGACCGGGCAAGCAATGGGCTCCAATGGTGGTCCTGGAGTGGATGCATGCCACTGACCCAAGGAGAGTAATGTGGACAGTCGCTGCCTCTGTAATTATAGTTGACATATGTTATATTGACTTATTATTCTAGGGTAGACAAGGCCTAAATGAATTCTTTACATCAGTCTTCATGGCTGAACATGAGACATTCCCAAAGTTGAATCATTCTTTTCAGGTGACAAATCTGAGGAATTGTTCAAACTGAGGTGTCATTAGTGGAGATTATGGAATTAATTAATAAATTGAACAGTAATAAGTCACCAAGACCCTGATGGCTTCCACCCAAGAGTTCTGTAGCAACACAAATATGAAATTGTAGAACTGCTAATTGTACTATGTAGCCTACAATTAAATCAGCTTCTGTACCTGATGGATATCAAGGAAAGCTAATGCGACATCTTTTTTTTTTTAAGGCTCCAGGGACAAGCTCATCAATTTCAGTCCTGTAAGCACAACTTTAGTACCAGGCAAATTAGCTGAAACTACAGTAAAGAGCAGAATTATCAGACACACAGTTGAATATGATTTATTGTAGAACAGTCCATGTAGCTTTTTGTAAAGGGAAATTATAACTTGACAATTTACTAGAAATCATTGAGGGGGTCACCAAGCATGTGGAAAAGGATGATCTGTGTATATAGTGCTCTTAGACTTTCAGAAAGTCTTTTACAAATTCCCCAAACAAAGACTCTTAAGCGAAGGAAGCTGTTACAGACTAAGAGGGAAGGTCCTTTTTCCTGGATCATAACTGGTTAAAAGATAGGAAACAAAAGGTAAGACTAAATGGTGAGTCTTCAGAATGTACAGAGGTCAACAGTGATGTTCTCCAGGGGTCTGTACTGGGGCTGGTATCTTTCAATGTATTCATAAATGATCTATAAAAAAGCACAAATGATGAGGTGGCAAAATTTGTGCAGATGATACAAAATTACTCAAAATAGTTGCATCAAAAGCAGACTAAAGAGTTACAAAAGGATTTAGCAAAACTTTGTGATGAGCAACAGAAGGATAGATGAAATTGTGTTGATAAATGCAAAGAAAGTTGCTTTGGAAAACAACATCCTATGTTATATATAAATTGCAAGATTTAAATTATCTTTTAACACTCAAAGATATTTTGAAGTCATTGGGGATAGTGCTCTGGAAACATACACTCACTGTGCAGTGGCAGTCAATTGACAATTATTCACAACATTACAAAAGGGATGATAAGACCGAACATATCATATTGGCTCTCTATGAATCCATGGTACACCTACATCTTGAATACTGTGTGCGGATAGATCTAATTGCCCCAGCTTAATACAGGAAAAGGGCAACTAAAATAATTAGAGGTACTAAACAGCTTCCATAGGAAGAGAGAGAGAAGACTGGGACTTCTCAGCTTGGAAAAGAGATGACTAAGGGTTGGGTCGGGGGGTGGGGGGCATGTGCATAATAGCAGTCTATAAAGTCATGACTGGTGTGTGGAAAGTAAATAAGGATGTCTTATTTACTCCTCATGACATGCAAACCAGGGGGTCACCAACAACATTAATATTCCAGAGGTTTAAAACAAACAAAAGGAAGTATTTCTTCATACAATGTATAGTCAGTCTATGGAACTGTGCCAGAGGATGTTCTGAAGGCCAAGATGATAATGGGTTTGAAAAAGAGCTGAAGTTTGTGGAGGATAGGTCCGTCAATGATTATTAGCCAGGATAGGCAGGGATTGCTGTTGCCAGAGGCTGATAATGGCTGACAGGATAGATGACTTGATAATTAACTGTGCTATTCATTCCCTCTGACACATCTAGCATTGGCCAATGTCAGAAGATAGGATACTGAGCCTGATGGACCATTGGTGTGATCCAGTATGGCCATTCTTATTTTATTCCCAGACTACACTGCTGCAAAGCAATTAAGAATGTTTGTGAATTCAATGGCTTTTGCATCATGCTGCTGTGTGGTAGGCCTGCTTTCAGGAGCAAATGCAGTATTTTCACTATTTGGGGAGACTGGATGACTCAGAGGATTGGCCAGAAGATAGGAAGCCTTTCATAGTTAGACCACTGGGTACTTACAGTCCAGGTTCTGTGGGGCAAAAATTGCCAACCTGTGACTTTAGTAGCTTAGGTGAAACGTGAGGAATTCAGTCTCTAGTTCTGTTAATTCAGTACATTTCTTGGTCTCAACAGGACTTTTAAAAACAAGACCTAACCCACTTTGCTCTAGGGTTGGAGAAGGAGCACTCATTTGTCAAAGAGGAGCAGAATTAAAGTCAATGGAAGTTCTGTCATTGACTTCAATGGGAGCACAATGAAGTCTCATAATCAACCGTCAGTGGTAGGATGCTCAACATGTGACCTTTTTAAAGATGTTTTTAAGTGCATTCAGTGTATTTGAGTTTTCTAAAGTTTTCAGTATAACTTCTCTCAAACAAAATGCACATGAACATGTTAGCAATCAAAATATGAGCCAAATTCTGTTGTCAAAACCTCACCAGTTCAGGTGTAATTGGGGATGGATTTTGGCATGTGATTCTCAGGCTGGTCACATCAATATCCTATGATGGTCTTTATGTGGAAGGTGAGTCCTACCCTCCCTTTTGCTAAAAGCACCACTTTGAGTAAAGATTGTATTTCCACAGGAGGTGCCCAGATCCTCTACTATCTTATTAAGCTCATTTTCTCTCTCCAGATAGGAGCCTCTCTCTAATGATGAGGCCTAAGTCAGTTAGGCAGGTGATGAGTCAGTCTCTGGAATTCCACCCATCTTAAAAAAAAGCCAACCTTAAGTGCAGTCCTTCTTAAAAATAACCAACCCACAGACCTAATCCGTCTTTCTTCAAAAATTCACTGGAAACAAAACAGCTCTTAGTCTATTTTCTTTCTTGGGTTAACCCTTTCCTGGCTGGCCATAACCCCATTATGAATCAAAGGGAGAGAGAAACCAACATACATACTCACTTGAGTCTTATTTGCTGGTGTGAAACAGAAGCTCCCAGAATCTAGAGATGCAGGGTGGCCTCCACACTCCCCATAGCCCATCAACTATCTTTCTCTTCCTTAAGTAGACTGCAGGAAGGCTACCTATCTTTAGCTGCTCCACTGCTCTTTGTTAGCCCTTGGTGTCTCAGAGAGAAGTCAATTTCAAAAGGGATAGCCGTGTTAGTGTAGTCCAGTAAAAAAACAACAAGGAGTTGTGTGGCACTTTAAGACTAACAGATTTATTTTTTGCATGAGCTTTCGTGGGAGAAGATCCCACTTCCTCAGATGCTT
>ML681972.1:17178121-17560429 GCA_007922195.1 Podocnemis expansa | reverse complement strand
GAAAGCTCATGCAAAAAATAAATCTGTTAGTCTTAAAGTGCCACACAACTCCTTGTTGTTTTTTCAGAGAGAAGTTCCATTGAAGCCTCATATAGTACCAAAAGTATTAGAGTGGGGTTTCCAATCTGTGGCTCAGGGGCCAAAAGTGGCCCATAAGGGCATTCTAAGGGTCTGGCTCTCCCCTCCCGCTGGCAAACAAAAGGGAGCTGCTGCCTAAGGACCTGGCTGGAGTGCATTGCCACACGGTTAAAAGAAAGGTGCAGGCCCCTTGCTGCAGCCAAGGGAACAGGATAGCACACTGCCTTCCTCTGGGCCAGAGTTTCTCAACCACTGTGTCGGGACACATTACTGTGTTGCCACGCACTGGTAAGTGTCACAGTGAGCCAGGGAGATGGCTGGATTCAGCCTGTGCAAGAGATGGCTGGATTTGGCCTATGGGGAGTGGGTTGGTGTGTCCTGCAGGGCTGTGATATGCCACCAAGTCTGTCATGACCTACAAAAGATTGAGAACCACTGCCCTGCACTACAGCAGTGAACACAGCAAAGCTCTCTGCCTGAGTCCATATGTGCTAGAGTCTCTGCTGGACCCAAGAGACAGGAGATCTACGAAGAGGGTAATCTCTTCACTGAACTCCTCCTGTCTGGCTGCAGTGGAAGGGAGGGAAAGAGGGCAGCTGACAGAGACTGGTGGCTCTTGAGGGTTGTAACAATATCTATAGGCCAAAAAGGCTGGGAACCACTGTATAGAGTATACTCTTTCACTGGCGGCTATCACTTCTCTGAATCCCATTCCTAATGGGTAGTAAAAAAGCAAAACCATTTACTAGGGAGTTTAAATTTCAAACACCTAGGAGTTGTTTGTAAATAAATTTAAAGAATTTTCAGTGTCCTTTTAAATATACTTAATGCAGCACAGATTCAAGAAACTTCAGTCCCCTCAATATATTTCCTTTTCCGAAATGTGGACTAGATAAGATTATTGTAAGGTGGGTGCACAACTGGCTGAAAGAAACTACTTTTTGCATGCAGCATCAAGGCCTTGTTGTCAGTCTGGGAGGATGTATTGAAACATCTGTCCTGGGTTTAATACTAGTCAATATCTTAATTAATGGTTTAGATAACAGAGGGGAGAGTATGATGGAGTTTCTGGACAACAGTAAACTGAGAAGAGTGGCAGGCACCAGGAAGTACAGGATTATAATACAAAATGACCTTGATAACCTGGACAGTTGCTCTGAAATCAACAAGATGAAAATAAATAAACAAGCTCATTGTACT
This sequence comes from Podocnemis expansa, assembly GCA_007922195.1. NCBI lineage: Eukaryota > Metazoa > Chordata > Testudines > Podocnemididae > Podocnemis > Podocnemis expansa. Next base: position 17,559,151 of record ML681972.1, on the reverse strand, counting down.
ACAGTTAGGAAGGAAAACTCAAATGTGCAAATACAAAATGAGCAATAAGTAAGTAGACAGTAGTACTACAGAAAAGAAGCAGGAGTAGCAATGGATCACAAGTTGAATATGAGCCAGCAATGTGGTGCTGTTGTAGAAAGGCTAATATCTAGAGCCCTGTGCAGATACAAAAATGTGGAACCCCATCCAATCCGCATCTGCTCAGTGATAGCACTAATCCGATCCAAAATCCGCATGCCAGGATTTAGCTGCATCTGTAACCACAGCTGCAACTGAGCTTAGGCTCACATACAACTATTCAGCCTTTGATTGGTTCATTCCCCACATGGGTCCCACCCACTTTTTCCTTTCTTGTTTGTGGTTTGCATGCTGTGCTATCAATCAGATTTCTTTGCCCACCTATGAAATCTCTGATTGACAGCAATGGCTTGCCAACTGGAAGCAAGAAAAGGAAGAAGTGGGCAGGGGAATGAGCCAATCAAAGGCCACCAGTGAGTTTCCAAGTCCCACCTTGAGACTCTGACTGGCTGGCAGATCACAATCTAGGACTGGACAGAGCACTTCGTGGTTCCCCTGCATGCTGCTGTAGTAGTTTCAGCAATGGATCGCAGTGTGATAAGGTAACAATAGAAGCTTCATCCATGAGTCGATCCGCAGCAATGGGTCTGTGGTTATCCGCACCCACACCCACGGATGTGGATACCTGTGGATTTGCAGCGCTCTACTAATATCATTCTGTGGTGTATTAACAGGAATACTATACATAAAACAGGGGAGATAATTTTCTTGCTTTCTCAGCATTGGTGAGGGCTTAGCAAGAGGACTGTGTTGAGTTTCGGGTGTTCAGTTTTGTGTGCCACACATTTTAAGAAAGATATAGACAAGTTGGAGAGAATCTAAAGTACAGCAACAAAATAATCAAAGGTTTAGAAAAACCTGACTTATGAGGAAAGGTTTAGACAAAAAGACTGGGCATGTTCCTTGAAGAAAGGCAATCAGAGAGAGGGTGGGAGACCTCCTATAAAGAGGACAGATATGAATATTTTTAGTGTCCTCTGAAAGTAGAACAAAAACTAATTGGGTTAATCTGCAACAAGGGAGACTTCTATCAGATATTAGCTTTTCTGAAATACAAGGATACTTGCACAGCAGAAGGAAGGGTATATAGAACCTAAATGCAAGGGGGTGTTTAGTTTCATTCCTTTCTGTAAGTTCACCTATCTTCGAAGAGTCTGAGGAAGTGGGATCTTCTCCCACGAAAGCTCATGCAAAAAATAAATCTGTTAGTCTTAAAGTGCCACACAACTCCTTGTTGTTTTTTCACTGGACTAGACTAACACGGCTATCCCTTTTAAAATTATATAGAACCTGCCTCACTGGAGGTTTTTTTTTTAAGAACAGGGTGGCCAAACACTTGTCAGGAAAAGTCTGGATTAATTGGTTTTGCCTCAGAAGTAACTGAACCAGATTAAGTCTTTTAGGTCCCTTTCCATACAACATTTCCATTTCTACAATCTGCATTGTTTTCAATGTGTATATAAAAAATTCATTTTTCCAAGCTTATAAATATATTACCACCTTTCTTCAACCGTTCTTCTAATGCATGGCAACACTACCCTGCTGAACCCTTCAATTTCTATTCCATGGCCAGTAATTGGAAGTTGCATGGAAAGTTGTTAATTTTAAACACAGTTGAACACTGGGCAAGTGACTGAAGTTCTTACAAAGTTATAATTATTTTCTGAAACTATAGAAAGCCTGAAGGTTCCCAAAGTAAGTTTATTGCATGTATGGTTAATGGAGTTTCTGGACTTAATACCTGGTAATAGATAAAACATAAAATGCCTCTTTCACACATCTGAATGTCAGTCTGGGGCAGAGTTCTCTCATTGGTGCCTTCTTCGGGTTCTCTTATTCCCATGGCACCTTTCTCCCTCCTCCACACCACCCTCCACAACACTCAGCCCTGTCCTCTTTATTAGTCCCAATACATTTAGTTGACCACCATCTTTGTAATATAATCTCATTCTTGTGATGGAGGCCATCATTGCTCCTGGGCCTTCACACACATCCCAGATATCAAATCAAGTGCAGACAATAGTGTGTGCACTGTTCGATATATCTATTCAATGCCCCCCTTCTGTTGAACCTCTCTCCACATCCTGGTCCTTGCCCTTGAAGTCTTCCCAAGTAATTGCTTTACTCCTTGTTATTTTTGGCCCCTCTACTTCTCTGGGGAAGGGCCAATATCCTCTTTGTGGGAGTATTATTTATTTGTGTTGTTGAATTGCCTAGAGGCCAGACCCCATCATGTAAGTCACTTTGTAAACACCTAGACCAGTGTTTCCCAACAGGGGCAGTACTGCTCCTGGGGGGGAGGGGGGTGATTTTGAAGTTCAAGAGGGTGCAGAAAACTAAGGGGGCAGTAAGGGGGCATCAGAAGTCATGCTCAATGTTAAAATTTCTCAAAGGGTGGTGGTAGAAAAATAGTTTCCTTGGAATGAGGCAGTGCTGCAAAAAAGGTTGGGAACCACTGATCTAGACCATCGAGCTGTGATATCTCCCCACATGGTAAGATAAATTACTTCCCCCTGGAAGAAACCAAAGCTAAGTCCTGGGTTAGGGTTAGGGTTAGGTTAATCATCAGTTAATAGATGGAGAATCTTAAAACCTCTGAACCTGTTGAGTGCCACTGCCAACTATTACTGATTGGTGCAGACAAAATTGTTTCTCCTAGTCACTAGAGGTGACATGGCAGCTGCCATCATCAATAGCACCTCAACAGACCCCCAACATGGCAAGGTTGACTCTGAGTCTACCTGTGACTCATGAAGCTTAACAGACAACTTACTTCCCAGGTTTCCTACCTGCAGCTCAGCAGACCTGAGGCACTCGTAAGCTTCACAATTCTTGTACCAAGACATGTCTCATCCTATATAGAACAGGAATTAACACTTTTTTGGACTGTGCACATGTTCTGAAAGACTGGTGGATTGGAATAAACAATCTTAAAACCAACGAATGATGCAGTCTTCCCCATCTTCTTTTTCTTCGTTTTCTTTCTGAGATGCCCCTCTGAGCTAATGATTAAAAGCAGGTTAAAAAAGGCAAGTTAGTCAGAATAGAAAAAGTGTAGATTGTGAATTAAGAACAGAAGTGGTACTCAAAAACAGATGGAAGAGTGTGTGCCATCTCGTGGCAGGATTCAGCCACAAGAGGCTGTACGGGAGTATTTCTAAATAGACACAAGAGGGAGCCATAAGTCTTAGCTAGGAATAAATTTAAACGTCAGGATTAAATTTCATTAAATGCCCCACACAATTCTATAGTCTTCAGAAAAAGAAACAAAAGGACTGAACTCTGTTAGTCTTTAAGTGCCACAGGACTCCTTGTTTGTTTTGCTGAACTAGACTAACATGGCTGCCCCTTTGACTATTTTTCTTTCATTTCAACCCCAAGAAGTTAATTTTTCAAGACTTCACCAATTTGTTGTTTACCTGCCTAGTTCTCAGTGACTATTCAGTCTTTTTAATTGTACAATAATGATGTTCTAAATATCAAATGATGAGAGCCACTGCAGAGAGATGTTAAAGCACTTGAAGACAGGATGTAGAAGTGAGCCTCTGGCAGGTCTCTTGCCTGTAGCTCAGATATGTACTTCCAAGCCTGTCACATCCTGAACAGAAGTTTGCTCATACGGGATAAGACTTCTGACAGAGAATCCCTGTCCCTGGTGCTGACTTGCTTCATAGAATCATAGAATCATAGGGTTGGAAGGGACCCCACGAGGTCATCTAGTCCAACCCCCTGCCAAAAAAAGCAGGACCATTCCCATTAGATCATCCCAGTCAGTGTTTTGTCCAGCTGGGACTTGAACACCTCCAGAGATGGAGATTCCACCACCTCCCGAGGCAACTTATTCCAATGCTTCACCACTCGCCTAGTAAGGAAGTTTTTCCTAATATCCAGCCTGGACCGCCCCAGCTGTAACTTGAAGCCATTGCTTCTCGTTCTGCCCTCTGTTACTACCGAGAACAGTCGAGCTCCCTCCTCCTTGGAGCAACCCTTCAAGTAGTTGAAGGTTGCTATCAAATCCCCCCTCAGTCTTCTCTTCTGCAGGCTAAATAAGCCTAGTTCCTTCAGTCTTTCTTCATAGGGCTTGTGCTCCAGCCCTTTGATCATTTTGGTTGCCCTCCTCTGGACTCTCTCTAATTTGTCCATGTCCTTTTTGTAGTGGGGAGCCCAAAACTGGACACAGTATTCCAGATGTGGCCTCACTAGTGCAGAATAGAGGGGAATGATCACATCCCTTGATCTGCTGGTAACACTTCTTCTGATGCAGCCCAGTATGCCATTGGCCTTTTTGGCAGCAAGAGCACACTGCTGACTCATATCCAGCTTCCCATCCACCATGACTCCCAGGTCCTTTTCTCCAGTGCTGCTATTTAGCTAATCACTCCCCAGCCTGTAGCAGTACATGGGGTTTTTTCGTCCCAAGTGCAGGATTTTACACTTATCCTTGTTGAACCTCATGAGATTCCTCTTGGCCCACTGCTCCAGTTTGTCTAGGTCTCCCTGAATCCTGTCTCTGCCCTCTAGGGTGTCTACCGTTCCCCCCAGTTTGGTATCATCTGCAAACTTACTAAGTGTGCAATCTATCCCATCATCCAGATCATTAATGAAAACATTGAACAGAACTGGCCCCAGGACCGACCCCTGGGCACACCACTTGTTACTGCCTGCCAACTTCGGAGTGTTTTAAACCAGAGCTTCTCACAGAAAAAGTGGATCATGCGTATTGGTTAGGCTGCACGTATATAAGGTGCATAAGAGTGAGTGGGGATAATGATGACAGGAAGAGAAGCAGAGGAAAGGATAAATGTCCAGAGCTGGCCTGACATTGTAGCATTGTTATCATATCAATGGTAGCCTTTACTGGATGCAATTATCTGGTATTCTGAATCACAAATTATTAGTGGAATTCTTCAAAATGAATTGAAATAGGTAAGCAGTCAGAAATGGCTATTAAGTAAAATAAGAAAAACAAAAAAGAATATCCAGTCATCTTGACTTTTATGAACTCAATGTGTCTCTAAAGATTGTGAAATTTCTGGTCAAGCAATGAAGTGAGTGCTTGATCAGAAAATGTTTTTAACTGAGACTAGTGTTCAAAACTAAGTTACTGCTTGGCTCAGTTTTAGTGTCTTGCAAATATGTACATCTTGAATACTCAGACTAATATAAAAGCTTGAGGCAAGTGCCTATGAGGGGGGATTCAGTTCTGTCAACCGCATCAGACTCTCTCATTAGTTTGTTGATCCTCTTTGTTGTTGGCATCTGAGCTCACACAGATGTCAGTGAAGGAAATGCAACCTCTCCTAGGAGCTTTATGGGATTTAATAAGCTTTTAATCTAAAGAAAGTGCCTGTTAGAAGCAGCTGTTAACATTTTTAGGTTCCAACACACGGATTCTTATATCAAGTCTGTCCTGATATTCACCTATTTGGCAGAACCACTTGAACGAAGGATTGTGCACTGCATCACAATTTTTCCCTTTGCAATATGTCATTGATATCTGTGAAGTGGTGTGTATGTGGAATATTCCATAGCCAAAACAACTGTTTAGTGATCTGAATATGCTCATTGGTGTGCATTTAATGTATCTTTGTAATGCACACTCAAATCTACAGATGAAAATATTCTATTCAAGTGCAATTATTGCCAAGCATACATGTTTATGTATCTCATTCAAGCTACACATGTCTCTAAAGGCATTTATAAAAGTAAGCCTGAGTCTGAATAGGTTCTCCCCTGTCATCTATTGATGAACTGGGGGAAAAGATCTCAGGAGCAAACTCAATTGCAATAGACACAGCTACTTTGCCAAACATGATCAGTTGTGGCTGTTTTGGGTTAAAATGTCTTTGATTCATCAAGTGAGGGGTAGTGAAATGTTGTTGTTGTATAAGTAAAGGGAAGGACTCAATTTGCCCTGACTGAGGGGATCACCTTATGTATAACCTCATTTGATAAGTAGGTGGTAGCGATTCCAAATCCAAGGGAAACTCAAGAGATTGTGGGGACAGGTGGTGCCGCCTGACTGTGTGAAGGTTGTTTAAAGATGCCATTTGACCCTGTCCCCCCTCCAGTGTTTGAAGACCAAGCTGATCAAACTCTCTATTTAGAGTGCTGGTTTCTGCCCAGGGATCACTAGATTTGAAATCACTGATCAGGTCTCAGAGCTGAACTTTGGACCTGGCATGGTGAGAAGTGGGGAAGAGGGGGCTGGAAATGTGGCAGCAGAAGATTCCCCACTATGCTTAAAATTGCTGGGTTAAGTGGTGGAAGCTGAGAACACTGCACTGCAGCTAGTTGAGAGCCACAGAGGAGCTAGTTTATGTATGGAATTCTTATTTTAAAGACTCCTTTTGGGGGGCTTATTGAGAGACAACATATGACATGCTGAGTCAGAGCTTGCTTAACTAGTCTGCAGTCAGTTTCATTGGCCCCCCCTGTAAATCAAGTTCTTCACATACCACATGCTTGTTCCGCAGGAGTCAATCAATAAGCGGCACCATACCACTTTGTAAAACCAATAGGAACAGTGGGATAGGCAGAGGCCAGAGTTGTTCTGTTTGGAATATTTTGGTGCAGTCAACTGCTGACAATAACTATCCCTCTTTTTTACAATTTTGGTACTGAATCTGTGGTCAGAATGCAGTTTGTGAGTACCTTCAATGCCCATTGCTGCAGTAAACGGAACTGTCTTGTGTATTTAAAATTAAGATCTCCTTCAATGCTACAGGATATTTTAGGCTGGCCTAGAGAAGAAAATCACTCTTTCAAGGGTGGTGATGGTTGAAAAAATCTTATAATGTCATGTCCTATGCAGGAAATAGGAATTTCTTTTTGTTGTTCACTGTTCCAGAGGTCAATTACGTAGGACAATCTTCAAAATACAGGCAGACACAACCAGCCTGTGCCCTTACTTTTTAATTATTAGAAGCACTTTTTAATTAAAATGGTTATTATTTACAGAAGGGAATATGAAATATTTTATGACTCAAAAATGTAGCCATCACCAAAACATTCTGTTTCCAAAGTCAAGTCAACCTTTCCTGATTTAATAATTTTTCTTTACTTTGTACAAAAGGAGACAGATTCAAAATAAATGAACAATGACTGACAAATCTTTTTTTTTTTTTTTTTCAAACTCTACACATGGAGTGCTCCTGCTTTGAGTCCCAAGAAGCACAGGTTTACAGTGCTGTAAGTGGCGTATGCTCATATGGCACATTCAATAAAAATACTTGTAGGGACAATTCAGCCTGAAATCTCTAATTTCCCAGCAAATGTCTTTGCATGCCAAACAATCCTCCTCCCTGCTGCTCATTTTACTTGAAGCATAGGAAAGAAATAATCAATCACATGAGACAGACGCACCTTAATCTTAATCATGTCAGCTGCAGATGATCCGTTTGAATAGCCTTAAGGCTAGCAATGCTATTCTGATGGAATGTGATGGAGAACCCTCCCATAAAGTGCAGGGTGGATTCTCTAGTCCATGCCACTTACTTCCTTTGTTTTGGCTGAAGCAGCCTAGGGGAGGAGGTCCCCTGTACAAAGGAAATGTTCCCTGGTATAAGGCTGCTGGAGGAGCTACATGTGTTCTAGCTGCCCCTGCTCCCATCCCAACATAGGGGGAGACAAGGAAACATGCTCAGATGGGGTGGGCATAGGGTAGATTTTGGTTATGTTGGTCCTTTATTGGCATAAGTTTATGGCTTTGGTATAAATTGGCCTGCTTTGCTTTAATTTCTGCTGGGCCCAGATGGTGCTGGATCAGGGAACCCTAATTGGCTACATGCATGTGGGCAATCTACTCCCTCCATGTCTGAGTAGAACTTGGGTGGGCTTGAGAATCCATCCCAAAGTGGTCTAGAGTAACATGAATCATTGATACCAGAGAAGTAATCTAACCCCATGGTTTTTAAACCACAGGTTGGGACCCACTACTGGGTCACACCAGCCCCTCCTGCTGTCACTGAAAATGCAGAATGCATTGCTGAAAGATGTAATTGTTGGTTTGTGAGCATAAATGATTCTTTTTTCAACTGGGCCTTGAGGAAAGAAGTTCGAAAACTACTGATCTAACCTGATTGTAATGAACCCATGGGTTAAAGTAAGGGGGAACACCATTCCAGGGCCCACAAATTTGAGGGGCCAGCATTCCAGGGCCCCTAAAATAGAAAAATCTGGCAGAACACATGGTCTGCCCCCTGCCTCAGCTGTTGGCATGTCCGAAGCCCCACCAGCCAATCCAGCTGGGTGGGGTTTTGGTTTTTTTTTTAAAATCTCCTGGAGTTCTGCACTGAGCACGTATTGCTTAGACACATGGTGGTGGCTCAGGGAAGAGGCCTGGCCAGAGGGACTCCAAGTCTGCACATCCCTGCAGCTCCAGCCACCAGGAAGCAGGGGAGGTTCAGACCAGGAGGAGGCAAAAGGCAATGGTCAGGGAGCTGGCAGCTGGGGGAGAGTGAGCAGAGGCAGCCATCTAGGGCCCCGAGCAGTAAGGGGGGTGCCCCTGAACCCACGATTTAGCAGGCCTCATGCAGCTGGCTGGAGGCAGGGTTGGGCCCAGCACCCTGCAGAGGCAGAGAGTGCAGGTTGGAACAAGGGTATGGGGAGGGCAGCCAGGTGAGCCAGCGCACATGAGGCTGGAGGGGCTGGGCAGCAGTCAATTGTCTTGGAGGAGGAGAGCAGCAGCTGGCAGTGGCAGGATCAGTGAGGGAGGTCAGCAGCAGATCAGCAATTAAATATAAAGTAAGGATCAGGGGCAGCTTTTGGGGTAGGCGAAGCAGGCAGCTGCCTAGGTCCCCAGGCAGTAAGGGGGCCCATAGCAGTTGCCTGCTTCACCTAACTTAACTCGGGGTTTGGCCTTTGGAAACCCATTCCCCCCCACGCTCCCACTGCATGAGCACAGGACTGCTGGGGCCAGAGGCTGTGTCGCTCACCCGCCCTCTCTCCCTGCAGCGGGGGCAGAGCAGCAATCCCTGCCTACTCCTAGCCGGCCGCACCTCCCCAGGAGGAGGAAGGAGAGTAGCTGGCACGGACCTGCACCTTGCAGGTGTGGAGCCCTGGAGTAGCCCACTCCAAAGAGTTCAGCCTGCTTCGCCCCTGGCCACCCAAGGGCTGAATGGGCCCCATCCAAGGCCTGGGGGCCAGGCAGCCTCTGTTTAGCCCTGGGGTGGCTGGGGACAAAGTGGCCTGAATTCTTTGGAGCAGGCCACTCCAGAGCTCTGTCCCTGCAAGCCACAGCTCTGTGCCAGCCACTCTTCTCTTTGCCCCGAGGAGTCGTGGCTGGTTGGGGGTAGGCAGGGAGTGCTGCTCCACTCCCTCTGGAAGGAAAGAGGGCGGGTGAGCAGCGCAGCCTCTGGCCCCAGCATACCTCCCCAGCCAGGAGCACTAGGGTCTGCAACCCTTCCCATCAGACTGAGGATGGGGGAAACCAGGGCCACTGGAGGGGTGCAGAAGGGGGAGCCAGAACCATGAAGGGGGAAGCAGCAGAGAGTTGGGACTCTAGGGGTGTGGTTTGAGCTGCGGGGGGGGACAGGCCATGGTGAGGGTGGCAGTAGGGTCCAACAGGAGGCCCTTTAGGAGGCTTAACAATAGCTCTTTGCCTAGGGCCCCCAATCACCTAAAGACACCTCTGGTGAGGATCAGGTGCAGGGCAGGGTGGTTCAGGGCTATGATCCTGGATTGGGGCTGGTGGTGCAGAGTGGTTAGGGAGGCAGGCAGCAGCATATGAGGCTGGGATCAAGGCTCGCTGCAGGGCATGGGGGGACCCAGAAGAGACAAGGTGGATGGGGGGCAGACAGCAGCATGTGAGACTGTGATCAGGGCAGGCTGGAGGGTTTGGGGATGCAGCATGTTTAGGGCTAGGTCCCATTTTCATGCTGTGGGTGGGGGACCGTGGTTTGCAATTGTGCAGGATCTCATTTGCTGTTCCACATGCACCTGCCTCATTCCCCCTTTCTCCTTCTCCTACTGATTTCCTCATTCACTTGCTTCCCTCCCATCCCTTTCTCTCTACTAAGCCAAATTGCCCCAACCTCCTTCACACTCACCTTTCAGGACTGACCCCTTCCTAAGCCCCCATCCTCCCCAGTGGAGGCCATTTCAAACTGGAAGCTAGCAGGTTCCAGAGGAAAGGGGTAGGGGAAGTAGGTGGGTTACTTATGATTGGTATTTCCAGATCCCAGTCCTGGGGATTGTGGGACCCTCAGATTCTGAACCCCAAGGTGGGTGGGGAGTCCTATGGGATGGAGGGCAGCTGGCTTCCTTCGCTGGTTTTCTCGGCACCATTGAGTGAATCAACATTCTGTGCCTCAGTTTCCCCAGCCAGCAATCAAGGCTGTAAAATGCCCACCCTGTGCATCTCCCTCCCATTCCAGCCCACAGAACACCTTGAGATTCCCAGAGGGCTGCAGAAAGTTTATGGTGATACCTTAAAGGTGTAATCATAAAACAATAATTTGAGTATAACGCTTTCTCCAAAATGTTGTGCCCATTACAAATCATTCATGCCAGTCTATAGGTGTGGGGGAGGGGAATGGCAGCGGCAGCGGCGGCCACTGGCAGTCTCAGGAAAAGTGGGTTCAGATCCTGAGTAAGGTGTGTCATGGAAGAATAAGCATGCTGGGGCTCAGCTTAGTTCTGGGGAGGGGCAGCACTTGTCTGCTGCTTGTACGGTAAATGGAAGAGAGATGACTTTTTTTGGTTCTAGCAAAGAAGGATAAGGGAGGTTCCTCATGTGATTGCCTTTGGACTTTATCCAGAACTTCACTGGAGCCAGTGGAAAATTAGGGTGAAAGTGAGAAAAGCAAGGTGCCAGGCGAGAGCTGTTCATATTTGCTGTGGTTGTGCCTGTATAAAGAAGGCCTAAGGTTGGAACTTGGAATCATGGGGATATTGAAGGTTAGGATTGAGAGGCAAGAGTAGAGCTATAGACGCAGGGAAACCGGGACTGCGTGTTGGGATTGAAGGGTGCAAGCAGAGCTGTGGGGCTACAATAGGGGCTGGAGGCAGGGCGCAGTGCGTAAAGAGTTAGAATTTCTGTGCAGAGTTATTCCTGATGATGATAATGCAGCCACCACTCTCCTTTAAATAGTTGAGAATGAACTGACTGTGATATCCACCCAAACACATCCATAGCTCTTTGCATTGTTTTAACTATTTCAGTAAGTATTGCAGCTGCAGAACACAGCTTTTCCTGGTTAAAACTAGTGAAGACATACCTACACTCTTGGCATTCGTCCGTTAGCAGAGGTGGGGGTTCAGGAGTGCTGGGTACTGGTGCATGAGAACCTGGTGCCAAAATGGTGAAAGGAATGTCTTTGAGCACTGGACTGAAACAGGAACATCTATTTTTAACAACAGCTTTGATGCAGACAGTTTCTCTGGTTTTAAGCAAGTTACTCAACCTTGTTCCTTCAATTTCTAGTCTGTCCTTGCTCCTGGGCATAATTACTATGTTCTAAAGCAGTGTTTTTCAAACTTAGGGTCAATACCCAGTACTGGGTCAGAGACCCTCAAGTATTGGGTAACGGCACCCCCTGCTTCTGTTGCCAAAAAATGTAAATATTGGGTTGTGGGGGTAAATGACTTTTTTTTTCAACTGGATCCTGACAAAAAAAAGTTTGAAAACCACTGTTCTAAAGCACTCAAAAGATTGCAAAAACTATTTAAGCACTATGGCCTGAATTCTGAGTTGTGCTAAGGTGCATCTTTATACCTACTTTATGGTTCCTTTTCCCCATCAGACAGAAAGTGGGCTTCATCATGTAAATGGCAATTGGGCCCTACAGACTTATCATTAGATAAGAGAATATTATCAAGAGAGATTCAGCTTTCCTCCAACACTAATATCCTTCAGCTTTCTTTGTGCTTGTGTGACCCAATTACTGTGTGCATTATCTCTGACATCCTTCTCTAGAGAGATATGGTAAGACAACTGATCTTCAGAGTCGAAGCTTATTAAATTAAAATGTCTCATGCCTGAAATCATGGGCTTGAAAACATTCATCTTGTGTCCATTGCTGCCTCCTACTGTAACAGCAACACGATTTTTTTTCTCTGCTGCTGCCGTGGTTACAGTCTCACATAGAGCAGGGTCACCTTTCCTTTAAAGAAAAATCAATGACAGGTTTCATTTGCACTAGCTCCATTATTTCCCTATCCAGTCGTGCACGCCATCAGTTCCTGAAGGTTAAATTCTCAGAAATTAAAGTAAATGTGGCATCGGGAAATGGGGGCAGAGGGAAAAAAGCAGCTGTCAGGTAGAGAAAGATGCATAGGCCTGGATTTTATTAAACAGCATTGTGTTTCAATAACGCCTTCAAGCAATGTCTCTTTTCTCCTCTTAACCCTCCCCCGAAGCTTAAACTAAAACTGCTTTCTGCATTCTCATTAAACTGGGAGTCTTATTCTTAGTACAACCTCTGGAAAGAGAGATTTCAGTGACAGGTTTTGTGTCCTTGACAGCTGTATGGCTTTCACAATGTTTAATCACTGAACATCTGTAAGACGCCCATCTCACTAGTGTCTTAGTGCCTGTTTCTTGAATTCCTTTTGCTCCTGTTGCCCCCCAAACACACTTCATTCACCAAAGCAAGACTTTAAAAAATCATTTTTATAGGTTTTAGTCAGAGGGAGGGAAGCAAAGTGTAGAAGCAATTGAGAGGTCCTGTTTTAAAATATATTTGCAAATATTCTCAAACCGAGGCTAACATTAGTTACTTTTTGGAGTCTGAGGGTAATGCCAGCTTTCCACCACCTGAGGAGTTCAGATGGGGGAAATCAGAGGATTCCCCTTTTAGTGGCTTTACCAGTGCAATGCAAAATGGTTGTCTAGCAGTCTAGAACTGCACGCATTGTGTATTGTGGGACTACTACGCATGAGTTAACTCTCTTATAATCAGTCATCTAAATAAGGTTTTGCAGGATCAACGCTGTTGCTACAAGGTTACTTTTCAAATGGCAGTGTGTACTGATACTAGGACAAGAAGCAATGGGCTTAAATTACAGCAAGGGAGGTTTAGGCTGGGCATTAGGAAAAAGTTCCTGTCAGGGTGACTGACCACTGGAATAAGTTGCCTAGACAGGTTGTGGAATTTCCATCACTGGAAGTTTTTAAGAGTAAGTTAGAAAAACACCTGTCAGGGATGGGTTAAGGTGGTACTTGGTTCTGCCATGAGTGCAGGGGGGCTGGACACAATGATCTTTCATGGTCTTTTCCAGTTTCTATGGGGATGTCTACACACACACTTAAATTTGACCTAATAAACAATAGGTCGAATTTTAAAAAAAAGGCCTGTTTACACAGCACTTGGCCAATTCAACCTAAGGCTTCCCTTAGGTTGAATGGACAACTGGTTGCTTCGAAGTTAGAAAATCTCCCGTAACTTCAAAATGATCATCAATTCGAACCCTCAGGTTCAAATTGATGCTGTGTAAACATATGAATTCGAAGTAAAGTTAGTTCCAATTCACAAGGGTTGACCTTCTTCACCCTGGGAGGAAGACCAACCCTTCAGCACCTGGGGCAGCAGACCCAAACATGCCTTCACCCCCCGCCCCAGCCACATCGGGCTGCGGGGGGAGCAATGGGGTTCCTGTCCCCTGGCTGGGGACAGGGACCCCAGGCCCCGCTCCAGCTGGGCTGGCCTTCTGTGGGGATGACACCCCCACAGGCAGCTTTGGCAGCACTGGCCACCCACCGGGAAGACACCACCTTCCCGGTGGGCAGCCAGTACCGCCAAAACCATCTGCGGGGGTATCTTCCCGGTGGACAGCCAGTGGGGGAGAAGCAGCAGGAATTCTTTCTCCCCCGCCCAGACCACTTTGTCAGCTTAGGACCGGGGGAACCCCTTGGCCCCAAGCTGTCAGTGGGAGCCAGCAGAATCACTTCTCCCCCATCCCCCCTGCTGCTGACAGCTCAGGGCCAAGGGGTTCCCCTGGCCCCAAGCTGACAGCACAGCCGAGCAGAGGAGAAGAGATTCGTCCCACTGCACTGACAGCGTGGGGGGCATTCCCTTCTCCTGCGCCCTGGCCCCAGGGACCCCTGGCAGGGGAGAACATTCCTCTGCCTGGCTCCTGCCTTCTGAGCCGGGGATGCGGAAAAACATCCCCTGCCTAGCTCTACCTGCAGGGCAGCTAGAGCTGGGCAGAGGATGCTTTTCCCTGTGCCTGGGTCAGACGGCTTGGAGCAGGGCAGGGGATTGGGTGGTGACATGGCCCTACTAGGGAGCCATGTTGCCACACCTCCCATGGTGCCTCTGTTCCAATTTGAAGTAGCAAGTCCAGTTCATGGACATGCTATTTCGAATTGGTTTTCCTAATCTGGTCACGTTGGTTTCAATTGACTCAATTCGAACTAATCATAATTAGTTCAACTTGATTAGTTCAAACTGAGTCAATTCAAACTAAACAGTCTAAGTGTAGACATACCCTATGATTCTAAAACCACCCCACTATGTGGGAAAAACAGGATGGGATTAGGAACTCTGGTGAAAGTACACCTTTTAAAATTTGTATAACCTTAATTGCACTGAAACCTGAATCTTCTGTAAACAGAACATTGCTACCAACAATGGTGCAAGCTCCCCCATAATGGGGCACTCACGGGTTTTGACTATGCTCTGAAACAGAGATGTCAACCTTGCAGCCCATGGGCCAGATGCAGCCCACGTACCTCTTCTGTCTGGCCTGTGACTGTGCTCTCCGGTACCACACTCTCTCCCTAACAGAGATAGAGAGAGAGTGTGGTCTCGCATACCCAGTGCTTGTCAATACCGTGAGACTGTCAGGTCTTGTGACATAACAGACTGCTGGGTATGCAAGACTATGCTCCCCGAGACAATGCTGTCTCCCTAATACCGAAAGAAAGAACGAGTATGGTCTCATTGAATGCGGTCCCACATATCCAGAGCTCTGTGATGTCGCAAGAGTGCCCTAATATTTTGATTTACAGTATGTATGGCTCACTTGAAGTACATCTAAGTCAAATCTGGCCCCCCATAGCAAATGAGTTGTTTGACACCCCTGGAGACACCTCCAGTGTGGTAAAAGGAAAATTCACTCTTCATATCTGTTTGCTTGGCTTTTCTACTGAGAATGCCAAGGTGAGCACCAGCCATGAAGATTTTATTATGAACTGAACACGTCAGTTCTTAGTGGACAACTAGTTCATTTCAGCTGGGACATCACAAACCTGCTATATGCTACAGATTTATGGACAAACCCACCTGGACTAGCTTTAAACCAATGACTATTTTAAAACAATGACTTAGCTGTCCCAAAGTAGCTAAGGTCCTGCCCCCAAACTATACTTTAACAGTCAGATGGGGGAATATATTACATATTAATACCTAAACTTCTGATTATTTTTAGCAGAGACTTCTATATATTTCCCTGTGAATTTCCTACAACACCGTATAGAGTCAACATACATCTTTTTTTTTTCACAGAGATCAATTCCAAAATAACTTATTTGAAGAACTGAGTGATTAACCTCCTAACAGCTTTTTTAAAAAACTACTAGATTCAGCACTCATATGACTTTAGAGTGTGGAACGGGATACAAGACTGTTCCAATTCTCACCTTTGCAAGGGTCTTTGCTCTATTCTACTCTAAAAATGCACTCTTTTGAATAAGAAGCTGAACAGTAGTACATGGTATGAGCACACAAAACTCACCAGGCTTTCACAGTGCTTCATTATAGCTTTTAGAGGTAGTAAAAGCTAGTCAAGATTACAAATGGATTTTTTTAAGTTTTCCTAACTGAAGATATTCCTCTGTTATTAAAGCATTTTCAGCTGACACTGTCAATGCTTCATTTCTAGCTGAAAATAACTATTTGGTGGAAACAAAATCTTGTCAGCCATTTTGAAGCCCAGAAAAGAAAATGCACCATCAAAAGCACATGCTCTTCCTAGTGGAAAAGGCATAGTACTTGCACAGAATCAAAGCTTAGGAAGGTACGTGGTTTCGTCTTACTCTCTGATAAGCTGAAATGGCAAAAAAAGAGAAACTCACAGAAAAGTTAGATATTTCACATCTTTTCTTGTCTTACAGATGACAAATCATATGAAGAAAAGGGATTAAAGGGGAATAGCCTCACACCTTGGGACAGGAAAGATGCTTATTGATATCAGCGAGATCTGGATCAGGCATACTCCCAGGTGTGAAGCTAACAATGTACATAGGTACTTGTGAGACTGGCATCTTAGTTTTTTACAAGGTGGTGGGGAGGAACTTGTTTGTTTGATAACTGCTTAAAAATCTGGATCACATAATTAAAGATCACACTGAATTGCATATTTACAATGGAAAGAGTTAAGGATGAGTGCTGATACA
Source organism: Podocnemis expansa (assembly GCA_007922195.1). Taxonomy (NCBI): domain Eukaryota; kingdom Metazoa; phylum Chordata; order Testudines; family Podocnemididae; genus Podocnemis; species Podocnemis expansa. Next base: position 17,542,734 of record ML681972.1, on the reverse strand, counting down.
ATTCAGCCTTTTCTGATGGGTGGAATTTACCCCTGTTCAAGCAGTTGGAAACTTCTTTGTATCTGTTTCTTCCATTTTGTCCCCTGGCACAGTGGTTCTCAACCTTTTGCAGGTCACAACACACTTGGTGGCAAATCGTGACCCTCCAACAGTGTTTCCCAATCAGTGTGCCACAGCACACAGGTGTGCTGTCAAGTCTGAGCAGGTGTGCCACAAAATTTTTTGAAAAACTATTCAAAGAGCTCTGGATTGGCTCAAGAATATTCATGAGTTCATTTGGAAACTATATGGTGGTGTGCCTCGGATTAATTAAAGGCAGCAAGGTGTGCCATGGCAGAGAAAATGTTGGGAACCACTACCCTACAGGACACACCAGCCCACTTCCCCCAGGCCAAATCCAGCCATCTCCCCAGATCTCCGTGACACACTTACCAGTGTGTGACAACACAGTTATGTGTTCTGACAGAGCGGTTGAGAACCACTACCCTGGGACATCACAGCCTGGGACGAGCTTAGTACTTTGACACAAAGTGAAATGGTCTCATTAAAACTCAGGCCTAGATTTGTTCTATGCCTGGGCCTGCTCAGCACAGGAGTATGTGGATCAGCTGGGGACCTAATTACCTCTTGCTCATTTTCATTCTAAATTAATATTATCCATTAGATGTTAAAGATCTGATTTAGTTGGTACAATGACTTAATGTATTTCTCTCTTGGACCAATAGAGATTAAGTCATATATAGAAACGAGTATTGCAAGGTCGCATTCTCATCTGTCTTCTTTTTTTTTTTTTTAAGAAGAATACCAAACAAAAAAGAGCAGTCAAGTTAGTGTTTTTAGTAACTCCTTATGGAATGAGTCTGGATTAAAATAATAGCAGTAGCAAAGGTCACAGTCCTTGGCAAAGCTCTGTGATGATGTTTACACAGCATCTACCCCCATTAGCCTTTGCTCAGACTAGTCCTAGCGCTTCTATCACTTTCCTCAATGTTAACTCCGTTTCTCATCCACAATGAAAAGTTGGTAGAACAATGATGTAGTGAGGAGGCATGGCCCTCCTCAGGGGCAGACACCGCTGGGAGAGGCCAGGTGCTACTAGTCCATCGGGCCAGAAGCTAAGGGGCAGGACAGGTAGTACCAAAGGAAGGCTGGCAGGCTCATTTTGGGCCAAGCTCCCAAAGTTGCAGGACATCTCTTCCCTTCCATAGGAGCTTCCCCCACCCTGGGATCCGTACCCGACAGAGGAACTGCCAGGGGACTAGGATCTGTTCCCACATGCAACCCAGCGACTGGTCCCTACCATGGAAATTGGCTACATAACAGCTACTAGAGAGAGGCCCCTCAGACCAGCAGCCCAGGGTCCAGAGGCATCCCTAGAACCAGTTAGCCTGAAGGGCATGGGGATCCTGTCCCAGGCCACAGACTTGGAAGAGCTGCCTGCTGCTGACAACCTGGAGATTCCAGCCGGCTGCGGCCTGGAAAAACTGCCCCTTGCAGACAGCTATGATGAGCTGCCAGACCTGCCACCCCCAGGTGCCATGGAGGGGTTCTGCAACCCACCCCTAGGAGAATACCACGATGAGGCCAAGCAGGTACTGCTGGAAGCAGCTCAGGGGAGCTATATCCCAGGTGGTCTGATCTGAGCCTGATGTCAGGGTCCATGTGTTGCAGGTGAAACCCCACTGCCCCCCCCCAGCTGACTTAGCAGCCATGCCTAGAGCCCTGGGGTGGGACACAGTGGAAATAGGGAGGCCTATGAACCCCTCTTCCTTTTCTCTTCCTGAGCAATGCTACCAGCGATTTCATGATCCCTGAAGCAGCTGACCCATTTGATCCCTGTGATTGCTTGTGCCCCTAAACCTAGAGACTCTTTAGTATGGCAGCGCCACCCAAAGGGCCCTAGGCTCTTTGGTGGTGTAGCAGCCCTGACCAAGGGGCCCGAAACTCTCTATTGACCTGATCCTTCAGGGCAAGATGAACAGAAAAAGGGGGGGGGGGTTGCACCTGCCTTTGCACAGACGGGGTGTCCCATGCCATCACAAATGGCTTTTCTCAGTTTGAGAATAGGACACTGAAATCTAGTACTGACTATTTTCATAAGAAGCTCTAATAGACTGTAAATTCAACAGTACAGAGGAAATGAGATTGTCTTTATTATTTTTAATTACATGCTTTAAACTTCTGTCAAATATAAAGTAGTGGGAGGGGTTTTAAAAGAGCAGTGTATGACATGTTCTAGGAGGATTCTTATTACAACATTCCAAAATGCCTATTAAAAATAAAGATTTGAGGGCAAATGCTAGTTTTTATCTTGCACTAAGAATGTGTACATTGCTTTGTGCAAGGTAGAAGACAATCACAAGAACATTTCTTTCAATGCCATTCCCCTGTGAGCGCAATTACCTTATTACTCATTTTCTCTGTAAAGCCATTCCTAGAATGCAATTTTGTGCCAGTGATGGTGAAAGCTGTTTGGCTTGGTTTTGCCTAGACCTCAGTGCCCATCCTAAGTGGCAGGTGTAACAAGGTGTTCTCTCCCAAGCCTCACATTTGAGTTCTTTGAAATTAAAACTGAAAATATGTTGGTCCAACAGATGCTCTGTAAACACTTGCCAAGTTCAAAAGGGCATCTGTATTAGTCTAGTCCAGCAAAAGAAGCAAGGAGTGCTGTGGCACTTAAACAGTAACAAATTCATACACTGTTTTCCCCTCTGTGAATGAATTTTAAGGATCCATTGTGGTATATATTTTATATTTAATGTAAAACTACAGTTCCTTCTCACTATTTGTGAGTGCAAGAACCAACAGAAGAAGCCAAGGGGAACAAGAGATACAAAGCTAGCTCAGGGGCTTGCCATGCTACTTGGCTGTGCCAGCCCTGATAACAGAAAATGGTAATTAGTGGAAACGAAATGCCTCTGCACTTGCGTACCATAAGCAAAATGCTATTTGTTTATAGACATACATGGGTTTATAATGGCTGACCTCTGGGAACTCTGCTGAATCTACATCCTGCTGCCTGCAACCAACAGCAGCTGTCAAACCCAGCACTGGAATCAGGAATTTCAGTGTCCAGGGCGCATCTGGAGTGGAACACACACTTAGAACAAGCGGCACCTGGAGCAAGCACTGTGAAATGTGCCATTTGATTGAGTGGAGAAATGGAGCCACTGCCCTAGTTACGGCCCTGGTCAAACCCATTGTAAGGGAACGAAGGAGGAGAAATAATATAAATCCAAACAACAAATCCACAGCCAGTCAAGGCAATGTAATCTTGTTAAACAATCATGTTTAATTCTGACACTTACACCAATCACATCAAATGGAAGTTTTCTACAGGCACATGAATTCAGCCTCTCCATGTGAAAACAAACAGGTGTGTAGCAAGTGGCTGACTTATAGCCCTCTGAGGTACATCTATACTGGGATTTAAAAACCTATCATTGGCCTGGGCCAGCTGGCTCAGGCTCATTAGGCTAGGCCTTTGGGATGCAAAATGGCTATGTAGTTATTCAGGTTCTGGCACCCTTCTAGGCTGGAAAGTCCCAGAGCTCAGGTTCAACCCAGAGTGTCTATATGGTGGTTTACAGCCCCAACCCCCATGAGCCTGAACCAGCCATGACCACATTAAGGATATTTTTATCTCTGTGTACATGTACCCTGAGAATTAATCTCATCTGCCTCTGCAAAACAGCTAGCAAAAGCTCCATATTTCATCAACAGAAAAGCTAGAAAGGGTACAGAAATTCAACAGTGTCTGGGGTGAATTACCTGAAGCATTAAAAAGAACAGTTCTTTTTCCTGGCCCTATCACTCTTTGGGACTGTCTGCTAAGATTGACAAAAAACACCAGCTGTGGCAATTGTGTGGCTGCTGAGATGTCAGTTCTGGTCCACTCAGCAACGGACTGAGATAAGTTGCTGGCCTTTTGATATCCTCTAGCTAGTTGCCTGTGCTGGATTTGTGATTTGGAAATGAAGGACCTCTGTATCCCCTTATTAGTCACTTGAGCCACAAAGTGCTGCATCAGTGTATATTACTGCCATAACCATGTACGTGCTTACAAATCATATTTCACGCTTACCCCTCCCCCAAAATTGAGCCAAATTAAAATGTCTACTGCTCACCATGAGGTGGGGGAAAAAAAAGAAGCAAAACACAATAAAACAAAACAAAAAAGCCCTCTTTAGAATTAAAACACTTAGGCAACCTTATTTATAAGTGGCATTTTGTACTCTTAATGTCATGGGGTGTCAGTAGCTGCAGTGACCTTTGGCTGAGAGATAGTACTTCACAGCACCTTGCTGCAAAGCAGCTGATGGGCTCAACAGCAGTGGCTAGGCTAGAAAGGAAGCTATATCTTAGCCATCTTAGCTGGAAGAATGGATGAGTACAAAATTAAAGTGTACAAAACATGAATGTATAAATACTTCATGGAGTAATTCAATATAGAAATTGATTCACCATCTAACTCGTGAATGGACTGAAAGAGTGGGGCTGGTTGTCTATCTCCTTGTACCTTATGCCATCACTGGTACTTCATACTACTTGTACACATGCTAATGACTCTAGGTGCAAGGCGGTGAAGAATCAGGCATAGGGTCTAAGAAAGTGTTGTAAAGTCATACAACATTATGTAGAAAGAGGATTTTTTCCACTTATCTTTTACCTCTTTCTCTCCCCCATCCCCCAGTGGAAAAAGGCCTGGAACAACACTTGCAAATCTGGACACCAAAAATGAAAAACAATTTTTTTTTGTTTCTAAAACTAAAATTAAACATGAAAAAGAAAATGTACAGTTTGTTTTGAAAATACCAACAGAAAACCTATTTTAGTCAAATAAAAAATTATGGACCTGCTAGGCACTGTAGATAAACAGGACAAAAAGATACTCCCTACTCTCAAAGATGTTACTACCCCAGTACTCACCTAACTTACCCTAACTCCCGTTCTACTGATTTTTTTTTTCTTGTGGAACTATTGTATAGTGAGTCCAGCAAAAGAATGAGAACTAGGAAATCTAGTATCTTAGTGACTGAATCTGACAATTTCCTATTTATCTTTGAGGTTGAGCAACTTACCTATGTTCTCTTTCTTTATTTGTGAAATGGGGATAACTTTGGTCTCCCATGCATGTTGTTAGGCAGTCAGGTCATGTTTGTACAGCATTTTGAAAAACTGAAACTGTTAAAAAGTATTTATCTGGAATGATAAACTCTGCTGGGGGTGGGAGGAACCAGAAACTATATTTATCACTGTCCCCTGCCACTAAACTATTACCTGTCAAAATAGGATGTCTACATTTTAAATAATGCTAGTACTTATATCAGACTCATAGTCCCATAAGCTCCTGTGTTAAAATTTACACTAGAGCATCATGGCTTGGGCTGCCTTTGTGAATTGGACAATATGTATGAAGTAGATTGTTAGTACATTATCTATTTAATGGTGGCAATATTTCTACTGATAATACAACTCACCACTGAAAGGCAATGATCCATGAAATTTATAGTTAGCATTTTCTGACCTTTCTGGTCAGAAGGCCTTTAGCATGAAGATTAAAAAAAATAATTAGACACCAAAGTTCAATTTAACTTTCAATTACACCTGAATCACAAAATAGCTGCTAACAAAAGCCCTGCAGAAGGTTGTTTGTTACAGGTTATCTAATGAAACTGTCACTTTCACCATTAAATTAATCATATCTGCCTCTTTCTGAGCCCCCTAGTGGCTCTCTGTGCAGGAATGATACTCAACTCCTTTGTTTTTAAAGGAAAGTATCCCTGCCTCTTACGCAAACATCAGAAGTTTTAGTCCCCAATGGGAAGGCAGCACTTTGAACAGGAAACTTGTCCAGTGACTCTGTAGCATTTTAAATCAGCTATCCAGTTGTGTAAATGAAACAATGAAAATATGTTGGAAACATTTTTAGAAGCAGATGGCAAATAGCATTAAGCTAAACATTTTTCAGTGTGCAGGGAGAACAAATTTGGCAGTTGCTGATGCTTTTATCTTGCAGTTCAGGAAGGCAAAGTTGCCTTTGTCAGACTGACAGTCTGTCCTATGGAAGTACTAAAGGAGCATGCTTTACAGTGCTGATGTTTTAAACCATTTCCTCATAATTGCATTAGCTAGCTCTGGATCAAGCACACAGAAAGACCCTTTCTAACATCCATCCAATAAAGGAACAACAAAAGTAAAACAAAAACCAATGAACGTTATATGGCTTCCACACCCACTTACAGTAGCAATGCCTCTGTATAGTGTGATCAGATAGTGCAGAACTACATAGTAGTTCCTTTCTGTGAATCACAAGATATACACTGTGCTGTGAAACCTGTTGTAAGGAGCACCTTTCCCATCCTGGAGCATCAGGAGAAAGGTAATGTAACTGATCTACTGTTGAGTGTCACTGTTGCACCAGCCCCCTAGATATGTGGTAGTGAGCACAGTGCATGTAGTTAAAAACAAGTAGTGTAGATGCTCCTGATACTAGGTGCGGCTTTCAGTGGATTCTCATAGGTTCTCAAAGTCTGAAGACTAATTAAGTGTTGTTTTACTAGGGCTGTCATAAGCAAGCATTGCAGTTCCCGGTTTGCTGTATGTTGTTGCCAAATGATGAACCAACAATCCCTCACTCTGCAGAGGGGAAGTTCAGTACCAGGGGTAAGAAGATGGGCCTACTATCAGGGATACTCACTCCAATCAGGCTGAAAAACTACCCCCAGCCAGAGCCCCATCCTTTTGTCTGTCTTGTTAAGACCCATCCGCATGGTTCCTTGTTTGCAGGTCACTCCCAAGCAACAGGCCTCCCCTTGACCACAATAGGAAGTGCTCCAGCCAAGCTCTAGCTGAGCATTTCAGTCTCTGCTCCCGCTAGCACTTCTCTTGGCAGCCATCTCCCAGACTGCTGCCTCTTTCCTGCTGCTCCTGCTCCTGCTCCCACTCAGAGTATCTGATTCACCCTCTCATGGTTCTTCCCTTTCTTATGCTGCAAAGATTATAAATCCCCCTTCTGGCTGGGTACAGCACTGGGAGTTAACACAGCACCCAGTGAGGAGCCTATAGTCCTTATCATAAAGTTAACGCCCTAAGTGGAGATGGGTCTGAGGTTTGACTCTCGTATATTGGGAAATAGTGTCTGTTCCCCTAACAACCTGAACTCTTCTCATGCTGCTTAAAGATAAACAGTGTTATCCATGGAATTTTTTTTTTAAAGATATAAATCTGCCAAGACTATTTATTGCATCAGCTGGATACTAGGCATGCAGTAACAGTAAAATTATGTCAGTTTGCACTTCATGAGTAAAATATTCTTAACCAAAGTTCTATTTAACTTCTATACTGCATCTAATGTTCATGACTTGGAGTACTTGGTGTAGCCAGAAATGCCTCTATTTTAGAGGAGCTATTTGTTAATCAAACCCTTCCTAACTTATTCATTTGTCTTGGCTAAATTTGGATCACATGACCAATATCAGCTGTGTATTTTCCCATGCCCTCTTAAATAGTTCTTATTGCTGCCTAGGAAGAAATGTATCTCAGACAGTGCTACTTGTTTCCAAGTATTTGAGGGAAAAAAATATTTCTAAACTTCTTGGGGCTTTAGACTGATTTGTCCCCCCTCCCCCCAGTTTTTGAAGATCTGGCAAATTTAGAAATATATAAACTTTCCACATTTTTAAAATCATAGAGATGAAGGACAGAAGGGTCCATCACAATATCCAGACTGGCCTCTGTATCACAGGCTATGAACACCACCTAGGCCCTAGCAACCAGAATTAGAGTAAGTGTTACAGCCTTCAAGAATCTAAACTGCTGTTTGCCATGGGCAGAGAACACGTTAGACCAGCAGTTCTTAACTACTGTGTTGGGACACGTTACTGTGTTGCCACACAGTGGTAAGTGTGTCACGGAGAGCCAGGGAGATGGCTGGATTTGGCCTGGGGGGAGTGGGCTGGTGTCTCCCGTAAGGTCACAATATGCCGCCAAATGTGTTGCGACCCACAAAAGATTGAGAACCACTGGGTTAGACCAAGATGCACCATTCCTTGAGGCAGCTGAATTGGCAGGAAATTGAGTGAGGGAGATCTTGAAAACCCTGGTTAGTTAACCATGCTGCAGGGGAAGATGGAGTCTCCCCAAAGGTTGCTGCCATTCTGACCTGGGTGAAAATTCTTTCATTTATTTTACAAAATACCAAACCCCACCCAAAGCTTATTACCATCCTTTCACCAGCTGTGCCAGTCAATGATCCCACTAGTGGAAGCTGAAAGGTGGGAGGAAAAAAATCAGAGTGTCATGTTGTGGGCACTTGATGTGCCTTGGCAAAGAAGCAACTACAGTTGTAATTGTAAATCTGCTATTTGCTCATGTGAGCTGAGGAGTACCCCAAACCCATTTCAACTTACGAGTCTCACAAGTACAGCAAACAAAATGTAAGGAGAACTGCCTCAGATGTGCCAAAAGGATGCTATAACAAAGTTATGCAATGGGGGTAAGATGCTGGCCATAGATGCTACCCAGTGAGATGGGAGTGGTGGGAGAGTCCCAGTCTCCCCAGTAGGAAGGGAAAGGAGAATGTTAGTCATTCTCTCTCACCAGGATCCTTGCTTCACAGAACCCAAGACCACCTTCTACACTGCCTCTTCCACCTCTTTTACTTCTGGGTCTGTGCTACTTGGCAGGTAAGCTGGGGTCCCACTAACAGGAAATTCTGGGTGAACCCCTGGATAAAATGCCATTGAACAAAACAGGAGGGGAACAGGGTGACTTGAGGTTAAAAATGGCTAGCGTCTTTTGGGGCCAAATCCATAGGGAGACACAATGTCCTTTTAAGTGTCCCTGACTATGTCTCTATTTAGATTGTTAAATCAAATTAACTTAAATTGAACTAATTAAATCAAACTAAGAATCATGAAATTGAATTAAGTTACACTGAATTAACACGGCTCCACTAGAAACCCAAATTGAATTGGCATATACATGGACAAGACTTGGTAGTTCGATTTCGGTTAAGACGGGCACCATGGTAGGTGTGGCAACATGGCCCTCAAGAGGGCCCAAGCCCCTACCCAAAATATAAAAAGAGGAAGGCACCCTGGGAGGAAGAAGGGAAAAAAGTGTCAATTGTTAGTTCGAATTAACATGGCTACACTGAATTAAATAGAACTAACAAGTTTGACTTAACAGTCATTTCGAATTTGAGAGGTTTTATAATTTTGAAATGACCTTTCCTATTTCAAATTGAAGGAGGTCCTTATGTCAAACTAAGGAAAGCTAGTGTAGCAATGAAATTCTTTAAATTAATCATTAATTCAGTTGAAAGTGTAGACATAGCCCCTGATGGCTCGCTAAAGCGGATGGGAATCTTGCCAGCAGAAGGAGGGGTGTGGTATGAGACTCTTGATGGCTTTGTTATATACTAGCATAACTGGTAAAATGGGCTACATGTTTTGGGCCACATTCTGGTTGCTGCCTCCGTTCACTTAGCATTGCTTTAAAGCTAGCAGGATTTCTGCTGACAGAGGGAATCCCTAGATTGTATAAAGCCAGTATGGCCAGCTCTGTGCAACTCTGCCCCCTTGCCCTCCACTCAGACATAGAAGGTGCTCCTGAACTTGGCCAAGGGAGAAGAAGTCAGGCACAAGGCATACTGCAATCTAGTGAGCCTCTGCTGACACAAGAGGATGTGCAGACCACTCTAGCTGGAGTCACTTAGCAGTTCTTAGGCTGCTTCTACTTACACTCTGTATGTTTCTGCCTCCAAAAGGACTAAGGATCAGAAGAACAGAAGGTTGTCTTAAAGGCACCTTCCCACTATGAATCCTGTACTATGTCCAGGTAGTGGTCTCCAAGGCTGTGCAAGGGCTCAAACATTTGCGCTGTTGTAGCAGTAGATTTTCTCCCGAAGTTCATATTTATTTTTTTCTTGGTTTAACAAAATGGTAATGAGATAATCGTCTAAATCACACTGAAACCTCCCAGATATGGATTGTTTTCATCAAATATTCTATATTCTGTTGCAGGTGGGCTTCTTATCTACATACCAGTAGATTTATTAGCTGAACTATCCAGAAGAGGGAGCTCAAATGCAAAAAAAGTATAGTGAATGGGCAATGAGACTGCAATGGAATAAAAAAAAACAACCTCTGAATGAGTCTGAAATTAAGTGGTTATGTAAATAATCACCAGTCTTTTGACTTGTTTTAGAAAAAAAAATCTTGATTTCTTTTCAACTTGTGCTTTCTTACTACTTCAATAACTATATTACAGAGGTTAAAGTTACATTAATTTCTTCTTTAAGGAGCAATGAAATGCTGCAAAATTGGATATAAAGTGTTTCATACTTCTGATGAAATATGCAGTGTTACTTTTCAGCATGTTTTAAGTTGATGTAATTTCTATTAGTTAAAAAGAAACCAATGAAAAATTCACACTTTTCTGAAAGTTATTTCTGATGGCCTTGATATTTTAACATATCTTTAACATATAATTGAAAATATGCATTTGAAAATTTACACACTTCTGTAACACAGATTTAAATAGGTAGGTGTAAGTACTAAGATCTAAAAATTGTCATAAATAAAAATATGTAATCACAACACTTTTACCCAGAGGAGCTGAACAAAATTGTCCTGATTCATCCTCTATTTCTATTCTCCAAACACAAGGCAAATGAAAAGAATAATGTTAAAAATGTTTCCTCTGAAATCCCCTTAGTTAGAGGTTGTCTTACGTCTTGCAGATTTATATAGGTTTTAAAGTTCATGTAGGTTTTTTAATAATTACTATCATCATTCTGACTGTTTTCATGATCCATACAAATGTCCATCTGTTTCTTGACTTTTACTAAGCTCTTAGCATCAAAGATCTTTTATGGCAATGAGTTCCACATGCAAACTATGCTTCACATGAAGAACTTAGTGCTTTTAAACTTGCTGCCATTTTATTTAGTTGGATTTGTCCATGCTTCAAATTGAAGATGTGATTTCCAGCTTTGTTATATGTACATGCACTGCCTTTGATCAAATTAGCATGCTAAAAATAGAAGTGTAGCCATGATAGTATGAGACACAGGAGGGGTAACTGGTCAAGTACCTAGGTCCCAGGAGGGGTTGTACCCAAGTGACTAATCTGTCCTGCCCTCCAACCTGTGACAGCTATACTTGTTTATTTAATGCACTAGCTCAATCAATGCTAGGATGTGTACATCTGTCTGCTTGAGCAGGAAATTACGTTTTCAGCTTGAGATGTAGATATACCTCCAGACTAGCTCATGTGCTTGTATTATACGTGGCCACGTGTATTCACTAAACTTGCATTCTTTATACCATTCTTTCTTTTGCATATCTTTATGATGCTCCTTGATTCTTCACCTTCTTATGATAAATAGTCTTATTTTCAAACAAGGAGTCTGGTGTCACTTTTAAAGACTAACACATTTATTTATAGCATGAGCTTTCGTGGGAAAAATCACACTTTGTCAGACATTTGAAGATGGGGGGACTTACAGAATGGGAGGAAAATAAATGCAGAGAAGTGTAAGTTGTAGGACCAGATCACACTGTAATAGCAAATCAAAGCAGTTGTTAAGATTCAAACACTGGAGAGCATCACTTTGTCTGTGTCCACACTACAAAAGTGAGTTCAAATTAATTAATTCAAACTAACTAATGCCACTTTAATTCTAAGTTAGTAATTTGAATTAGAGAGTCTTCACTGGACTCCGAATTCAAATTAAAGAAGGATTTAATTTGAGTTAGAGAGTTGACATTAGACTCTCTAACTTGAACTGAGAGCTGCGGCTCCAAAGGGAGCCACAGCTCTCAGGGACAAAGGGAGCCCTGGCTCCCATCTTCCTGGGACCTGTGGCTCCCCAGCAAGAAGGAAGCTGCAGTTCCCCAGGAGCAAGGAGCTTCTGGGGCTCCCCGAACAGGGGTGCCATGAAGAAGCAACTGCCAAGCTTCCCTGTGTGAGGAGCCCCCTCCACCCCCACTGACACACAGGCAACATACTCCTTATTCACTCCTGATTTCACACAGTCAAATTTGTATATGAATTCCAGTTCAGAAGCTTCTCTTTGAAGTTTTGGTATGTTACCCATTTGCTTGAGCACAGCTGTTAACAGTGGAGTGAGCAGAGAGATTTAAATGTTCCCCTACTGGTTTTTGAATGTTGTTTTTTCTTATGTCAGGGATTTTCCCCCACCAAAGCTCATGCCATAAATAAATTTGTTAGTCTTTAAAAGTGCCACTAGACTCCTTGTTTGTTTTGTTGGACTAAACTAACCTGCCTACGCTTTGAGTCTTGTTTTCAGAAATTCTGCTCAATTTGTTTTATAGGGAATTTTTTTCATGCTCTTTAATCGTTTTCATTGTCTGGCTCTGAGCCCCCTGTATTTCTACTATTTTTTTGCAGGGGGGAAGGATGATCAGAAGTGAACATAGAATTTGAAGCAAGGGAACACCATTGATATGTATAATGCTATTATTATTTGTGTTATACCCCATCCCATTTCTTATTCATCCTAGCATTTTGTTTGTTCTTTTAACAGATGGGGCACATTGGATAAAGTCTTCAGTGATTTCTCAACAGTGATACTTAGTTCTTTTTCTTGCATAACAGTGAACTTGGCACTTAGGTGTGTAAGTTGTTCAAATTATTCCTTCTAATGTGTATTTGTCAGTTAAGGGCTGGTCTGCACTCATCACGGAATTCAGTGACAGTCAAAGGGAGATACACAAGCTACATAATGTAACTCGTGTATCTCCCATCAACTTCCTAACACCAACTCACCACGGTGTCTCCACTGCACTAAGCAAGGTTAGTCTGGACTAATTTGGTCCATGTCTACGCTAGCCTTTGGCTAGCCCACACTAAAAAATTACTTAGTTCAGACTAGCCAAAGCTTAGGCTGGACTAAGCACTTAGACACAGACTAATGGCTTAGTTTGAACTCTTTTTAGTTCGAACTAAGTCATTAGTTTGAACCGAAAAGCTGTGGTTAGTCCGAGCTAGCCTGAGTTTGAACTAAAAAAGCAGAGGTAGACATAGTCTCAGGGAAATGCTTTCCCTTTGGTACAGCATTATTCTTTTTCAGGGGGTAGACTTACTGGATGAATTTCCCAGTCAATTGAGCGGGTGCTCACTGATCACTCAATCAATCTGGAAAGATCAAACTGACAGCAATGAATTTGCTACCATCAGTGTAGACTGAGCCTAAGAATTTCAATTTCATTGAATTGCTGTTCCTCAAACTATGGTAGGTTCCTCTGAATTTCCTCACTAAAAGATCCATTTTGTTGTTGTTGTTGAAACTGATTTTTAGTGGAAAAAATGGATTTGTGAATGAATATTTACTTTACAGAAATGTTTTGGGGTTTTGACCAAATTGGAGTTTTCTGTGGTTGTAGGGGATAACCCCATTTTCTAACCAACTCAGTTCCTTGCCATCTTCTTACCCATTCTTCACAAACCTGAATAACTGTTTCTCCAACTTCTGTCACTTCATTATCACACCCTTTCCTAAACAATAATAAATATATTAATCAACACAAGTCTTCCAGTGGAACCTTGTGAAACCCTGCTTTTAACCCTCTTCTATGACGAAAATTGACCGTTTATTTCTATTGTTGGTATGTTTGTCTCTTGGTCAGTTTTCTGGTCTGACAGTACTTTGACTCTTACCTGATGACTACTTTGTTTCTTTTCCAGCCTCTTTTTAAGACATTTTTGTCAGTGGCGTTTTGAAGAGGCTGGAAGAACTCTGTCATCTGGTTCTCTTTTAAATTCTATTTCGTGCCATGTTCAATGTATTCTAATAGATTAGTTAGACACCATTTTTCTTTGCAGAAACTGTGCTAATCAGGTTATATCATAATCAGCCTGTATTTTTACAATTTTGTTTTTAATTATTGCTTCAAGCAATTGTATCCTCTAGAATGGTTATTACTGTCAATAAGATTGCATCTTTTGTTAGTTGTTCAGCCACTTCATTCTTATCTCCTTCAGAATTCTTAGATGTATTCCATTTAGCCATAAAAATTTCATTCTCTCTACTTTATCCATTTATTCCAGTAGCTTGTCCGATGTATGGTCTCTGACAGTATTTCATCTTCTTACCTAACAAGATTGGATCTGGAATATGTATTTCCTCAACATCTTCCGGGATGATAACAGATGCAATAAAAGTACGTAACTTCTCTGCAGTGTTCTTATCCTTGGTGATTCAGTGAACTGGACATTTTTCTTGCAGGCTCCTTATTTATGATACGCTCAAATAACATTCTAAACTTTTGACAATTTGTTCTTCAAAAATCCTTGTTCTCCCTGCAAATTTCCTTTTTATGTAATGTTCATTGTACCATATGGATGAGATTTTTCAAGCACCCAAGGTAATCAGGAGCACAAATCTCATTTAAGTCAGATTTGTGCTTCTGGATGCTTTTGATAATATCACTCATGACTTTTTTCTGTTTGCTACACTGGGGTTGGTTTTCCATTTTGTGAAGGATCTTAATATAGCTTGAATAATCTCCTGCACTTAAGCACTTTTGACTAGCTTCCTTGTTTGTTTTTAAGTGCTCCCTTTCTTAAGTTCAATATCAGCATGTTAATTTTTGGTACCATTCCTCCCTTTAGGATTTGATTCTGATAACATTGTGACAATTGTTAGAGTATCAACTATAGTTACAGCGATAACAAACCCTTGTGTGTTTACTTATGAATAAGTCCAGAATAGGGCTTTTTTTAGTGGGGAACACTAGAACAGGCTGTTCTTAAAATGTACTCAGTTAGGTTGTCAAGAAATTTCTTCTCCAGTCTTCCTCCTTCTGTAATATTTAAACTGTTTATGTGTAGGTAGTAGAAAACATCCATTATTACTATTAGACTTTTTCCCCCTTTTCTCTCTCTCAACACTGTACATGCGGTATTTTTTGAAGCTGGAGGCTGGTAGTGTAAGACATGATTAGGTATGCCACTCTCATAGGGCTCCATGGGAGCTTGGGAGTTCATCTGGTTCAGCCCCCTGCAGAGAGTCAGGACCAAGTAAACTAGACAGGTCTAACCTGCTCTTAAAATTCTCCTATGATGGGGATTCCATACTGTCCCATGGCAGTGTGTTCCAGAACTTCTCGCCTACATTTAGGATTTTTTTCCTAATACCTAACCTAAATTTCCCTTGCTGAAGTTTTAAATAGATCATTTCTTGTCTTACCTTCAGTAGACATGGGAAACAATGATCACAGTCCTTTTAAAAAGCAACCTTTATTGTGTTTAAAGACTGTTAGGTCCCCCTCAGCCTCCTTTTCTCAAGATGAAACATACCATTTTTTTTAAACCTTTCCTGATAGGACAGGTTTTCTAAATCTTTTATCATATTTGTTGCTCTCCTTTGGACTCTATCCAATTTTTTCACCTTACCAGTACCAAGCACAACAAGAGGATTGACTCCTATGTCTTATATAAACATCAGTGTTAATATAATCCCAGAATTATATTAGTCTTTTCCCGAATGCATTACATCGTGGCTCATCTTCAGTTTGTGACTCACTATAACCCAGATGTCTTTCAGCAGTACCTTTTCTGCCCAGGCATTCCCAACTTCACATTTGTGCATTTGATTTTTTCCTTCCTAACTGGAGTACATTGTCAAAAACGCTCCCTGACGCCTGTACCAAGGAGGAAGACAACCCTGGCAACCCCGATATGGAGGCCATGGCCTGGCTCTTCCCATACCACCAAGACTTCCCAGGCAGCCAAGGGTCGTTCCTCCCCACGCTGTACCATGATCAGCAATTCTTTCAATGACTGGTTGCACAAATGGCTAGACTTGACAGCTGATGATAGTCAACTTGGTAGTACCGTTCAGCACTGTCTCTGCCCTGGACCCCAGACTCCTTGGATATTTCCGATGATGAGCCCAACCCAGAGTCTATACAATGCAGTAGATCTTGGGCTCCTTCACCGTCCTCCCAGATGAGCATATCTTTCAAAGGCCCTTTGCCTATAAGGACGATTTCCACGCCCAGCAGGATTTGCTCCGCTGCATGGCAGCAAACTTGAATATAGAACTAGGGGTGGTCCAGAAAGAAACTGACCCTCTCTTTGATGTAGGGGCACTGCCACACCAGCCAAGATGTCTGTTCCCCTTCACGATGGGATATACAGAATCGCCAGGGTGCGTTGGCAAAACACATCTTCAATTCCACCAGTGTTGAAAGCGGCGGATCACAGGTACCACGTCCCTTCGGACAAATTCGAATTTCTTTTCCAACACCCCACACTGGGATCCCTGGTGGTGGATGCAGTCAACCAGAAGGAGAGATAGGGCCAACTGAGCTCTACTCCTAAGAATAAAGAAGCTAAAATGTTCGACTTGCTAGGCAGAAAGGTCTATGCCACAGCAGCCCTACAGCTGTGTATCTCGAATCACCTGACCCTTATGGTGAGATATGTCTTTAACCTCTGGAGAGCTATGCAGGGGTTCCGTGACCTTGTTCCCAAGGACCACCTCAAGGATTATGACCTGATGGTTGCAGAAGGGGCCTTGGCCTCTAAAGATGCTCTGATGGCCACCTGGGATGCATCGGACACAGCCTCACGTACCATGGCATCCGCTGTGGTGATGCACCATTCCTCTTTGCTGAGTCCACAGACGCCAAACTCCATAGCATGAAGGACTCACGAGCCACTCTTAGATCACTGAGAATGCATACCCCTCATCAGCTCTTGCAACAGCAGCTACAACAGCTAAAGTAGCAAATCCAGATGCAGTCCTCAGTCCTACCAGTGTTCCCTCTAACTTTTCATAGGCTGTGTTCATGAAAAATTTCTTCTGTACAAATTTTTGGAGCAGAGTTCAAATCTGTGCTCACACCAGTGATTGTGGTCAAACTTGTGAGTGCAATGAAGTAAATGTGTATGATGCAAATAATATCTAAATTTTATTTTAATATGGTGATGGAAATGATTTTATAAATTACAAAACCCTATCTGAAACATGCTATTTGAAATTACCTACTTAAAGTAGCATAAAAATATTAGCACTGTTTAATTTTTTTTGTGCACGCTTTATTTTGTTGTGTGCACAGGTTTCACAACCTGTGTGCACATGCACACGCACACAGCTTAGAGGGAACATAGCCCCCAGTGACAACTCGGGGACTTGGATAGGGACAAAACCCTCTCGAGCAAAGATGGGAAGCCCCATGCCACACAGTCCAGCAGATGTGGGCAGGGTACCAACCGCTCAACAGGGAGGAAGCAACATTTTTGATGGTTACTCCAAGGGCAGCGAACCCACAGCCTCGACCCAAATCTTTGCCAACCACCTACACCGTTTCATGCATCACTCGGCCAACATCACAACCAACCAGTGGGTCCTTGAAACAGTCTTGGAAGGATATCACAAACAGTTCTGATCTGTCCCTCAGGCCAGAAAATCGCCCCCTTGCCCAAACCTCGGGAACTGGGAACTAGATCGCCTGCTTTAGATGGAATGCGGAAAGCTCCTCTGCCTTGGGGCCATAGAAAGGGTCCCAAAGCAGGAGCAGGGAAAAGGGTTCCAATCCCAATACTTTCTGGTCCCCAAACCTAACGGGGACTTAAGACCCATTCTAGATCTCAGAGCTCTAAACAGACACATAAGGAAGATAAAGTTCTACATGATTTCCCTGACACAGATTGTGCCATCTTTGTCTCCTGGGGATTGGTTTGCAGCCCTCACCTAAAAGACGCTTACTTTCATATAGCAATTTGTCCCTGCCACAGCAAGTACTTAAAGTTCATTGTGGGGAGGAAATCACTTCCAGTTCACATTGCTCCCTTTCGGGCTCTCTCTGGCCCCCAGGGTGTTCACAAAGTCTATGACAGAGGTCACAGCATTCATGCGCTGGCAGGACATAAAGATTTACCCCTACCTGGCTGATTGGTCAATACACAGGGAATCGAGAGGTCAGGTAGAGCGCCATATTAGGGAGGTAACCCAACTGTGCAGGTACCTGGGCCTCTGCATAAATCAACAAAAGTCAAAACTATGCCCATCCCAAACCATAGAGTTCATAGGAGCTCACTTAGACACTCTCTGGCCCCCTCAAGATTTTGATCCATCTGCACCATCATTGTAGAGCTGCAGGAGGCTCGAGTGACCACAGCCTATTGCTGCCTACAGCTACTCGGGCACGTGGCAGCCTCGACCTCCATAATTCGGACGGCACACCTGAGAATGAGGCCCTTCCAGGTCTGGTTCTCCACAGTCTTCCACCCATGGAGAGACCCCATGTCCGAGGTACTGTTGGTTCCCTGAGACATCCTAGGGACACTACAGATTTGGAAGGACCCCTGGTTTGCCATGGGGGGAATTCCCTTCAAAACACTAAGGTCCTCGGTGACATTGATAACTGATGCCTCAGACTCAGGGTTGGGGGGCCCACATTGCGGGGGGGCTTTCCAGCCATGGACTTTGGTCTCATGCAGACAGCCTTCTTCACATAAATGTGAAGGAACTCCAAGCCATCAGATTGGCTTGCACGACCTTCTTGGACAGGATACAGGGTAGGTCGGTCCAGATTCTAATGGACAGCACTGCAGCTATGTTATATATGAACCAGCAGGGGGGTGTCCCCTCCCCAACTCTATGCAAGGAAGCATGCAGACTTTGGGAACTAGCCCTGAAATATGATTTCACCCTGCTGGCAGCACACCTACCAGGTGTAGACAACAGGCTGGCAGACTCACTCAGCAGGAACCCACTAGCAAATCACAAGTGGTCGCTCCACAATACAGTGTTTTCTAACCTGATAGACATATGGGGAACACCCCAAGGAGGCCTGTTTGTGAGACAGCAGAACCGCAAGTGTCAGCAATTCTGTTCTCTCAGGGGTCGGGAGGAGGGATTGCTCGATGACGCCTTCCTCATCACTTGGTCAGGACCCCAGTGTATGCCTTCCCATTGGTCCCATTGTTACACAGGGTCCTCCTGAAAATCAGGTTGGATGGAGCAAACATACTGATAGCTCTGGACTGGCCCAGACAACACTGGTTCTCGCTCCTACAGGACCTGTCCGTAGAGACCCCACTCTGCCTCCCCTTGTGGGGGGACCTCGTGACACAGGACTCAGGGTGCCTGCAGCACCTGAATCCAGGTTGCCTGCATCTGACAGCTTTGGAGACTCTTTGGCTCAATGAGCAGGAAAGACTCTGCTGGGACAGGGTTAAGAAGGTCCGCTGGTAGTAGAAAACCATCCACCAGGTCCACCTATACAGCCAAAATGGAAATGATTTTCCAACGGGGCTTGAGGTTAAACGAGTAAACCCTATACAGGTTCCTTTACACCTACTCCTTGACTACCTGCTAGACCTTAGAGACAAAAGTCGCTCTCTTTCCTCACTGAGAGTTCACCTAGCGACGATTTCAGCCTTCCATGAAAGGATGGACGGTGCTCTTGTGTTCTCCCACCCTATTTTCACTAGGTTCCTGAAGGGGTTCAAAAGGCTTTTCCGACACCCTGTGAACCCATCCCTCCTCGGGACCTGAATGTTGTGCTCCAGGCTCTAATGGAGCCCTCATATGAACCTTTAGATTCATGTACCTTACTGGTCCTTTCCTGGAAAGTAGCGTTTTTAGTAGCAATCAACTTGACTAGAAGGGTCTCAGAGTTGAAGGCCCTTCCCTCAGAACCCCTGTATACAAGGTTCTTTCACAATAAAGTGGTACTACGACCCCACCCCTGCTTCCTCGCTAAGGTAGTTTCTCCCTTTCACCTGAATCAGGATATTTGCTTGCCAGTGTTTTTTCCAGACCCTCAGATTACGGAGAACCTGAGGAGGTGGCACACTCTTGATGTGAAAAGAGCACTCCTAACATGTCAAGCGCATGCATCCATTCTGCAAGACCTCCTAACTCTTTGTGGTGGTCACTAAATGCAAACGAGGTCTTCCAGTGTCCTCACAGTGCATTTCCAAATGGATAGTAAACTACATCAAAGACTGCTATGGAAGGTCGAATGCATCCCTCCCTGCGACTGTTAGGGCTCATTCTACCAGAGCCCAAGCTTTGTCAATGGCCTTCCTCGCCAAGGTCCCAATCCAGGAGATCTGCAGAGTAGCTACGTGGTTGTTGGTGCATTGACCAACAGCCTAGAGAGGATGCCACATTGGGCAGAGCTGTACTCAGTGTGGGCAGCCGGTAACTCCTCCCACCATCCTTGGGTATGGCTAGCAGTCACCTGTAACTGAATGATGTGAGCAACACTCAAAGGAGAACGGCTGGTTACTTACCAGTAACCTTCCTTCTTCGAGATGGGCTGCTCACATACATTCAGGCCCCTCCCACCATCCCTGCTAACGGAGTTGGTGAAGCTATAAGGAACTGGGAGGGTCAGGGTCATGGTCACCTATCTAGCCATGGTGGTGGCACAGAGGGGGTGTTGGGTGTGTGCCCTGACCTGACAGGCTAAGGCTGAAGACTTTCCAAGCTACCGTGAACTGCAGCATGTAGACACCTGTAACTGAATGTATGTGAGCAGTCCATCTCAAAGAAGGAAGGTTACTGGTAAGTAACCCACTGTTATCGTTTAAACTGAGTCTGGGCTCAGCTCCCCACCAGTGAGAGCAGCTAGGCATTTCTCGCCAGCTGGGAAGTGGGGAGTCTAGCACTGGGGAATGGAGGCAGCCACAGCTGAGTCCCTCTCCCCATGAAGTCCCATGGCTCCCCATTGCTCAGGAATGGGAAGCCTGCTGTACTTATCCGCCCTCTCCCCCCCGAACTTGCCTCTGTACTTCCCTGACAGCAAGAGCTCCCTGGCTGCAGCTATCCTCTCCCCCAAGCATTTAAAATTTCTGTTTTTAGAATGTTTAAAGGAATTTTAAATTAAACTGATTTTTACATCCCTGGTCTGTATTTAATGTCATCTTGCTGATTTCAGGCCAGTTCTCCAATTTGTCAAGATTCAATCCAGTCTTCCAAAGTGCTTTGGCATCATCCACAAATCTTACAAACATACTCTCCACTCTTTTATCCAAGTAATTTATGACAATATTGAATAGCAACAGATCCCTGGCAGACTTACTAGATGTGTCCCCCCCAGTTTCACAGTGAGATTATTTATTTGTATGGTTGTACACAATTCAGTGCTTCAATAATCACTTCAGTTGTAACATAACAGTTGGAAACATAGTGTGCTTTTATAGACTTACTGTTTAACTGATTTATCTTTAGTAACCTTGTGAGGGGACGACTAGGGTCTGCTATTCCTCGTGAACGAAATTCACTTCAGCATAAAGTCAGAGTACTTCAGCCCTTTTTGGGAGATAAAAAACCCAAGGAGTGGGGATGCAGCTTAGCCTTCCTATCCCCACAGGTTCAAGCCTATATGTTGTACCAGAATAGTTGCCAAGTTCCTTCGACACCATTTGCAAAGTCTTGGAACAGCTAGAACCAAAACAACCCTTCACACTTGCCTTTGCAGAACCAGTGTGAGGACCACTTCCATGGCATGTAGGAGATATGGAAGTGCCTCTAAAGTGCTATGTTGTGTCTAGTCTTCCCACAAGGAATCAGTGAGAGGGTGGCATGGCGCAGCAGACTTTCAGCTGATCCTCTCCGCTACCAATTAGTTTCACTCTTTGAACCTACTGCAAGCAACTCCATGGCTATTAATAGTGTTCTGTGTGCTAAATTAGCACCTGTGTTTCTTTTATATTGCTCCAATCCGTGGTTCAAAATTTCAAATAAATTAGGCTGACCATGAGTCAGAATGGTGCTCTAGCCCTTCTGGTCATTTTTTGTCTCTTTATTTTTATATTTTAATGTCTTAAATGGTATTATTTCTTTTTAAACACTGAATGGACTAAACATTCAATTCTGCAACTTGTTTGTCTAAAGCAGGTATGTCAATCTTATTTGCTATGGTGGGCCAGATTTGATTTAAAGTCACTTCAAATGGGCCATATGTACCATAAATAGAAATACTATGGCACTCTCTCAGCATTGTGTATGCAAAACTGTGCTCTATGATGCCTCTCTCTCTCTCAAAAACAGTGTGTGGTCCCATGGGGCACAGTCACGGGCCAGATAGAAGAGGTTTGTGGGTTGCATCCAGCCTTGTGGGTTGTATGTTTGATATCCCTAGCTGAAAGAGTGTGTATGTTTTCTTTATATATATATTTTGTGCCCTCTTCCTTTCATACTTTTCCTTGTTTCTCTCCTTTTTCCTTTTGTTATTCTAAAGACCTCATTCTGCCAGCCTTTAAGCACTCTTATATCCCATTCCATCCAATATGAAATGAAAGCACTCAGCTCTTTGCTGCTGGGATTCTAAGTAAATGGGATACCAGTATGCTAAATAGATTTATTTTTTGCATGAGCTTTTGTGGGAGAAGATCTCACTTCCTCAGATGCTTTGAAGCATCTGAGGAAGTGGGATCTTCTCCCACGAAAGCTCATGCAAAAAATAAATCTGTTAGTCTTAAAGTGCCACACAACTCCTTGTTGTTTTTTTACTGGACTAGACTAACACGGCTATCCCTTTTGAAATTGACAGTATGCTAAATGCTCAAGATCAGTATACGAATCAATGTCAGTATTAGTATTTCTTTAAAATGTTCTTATGTATGTTGCTCGTGCCAACTGAAAGCATTGCAATTAAGAATTTAAATATTATTTTGGACAAACTATGAAATTTTGTGGGTTTTGTAGACAATCACTTGGCTAAAGAAACTAAAGTAATCGATTTCTGGCAAATTTCGCTATTTGATTTTCATTTAGTATTTTGGTATACTGGGTGATATTTATGGTGACATTCATAACTTCAATATTGTTTTGGGGTTTCAAATGCTGGAGGGGAAATTTATTTTAAAATCTTAATAATTTGTTAATTTTTCTTAGTAACTTGGGGTTTAACTAGGGGTTAAATCCCATGATAGTATCTCATTGAAAAAGGCTGATTGTAGGTGAGTTCTTTATAAAGTAAATGAGCAGTTTTCTAGGCCATTCAGCAGGGCAAAAAACAAAACGGTTATTTTCAAAAACTGAAATGCTAGCTTTCTGTTAGTTTCTAAGAAAATCTACATTTGTCCAATAGGTGGTGCTAAGAGCCATTTCTTTCTCAAAGAAAGAAAATACTTGATCATATCTTTCATGTATTATAAAAAAGGTAAATTTAATTTCAGAAAAGATTAAAATATACAACATACACAGTCTGTTAATGGGTGGTATTTTAGATGGATTTCTCATGCATTTCTTTCTCTTTGGGAAAAGCAAATGTGCATAAATACTGATCCTTGATGGAAAAAGAGGTCCTGAAGATGGAAACTGATAACATACATTACAGACATGTATCTGAATTCATGAAAAGGCTCAACTCTGACTGTGGCACAAAATATAAAAGTAGACAAGTGTTTTACCTGTGTCCTTTTCCAGATAAAGCGTGTCTCTGTGTGTATTTTAAAACATTGAATATAGAAGCAATCAGTGCAGATGCTTTAGAAGGGTGAGTGTACCAGGTACCTAATGCCACTACACCCCTGGACATAGTCAAGAAAAAATGTCTTGTGCTTAAAGAGTTCAAAGACTGCTCAAAAGCTAGTACCAACTGTTACTAGCTTCTTCAAAGAGATGATGGAGGGGACTGGGTTAGTCACTTAAATATGTGATGATTTCAGTCAGGATCTTCAAGGATTAGGCTCTTGCTGAGAAGTTTTGTTGCCAGTCCCCATTCATCTCTTTAAGAGCTTAATTTTTTCAGGCCAGATCAACACCTGTTAGTGCAGGCAGGTGTCCAGCCTGGTTCCCTTGCCCCAGTGGTTGCTTTTCATCCAGATTCTATCAGTGTGGAGAAGCTGCAAGTTATACATGGAGCTTCATATTGCCCTATCGGCTGCAAATGTTGAAGGAGTGGGCTAAAATAGTGCCCATCTGGGGAATAGTACCTGAGCCTGATTCTCCACTTCATTACACATCAGTGAAATTCCACTGATTTATGTGCAGTTCGCTGGTTAAAAAACAAACAAACAAAAAACACACCACCCCTCACACACACACACTAATGTAGTGGAGAGCAGAATCAAGTCCTGTGTGTTGATTCTAGCCCTCCAAGCATAGGAATTACTTGCCAACCACTGAAATGCAGCTACCTCTGGAGTGGAGTACTGAAAGTATTTTGTACTGGCATTAATTCCCAAGACTTTTTATGAAGGCAGGTACAGAGTAACTTCTGTACCTGTTCTGCTGAGTGAATGTTAAGAAAGAAAAGTTATTATTCACATTTGAAATTTAAGAGGAAGCAGCTGGATTGACACCTACTGATATTTACAAAAGTATCACAGCACATTTTGTGGTAAAAAAAGTAGCTATGGCCTCTGTTCCATGTAATGATAAATGTATGTATGTGTGTGGTTTTGTTTTCAGTCCTTGCTGATCTATATTTTCCTCTATTTGTTTTTTTGTTTTGTTTATTTTAATTAAAGCACAGCATAATATAAAACTTCTGCTACTTGCTTTTTTCATCTCTTCACCACTGCCTATATTTACTTTATTTTCATTTCTCCAGAGCACCCCTTACTGTGGTTCAGGGCATCTAATGAGTAGCACCAAAACAGCAACAGGAAAATTTACACCAAAGGGGCAACTTTCTACTGGCTTCATACTGTATCGGTCTGGGGAGGCAGCAGTTCTGAAAGTCATTTTTTTGCCAAGATCAGGTTCTGGTTAGCAAATCCAAGATGCACAGTACTTCAGAAACTCCTGTGATTTCCATGGTAAGTCTATGGGTCCCAGGAATGCTGACTAATGGTGTTTTTAAAAAATTCAGAGTCCAGCATGATGTGGGGTACAAATGCAAAGATTTCTATGTTGTTCCACAATTAAACTGTTTACAGAGCTTCACCCTCTGAACTGCTTCAGTATTTCAGAGCTGAAGGACAGTTTTCTTCATTGCACTTGTCAGTAAAAAAGTCATCACACCAAACAGTTTCATTGGCTAAAGTGCATTCAGGTTCTAATACGTCTGTAGCTCAGCCCCTAAAGTGGCTTTACTTGGATAACATTTACTTTTGTGCCATTATGTTTTCCACTGTTGTCTATTTGCTGGGTGTCATCACTGGTTATGATAAAAATGATTGAGGAAGAGCTAAAAGTCACTTTCTTTTTTGGCCTGTCTCCCACTTTCTGGGACATCACTATTGGTCTAATTGGCTTTTCGCTCCCTAAAGCGGGTCGTTCTTTCATGGTCCTCTGGAATCTTAACAGGCGAAAGCACAAGAGCTGCAGCAAGCATCGTCGAAACTGCAAAGAGGAAAAATTAGACACAAATTACACGTTTCAAAGCTCTCACTTTCACACAATGCATTAAGTGATGACAAGTGCAGCAAGTGATTCTCAATGAACTGTTATATCCGTTTCTGTAGTTGCCAACTGGTTGTGAATGATTAGGAGCAGTGCAGTGAACATATTGTCTTGTTATTGGGTACCTTTCCCCATTGTACACCCCACTCACTCAAATGAGCTGAAGGAGACCATCTAGCCAGTAGAGGTCACCATTGCCCAGTCTGGTATGTTGTCGCTAATAGGCTCCATAATCCTTATGGAACAGGAAAAGGAAATAAGGTCAGAGAGAGAGCTGCACTCACAAAGGAATAGGAACTACACACTGTATTGCTCCAGCTGGGCAATACAAAAATCATGGGTCAGGCCTAAAAAATTGTGTGGCTTGTCTTAAAAATCATGAGAAAAATTACATTGTGGCTTCTTTTTGTTTGCCTTCTTGTGTTTTGAGCTTTTAGAGTAAATTTGGGTCATGTTTTCTAGCTTTTCTTTGTAACCACCTGGCCTAGAAATGTGCTAGTCCTTCTTAAATGAAAGCTGAGATTTTCCCAAGTTCAGGAAGACAAGCACCAACTGGCTCAAGATTCATCATAAAATCGCAAGTGTTGGCAACCTCTGCCTGGAAGCTGCATGCAAACAAGAGCACTAGGTCGAGCACAATAGCCGACGAGCTGATGAAGGATTCAGGCATCCTGTAGTGCTTGTCTCAAAACTCTTTTGTACAAAGAATGCTACCATCTTCTGAAGGGGAAATGTTGTAATGCAACAGTCTGAGCCACCCTGTGACAGGATTGGTTACTGTGAA
Organism: Podocnemis expansa; assembly: GCA_007922195.1. Classification (NCBI taxonomy): domain Eukaryota; kingdom Metazoa; phylum Chordata; order Testudines; family Podocnemididae; genus Podocnemis; species Podocnemis expansa. Next base: position 17,516,602 of record ML681972.1, on the reverse strand, counting down.
TATGAATATATATTTCTTCAGAAGAGTTCTAATTAAAAAGAATCTCACCAACTAATATTGGCAACTTCAAATATTCCAAAATCAGTCAAGCACACCCAAAAAATCATAGCATTGGCTTAAATCATGATTTTGAAGCCACACACATTTAAGCTTTTTTTCTGTGCAGCCAACAAGGCAAGAAAATTGCATTAAAAAAAGTCTTCTGTGAGCACATGGCTACATTAACTATAACTTTTATAAGCATTGGATGTTATGAACCTGTAAGAATATCCCAAGAATTTGGCAACAATGATAAAAATAGCAATGAAAATAAAAATATTAAATGATGTTCCCCATTAATGTGTCTAGATCTGAGATCTGATCTTTATCTATGTCATTTAAACCATAATCACTTATGATAGATGTGATCTTACTTTAAAAATACATAGTGCAAGATATTCAGGCCTGATCTAGACTGGCCATGGATTTTGGTGACAGTCAATGAGAGATACTGAAACTATGTATGATAACTTGTGAATCTTCCATTGACTACCTAACCTCTACTTACTGAGGCTCCACTACACTCTACCTACAGGAAATACCCCCTCTTGTTGATACAGTGCTATGCTACTTGCCAGGGTGGATTAACAGAGTTGACATCTGGGTTCAGTTGAGTGAGTCTTCACTATAACCCAAGCGAATCCATAATCAATCCTGTACTGTTGGTGGTGGTCCCTGCAGTGCAGACATACCCTCAGGTTATTTCTCCTTTAAGGATTCTAAGAACAGAACTGTGTTGAATGTGGCAAGTATGGTTTTACTTTCACCATAACACACATGGACAGCACTTCCAAATCTGCAGAAACCTGAAAAACTGGGTGAACTTGATCCTGAGAGAACTCACTAGTTGAATACAAAACAAATTAATTTGGCAACTTTTTTACATCCTTCAACATACACCAGGAATCCTGGTTGAGCATTTGCAGAGAATCCACTCTCTGAAAAAGCCCCAGCACAGCACCCCCTACTTTAATTATAGGGCTTGGATGGGAGAGTCCCTCTTGGGGTATGTCTACACTTACAATTTAGTTCAAATTAATGAGGATTAATTCAAACTAAATTAATACATGGCTACACTGGCTTTCATTACTTTTGAACTAAGGAATTCCTTAATTCAAAGTAATGAACGCTTACTTTGAAGTTAGGAAGCCTCGCTTAACTTTGAAGTAACAGTTAATTTGGACTGATTAGTTCAAATTAACCCAATGGAGCCACGTTGATTTGAACTAACCATTAGTTTGAATTAACACAGTTTGACCTTCTTCATCCCAGGGTGCCTTCCTCTATGTACTGGGTGGGGGCATGCCCTTCTCAGGGGCCATGTTGCCACACTTCCTGTGGTGCCCCCTCCCCCACCATCGAACTAGCAAGTCCTGTCAATGGACATGCTAGTTCAATTTGGGTTTCTAGTGGGGACGTGTTAGTTCAAATTAATTTAGTTTGAATTAACCATTATTAGTTTGAACTAAGTTAAATTGAACTAACTTCTTAAGTGTAGACATAGCCTTGGTGATTAACTCTTCAGCATTTTTAGGGGCTACCTATGTGATAATTTCCCTATCTTTATGCCTCTGAGAAATACTGCCTGGTAGGTAGCCTGCTTCCAATTATTCCTAGGATTTTGCTAACAGACCCTGGAGACCCACACCCAGTCACAGCTTCAGGAGTTGGAAATCCATCTGCTGGTGGTGGGAACCTAAGAGTGCCTGGACATGGGGCTCCAGCCAAGCTATCTGCTACAGGAGTGACCCCCCTAGAGACCCCACAGGTTTCCAATGAAAACATGCCTATGTTTTGACAAATGTTTTGTTTAATCTACAATAGACAATCCCAAATGTTATGGGCTTGCAAATTGGCATTTTTCCAATGAAACTTAATTAAGTTTTGTCAAAACTTCTGACCAGCTTTGGGCATTGTGTCTGGGATGATTTAGGTCCACATAGGGTATCAGAGCCTACAAAATCACACTTGGTTGCTAGATCCCCAGAAGCTTTAATGCTTTATGTGGTTACTATTGTATTATACTGGGAATCTGTTTCTAATCTGGGGATTGAGTCAGAGAGGCTGTATCAAAATCACTCAGTTCAAATATTCTTTATATGTAACTGTAAAGCCCAACTGGGAAATCCTAGTTAACTCCATCTCTAAAAGGTAACTAAAAGTCGTGAAAGGCCTTTTAGAAAACTTTCCTATTTCTCTTTTGTCACATTATGTTGCTTTGTGTCTAAGAAGCCTTGTATGGAGAACTCTGTTGTGAAACTCTGCTTAAACTAAAATATGAAGCTCCAGTTTGTTTAGATGGGCTGCAACGTGCATTCTCTTTCCAAATTGTGCTTTGCTTCATGGTGACAGCATTTTTTTATGGTGTTTATTATGATTTTTCATACAGCTGCCTAGCTTCCTTTTTGGTGTCCATATAAATATGTTGATTTTTTTTCAAGTCAATGCTGAACAACCTTAATTTACTAATGGAGACACCTTTTGGTTACAAGATTAATTTTTTTCCCATGTATATATGTTAACTTGGGAGAGCTGTCAGATCAGTAAATTGTGTAAAAGTTTCTATAGTCAAATCTAGGTCACAGGAGTATGTAATTTATAGGGGTGAGGGTTCATTTTTTTTTACGGTTTGTTTTGTTTCATTTTGAAAAGTGTCAATACTTCTCAGAGTTCATTGCAGAACCATTCTACTGAAATCTTATTTAAGTTCATAGTAACATTCAAACACTGTGGTCTAGGACAGGGATAGGCAACGCAGGCTCAGTGAGCCACCTGTGGCTCACTGAATGTCCCCTTCTGGCACCCTGGAAGTCTCTTCCAGGGAGCCAGGTGTGCCCGGGACTCCGAGCTCAACCTCCTCCCAGTACAACCACATGAGCCAGAGCTGGTAAAGTGGTTGTGCTATGTCTCCCTAGCGGTGCTGGGGAGATGGGGAATGTGCAGGCAGCATGCGCTCCGTCCCTCCGCTGGCAAGGTGGAGCAGAGGGGCCCTGCCTACCAGCCGGCTGTCCCTCCCAAAGGTGGCCGGGGGAGAGCTGTGGCCTGCAGGGGAAGGGCACTGGAACAGCCCCTCTGTGGAATTCAGGCTGTTTTGACCTGGCCACCCCAGGCTGAACAGGCCTGATCCAGGACCTGGCATGGCCGGGACGAAGCGGTCTGAACTCTGTGTAGGGGCCATTCCAGGGCCCCGCCTCCACAGCATGCAGCTCTCCTCTGGCCGCTTTTGGGCGGGACAGCCGGCTCGTAGGTGGGGCCCCTCTGCTCTGCCCTGCCAGCAGAGGGAAGGAGGAAGGGAGTGCAAGCTGCCTGCACATCCCCCTCTCCTGCCAGTGCTAGGGAGCCACTGCAGAGCCAATAGGCTGGCTCCGGCTCATGTGGTTGAGGGAGAAGGGGGTTATGGTTCTTCTACCCACCTCGGTTGCCAACCCCTGCATGGGACAGCTGGTGCAGGGGCCTGCCCCTCCTCTGGGCCAGCTGGCCCCCTCCCTAGTGGTGGGGTGGGCTGGAGACCCCGTAGAGGCTGATTTGCCCAGGGCCCCGCACCCCCCGAGGGATGGCCTTGATGGAGACCCTAGCATCCCCCAGGCAGGGAGTTTTTAAAACTCCCCCCTCTTGAGCATGCTTAGACCATGCTCAGGAGAGTAGCTTGGGGGATGCCAGGTACAGCAGCTCCAGCCATGTAAGGGGAGCACAGGAAGAGGCCCTGGTGGGGAGTGAGGGAAACCAGGGAGGGGGTCGGAGAAAGGCTGGGGGGATATGCAGGGGAAGGGGCAGGGGCAGGGACAGGGGTTCCTCAGAGCAGCAGGTGCTGCATTCTGCTGGCGGAGACATCCCCGGAGTGGCAGGGGACGTATTCTAATGGCAGGGGCTGGATGAAGCTGGTGGGGGCTCCCCTGGAGCGGCGGGGGCTGCACTCTGCTGGCAGGGGCTGGATCCCGCTGCCGGCGGCTCCCCCCGAGTGGCAGGGGCCACATTCTGTTGGTGGGGGGTCACATCATGCCCCACAGGGGCAGGGCCACTGTGCAGCCACACTGCTGAGATAAAAAAGCAGCCGGGGATGCCGCAGATTTTATTTTAATAAAAAAGGGGTCCCCAAGCTGGAAAAGGCTGGGAACCGCTGCCCTAGACTGAGGTGCAGGCGACCTGGGGTTTATTCCTGATTCTGCCCCTGGCTTCTTGTGTGTCCATGGCCAAATCACATCTCTCTGTGACTCAGTTTCTTCATCTCTAAAGTGATCTTCTTTGTAAAGTTCTTTGATACATATTACTGAACAGCGCTATACAATTTAGGTACTGCTCGTTCTCTAACCAGGCTTGTCCAACCTGCAGTTTGGGGGCCAGACTTAGCCAGCCAAGGGCTTGCATCCAGTCTGTGGAGTGCCACCACAAAAGCCTGGGAGCTGAGGTTGGCTGGGGCCCTTATCAGTTTTCCACCCTGCGCACAGCACTACACTCCTTCCCTCCTCTGCCATGTTCCCCTGTCCTGCCTTGCTCCCCATGCTCTGCCTTGCCCTCTCACACAGACCCCCCTGCCTCCCTTGTCCTCTGTACTCAGTGCAAACAAAAGCAATGCCAAATATCACACTAATCATTATTTTATTAAAGTTTATTAATAAGATCAATTTGTATGTCTTATCTATCAAAAATTTTCTCACCAGGCTCCCAACTGAGAAAAGAATTGCAGTGTGGCCCCTCACCTAAAAAGATTGGACACCCCTGATCTAATCCAATCTAGGGTGTTCCACACACTCTAATCTGAGCCCTGCACCAGCCTGTTAAACTGTAACACTAAAGCAAAGGATGCTAAAATCTTAGATTGCTGTAACAGTTCTAAATTAAAAATGGATGCAGAAGGCTGTGCTCTCATTTTGGGATGCTTCTGGTATAGGCTGAACTTCATCTGAATCATCAGTGCTTTGAGCATAATGATGGTGCAATTCAGATATATTTCCTATCTAATCCATCTCTGCTTTAAAGGATATGTTGGGCAAACACTTTCACACTTGGATATTTAAAGTTTGGCTATCTCTTTCCGTATTTGAGATGGAAACAACAGCAAAAGACATAGCAATAGTTTAGACAGGTTTTCACTCTGTTTGCCAACATTGCCAGGGAAAGGATGTGATGTGTTAATTCCACACTTGTGTGCTCAGATGGATACTTGGATAACTCCATTCTGATTTCTGACCCTTTCGCTAAGTAGAGTGATTAACCTAAGCATCAGAGTTTGTAAACTGGGCCCCATGTCTGATATAATCCTAACAGCTGTGCCACATTTCCTTTGACTGTTCAAGGTAAGTAAATATGTCATTAACCTACCTTTCTGCTCATGAAGATGTAGATGACTGGATTATATGCGGTGCTTGATTTGGCAAAGAAAGATGGGATGATAGCCACTGTTGGAGTTACAAAGTTGCCATAACCAGAAGCTACTAAAAGGGAGACCACTGCATAAGGCATCCAACAGATAAGGAATGTGGAGATCATTAAAAAACACATTTTAGCCACTTTCTTTTCATATCTTAGGAGTCTGATCACTTGAATAGTCTGAAAATCTTCAACACAGCGAAGCTGCAGGGGAAAAATGGAAAAGGCTGAAAACAAATGCAATGAGTAACTAATTTTTTTGTTAAGAGTGACAAATTCTCAATCCCTAGACTACAGTTTTTCGGAGCAAAGTTTAATAATCCCATTTCAAGACTCTAGTTCTTTTGGAACTGAACTGTGCATTTCTTGCCGATTTATGAGGCGTAGTAAATAAAGTGCAGGTATAGTTTGAGAAGATAGAGAAAAATGAATGTGCTGAAGAATGACAAATCAAATGACATCAGATTACTTTTTCTTCATTCAAATTGAAGTGTTTTAGGACACTGACATCACTCATCTATTAACATGGAAAGTTTCTTATCTTTGGCTGATGCTCTTTTCCTCAACATTGCTATGAATAAAATAGTACTAAAAGAAAAGTCCTGGAGAGTTATTTCTTCTATTTATATAGACAATGTATACCATGAGAACTGACAGGACAACAGTCTCCATGCTGCCCTGCCAATTGATTTATAAATTCAGATGTGGTGGGACAACTTCCGGGGGGGGGGGGGGGGCAGGATATTCATTTTCCATTCCAGTACATCTCTGCATTAGCATCAAACTTTCAGATGAGAAGTAGGCACGCAGGTACATGCACATACACACTAATTAGTATCAGTTATAGCTGCTGCTTCCCTGTAAACTATTCTCAGATTACTCAAACAATAACAATTTATAATTACTGCAGATCTGTACTGAATTAGAATTGGTTGATATGATGTAAATTACTATCTTAAACATCCCTTACAGAAGATGAGTTTGGGTTATTGTCTCAAAAGACTGATGGCCCACAAAGTAAAAGAGATGCACTGGATATAAGCCCAATGCATACCTACCCAGTGTCTCTAGTAATAGTATATAGTAAGTCCTTAAAGGGAAGTTCCTGTTGTTTCAATCAATTGCTAATATTAATATTTTGTTACGGCTTTATCAATTTTTTGTAGGATTCTTCTTAGTGTCTCAGGAGACTTGCTTCCTGTTCTCTTTCATGAAAAGCAGAATCTCATTTTGAATGTTATTAAGAAACTACCTGGAGATAAAAGTGATTCTGCTAAGATACATTTTCTTCCCATGTCAGAGGTATTGAGGGGAAAAAAATGAGGCACATTAATGGAAGTTTAAGATAATACATTAGAAAAGGTAGTTTAGACTAAAATGGTCAAAGTTTCCACAGGGATTTGGATGCTGAATTTCCATTAAAATGGAAATCAGGCATGAAAATCCCATCCTTTATGTACATTAACTTTGCTATTGGATGTTTCATCAGTACAACCTTGGAGACTGTGTCCATGTCCAGGGACCAATATACTTTTTTATTGAAATTATTCAGTGCATGTGTTGCTTGCTTGTTTCAACTCACCATTCGTATTGTATAGAGAATATGACCATAGCAATAGGCCATGATCCCAACAGGTGCCACTAGACAACCAAGAAAGAAAAAAAGCACAAAGGAGGCATCGCTAGGATCTTTGGACCTCCAATCCACTGAACAACCTAGTCCATGTATTTCCAGTGAATATCTGTTCCAGCCTAGAAGGGGTGCTCCAGTCCAAGCTAACGAGTACAGCCAGATGTAGGTGATGGCTCTCCAAGACCAAGAGAAATCAATCACTTTTGCATGCACGACTCTAATGTAACGCTCGTAGGCAAGAACGGTGAGGGTCATGATGGAAACAATTCCTGTAAGGAGAAATAAAGGGAAGAAAGCTAACTGTGAGCAACAAGAAGAGAGATGTGAAGCTATGTAATCCCACTGCGAGTCTTCAGCAGGGGAAATTTTCCACCTCTAATCAGACCCCAAAAAACTATGCATTATAGGTCTGATTTGGAGACCTTTAAGCATGTTGAGCAACACTTTACTCTACAAATAGCTTCACTGATTTCAAAGGGACTACTGAAAGCAAGTAAGGGTGCCATGCAACTTTTGTGGATCACAGTCTTTGGATGGGGTATGGAAGAGAAAGAAGGGTGAAGGCTAATCTATATAATCCTAAATTCAGCTTGGTTAAGTGAGAGTTAATGTTGCAGGTAAATTTAAGGTTAAAACACTTCAAAAGAACATTGTCATTTACATGACCACCATTACCACCACCACCTCCTGGTAGAAACCAAGGAAATTCAGAGTGAAGACTAACTTTTCAAGTAGCTCTAATATCTGAAAGTTCTGATGTGCACAGTAAATCTCCCAAACCACATGACTGGTAAAATTCCAGCTTTGACAGCTGAAGTGTCCCAGCAGCTGCTGTGGGAGTTTCAATACCAGCAACTCAAAGAAAAACATGGTACACTGTTTTTTCCCCCTGAAGCCAACACTTCTAATGAATACAGCATGACAGGAGCCTGAGATTAAGGTCAGTGCTGAACAGTACATACTACCAGCAATTCTGTTGTAACTCATTCATTTCAATAGGAGTTTTGCCTGAATTAGGATGGCAGGATTTGATTCTGTATGAGTTGTGGAAATCAATGAGCAATGTCTGTTTTGTTCACATAGGGCAATCTTCAGTCAGCCAATGACCTGTGCTACCACTGCTGACCTAAACAAGTGTAACTCTTCTCTTAACCAACAGAGCCTAGACACAAATGTAAATTATTTCATAGCACTCATTATAGTTGGATGCAAATCTCTCTAATAAAATTTGTGTATGTCCTTTCTAATAGGAGGAACAGTGCCCTTTTTTTAAGCAGCTCAGGCCCATCTCTGTTAGAAAGAATGGACTTGTCTACATAGACAGTTAGAGCATAACAAGTCAGGATGTAAATCTACAGTGCATTAGTTTGCTGCACCCTAATTCACAGCGGCACATCTAGTATGCTGGAGCAGGGTCCTCGTGACACATTACATACTGTAGATTCATATCCTGACTTGCAGTCCTCTAACTCTCTCTTACACAAGTCTTCACACTCTTAGTAAAACTGGTATCTGAGTGTGACAGCAGACTGTGGCTGGCTAGCCAGATGATATTTAGTGAAACATAAAAGCATGCTGCAATTGGGGTCCAGTTAGTGTCTGGCCGTCGACATGCACGGGAGAGGAAATACAGGTGGCTGACAGTACGTGTGGGATGTCAACGTGAGGGGGACTAATATAATAGTCTTATTGTTGTCTGTAAGTCATCTCTGGAGGTGAGAAGTATCCTAAAGAAAGAAGATGTTTACAGAGGCCTGTAGGGTATGAAAGGAGCTATTTATGTTATTAACACAGGAAAAAGCCAATGTTTAAAAGGCAAGTTATATATTTAAGATAACACAAATTTTGTGCGTTGGGTCAAAAAGGAACCTTAATGAAGTGGTGTCAACACTGATTGCATATCGTGATGCAGGATGGCCTATAAGAACAGGGATGCTTGCCATTTATCTGGAAGGAATGGTTATTAAAACGGGGCAGTCAATCACGGTGGGATGCTCAAATGTCTGAGATTTTTATACTGGAGAAAGTAATTTGAATGCTGGTTGTTTGGGGGAATGTAATTCAGCTGTCAGGTGATCCTTTTGTCCTTGCTGTTTCTGCAACTGGTTACATTACCCAGGATTTAAAGAAATTTGTTTGTTCAAATGACAACAGCTGCCTTGTCAGTTTGCATCACACCTGGGTAAATGGAGTTTTAATGAATAATCAGCTTTTAACTCTTAAATGAGGGATTATAAATAAACTACTCCTATGAGAAAGGATGACTTGAACAGCTAGGTGGTCTCGCCCTTGGAGTTCACACACTCCTGGAAGGAAGAGAAACAGAACTCTGCTTTGTGGTAACCTCTGGGCTGTAAGTTTTCATGACGACACGTGAAGCAATTCACAATGAGCATCAAAAATTGGGTTATGTAGGTTTATTATACTTTTTCTCCCTTTTTCAGTAAAGATAACCACTTATGAAAACCCTCCTTGTTTCTTTAAAATAAGCAAGGAGTTCTGTGGCACTTAAAGACTCACAGATTTGTTCATCGCATGTTGGCATGTTGTGGGGCCATGTGGTACCTAAAAGTGCCACTGACTTGAAGGTATAAATTATCCTCAAATCTGAAATGGTAGTGGGTGAGTACAAAGTCCAGCCACCAGCTGTGTTGTGGCATCATCTGGGATGGTTCTTCCAATAATTTGTAATCCGTCTTTGTGTGGGATGCTGGTGTAAAGAGCTTCTGCATCTAGAGTGGTGAGGATGGTGTTTTCTGGAAGCTCACCAATGGATTGAATTTTTCCATTACAACATGTGATTTGACCTCACCTTTCTCTATGTGCTGTTTCCCAGTTTCCAAATACAGGTAGTCCTCACTTAGTGACCGGGTTCCGTTCCTGAAACCCGGTTGATAAACGAATTGGTCACTAAATGAGGAGCAGCCCTTACCGGTATTTCAGGCATAATGTACTTTACTGGTAGTGGGTTTTTCAACCATCGGTAGATAGTTTTAATGTCACCTTTGCATCATTTATAACATTTTTCATATATATTTTAAATGTTTTAAGCTCTAATGTACTGAACTTAGTTTGCATAGTGTACTGTAAATATAGGTAATCTGAGAGAGTTGATGTGAGTTCTCGTACATCGCCATAATACCAACTCATCAGAGAGCCGGTCATAACTCTGAGGGGTCACTAAACGAGTAGGTCACTAAGTGAGGACTAGCTGTATTCATAACTGCTTTGATTTCCTGTTACAGTATGACCTGATTCCATGATTTACACTCCCCTACATCTATTTTCCTCACATTCTCTATGTTCCCCCATCTTCAAAGCCTCTGACCAAGTGGGATTTCTCCCATGAAAGCTCATGTGATGAATAAATTTGTTAATCTTTAAGTGCCACAGGACTCCTTGCTTATGAATCTCTTAATTCTCCTCACCATTGTGCACTGATTCTGACCAGAAGTGTTTGTTGCTGAATGACAGAACAGCACCCAACCTCTCCTTGAGTTTGAAACTGCAGCCTGATCTACACTAGCCATGAATTTCAGTGGCAATTGACAGGAGATATGCAAGCTATGTACATTCATAACTTGATATCTCCTATTTTCTTCCTAATGCCTACTTGCCACAGCATCCCCACTGTATTGTGTTAAAGGGAAATGGCCTCCCATCGATACAGCACTACGGTACTTGTGGTGGTAGTCTCAAATGGATCAACTTCTGATAACTTCAGGATTCGAGTGAATGCATCTTTAGTGACATTCATCAAATGTGCAGAATCAATCCTGAACTGTTGGTGGCACTGCTGTCAGTACAGACGTAGCCTGCCAGTAGAGCTAGACTGAGTCCTACCTAGAGCACAAAGACTGGTATTTTTCTAGTCCCTGCTGTGTAGGTGCCCAAACATGAAGCAATGCTCCTTGTGCTGCCCATACCAGAGATCACAGACCGATGCAGGTCTTATATAGTCTCACACTCCGAAAAGGTGCAAGAATGGCAGTTCTGACCTAGAGGCCCCAAGCCTTCTTCAGGCACAGTGCTTCTGGAAATGCACTGGGCTTGTGCATCTTGCCACTGATGGAATTTGGCTGCTAAAACTTTTAACTGAAAACATTTATTTTTTAAAAAATTATGCCATTTATGTATGTGAAAGACGCCATCAGTTTTTCCTTAGGAAATTCAGTCTTATGGGACTAGGTGCGTTAAAAATGCTGAATTTTAAATAGATTTGGTTTTCCTGAAGCAGTGCAAATGAGGGGATTTTCATTCTGAATTAATTTGCCTATTTTTACAGCATGAAATATGAACTAATTAGAGAGTTAACTATCCATTGTGATATACTCTAGAATAAATTTATGTAATACTTTGTTATAGAACATCAGTTATTTTAACCTTGTGATACTAAGCTTTTCAAAAGGACTTCCAGTTTTTATCTGAGACACATTGTTATCCTCAAAGGTATTTGCTCACCAAAATCTATGAACCTATTTTATTTAAGACTGAAGCTCAGGTGTCAAATGGCTGACATATAAAATCAAATTGAAATTTTTCAGAAAAAAGTCTGACAGACATGTTGGCTTGTTATTGCTTCACCTCAGAGAATTCGTGTCTCTCTTTGACTGCCTACTAGAAGTGCTCTCACTGACTTCCAGGGTTTAGGAATCACAGGGCTAATTTTAGCACTGGTTTAAGTCAGAACTGTTACACTGACCTGAATGAAATTAAGCCCAATTCAGCACTGTGTAGGCCAAATGCAGCCTTGATTTGCAAAGCAAAATGTCTCCATGCTTGGGCTGTGCAATAATAATTTCTAAATATTCACTGCATCCTAAATTTCTCTGAAACTAGTGCTGCCTACAGATGATTTTCCAACAGGAAAATTGGTTTCTACAAAGTTAAAATTTGTGTGGAAAAAATGTTGATTCTTCTTTAAAAAACTGGACTTTTCTTCTATCAGGAAAACTGTATGTTTCATTTTGGGTTGGCTTGACCTTGGCTGAAACACTTATAAGCTCAGTTGAACTGAAATGTTTTGAGTCAGTTTGGCGCTAACTTCCATCTGCAAACAGTGTCATTGTAGCTCATGGGCACTGTAGTTCGACTACCTCATGCTCCCATTCTCCTTATGAGCAGACTCTTTGGCTGAGCTACATCTCTCCGGACATATTCCAGTCTCTCCACTCCTAACCAGAGGTTAAAGTAAGCCAGAATACGAGGGGCCATCCTTCCGGAGCCCCTAAAAATAGCCCCGGCTGCCATGCACGGCCACTCTGGTCAGGCTGGGGAATTTTCAAATCTCTTGCCCTGGGCATGCTCTGCTCCCCTCGCAGCTCTGGCCAGGTAGGGAAGGGACCCTAAGGGTCCAGGAACCAGCTGGTGGGAAGCAGGAGGGTCAGTGAGCTGGCAGTTGGGGGGGAGGGGGGGAGAGATGCGAGTCAGACCAGGAGGAGGGCTGGGGAATGTGTCAGCTGTGTGAATAATTGCACAGAGACAGTCAAGGAGCAGGGTATTCTCTATCTCCCTCTCCTGCTTCCTGGGACTCTGCTGGAGGGGAGAAGGGCTGGAAATGGGGAGAGGAGCTGGCCGCTTTGCAAGGCTGGGCCATACCTTTGATCCTCATTCTGGTTTTGGGGAGCGGGGGTGTGTTTGAAGAGGGAGGGAGGAAAATAGGATTTAGTATAAACTAGGCTGCAGTGGAGGATCACCAACCACAATAAATTTACAGACCCATGTTAAAAAAAAATTCAACTCTAACACCCTGTAAATAAATAAAAATGTCAGTGAAGTAGGGTAGAAATAAAATGTACTGTATTTGGACATCAGCTGCTTCATTCACGTTCCAGAGAGGTAGTCATGTCAGCCTAATTCTGGAAAACAAACAAGGAGTCCTATGGCACTTTTAAAGCCTAACAAATGTATTTACTGTATGAGCTTTGTTAGGCTTTAAAAGTGCCACAGCTTCCTTGTTTGTTTTGTTTTCATTCAGAATCAATTCTTGTATCATACAATTACATTGGCTGTGACCCTGTCAATTTCCTACAAGGAGTATAGTAGCACTTTCAAAGACTAACAATTTTATTTATTGTGTGAGCTTTCAAGGGAGAAAATCAACTTCATCAGATAACTGAAGAAAGTTTCTGACAAAGTGGGATTTTCTCCCACAGAACTTCATGCGATAAATAAATTTGTTACACTAACAGTGACACCAGACTTCCTGTTTATTTTGCTGAAACAGACTAACACGGCCACCCCCTTTGGAATGTGTCAATTTCCTGTTTCCTATTATTACCCATGCCCAAAGGCTGGTATCCATCAATTAACTGCAGCTAAAACAGTGGCATAATTTGTAATTCCTGTGCACAGATGATCATGAGTGAGTACCACTTCTGTGATATTATTGTATTGTGTTTACGGTATTTTGGTGATGTCAGTAAAAGGTTTACCATTAGTTTTAAAAAAATTCAACTTCAGCTCTTCATATCAGTAAGAACCAAAATGCAAGGTTGGGAACCCTTTCCCTGTGAAGATAACAGGGGGGCAGAGGGGACAGCATGTGAGGCCAGGATGGGGGTAGAGGGAGCAGCCAGGGGTTAAAGTATAAACTGATGGACCCTGGAACCCTAATTGGGTGGGCCCTCCCACTCCCCTGGTCACCCCCCAGGTGGCCTGATCCTGCCCCCCAAACCCTCCAGCCAGCCCAATCCTGCCATGTCCCCAATTGCCACCCCCGCCCCCTTACCTGGCCACCAGAGCGGCGTGGCCTGGCCGCCTGTTGCTCCTCCAGCTGGAGGAAGGTCTCACTGAGCATGCACAGAGGCTCTGCGTGTGCTCAGTGAAAGCTTACTCTGAGTGGGGGTTTTAAAAGCTTCCTGCTCAGAGCAGCTGTCAGCTGGCGGGAAGACTCTGTCTTCCAGCCAGCTAGGGACTGCAGCTGTCAGCTGTGTGCGGTCACCAGTGTTCCAGGCTATTTCTAGGGGCCCCGGAATGCAATGTTTTGGTATGTGCACCTATTTTGTGGAGGCCTGGGAATGCAACTTTCTGGGGTGTTCCCCTATTTTTAGGGGGCCTGGAATGCTGGGTCTCTAAAAATAGGGGGCCCCGGAATGGCATTCCAGGGAATTCCCCCTTAATTTAACACCTGGGGGCAGTGTGTGAGACCAGGATGAGGGTAGGGGGGAGAGGGGGCAGTGTGTAAGGCCAGGATGGAGGTAGAGGAGCAAAGGGGGCAGTATGTGAGACGAGGATGAGGGTAGGGAGGCCGAGGGGAAAGAACATGAGGCTGGGATGGGAGTAAAGGGGTGGAGGAGACAGTGTGTGAAGCCAGGATCAGGGCCAGGGGAGGCAGCAGAGGCAGAGTGTTAAGAGCAGGATCAAGGTCAGGGAGGTGCAGTGGGGTGGAGAGGGCAGCATGTGAGGGACCAAGATCAGGACCAGTATTTTTAGAGTGATAACCAATGCATATGGTACTGAGAAGTGGTTGCAAATGCCTACCTGGGCTGGGGTCCATCCACACATGCATGAAGGGGGCGCAGAGATTAGAAGTATGCTGGGGCCCATCAAATTATACTTTAACCATTGCTCCTAGCTGACTGACTGATCTGGTGTGCTGGAGACACTTCAACCAATTGGGGAGCCCAGCCCATAGAGAACACTGGGAGGGGCATCAGAACCACAGTTCACATGAGGCACTGTGTGTACCTTAAGGAGAGACAATATATTAAACTGATTCAAAAAGGAAATATTCCAGTTCAATTCAACAAAACTAAAATTTCAATGGGGGAACATTTAAACATTTCACTTTTATAAGAAACATAAAGATGAAATGGTTCAATGTTTCCAAATCAACATTTTCAGAACTTTTTGTTCTACCAAAAAAAATTTGATACTTGGACTTTTTATGCCACTTTAGGAAAAAAATCAGCATTTTTCATGAGACAGAAATTCTGATTTTTGTCTAATTTCCCCTATACCCTAATTCCCCGCTTCCCACTCTTCACTGTTTCATAAATCTTAGCTTGGACACCTCCTTGCTGAAACATGCCAGAGTGGGATAGTTAAAGATCAAATATCTCTACAGAATTGCTACAGCATTGCATGTTTGCCTCATATTGCCCAGCAAATGTCTCAGCTCTGACGTGATGAACCAACACTTTACTCAGATGGAATATCATTCTACATATCCTTTCAGTCCTTGACACGTGTCTGACGCTACTGACCTAATGCAAAATGTAGTGGTGAATTTTGTGTCCTACACACCTAGAGACTGAACCTTAACCCATCTAAAGGCCAAACAACAGATATCAAATGGTAGTAACCTCTGGTCGATGACATGAAAGAACACACTAATAAAATGCCTTACATCCCACTGGCGATCCCTAACTCAGCTGGTTCAATTTAGCAAAGACACATACGTCAGCATGTTACTTTGTGATAGCAGCAATACATTGCTGTGGATTTTCAGCATTGTTTAGTACTCAGTAAATACCTTCAGTCAAAACTAACCAGGTTGAAGTACTTCTTTTCAAAAAAAAAAATATTAGACTTCAGATCCATTTTGTAACGTCTCATTGTAAAATGATTGTAGATTTAATAATCCACTTTTCAGTCCTGTGAGCAATTAATGGTTAGACAAAACTCTCTTAAGACTTTAAGGAGCATATCTGTCAAGTTCTTTCCTGTCTGCAAGAAAGGGCAGGTCCCTGACGTTTTTGGCTGGTAGCCTTCGTTTCAGTGGAAATAAAGCTGTAAATGCAACTTATCTTTTTCTTGAAGGAAGAAAAATCCAATTTTTTAAAAACTGTATAAGAACAGTTAGTGGATGGCAATATGCTCTGAAATGGGGGAAGGCTTCTAATTGAATAGCTGGTGAATCTATAACTCAGAGGGGCTTTTTCTAGCCTCTGATCAGAACTTAGCTTTCCATTTATTCAATCTTCCAACAATTAAAGGAAAAACTCAGCTAGTCTTAACTAAAACAAAAGGGGGGGGGCAAAATTCTTTATGAAGTTGATACAAGACCATTTGAAGCTTTTCAGGGTTTGAATGAGATGAATTTCACCCTTAGCAAAGAGCTGTTCCTTGCATTGTTCTCTAAGGCATTCACCAGGGCCCAGGACAGGGGTCTCAAACACACGGCCCGTGGGCTGCATGCGGTCCCTAAAGCTATTTCCTGCAGCCCGCAATGATGCTATTGTTACCAATATTTGCAATATCTTTGTATGAAAAAGTTTCACTAGTGCGGCCCTCAGATTAACATACTAGTTCTCATGTGGCCCTCATGATGATTTGAGTTTGAGATCCCTGGCCCAGGAGATCAGAGGCTATACAACAGCTGGCAAAACTTTCTGGTTTTTCTTCTTACTCTAGTGGACAAGAGCATAAGGCCCTCAATTGTAAGATTTACTTAGCAGTTCACCTTTAATAAACTGATTTGCTAAGAACAGATTTTTATTTTCAAAGAATGTCATTTGTACATAATTCAGTTATCTGTGAAGCTAATGAGTCATAATTTAGCTATTGCATGTACTATGATCTCTCTGCCAGTGATATTTTCAATAAAATGGATATTAAGAGCTGGGAGTTTAAAATATGTTCCTTCACATATCTTTAAGAATATCACGTTCTTAGGAAAGACATGGGTTTCCAGCCATACATGGAGTCCTGTTCCCTCAAGCTAATTATGTGAACTTTCCAAAATCCACTTAAAGTATGATAAAGTGAAACCAGTACAAGATAAAACCCTCACTTTAAAAATATAATTTTGCTCTACCTTTCTTAAGCCCATCTCTGTATGCAACCAATTCATCATTCTTTTGAGAGCTTGCTTATGATACGTTTCAATGTGTTTGCAAATATTTATGGGAACAGTATTTTTGACAAAGTGAAACAACCCTAATTAGCATTAGCTGAAGTCTGTGTATGTAGCAACAGGACAATATGCACCTTGGAGCCAGTCAGGAATTCTTCTGAAACTTTAGGGAAACATTAGCATGTGTACAGGACTAATCCTATACCTGATAGCAAACCTTGACCCTACTTCTCATGTTGGGATTCAAAAGATATGGTTAGTTGTGGGTAGGCCTGAGAGCCTGAGGCCAGGTGTGCATTTTCCTAGAGATTCTTAGGGCTTGTCTAGGTTGACGGCAATTTCTTCAGAGGCAAGTGCAATCAATCACGGAGTTGACTGATTAACGCCAACACCTAAACTGGAGTAGCATGAGCTGAAGGGCTGGTGAGTTGCTTCAATTCAACACAGTGGACCTGCTAGATGTTAGGAAGCCGAAGGGAGATATGCAAGTCATATTAAGTAACTTGTGTGCATCAGTGTTTTTGGATGCAGCTTTATGAGGTTTTTATTTCCTTAATTTCTTCTGGGACAAGTTATTGTCTTTGAAATTCCAGAAAAACTACCAGTCATCATTTTATGGATATAGTTTTTAAATAAAGATAAGCCATTGAACATTTCCAGAAAGGAAATGAAAATGAGTACACATACATATAATAGTGCATTTATTCTGGCAATGTATACCTATGGGTTTAATTCCTTTCTTTCTTTTTTTTTTTTTTTTAAACTCTGATAATCTGATAACAGCTTTTTCCTGTCAGTCAAGAATCATAGAATTGTAAGAATAGAAAAAGACATCGTAAGGCCCTCTCTTCCAGTCCCCTGTACCTATAGCAGGACCAAGTATTATTTCTAGACCATCCCTGATGGATGTTTATCCAACAGGCTCTTAAAAATGTGCAGTGATGGAGATTCCACAACATTCCTATGCAATTTGTTCCAGTGCTTAATAGTCTGATGGTTAGGAATTTTTTTTTTCTAATGCCCAAACTAAACCACCCTTGCTGCAATTTAAAGCTATTGCTTCTTTTCCTGTCCCAGGGCTTGACAGCCCAAAAGAAAAGAGGAGCCATTTTTAAGCCAGAAATAAGATTTCCATGAGCCACATACAGCTGTGCCGCTCCACTGTGCCCCCAGCTTGGCTGCAGCCCCATCCAGCCCTACTGTGTGCTGCCCCCCCCCCCTTTGCTCAGCTGCAGCCCCTCTCCCTCCCTGGTCTGGAGGCAGCCCTGACCTGGGCCCCCTGGCCAGCCCCAGGCACCAACCTGCATCCTCCTATGTTCCCCTGGCCCTCCAGCCCCTAACAATACCCCCCAGCGGAGCAAAGGGAGGGCAGTGTGGCTGCTGGTTCCACTCCAATGGCAGGGCAGAGCGGCACTCCCCACCGCCCTGCCTACCCCAGCCAGGCGCCCCTCCCTGAGGAAAGAGAGCAGCCAGAGCACAGCTGCTGGTTTCAGGGGCAGGATCCTGGAGCAGCCTGCTCAGCAGAGTTTGGGCCACTTCATTCTGTGCTAAGAGGCCAGGCGGAAGCAGAGCTGAGCAGACAGAGGGAGGGCAGCGTGGCCTCTGGCCCTGTCAGCACTAGAGGCTGCAGCGCTGGCTGCTCAGCCACCTTGAGCTCATGCAGTGGGAGGCCTGGGCTGGCCAGAAGCCCTCTAATCCAGCTCCAATACTGGGGCTGGAAGGCAGGGCCGTCCATAGGTGGGTGCAGGGCCCTGGGCGAATCGCCCTCTGTGGGGTCCCCGCTCACCCTCCTGGGCACTGGGGGATAGGGCCGGCTGGCCCTGGGAAGGGGCAGGCCCCTGCGCTGGCCATCCCATGCCAGGGATCGGGTGAGCCAGCCAAAGGCAGCAGAACAGGAGCGCAAGGTCTGGTTTCTCAGCCACCCTTAAGCCAGTGGTTGTCAAACTCTTTTCCTTGGGACCTAGCACTGGATTCCTCTGCCATGCGGCAACCCTTCACTGAAAAAAAGTGGCCACTGCCAGAAAACTGAACAGTGACCATGGCTGCGGGGGTAGCAATCCCTTATGGCTTTCATCCTTTCTCTTGAGGCTTCTATTGCATCTCTAAAATCTACACATCTAATGTGAGATCACCTACATGGAACATGCAGAGGATGATCCCACATGCCATACTCCTGTCTCAAATCAGGAAGTATATCAAGTCTCAAATTCCATGTAGTAGCTTGGAGTGTGTGTCTGGGAGCTCCCTGCAAATGGGGGGGGGATGAGGGAGTGACTGGCTGGAGAAATGAGATGGAAGCACTGAGACAGAGGAAGAAGAGAGCCAGTGCCAGGCTGGAAAGAAAGGTCCTGGAAAATCCAATCAATCAATCAAATCATAGGGCTGGAAGGGACCTCATGAGATCATCAAGTCCAACCCCCCGGGAATTGAACCCAGGACCTTCTGCATCCTGTCGGCTGCTGAGCCTGTCCAAGTCCCTCCAGGTCCTGTTCCCTTCTCCCTCTGCCAAATCCCAGGAACTGAAGCAGTGCCTCTGGGTTCCACTTTCACCTCTGCTCTTCATCTGTTCCCTGAGTCTGCATGAGTTTTTCATGAACACACAATTGTCTACAGTATTGTGACTGGAGGGGTGCTAGCCCTCTCTGCTTGGTCTGGTGACCCCTGTCACTGTCAGTGTACATAAGGCAGCAACACAATGGAGCCATCCACTCCCCCCTTCAGATTAGGACCTTGTTATAACTTCTCCTTCCAGCAGGTCCATCCCTGAGTAGGGTTTTATTCTGTTACTTAGGCTTTCTAACTGTTGAAAAAATACCATACTTTCTAACATAGGCCCCTACTCAAACAGTTTGCTTTTCCCCTCTCTTTTTAATTATCAGTCCAAAAAAATCTCTGGTATTTTTATTAAAATCTACAAGTTAACTTTTGTTCCAAGCAAGGGAATTCTCAAGAAGAGGCAAGTCCTAATTTGCAAAAATAACTCCACAAATGGTGGAATAAGGTTGTGTTCAGTTTTTTTTTTTCTTCTTTTCTTCACTGGGTCTATTGACAAAACATGAAGGTTGCTTGCCAGTGACCTCAGTCCTTTTCATATAAATGAGAGAAGCCCAAAGAGATACAGTACTGACTCAGAGGATGGATAGAGGCTGTTTGAACAACAATTAGCACTTCATTGTTAATCCTAACGACTCACCTTTGTTGCAATGATCTACTACTGCCTTAAGCAACTTTCACACCAAGCCACTTCTCTGGCCCCACAGTAGAGTGAACTGGGCTGCCACTTTTGGCCAGCTCACCCAGTCCCTAGCACGGGGAGAGGGCAGCGGTGCAGCCCCGTGGGGCCCCCCAAAGCGTGGGGCCCTGGGCAGCTGCCCCTCTCACCCTACCTTAAGGACGGCCCTGTTGGCAGGGCGTACCCCTGCAGCCTGGCATCCCCGGAGCCATACGGTGGCCGTTAAAGGGCCTCAGGTTACTGATCCCCATCCTATATCCTCAGAGGTTAAGAATTTTTCTCTCTCCTCCTCAAAACAGCCTTTTATGTACTTGAAGATTTATGCCCCCCCCCCATCTTCTCCTAAGTAAACAAACAATTTTTTCAGCCTTCCCTCATAAGGCATGTTTTATATCCTTCTAGTCATTGTTGCTCTTTTCTGGACTTTCTCCAATCTATGCAAAACTCTTTTGAAATGCAATACCCAAAACTGGACACATTATTCAAGTTGAGGCCTCACCAGGATGGTGCACACACACGTCTCAAGGTTTAATTCTTATCATCAGGATTGTTTAGAGTGGAAGAATTTCTGTGTGTGTCTTGCTTACACCTTTCTTGCTAATACATTGCAGAATTATGTTGGGCTTTTTCTGCAACAGCTTTACACTGTTGATTCATATTTAGCTTTTGATTCACTATAACCTCTCTCAACCCCTTTTTGCTAAACTCTTTCCTAGAAAATCATCTTCTATTTTGTATGTATGGAACTGATTATTCCTTCCTAAGTGGAGTATTTTGCATTTGTTCTTATTGCATCACATCCTATTTACTTCAGACCATTTCTCCAGTTTGTTCAAATCATTTTGAATTATACTACTATCCTCCAAAGCACTTGCAACCCCTCCCTGCTTGGAATTATCTGCAAACTTTGAGTGTACTCTCTATGCCAGTGGTTGTCAAACTTTTTTCCTCAGGACTCAGTTGAAACAAAATCACTTATGTGCCTGTGACCCAGCAATTACATCTTTGAGCATTGCATTCCAGTCTTTTGGCAGTGGCAGCAAGGGGTGCTGTGACCTACTGCCTGAGGGTCAGCAAACCAGTACTGGGTCCTGACCCTAAGATGGAAAACCACTGCTCTATGCCATTATCTAAAACATTAATGAAGATACTGAACAGAACTAGCCCCAAAATTGATTCCTACAGGACCCCGCTCAATACGCCCTTCCAACTTGACTGCAAATCACTGACGACTACCCTCTGGCACTGCTTTTCCAACCAGGTATGCACCCATCTTACGGTAGCTCTATCTAGGCTGTATTTTGCTAGTTTGTTTATAAGGGCATCCAAGACAGTACCAAAAGCCTTACTAATGTCAAGATACATACCACACCTACTGCCTCCTCCTGTCCAGATGATTTGCTATTCTGTCAACAAAAGCTATCAGCTTAGTTTGACATGATTTGTTCTTAAAAAATCCATGCTATTACCTTATTATCTTCTAGATGTTTGAAAATGATTGCTTGCTTATTTGCTCCATTATCTTTCTTAAGTTTGACGGACTGGTCTGTAATTCTCTGTGTTGTGTTTATTTCCTTTTTTATATTGGCACTATATTTGCCCTTTCCAATCCTCTGGAAACTATTCCATGACTTTTCACAGATAATCGCAAATGGTTCAGATAGATCTCCTCAGTCAGCTTCATAAGTATTCTATGATGCATTTCATCAAACCCTGGTGACTTAAAAGCATCTAACTTGTCTAAGTAATTTTAACTTGTTTTTCCCTATCTTAGCTGCACATCCTACCTCATTTTAATTGGCATTCACTATGTTACATGTCCAATTGCTACCACGAGTAGTCTTTTTGGTGAAAATTGAAACAAAGACATCAGTTAGCATTTCTGCCATAAACCATTTCCGTGCTCTCTTTTATTGTCTCGCTCCCACCCTGCCTCTGCCTCCAGTGAGTAATGGGCCAAGCCTATCCTTGGTCTTCCTCTTGGTTCTAATGTTCTACCTTTCTAATGTTCTACGCTCCTGCCATTCCTTAGAATCACAAACTTTAACATTTCAAGAACAGCTTCACTCAAGCTGCCTTCCACTTTTGAATTCTCAACTAGTTCCTCCTTACTTGTCAAAAATCAAGTCTAGAAAAGCCTCTCCCCAGCAGCTTTTGTCACCCTCTGAAAAAAAAAAAAAAAAAAAAAAGCATCTCCGACACATTCTAATAACTTGTTGAAAATCTGTGCTCTGCCATGTTGTTTTCCCAACAGATGTCTGGTAGGTGAAGTCCCCCATCGCCACCAAGTCTCTACAGTATTTTTGGGGCAAGTATTTAAAAATACAGAAATGTGAAAAGAACAATCAGTGGAATTCAGTGCAACATGTGGGAAAAAGGATAGCAAACTGACTGGTGTTTTTAAGTTTAATTCTTAAGTAAATATAAAGGTAAACTCTCTGGATGAGTCTACGAGCAAAACAAACACCATTAGGTGCATTGATTTTTAAGTGTCTGAAATAGCTGCCAGACGAAGATAAAAATTATTCTAGTAGGGTTCTACATTATTATCACTGCAAGCACTGGTGGGTTTATTTTTTAACAGCCCAGGAATGTGCTAAACATCATACAAAACAAACAAACAAACAGTTTCTCTTTCAATGAATTTGCAGTCTAATTGCACCTTGCACCAATGTCCATCCAATGCATATGCATTTCCACTATGTTACAAACATTAGTAAAACCAGTCATAAGGGATCGTCTAGTCCACCTCCAAACTCGCTGTCTTCTAAAGGTGAACTCTAACTAAAGATAAAACAATTATATTGGGAAGTTTGGAAATCTTATAAAAGGATTATTTATTTGAGTTAGATTGCAATGTAGGTGTGTATTTTTTGTGTACACACCTATCTACACCATGGTATTTTATAAACCTGTGTCATAAAAAAAAGAATTTGATAAGAATTCTAAATATGATTATTGGCTTTCTAAGACTTATATTCCTGTCTGAAAACAGTCATGTATCTTTTTGCAGCATTATAAATCACTAAAAAATTCTGTCCTCCTTCATGCAGCCTGCACTGTTAGAATACATCCTGTTCTATCAGACTTCCATTAACTGTCTGTAGAAATTACTTAGAAGAAAATATGAAAAATCTTCAAGACATTTCTAAAGTGTTTTCAGAAACACTTTCCTATCACAGTACAGCAGATCATACTTTACAGTGTTCTGTAATTTTGGAATTGTACAAACACTGATAATACTTGAGTTTCTCATGCCGGTGAAGTTAATGTTCAAGATTAGACAAACATCAAAAGTTATTCTTTTGTTACTATTGTTGTTATTTCAACAAATCAGACCCTTAAATGCAACAAGATGATGCTACCATTCTAAAAACAATGACTTAACATACCTGTATCTTCAGAAACTTTGAAGAGAGTAGGAGGGAAAACACCATTTTAAATGTTTTGAATAAGTTCTTAAAGATCTAGCTGGCTTCTGAATTTTTGGGTATTGTGATGTGGCCCCCATGATATTCAGACTTCTCTACTGTCTGTCTGGTTAGAGATGCCTCTGATGGGTCAGTTATTTTCTCTTCTCCATTAGTTATTTTCTTTTCTCTTCATTTTTTCCTTACAAATTGAGAATGAAGACATAAGCCCAGGACTTTATTTGAAGATGTTTCTAGATTTTCAAGAGAGTTTACTTGTACACTAGCAGTGGGTATGCTGGGGCACATTTCTGATTCATTTGTAGTGTTCCTGGTTAATTTTCAGTAATTTTCTTTCTGACAACAAAAATGAACATAACATATGCTATGTTAACTACCCCGCCCATGTAAACTTCCATGCAGAGGGGTAGGTCCCAGTCATTCAGCTGGCTTTCTGTAACTGTTACAACCAAGAAAAAACAAACTTTCTACTTTCAAGCAGCAGTCTCTACCCTACAAGCCCAGCAGGCAGAGACTGCAGTCTTTCCTCTGTTCTCTTGGCAGGGAAATCATCTCCCCCCTCCATGACTTCACACTAAAACTGGGAGTTGTGTGGCACTTTAAGACTAACAGATTTATTTTTTGCATGAGCTTTCGTGGAAGAAAATCTCACTTCATCAGATGCTTCAAAGATGGGTGAACTTCTGTAAGTGGGATTTTCTCCCACGAAAGCTCATGCAGCAAATAAACCTGTCAGTCTTATTCACATGAGCTTCTGTGGGAGAAAATCCCACTTCATCAGATGCTTCAAAGATGGGTGAACTTCTGTAAGTGAGATTTTCTCCCACGAAAGCTCATGCAGCAAATAAACCTGTTAATCTTATTCGCATGAGCTTCCATGGGAGAAAATCCCACTTCATCAGATGCTTCAAAGATGGGTGAACTTCTGTAAGTGAGATTTTCTCCCACGAAAGCTCATGCAGCAAATAAACCTGTCAGTCTTATTCACATGAGCTTCTGTGGGAGAAAATCCCACTTCATCAGATGCTTCAAAGATGGGTGAACTTCTGTAAGTGAGATTTTCTTCCACGAAAGCTCATGAAAAAAATAAATCTGTTAGTCTTAAAAGTGCCACACGACTCCTTGGTTTTCTTCTGCTGGACTAGACTAACACGGCTATCCCCTTGGCAATTCACACTAAAACTGCCTTTCTGGCCATTCAGGAGACCTGGCGGGGAAGAGAGAATGAAGGGGTGGTGGGGAACATTCTCTCAAGAAGACGATGAAACTGAGGGGGACGAAGGGGAGATGAAATGGCAGGGGACTGAGGTGATCCACTGCTGCTGCTTTGTGCGGTGTGGAGACCATGTGGAGAGGGGGCAGAGGCGGAGGGGCGAGCCGGGGGAAATGAGGCCAAGAGGATGGCACAGGAGATGGTGAGGTGGGGGAACGCACCCCCTTACCGAAGAGGCTGTTGCTAAACCCGTCCCAGACGCAGCCGGCCGCGCCCCAGACCCAGCGGCTGCGGAGGCAGGAGACGAAGGTGAGGGGCCCGCCGCAGAGCCACCCCAGCAGGTCGCTGAGGCTGATGTTGAGCAGGAGGAGGTGGGTGGGGGTGCGCAGGCGGGGGAAGCGGCAGTACAGCCCCAGCACCAGCAGGTTGGCGCCCAAGCCCAGGACGCCGAGGGTGGCGACGAGCAGCGCCAGGAGCTCGGAGGCGGCGGGGCTGAAGAGCGGCAGCGTCTCCCGCTGCTCCTGCGCCCCCGCGCCGGCCGCCCGGCTCCCGCCGCCGCTGCTGCTCCCCGAGTGCATGGCGCCGCCGCCGCCGCCGCGCGCCCGTCCCGTCCCGTCCCGCGCACCTGTGGCGCCGAGCGCGAGGAGCAGCTGCCGCCCGCCACGCCCCGTGTCCCCTCCCCGGGGCGGGAGTAGTCTTAGCAGCCAGCAAAGCCTGGAAAGGAGGACAGCGAGGTAGGAAAGGAGGAGGTTGGAGGACACATGGGGAAAACGTAGCATTCACGTCAGTCTTTTCTTTCTAGAGGGCCCTGGAGTGCTTCCTTCTAATTATAAGGCATTCGGTGGCCTTCCAGCCGACTTTAACCCCTGTAGGTAAAAAGCCAGACAAAATCGTGTATTTTAAAATGCCTGTTCGATGGAGGACTTGAAGGTAAAAAGGAGGACGTGTCCTCCTTTTGACATCTGCTAACCCTAACATTGGAGGAGGCATGGAGACAATGTAGGCTTCATGTCATATGTGTCTGGTTTTAGGGGGCTGTGGAACACTTCCCCCTAAAAACAGGGTGTTCCAGCAGACTAGTGCAGTGGCTAGCACATCTGCTTAACATGCAGAAGGTCCTGGGTTCAATTCCCAGGGGGTTGGACTCAATGATCTCATGAGGTCCCTTCCAGCCCTATGATTTGATTTGATTTGACTTTAACCTCTGTAAGTAAAAAGCCAGACAAAATCCTGTATTTTTAAAATGCCTGCTGGATGCAGGACGTGAAGGTAAAAAGGAGGACGTGTCCTCCTCTTGCCTGACAGTCCTAGGTAGGAGGCTCCTGGCGGGGCTTGGGGGTTAGGGGTGCAGGCTCTGGGGTGGAGGGACGTGCCAGTGGGCGCACCTCGTGGCCACCCTGGCAGCTGCCCCGCAGCACCGCCCCAGCCAGCAAGCCAGGCTCTAGGAGAGCTCACATCCCAGTAGGCATTGCCTCTGCACCCCGCTTCCCGAACTTCCCAACACCCCTCACCCCTCTGCAGCAATGTTCCCACTACTTATTCATAGGCTGTGAGCGCAAAAAAATTTCTTTGGGGGCACAAAAAAAGTTCTTTGTGGGCACCAATATTAGCACTATTGATTTGATTTGTGCGCACTTTATTTTGTTGTGTGCGTGGGTTTCATGACCAGGGTGCACACACATATGCACAGCTTAGAGGGAACAGTGCCCTGCAGTTGTCAGCTAGTAATAAAGTGCTCTACCAATTTCATTTCCTTTACATCAGGGGTCTCAGAGACGTGGCCTGTGGGCCTCATGCGGCCCCTAAAGCTGTTTCCTGCTGCCTGCAGTGACACTACCATTACCAATATTTCCCATATCATTGTATGGAAAGCAGGGCTGGCTCTGCTGTGAGGCAAGAGACAGACATGACTTCAGGTGACAGCTCTTAGGGGCCTCTAGCCGCTCTGAAGGTCAGTCTGGCTCTTGCCTCTAACTCTTTCCTAGCAGCTCAGGCACTGTTAGTCAACCTGCAGCTTAAGTCATGTAGGCAGAGTGCACTTTAAATCCCTCTGCAGGCAGACACTGGAGATTTATGGACTTTGGAAAAACCATTTTCAACCTCCATGAATGAGATGGCAGCGGGTGCCAAATCAAAGTTTGGCTTGGGGCACTACAACCCCTTCAGCCAGCCCTGATGGAAAGATTTCAGTGGTGCTGCCCTCGGGCTACTGTACTAATCCTCATGCGGCCCTTATGATGATTTGAGTTTGAGACCCCTGCTCTATGTGCTGTTCCCCGGTGTTTGAATCTTAACAACTGCTTTGATTTGATGTTACAGGCCGGGGCAGCACTGGTGCCAGACTTACTGGGCTTGAACCTCAAGTCCCAGCACCTGAGTCCCAGGTCTGCTGTCAGGTTGCCCACAGTGGCAGCTGCAAGTGGTGGCATGCGAGCCCAGAGTCTCAGTGCCCAAGCCTGGGTCTTCTCCTGGGCCAGCAGCGCTTGTGGTTACAATGTGACCTGATCACATGACTTACACTCCCCTGCCTCTGTTTCCTTCCATTCTGTTAACTTCCCCCATCTTCAAAGCATCCGATGAAGTGGGATTTGCTCCCAGGGAAGCTCACACAAGAAATAAATTTGTTAGTCTTTAAGTGCCACAGGACTTCTTGCTTACTTTGCTGAACTAGACTAAAATGGCGACCCCTTTGGAACTTGACCAGTTCAGTGACCACCCCCAAATGCCCTCCCTGAACGCCCCCCATCTCAGTTTCTGGGGAAAACACTGCATCTGGGAGGTGTTAGGAGCCAGTCACTGTGTGAACAGGGGTCTCTGAAGGGAGAGCAGGGCAGGCCCTAGACCAATGGTTCCCAACATTTTCTCTGCCGTGGCACACCTTGCTACCTTTAATTAATTGGAGGTACACGACCATATAGTGGCCAAATGAACTCATGAATATTCATGAGCCAATGAGCCAATCCAGAGCTCTTTGAGTAGTTTTTCAAAAAAGTATGTGGCACACCTGCTCAAACCTGACAACACACCAATTGGGAAACACTACCCTAGGCCAGTGATTTTCCAGCCATAGGTTGGGATTCATTACTGGATCATGGTTCCCGTTGCTGCCACTGCCAAAAGACTAGAATGCATTGCTCAAAGATGTAATGGTTGGATGCAGGTATAAATGATTTTTTTTTTCCCCAACTGGGTCACGAGAAGAAAAGTTTTAAAACCACTGCCTTAGACCAAAGGCTGAGTTCACCTCCCTGAATGCTGTGGTGCTGCTAGGCACCAAGGGCAAAACCCTGTAAACTGTGGCTGGTTTAATTGAAGTTACACCTCTTGGTGTACTGAAGTTACCTCCTCATGACCTGCCGTTCTTTAAAGCTCACTTGAATGTATTAAAAGCACTTGAAAAGCCCATTTAATGTTTGTAGAGCACTTAGAAAATGCAAAGCACTGTAAATGCTAAATAGGATTAATACAGCAGAACCTCTGTACTATTTCAACTAATGAATGATGAATCGATGCATTCCAAAACACGCAAGTAAGTCAACAAACAAATACTTTTTAAAATAAGGCTAATACCTCACAATGTGGTTAGTTATAACTGAGTTATAGTTTAGTTTTATATCTGATCTGTACAATTATGTATTTTGTGAGTATAATGGTCAAGTAAATGTAAAGGAGCATTTTGTTAAAGAAAAAAAAACACCTTAAGTAGCACAAAGCTTGCCAAAGATTTAATGGGAGTGTGCTGTACACAAGGAGATGGAAACCACTGTTTCCATGTGTGTTATAAAGATTAAAGATCAATGAGGTTTTACTGTAACTGTTTTGTAGGTGAGGTGCTATTCTGTTTTACAGATAAAGGTAGCCTCTTGATAATGTCACACAAGAGGTAAATGGCAGACCCAGGAGTAGACCCTAGACCCCCTGACTAACCACTGGAACATGTTGCCTTCTGTAGCAACATTGAGCAAATGGTAAGACTTTACAGCATATAAAATATTGTCAAGCCTTAAGTCTTTTGACTATTACCTATTAATATTGTGGTGGGCGGAAAAAGAAACACTTAATTTTCATTCTCCTGGGGAAAATAGAGAGGAAGGACTTTTTAAAAAGAAAAAAAATCTAAAAGGAACTCAGCAGCTACCATGGTGGTGGGTACAGTACAAGAACCAGAAGGGGATGTGATACTACAAAAGTCACCAAACACGCCATGAAGGAGCGTGCCTTACTGAAGCCAATGGAGCTCCAGGTGGGAGCAAAGGTGTGCATATGCAACAAGAGACAAGAATAGACCTATAGGCCTAGTCATATCCCACTGCAGCAAATAACAAAGGTCCCCAAAGGCACAAACCAGTACAAATAATACACTAATACCTGGTTCTTACATAGTACTTACAAGCACAAGCTTTCAAAACAATCAGTGAACTGATGGAATAATGTATGGGTGTTAACCCACATGTGCTCCCTGGAGCAATAGGTAAATATGACTGAGGTGTACAAACCCCGTGCTGGCAACGATAAGGTTAAGTGGAGCTGGAGAGCTCATTTTGACACCCAGAGGAGAAATAGGTAATTAAGAATTACACCAGCTGGGAAGTTCCAAAGGAATAGCCATGTTAGGCTAGTACAGCAAAGCGAACAAGGGAGTGCTATTGTACTTTTAAAGACAAACAAATTTATTTATCGCATGAGCTTTTGTGAGAGAAATTCCACTTTGTCAGATGCTTTGAAGATGGGGAACTTACAGAATGGGAGGAAGATAAATGAAGGGAAGTATAAGTCGTAGGATCCAGTCAGACTGCTACTGCAAATCAGTGCAGTAGTTTAGACTCAAACACTGGGGAACAGCATATAGAGGAAGGTGAAGTGAAATCACCTGTTATATTGAGAAAAGACTGTGTCATCCTTATTTAGCCCTGAAAAAACAATGTCAAATTTACACATGAATTCCAATTTTGTAGTTTCTCCTTCAGGCTTTGCCTTATTATTCATTTGTTTGAGTATAGCTATTAACAAATCATCAATGGAGTAAGCAGGAAGATTGAAATGCTCCCCCACTGTTTTATGAGAGTTGTAATTTCTGATATCAGACTTGTGTCCATTTAGTCTTTTGCACAGAGACTCCTGTTTGTCTGATATACAAGGTGTAGGGGCATTGCCAGCTTATGATGACATAAATCACATTGTTGGATGAGCAGGTGAATGAGCCCTTGATGGAGTAACTGGCTTGATTTGTTCTTCTGATGGGGTCTTTTGTGCAGAAACGTGGGCAAATTTGGCAGCATGGTTTGTTGCAGGGATATGTATATGCTTTAACGGTTCTGTTGTTTGATCTGTAGTTCCTGATGAGTATACGCTTAAGGTTGGGGGGTTATTTGTAAGCAAGGAGAGGTCTTGTCTCCCAAGGCTTGAGAGAGTGAGGGATTGTCTTGTAGAAACGGCTGTAGATCCTTGATGATATGCTGTAGAGGTTTGACTTGGGATCTGTATGTGATGATTAGTGGTGTTCTGTTGTTTACTTTCTTGGGCTTCCAAGTAGTAGTGACTTCTGGGTACCCATCTGGCTCTGTCAAGCTGTTTCTTCACTTCTGCAGGTGAGTATTGTAGGTTTAGGAATGCTTGATAGAGGTCCTGGAGATGTGTGTCTTTGCCTGAGGGATAGAGACAAATACACTTGTATCTTAGGGCTTGTCTGTAGGTAATGGATCATGTAGCATGTCTTGGATGAAAGCTTAAAGGATGTAGATAACTATAGCGATCACTAGGTTTTCGGTACTGGGTGGTTTCTATAAAGGAAGGATCAATATCAAAGGAAGGATGAAAAGAATAGCTATAATAAGCTATATAGCCTGGGACTAGTCCTGAGGGGACAGGGCAGTAGGGTGAAAATGTTCCAGGAAAGTGACAGAGAGGCTGGGAACCTCAAAAAAGAGACTCCTTAAGAATAGAATGGCAAGAAGCCATATAAGGGGTCAGGCTTTGTAAGAGAGACGCCTGGAAAGGTATTAGTTGGTTAAACACAAGTTCCCAGAGGAGAGGGTGGCCTGAGTTCCTACAGCATCCCCAGAAAAGGAGGATAGGATAGCCTCTTTGAGAAGAAAAGGCTAAGACTATAGAGCCCAGTCCAGGGTGGAGACTTATGATCTGCTTTGGATCCATGAAACTGTTGCCCTGTTGGACAGTTTGTTATGCTGCCAGGAGCGCAATTATCGACCATCTGGCTGGAGTAGTGAAAACAACTGTCTCAGCACCATATTTATGTCTGCTGGGGGGCAGACTAAAGTGGAGTCACCAGAAAGCCATGCTTCACCATGAGGGCATGCACTGGTCAAGTTCACTCAATTGCAGAGCTGATTTACAAATACTTCAGATAAGGTGGTGCCTTGGTACATGTTTCCTGGGAGTCTGTTCCCACTGTGAAGCAGTGATGCTCAGGAAGAATGTAGTGGGCATTAGGCAAAAGGTGCACGTAGCATCATATGAGCAAAAGGAGCTAGGCCAGTGAAGTGCAAGAGGAAATCAGGGTAGACTTGTTAATACAGTTCTGGAGTCTTACAAATTCTACCTCCTGCACTTTGTATCAGTAGGAGCATTGCTAGCAGATCGGCGGAAGTGATTATTCTCCTCTATTCGGCACTAGCGAGGCCCCATCTGGAATACTGTGTCCAGTTTTGGGCTCCCCACTACAAAAAGGTTGTGGACAAATTAGAAAGAGTCCAGCTGAGAGCAAGAAAAATGATTAGGGGGCTGAGGCACATGACTTATGAGGAAAGACTGAAGAAACTAGGCTTATTTAGCCTGCAGAAGAGAAGACTGAGGGAGGGTTTGATAGCAACCTTCAACTGCTTCAAGAAGTGCTCCAGAGAGGAGGAAGCTAGGCTGTTCTCAGTAGTAAAAGAGGAGCTTTGGGGAGGTGTTTGAAAATGGACAAAGAAACTTTAATTGCTTGTGTGAAAAGAGACAAAGCCAGCTCAGATTGCCAAGAAACTGGGGGAGAAAGGCTAGAGATTTCTGCCCTTCAACTTTCACTGGCTCCTATGAGAACTATGACAATTTCTGAACCGTACTTTAAACCGTACCTTGTTTGTTTCATACCAGATGGCAGTGTATAAATTCTCTTAATTACCGCCAGTCAATGAGTCGCTCCATGTTACTCTGATCTTTCCTGATTGTCATCACAGAGAAAGCTATTTCTAAAGGCAGTGTTGTCTCATCTAGTGAAAACTAATATCCTGAAAGGATTCAGATGCTTCAAACATATCACAGAGTGACAGCTTAAAAAAAGTGGGGAGAACAATTGCCAAGATTTAAAAAACTTAATAATATAATATGGTACATTTAGGGCCACTTTCTATGTCGTGTCCTGGCAGCTTTGCACCAAGTACACAAAATAACAAGTTTGGATTTAAGTCCTCCAACTGAGTGGAATTGCCCACTGCTGTAATACTAGCTGGACCTGCCTCCTGTGCTTTGAATCTCTAGCACCAAGACTCCAGTATGTTACACTGATCCTCAACTCACATAAAGTCTGACAGCAGTGGTGTGAGCTAGGGCAGTCATTACTACTAGACTGGTATAATTCATCTTGGGATCAAGCAAGTACAGACCTATTTGCATTCTGGGTTGTCAATCGATGGCTAAAAGCCTCTCTCCCAGCCTATGCAGAAAAGCTATTGAGCCTAGGACAAGCAAGTGGAGAGCCAGGGAGATGTAACTGGCCCTTTGACAGTCCCCTCTTCTGTTTTTTTGTAGAGATGGATATGTGGGAGACCATAATCCTATATGGTTAATGCTTAAATTTGTGTTCCACATGCCCTGAAGCCTTCGGCAGAGCTCTCAACACAAGCCAGGAACATAGCTAGTAATTTGAAATGTGTACACATTGTGGGATCTGTTTTCTTCCTCCTTCACTGTATAAATACAAAAGGACCTGATAAGCAAAAATCCTTTGCCACAAATGTGACAGTCATCTCATAGGAGGTTGTATGCTGTCAGAGGCGGGTGTATACCACCTAGATGAAGTCAACTGAATCCCCTGAAGTAGGGAGAGAGCAACTCAGCTCCAAGTCTGCTTAGCTGGCATTTGCAGCAGAAGCCAAGAACAAATGAGCTAATTAAAATAAGCATCAGCTGTGGTGTTTGAGCTGGTGATTGCACTTAGGCCACCACACTGCTGTGCAATGCTGATAAAGTTGGATTACTACTGACCAGATCTGAACCAGTGACTTGGAATCCAATATGTAATTGAGAAGCAGCTTCCAGGTACAGTGGGGTTTACAGATGAAGAAAGAAAGTAAATACTATGATTATGAAACCTCAGAAAAGGATTTAGAGAGGATTTGATGGAAATAATTAAGTGTGAGAGGGGTGCAGTGGCTACACTTCAGTACTATCTTTTTACCATATCCCATAGTAGAACAGGAAGAAAGAGTTCCTTCCAAGTCTATAGGAATATTTACAACAAATAAAAGGAAACTATGGCTTCACACATCACTGAACTTAGTCCCAGGAAATCAGAGTTCAGTACAGCAGTGGAATTTAAAGAGTAGTTGAATAATGTAACACCCAATACCATGACTGGAAGCAGAGTAACCACATTTCATGCTTCATGAGGGAAGCTGATTGCTATGTGTCTGGAAAGTATCTTTCACTGCCTTCCCCAACCCTCCCAATGACAGTGCTGCACAAATAATCAGGTAGACCATGGTTTTTTGTTGTTGTGGGTCCCCCCCCCCCATATGCTGCAAGAGAAGCTGGTATAAACCACTGCTAGAGATTGGAGAGAAAATGTGATGGCCCATTGGTTTCCTATGACACAGAAAATCTTGTTTGCCTGTGTATGTTTATAACAAGGTGGCTTGCCCTGGTGCTGGATCACCTGAGGCCTAGTGCCAACTCTGATTACAAAGCTCCATCAGAGTAGAATCAGGCAATTTCCTGTGAAGTGTTGGAAGGCGGCTGCAATAAGGGGAGGGACTGCAGTGAGAGAGGCTTTTGCGAGAAATACATTTGCTCCAGCTAGAAAGGAAGCAGTTTGCTAAGGCAGGAAGGACGTTGACCAGAACAGAAGAGTTCTGGTAGGGAAGACTTTTGTACTTAAGTTTTGAACTTTAAGTTGCTAAATTAAATCTAAGGAGGTCTGTTGTGTGTGGAGTTTATTTGTGGATTGAAGAAGGGAAAATAAGATGATTGACTGAATACAGGGTTGCCCTGAGGATTCCAGGGGGAGCCATCAACTGGCCACTCACCTATAACAATATATAACAAAATAGGTGAAAAGTCATTTCAGAGAGGTGGCCCATCCTATCTGAATGTAACTCTGCTTTGCTATGAGGGTCAGGGCTTCTGCACTGTGGGGACTGCTGGATGGGAAATACAGAGCTAATATGGAGCTGCAGCGCACCCCTTTCTCCACCCCACCACTGTACCCTACTGAACGGTCCCTGCGCAAGGGATACCCTGACTCAGTGTGACTGAATGGATAATGCAAGGGAAGTTTCATCTCTTTTGGGAAGAAAGACATGATACTTTAGTTTTAAAAATATTCTTGCCCCTGCTTTAAAAGTCATTTGCAAGTTACTCTTCCCCTTCTTTTCCCTAGCTCAAGCACTAGGTGAATGATCCCCAACCTGAGCTTGTGTGGCTTCACACCAGAAGGGAGAAGTAAGGGATTTGCTGCTCATTGAGATTGGGAGGACGCCCTAGAACACTAGTAGAGAGAGAGAATGTTGAGCAGGTAGTGAGAAGACCAGAGAATCCCTGTGTGCACAGGAGAGGATGATCCCTTTCTGACACTGTGACTAGTGTGTTGTTATAAGCTACCATATGTACGTTTTCTGCAAAGAAGGGAAGTTGGAGGTGAAACTTTCATTCACCAGTTTGTCATTGATGCTGACTGGATGTAACCAAGGCAGGCTGGATCAATAGGAACTCTATGATGTAATGAAGGCTTATGACATCAGGGATGTGCTGGTTGACTTGCCAGCAGGGGATGCTCGTGTCAGGTCAATCGTCTCTCATTCATTTAAGTAACACCCAGAATTAGGGGTCATGCTGCTGCACCTCTGACACGCTTTCATGAAGGTTTAAGATTTAAGGACCCAAACCAAGGATTTAGGGGGTGGGGTACTGTGTGAAGAACAATTCTCCAAGCCATCTTTTCTATATCTCTTCCCTCCATACCATTAAGATGTCTGACAGGAAGGATTCGGGAAAAGAAGAACTCAGTACTCTTTCTGATGTGACAAAATTCAAGTATGCCTTGAAGCAGTTTCAGATGCTGATTGAAAAAACAGTAGCTCAGAAGAGGGAGGAAAGATTAGGGGTGTATGTTAAAGATGAGGGTAAGAACCACTGTCTTTCCAATCAAAAGACTGCAATTTTGGATTGGAGATTGAGTGGCTATGTGGGATGGGACAGGATTCTACAGAATACCGCAAGCTGATATACAAGCCAGGGCTTGCCTTTCCCACTTAAGAGCAATATGCAGATTGCACTAAGAAAATATTTTCCTGGTAAACTAAACCAACAGCAGTCATATTATGGCCAGATTCTGTTACTGTATCAATTGCCCCCAGAATTTAATCTGACTGGCAGCATCCACTCCTACTGATTCCTCATAATGTATTTAACTAATTCTTATGTATTGCTTTGTTTTAGAATGAACCATGAGAATGAACCAATTAATTGGGCAGGTCAATCCATCTCTATTATCATAAGTAATTAAACCTCATGTAGGTTGTTCCCACTGCAAAGCAGCAGCTTTGGAGGCATGAGAAATTCAGCTTTATCACTGAACTCCCTTTGACTTCAGGACTGGGTAGAAGGTTACCAGAATGTTCTCCTTACACTTCTAGGAGTGAACCAGAATTGGAGATGGAACGTTTCCATCCCAAGCAGATTGCCTCTCTCTGCACATTTTCTAGGCTGCACTGTTTGGTTGTAAATTAATTGCCAACCCATGAGATTTTTGGAAATTAAGAAGGCTGAACAGTTTTTGGCAGGAATGCTATCATCAATACAAGAAGAGTGGGAATGTGAACACTGATGATGCTGAAAGCAGAATGAGGACAGGAACTAGATGTTCCTCAAAGCTGAACAAGTTCAATTCTTTTTTTAAATCTTTCCTCAAAGGTCAGGCTTTCTAAAACTTTTACCATTTTTGTTGCTGTCTTCTCAGCTCTCTCCCATTTGTTCACATCTTTCCTAAAATGTGGCACCCAGAATTAGACATAATATGCCAATTTAGGCCTCCCCAGTGCTGAGTACAGCAGGAAAATTGCCTTCCATGTCTTACATTTGGCACTTCTGCTGATACATTAAGGAATACTAGCTGTTTTTGCAACTGCATAATATTGTTTACTCATATTTAATTTTTGATCCACTGTAAATCCTAGATCCTTTTAGTCATACTACAGCCTACTGAATTGTTCTCTATTTTAGAATTGTGCATTTGAGTTTTCCTTCCCATAGTTGGTATTTTGTGCTTATCTTTACTGAATTTCATTTTGTTGAATTCATACCAGTTCTCAAGGTAGTTTCAAATTCTAATCCTGTCCTCCAAAGTGCTTGTGACCCTTTCCAGCTTGGTGTCATCTGCATATTTTATGAATATATTCCCTGCTCCATTATTCCAAATAATTAATGAAAATATTGGTTAATAATGGACCCAAGACTGACTCTTGTGGGAACACACTAAGTATGCCCTCCCAGTTAGACAGTGACCCACTGATAACTACCTCTTTAAGTAGTGTTTTTAATTGAGTTGTGCACCCATCTTACAGTATTTGAATCTAGCTCATGTTTCCCTAGTTTGCTTATGAGAATGTCCTATGTCTAAAGTCTTCCTAAAATCAAACTCTCTCTCTCAAGTACTGCTTTCTCCCATCCATCGGAACAGTAACTTTGTCAAAGAAGGAAATATGAACAGAAACAACTAGTTGCTCAATATTGTTCAATATGTTTTCTTATTCTTGTCTCAATACAGATGAAATAGATTATGATAAATTCTATGAGATGGTACAAACTCTGTTTGGTCCAGAGGTCAGGGATCAAGATGTTAAGACCTTTTTCAGGAAGATTAGTAACAACCCTGATGGAAGGATAGAATGGTGTGAGGTAAGGAGAAAGAGAGTCTGTGTGTGTGTGTGTGTGTGTGTGTGTGTGTGAAAGAGAGAGAGAGAGCTATGCCAGATTAATTTATACAAGTAGGTAATCACTGGTGTCATGAAATGAGAGTGGATTCGTGGGGAAGCACATGATCAAAGTGACATTTCTATGTCATTCATTACTGCTTCTATAAATCTTTTATCAGCTAAAGGCCAAAACACTTATATATAAAGGACAATGAGTTAGATGGAAAATTAGCTGACAGTATTGTTCTAGCTGGATTAGAGAATAAGGGACAGGTAAAATGTGAAGGACTGGTTTAGGGCATCTTGTTCATACTAATAAGAATCTTTATCCAAGGTTCATAAAACCCAATAATAAGTGCAATTTTAATAAGAAAGATTCATTGTTTTTTGTGGGTTTTTTTTTTTTTTTTTTAGGGATCTTAGGGAGAAATTTTGCCTCTGCATGCACTCGTGTCTCCAAAGAAAGCATGTGTATTGCAGGAACAGAGAGCTGAATTTGTCCTTTGGAGTTTTTCCTTTGTAAATTTGCTGTCACTTGAGGAGTTAGGAAATATAAAAGAATCTGATCCTGCAAAATGGTGCACACCTGCTGCAAGATGCTGACCCACTAGCTCCCACTGAATGGGAGAGGTCAGGGTCAAGATCAGTGCTTTGCAAGTTTTGATGCTTTAGGTGCTATGTGTTAGGGGTGCAGTAATCATTGGGTAGAATTTAACTAAGCAATACCATGCTCCTAGGTGCAAAAAAATTAGCATATAATGTCAGCTTCTGCCTTCAGAAAAATCTGGCTTAAGTGGGAGTTGTACCAGTGTGTGAGAATGCAAACTGGACCGAAATCTCCACATTGAGGCACCTGAATGAGCTTGTTGGCACCCAAATGACTCCTGTAAAGGACTGGCCAGTTCTTATGCACCACCACCATAGATGCTCATCTGAGTGTTCAGAGGGCAGATAGTTGCATTTCCTTTTAAGACATGTGCAGCTGAAAACAGGCTAACTGGGCCAAATTTGACCCTCTTTTTAAATCTGTGGAAACCCTTTGGCAGTGGAGGGGGCAGCTAAATAGAACCACCTGCATCTCCCCAACTCAAGGCCACACAACCCCAGCTGCCTCTTTGCAGCCCTAACATATACCGCTGATATGAAGCTCCTCAAGGACCTTATGCCAGTGAAGGATCAAGTACAGCAGATTTCCACTGAGCCGTGCCCTTCCCTTCCATGTCCCACCCCTGCTTTGTCCCTGATGCACACTTTCCTTCTCTGCTGTGAGAAGAGGGGCAGCTGGTGCAAGAGGTGCTGGTGTTCTCTCCATCAGCTTTATGCTGAAAGTTTTTGTGAGCAGGAGAGAACTCTCCACTATCTCCAGCCAATTTAGGGCCAGTTGGCATGTCTTACCAGAGCACAAAGCATCCTTTGTGATTATCTTCACTTAAAAATGTTACAGCAAGACAGCTGCACCACTGAAGTATTTCAGCATAGACATTACCTATGCTGATGAGAGACTCCCTTCCAGAAGATTTCTCCCATTGAGCTATCATGGGCTACAGAGAGACTTAATTTGTCTTAACAACACAACTTAGACCTGTGGATTTTTCACATCCCTAGCTGATGGAATTAAACCAACACAATTTTCTAGTCCTCTGACTCGAGTGGGTTTGAATGACTGTATCTAAGGGCAGACTTTGGCTCACATTATGTGTCAATTTACAAAATCAGTCCCAAGGTTTGAGCAAGGAGAGACAGCTCTTCAGTCCAGTCATATAAGGTCATCCTATTCCTCCATTTCCAATTCTCTCTTGTATCTCTGCCTATAAAGACATGCCTCTGTAGCTCTGATGAAAAAGATAAATTGGGAATGGGGTCAAATGAAGAATGGGTGAGTTACAGTCATATTTGTAGTTTCAGTATTTGTTCTGTTTGTGGTATACCAATAAGTCAGCTGAGTTTACAGACTAAACACTTTGGATCATTGAAGGCAATGGCAATACACTGATTGAAAGCAACTGAGATGACATCTCGTCTGCTGGTCTTTTTGAGCCAAGACACACAAGTCTATTTCATAGATGCACACAGATCCATACCATGTGTGCATCCTACCTGGCCAAATTCAAAAGTTCTCATTTTAAAATTCCTATTTGCTTATTTGTGTTGGGGGACACTGCAGAGCTAGGATGCTGTTTCTTCAAGAGCCGCTATCCTCACCCATACCTTCAGGCAGTTCACCTTAATGGGGTGTGTAAAACCTGAAGCTGGAATGTTGGAGTCCTGTTCTTGGCTCTTTCACTGACTTGCATCTTGCCCTTGGGCAAGCCAGAAAGCTGCATGATCTCCATAGCTCACATCTCCCATTTATGAAATGGAGGTAAATCCTTTAGCACTATGTGGGGATGTCATGAGGATTCATTAACTCAGAGCAGGGATGAATTTGATTCTATAATTTGTAAATGGAAAGTATAGAAATTGTGTCATTTTAACTGAAAGGTGCTTAATCA
Source organism: Podocnemis expansa (assembly GCA_007922195.1). Lineage (NCBI taxonomy): Eukaryota > Metazoa > Chordata > Testudines > Podocnemididae > Podocnemis > Podocnemis expansa. Next base: position 17,477,268 of record ML681972.1, on the reverse strand, counting down.
TTGAATTATAATATCAAAGTAGTATGTGATTTTAATTAAAAATATTAATGGAAAACAGGTTTGTAAGCATCCATTCTGTGTGGGGTGTCTAGTTTTTATGCTGCTATAGTCAATCAATAATAACTGCATCCAGGGCATCCTTTTACCAGAAGATTCCATGTTACCTATGCAAAACTTGCTGTCTTTCAAACCTTGGATAATGAATACAGAACATCTTCAAATAATGTTTTATCGCAGTCTTAGTGGCAATACATTTAATCCTAAGAGTCTGATAAAGAACTTCCATCCTAGAGTGAGTCTATCAAATACCTGTCTTAAATATTTGTACCTGTGATTTTCTTCTTTATGATATCACACTACTAACAAATTATGCTTAGATCAACTATGCATATCAAGACAAAATGCATCCCGTTATTTGGTTTGTGGGTCTCTTTTTTTTTTTTTGGTATGGCTTGCATGAAAGCTGTGATATGGTTGGCTGAAGAGACTTTCAAACATTCTGTAGTTAACTTCCAATCAATATACCTGACTATAGAGCCTCTTTATGAGGTAGATGTTTAAGTCACAACCAACTTTTGTTACAGCATTCACCTAGTGAAAGCTAGCTAATTTTTTTCTCCCTTCATGTTCTCCCTTTATAATTCTTCCTTGCTCCTTCTTGGCTTCTCTCTTAGGATGAGGAAACTTCAAAGGAGAAGCTATTGCAAACCAGCTCTCTTCAACTTTCTTCTGAAACTTTGCTAAGAATTGAGGGGAAAAAAGAAGAAAATGGGCATTTTTTACTGTTACAATAAGACAATACACAAGGGATAGGCTCTTGAAATAGCCAGCAGTTGTAAGAAATATACCAGCTATACTATAGTAATAACCAAATTCTAATCCCTGCAAACACTTCTGCATCACTTCAGTCTTGTAATATCCCTTTGCATGGATGAAGGGATGTTGGCAGAGTGACTGAGCAGTGGGGGCACAGAACCCCTTGTATAGTGCTGAGTGAGGCTCCACACCTATCTTAAATAGTGCAGCATTGAGGGGACCAAATGGTAGGAGGCTAAGAAGATTGTACTAAATTCATGGTCTGAAAGACAGCGAGCTATGCATAGGGAATATGCATGTGTAGCGGTTATTCAGCTGCAGAAGCTGATATAGTGTCTGTGTAGGAAGGTCGTGGGCTGGCGGGGTGCATTCCATGTCTCCCACTCCTCCTGAACCTTACCTTGATCACTGTTTAGTCAGAATAGTTACCAGAAAGGGGTGAATTTTGTCCTGAAAGTTTATATCAGCCAATAATTGGTTTAAGATTGTTGTAAAAGAGTACAGGAAAAATGAAAGTGACAGCCAGTGTTATCCACATAAATTAAGGAAAAAATTAAAATTATTCAGTGCATTTTCATTACTTCCCTTTACAATAACCCTGAGGAAAAAATAGTTTGATATACAACTTTTTTTTCGGCACATTGTGTGCAAGAGAGAGTAGCAGCAGCTAAAGTATTCACCATCAGTATTAAAAGGTGGGAAGAGGGAGACTAAAAGAGACAAAAGAACCTAGGCATGTTATAGAAGATTGCTCTTCATCAGACAAGCCATGCTTCAGATCATAAAAAGGCCAGAACTGTTGGATGAGGTTGTGGATATGCACATAAATGTGGCACTATTACTTCCAAAGGCTATATACAGTGGAATAAATTCTGTTCCTCTACTTTCAAAGAAAAAAAGAAATGGAACTGGTTATCCAGTTAGCGATTTAAGTAGAGCTGCTCGAAGTCTGTCAAAACATTTTTTTCAAAAGGGAAATGATTTTTTACTAATGTGATTTTGGTTTAAATTTGGGGGAGGGTGCAGGGTGGTGTTGAAAAATCAAATTTATTTTGGCTACCATTGGGGAAAAAAGGAGAAAAATTACAGAAACATTTGAGAGAGAAAGAAACACTTTCAGGTTTTTTTCTGCAAAAAACAATAAACATTTTCAACCAGCTTTAACAGTATATGCATGGAAAAGAATTGAGGTAGAAGTTATCTAGACTCACTTGCTTCTTACTACTGAGAAGTATCAAAGAAGTGGAAGGTTTGGCATCTGTAAATGACCATTAACAGGAGTAGCAGCCTGATGGCATGACATACAGTCACAGAGTTTAAGACTACATCATATAGTCTAACCTTCTGTATAACTCAAACCATTAAATCACCCCCAGTTACCTCTGTATTGAGCTCAGTAACTTGTGATACAGCCCACTGCAGTTATGCCTCTGCTGAACACCACAGTAGCTGGTGGCAGTGGGGAAGAGCAGTTCCTGTTCCAAAAAGCACAGGCTTTGTGCCACTCCAGCTGAAAAAGAATCTGTATGTCTTTTGACACCAGAAAGTCTGTAAGACAGTTGAGTTCTGGGTTCATCTTGGTAAAGGACAGCCATATACATAATACTTCCCCATTCATTAAAACGTAACAGGATTACCAAAGCAGCATGAGACTGTGACAGATTTGGGAAAATTAAACAAAACTGCTTCCAACTGCAACCTGGACTTGAGGGTGTGACCCACCTGTGCCTAGCAGTAGCCCACCTGAAAATGCCAAAGTCAGGGCAGGCTGCAACAAGGAGAGCAGATATTCCTGGAACTGGTGGCTAACATTGCAGTTAGATTCCCCAATCACTCACAAATAGTGCTTCTGATTCCCCATATAGGTTATCAAGAAGCCAAAACAAAAAAATCACACAGTGCCCTTTACTGCAGTACAGTCTCTGGCTCCCAGTCTGCAACTAAGTCCAGTAAAGAGAAAAGTTATTTAAAACTTTACCTCCTTTGCCTAAATGCTTTTCTGACCTAAACTGCTCAGCCACATTGCCAGAACAATGTAAGTTTGGGTCTTACCCAAATACCACACTACCAGCCAGTCCTTTAGTTGTGACTTGAATTAAAGGTTTATTATAAAAGGAAGGAAACAAACTAAAAGAACTGATACAAATGCTGGTGGAACAAACTAGGGGCCTTGCACCTCTCGACCTGCTGCTCACAAACAGAGAAGAATTAATTGGGGAAGTAGAAGTGAATGGCAACCTGGGCAGCAGTGACCATGACATGATAGAGTTCAAGATGCTGATTAATGGAAAAAAGGAAGGAAGCAAAACACAGTCCCTGGACTTCAGAAAAGCAGATTTTGGCTCCCTCAGGGAACTGATTGGCAGGATCCCTTGGGAGGCTGATCTGAAGGGGAAAGGCATCCAAGAGAGCTGGCTGTATTTTAAAGAAACCCCACTGAGGGCACAGGAAGATACCATTCCAATGAGCAGAAAGAACAGCAAATGTGGAAGGCGCCTAGTGTGGCTTAACAGAAAACTCTGCACTGAGCTAAAGCATAAAAAGGAAGCTTACAGGAAGTGGAAGCTTGGACAGATGACTAAGGAGGCATATAAAAATATTGCTCAGGACTGCAGGGATAAAATCAGAAAGGCCAGAGGAGAACTGGAGTTGTGGCTAGCAAGGGACGTGAAGGATAACAGGAAGGGATTCTACAAGTATGTCAGTGTAGTAGAGGTGGGCAGTTACCTACTGGCTGAGAGGTAGCTGGGTGCCAGCACTCCCTCTACTGACCTGAAGAGGCCTTGCATAAGAGCCCAGACCAGAATCAAAGTGACGGCCGGAGGGAGCAGGAGGACTATATAAGGGGCCAGACCAGGGAGCCATGGGGGAAATAGAGAGGGAGATGGCTGCTGCCACTGGCAGACCTCTCTCCCTGGGAGGTAGAGAGGCCCGACTAACAGCAAGGTCCCCCTCCCCGTGAAAGCCGAGGGGAAGAACCCTGGCCGGCCGCGCTCCTAGAGAAAACTCCCCCAGGGGAAAACTTGGATGAGCTTCCCTCAGCAGAGAGTCTGGAGCCAGGGAATCAACCTGACACCTATGAGGACCTTGATGAGCCTTCCCTCCGCTGGCGATGGCAGCGAGCCGGCTACCTTGGACCCGTGCAGTCTGGAGGAACTACCCCTGGCAGATGAAGCAGAATTACCTGCGCTGCCACCCGAAGATAGTGAGGGCTTGACTGGAATGCCCTGGGGAACCTACCTGGAGGACAACAAGGACTACATACCCCAGGTATCATGGGAGGAAGTGGGAAGGAAGTAGCCCAGGGGCAGTTTGGTGAGTCAGTCCATTTTGGCAGGAGCCCTGCTGACATAGTGGCACCCTGTGCTTGCCACTAGTAGGGCCCTGGGCTGGAACGCAGTGGAGCGGGCGGGCCTGTGTTCCCCTTCCCTCCCCTGCTGCCGTCCAGGCTACCGGGTGCTTGCCTTACCCCTGCTGGGGGTGGGGTTGAAGGCCCTGAACTATTGTTATTATAGACTTGCCTTACCCCTGCTGGGGGGGTGTGTGTGGAAGGCCTTGAACTATTGTCCTTTGTGTTTGCCTTGCCCTGAGGGGTTGAAAGCCCTGGATGATTATATTGTGGGTTTAGGGGAGTGGGGTTCAGCCCTACACCCTGCAAGGCGGCCTAGCTGAGGGCATGGCTGCCTTGCGGTCAATAACAAGAAGAGGATCAGGGATAATGTAGGTCCCTTACTGAATGGGGCGGATATCCTTGTGATGGAGGATGAGGAAAAAGCTGAAGTGCTCAATGCTTTTTTTTACTTCAGTTTTCACAGGCAGGGTCAGCTCCCAGCCCACTACCATGGGTGTGGCAGATTGGAGAGAAGAAGAGAGGCCCTTGGTGATGGAAGGCCAAGTTAGGGACTACTTAAAGAAGCTGGATGTGCACAAGTCCATGGGGCTGGATGAACTGCATCCGAGGTTGCTGAGGGAGCTGGCTGATGGGATATCAGTACCACTGGCCATTATCTTTGAAAACTCATGGAGAATGGGGGAGGTGCTCGAGGACTGGAAAAAAGCAAATGTAGTGTCTATCTTCAAGAAAGGGAAAAAGGAGGATCCAGGGAATTACAGACTTGTCAGCCTCACCTCAATCCATGGAAAAATCATGGAACAGGATCTCAAAGAATCCATCCTGAAACACTCGGAGGAAAACAGAGTGATCAGGAACAGTCAGCATGGATTCACCAAGGGTAAATCATGCCTGACCAAGCGCATTGCTTTCTATGATGAGATGACTGGATTTGTGGATGCGAGAAGAGCCGTTGATGTTATAGACTGTGCTGCTACATTTACATTAATAGTTGTAGACATGCTAGTGTTGGTAAAGCTGCTATGGGGATGGCTACTTGTGCTGTCAGCAGACCTTGGACTGCAATGTAGACATACCTAAAAGGGTACCCAGTCAGGATGGGGGCCTCTGAGAGCTAATGCCATATAAATATTAAATAAATCAACATATTCTATGATAGCTCTTCAGCCTTAATCAAGTTTTTTCCATGATTCCTGCAAAGTTCATGTCCTACTATTGGAAATAATCAAGGGATTTAATCAGTTTTTAAACACAGCAAGAATCAACTATTTGCACGGTTTTAGCATCATCAGTTTAAGTAAGAATTATTGGCAGTGCTAACATTGATTTACTTCAAAGAGCAAGGGAAGATGGTGATGCGCAGCTATGATATTGCAATAGGACTCAACAGGGTGTGGCTGCCAAGTGTCACTTAACAAAACCATACAGATAAAAGGGGCTCTTAATTAGTGGGTAGTTACAAGGAGAGACAATTGCAGAGCAGCAGAAAGAGGAGTCAAAAAAACAAATGTAAAGGGCTGTGATTGACAGTTGATCTCAGTGTCACGAGGAGTGTGAATGACTGAGGTTACAGCTATGGCATGAAAGATGAGAGTTCTGAAGTGGCCCTGCAGGAATATGCAAAATGTTCTGTACATGACACTAAAGGGCATAAATTGGAATGTCAGGCTGGATAATCGATGTAATAAAGGAGAAATGACTTGGTGAGAGAAAGGTGCAAAGATGTGACTAGCACCCTAATGGCCTGTTTTTAGAATTAGTGAGAGAAATTAAATGCAGATGCTGTGATGGAGTATATGACCTATTTTGATCCTGGGAGACCCTATGGCTGTTAAAGTAAAGCTCAGGCTTCAAATCTAATTTTTTCCCTGTCAAATTTGGAGACTTTTTCAAACTAGACAGGAAGGGATTAGGTGGCTGGGTAGCAGAGACAGCTGAGTCGTTTTAACCTACCAGGCCTGATGATGTGCATAATGAGGAGAGGAGGGGAGAAAGTGGAAAGTTTTGCAGCACAGTGAGATGGGGTAGAGCCCTGAAAATATACGGATATTCGTATTATATCCACATCTGCAGATACAACATGGATATCCGCGGACCATTTCTTGTGGATGCAGATTGGATACAAGTCCACTTATTTTTATCTTCACAGAGCTAGAGCCTTGCAAATATGTGGATATCCACGGATATTTGCATTATATCTGCAACAGCGGATACAACATGGATATCCGTGGACCATTTCTTTCGGCTGAGGAAGATGTGGATCCACATATTTGTATCGATGCAGGTCTCTAGACTGGGGTCACTTCACGAGGAAAGAGCTACCCAGCATTTAGACCCAGATCATGGAGGGCTTTTTATTTTGGAACCTTTTTCCACCCTGGAATAGAGATGAACTAGAAATTTCATTTCTGATTGAGGTGTATAGCGCACAGACAAGAAAACAGGGTGCCCCCTCTGCAACACATTTCTGTGTAATTTATAAGACAATCTTGTTTCAAGGTCTTTCGTTTCTTCCTATGCCCCCTCTTTCCATATAAAGTTTTACTGGGGAAAACTTTAAGGTCAAGCTTGTGTGTGTTACAAATCCACAAGTTCAAAGGCATATTTGATCCTTCTTGACTGAAAATAGTGCCAGAGGTCTTAAGACATCAGATTTTCTCACAAAAATTTTAAGTAATATATTTCTAATTGTTTCAGTACTTTCTCCAATCCTCTCCTATACCAGGAAATGCATAAGTGTGAAAATGTAAAAAAAAAAAAAAAAATTAAAACTTTTGCATATAAAATATCAACCAGAGTGCTACACTCAGTCTTTTGCCTTTTACTAAAATTATTATTTGCTACATACTTTCTAAGCGCTTCAGAAGAGCACAGAATCTAAGAACAAACAAGCAGACAGTGCTCAGAGAAAGAGGAATAACAGGAGATGATTTTATTTAAAAAAAAAAAAAAAGTTAATGCTGAGAGGAGTCTGGAAAATGTTTATGCATATATACATGTATTTTAGAAGTATTTTCTTTTTCTTAGATCTTTGGCTATTTTATGGTAGAGGGTGATGCCCTTGCCTCCCAGCTAGATGAAGAAAACATGGTTTTCCTGGTGTCTCGAAGACAACGGATCACAAAAGCAGGTGCCATCTTTAATGTTAACTCCAAAGGGGAAAAAAAAACCAAAACCAAAAAAAACCTCTGCTCTAATGCTATACTGTGCACACTTTACTGGGGATGAAATGATGAGATCACATGGCTGTTCATTTATTAGGCACACTTTTTGTTCTACCATATTCCTAATATGTCTCCATTTAATCCTAGACCCCTGTAACTGGCCTATTTGTATATGAACTAAGATTTCTCATCCAACACACTGAGCACACAGGCCTTGTCTATTCACACACTTTCTTAAATTCTTCCTGTTTTCTTCTTTCTTAATTGTTAATTATTATTATTTAAATGAATAGATCACCTTATCCAAACTACCTCTTAACAAACTTCTACTATTGTCCCCCCTGCTTCCTCCTCCACATTTTTCTGCAGTTTGCTGTATGGAACCAGCCCCACCTACAAGGTATTTAATATTTGAAAACTTGGTGTGATTATTTAAAGCCAATATAGAATAATCTTCATTCTTATCTATTATTTCTTTGAAATCATTCCTTTTACATTTTATAGGGGGTAAGACTTCCCAGTGTTTTGTTCTTAATTGTATATTTTGCCTAATATCCCTTGATTTTTATACATGAGATAAAGAAAAATGTTATTTCACTGGCAGGTGTCAAGAGACGAGATGTTATTAAGTGTATAGCAAAGGTGCCGCAGCTGGATTTCATGGTAACAGCATCTCAGAAAGGAACCTTAACTATTTTTAACAGCCAGGTAATTCTGATTTATGCTAGCTTTTTCTTTATCCTGCTAGTGGTTTGTATATATGATGAATTGAAAAAGTATAAAACAGAAGTACATACTTACATGTAAAAACTACCTGTCTCTTTAACAAGGTTAATTTTACTACAGATTTAGGTGCTGTGGGAAATAGTCATTACTAGTAAATTCATTTTCGGTTAATCTTGTCTGTTTTCAGGCTTCTTATACTTGCCTGAAAGTGTAGGCATTTAAAATTTCAAATGATAGTTCCCCAAGAAGTGTCTGACTTTTTTTTCCAAAAACTTGGGTGGCTTTTTTGTTTTACATTTTTTATTTTTATTTTTACGAAAGTCACAATTAGCTGCAGAACTCATTGTATACGTAACTGAGACCAAGGAGTTCAAAAAGGATTGGACACTTATATGGCTACCTGAAAATATCCCAGGCGAGGTTAGCACATTTGAAGACATGTTTGCAGGAAATAAATCCTTATGCTTCAGGTCATTAACCAAGCTCTTGAAACCTTCCCTGTAAAGTGAGAATTCCATAACTGCCTACTCTGGGATTATATAATGTAACAGTGTAGGGCTTTTCCCTCCACCCCAGAGTTATCAGGCAGGTGCTGCTACACCCAGTCTCAGGCAGGCTTTTTCTTTTTTGCAAGCAAGCAGACAAACAGAAAACAGTCTGTTAACTCATTCTTTACGTCTCAGGAGTCAGTCACCTCTCCCAGGGGATCTCTAGTCCTAGTGCACTGTTCTTGGCAGTTCCCTGGTTCTAGTCAGCATGGACCTCCTCCTGGAGCAGTGACCCCAGGGCTCTCTCCCTGAGCACCTGGCTCCTTGCTTTAGTGATGCCCCGCAGGGCTGAACTACCTTTTTCACTGTGGCATCACTTCCCCTGGCAGAGTGTATCCTCATCACTGTCTGCTGCCTGGCCTGTAGCAGCCCTTTATAGGTCCAGGTGTAACCCATACCTTTTAACTAATTGGATAGGGCTCACCTACTCTGACAGAGGGACTTTGAGTCCTGCGTATTCATCAGGACCAGCTACCCCGTGACAGGTTTCTTTCAATATCCCCTGAAGCATCTTCTATTGGCTGTCAGCTCAGTCTGGATGCTGGACTGCCTGGACCCCTGAGTCCTCCAGAAATTCACTTTTAGTCGATTTACTACTGTCTCATGAGATGCTTCCTTCAAGTCAGAATCAGGGTGTGTGCGGGGGGGGAGTGGTCCTATGATCCCATATCTACCACTGACTGGCTTTACTTCTTAGCACTTCTTCTGGTATCATCATAAAATTATGTATTGGTTGTGTGCTAAAACAGAAAAGGTGTAGCTGTCACAGCATTTTTCTATCACTGAGCAGCTTAACTTATCCTCATGTCTAAATGCTTTCATGGACGTAATCTGTTGACTGCACGTTGCAAGTCACTCATCTGAGGTGAAATTACATGCAGAAACTCCAGGTAAATGTACTTTGTAGAGAGAACTCCACAGGGACCTACTGGCAGACCACAGGCCTGCATCACGGCTTTTCAAAGCCACTTCTAGTTACGAGAACATCTATAGGCCTCCTTACCCCCTAGTCAGGTGTTCTGTGTCCCTGCACTATTGAAAGCAGGCCTCTCTTCAGGGGAACACACTTCTGTAGTGTGTGGGGGCACCTCCTCACTCACAAGTATAGGTAAAATAGGGCTTATGTGAGGGAGGAGAGTCTATTGTGAAACTCACCCAGATGTGCAGTATTTGACATTTTAGTGTCTTGAGGCCAAATTCAGTCTTAATTTTAAAAGATGCAGTTCTACACGAGTGAATAGAGTGGTGTCAGGATGGAATTTCCATCTTTAGAGGAATTTCTGATATAAAAGACCTAGCAAACTTGAAGGGTTAGAACACTGTGCTTACTTAATTCTCTCCAGTCACCAACTTAGCAGTTCAGACACTGAATGCTATTAAAGTGACATTTGCTAATCTGTCTAAGATGTTCTGTGAATGGTTAAAGAAATATATTCTAGCAGGCTATATAGTACAGTGAACATAAATCACACATCCTAGCAGATTGTCGCTTCTGTGATTGTAATGCAAAACCAGTCTATCACAAAATTGTAAAAATGAAGTTAGGTTTTAAAGCAGCAATAACATACTCCAGGGATTTCAACTAATTAGGATATAATGTTCATGAAAGGAGTGAAGTAGGCAACCAAAGACTCATGTGGGTAATTACATGCCAAAGCAAAACTGAGGCATTTGGTAATGACTAAAATAGTTTATTTGAAACCTAGTCCTCTGTCCTTGGGAACATTATTCCTTATAGACACCTGGGCAAAAGAACCCCACAAAACACGGTAATAAAAATAAGTTTTTCCCTGAGCTATTCAAAAAGTTCTGTGCTGCTGCCTCCTCCAAGTTTCCATTGACATCATTTTGACATCAGCATCTCTATTTCATTTCCAGAGTTTAAATGATATTATTGCTTGTCATTTGAAGCTGTGTGTAGAGATTTTGAGTCATACTGGTACGACTGTGCATACAGTTTGGAAAAGAATGAAAGGCATTACAATTGTTTGCTGTTTTCTATCTCAAGACAGTGGGCCACACTCTTGATTTCACTTACTATGGATTCAAACCGGTGTAATTCTGTTGACTTCCTTGGAATAGCTCTGTGTTTACTCCAGTGCCAGTGTGTGTCTGCTGTGCTGTTAGGGACTGATTGCAGCACCTGTACACATACACACACTAGCTTTAATCTAGCTAATGTGTCCCAATAGCCATGAAACCACAGCTGCACAGGCTTCCACTCAGGCAGTATGAGCCCACTTATGGCCCTCAGCGCTTACCACATGGCTAGCCTGCACTGAAGCCCATGTGACCATGGTTTCACTACTATCAATACACACACTAGTTGGATCAAAGAGAGCTCCAGTATGCCTACATGGACTGCAATCATATTTGCAACTGTTGTGTAAACAGACTCTAAGTGAGAACAGAATTTGTCTCCTTAGCTGTGAATGCAGTTGAAGTGAAGTGAGTAACTAGAAGAGGAGCCCACATCAAAGCCAAAAACCAAGTTAGCACCTTTTTCAGCAGCCTTGGTCCAGAGACCAAAGATTCAAAGGTGATGGACCCTACTGTCTCATCTTTAGAGATGCTTCCTTCAAGTCAGTTTTGGGGCATATTGGCGTATGATAGAAGGAAGCTTGCATTGCATCTACTCTTATGGGGCTTGCACTTTGCTTTTAGATGGCAGTTGTCCCTGGGTTGTCAATTCACAGGTACTACAGTCATTTAATAGACTCCTGTTTTATTTATTTTAAGATTCTGATAGTGTATGATGAGACACTTGAACAGGTGTTGGCTTTTGGATGCACATATTTCCACTCAAGTCAGTGGTGGCCAGAGGCATGAATACATTGACAATGCTATGTCTGATGTGAGTAGTGAATTTTTGGATCTTGATCCTGCTGCTTTTGGGTGCTCATCTAAGAGGAAATATACCTCCTGGTATAATAAACTTGAAGATAAATTCTGCACTCAGTACTGGTGTAAATCCAACATCCGTCTATCCAAGACATTACGCTGATGTGCACAAGTTGGATTTAGTGATCTCTTGGCACCACTAACCTTACACAAAGTAAGCTTCAATAACTAAATCTGACTAAGTGATAATAGGAGACTTTCTAGGTCTTCCAGCTCAATTCCTTTAAAATGTGTTTTCTCTTCATATAAAGATGTTGGGAGACTGAAGGGTCTGGAACTGAGAATAATTGGAAGCCAAGGGAAGTGGAAATGGCCATAAAGAAAAAAGTTGTTTTACAAATAAAAATAAAATAGTAAAGAGTCCAGTCATACCACAGAATATCTGAGTGGAAAACAAATGATTTCCAGCAAACTATTACTTTAGCAGCTGCACATCATTTACATTACACAACATTCAGACTGGATGGGCTAGGACAGTTTTTGTAATCCTTGTTTAACTTATCAAGTGACAGACTTCCATCATTGAAGTGTACTGTGTAGATTGTTCACATATAATTATCTTCCACAATAAATACAGCATAGAGGCTTTTCTAGGACTGAATGCTGTAATGTAAATCCCACACAGTCTCCTGCATGTCTGCAGCTATTAATTTAAAATAGAGGCAAAGGAAAATTAAATATTAATTTATAAATCAACAAATTCTGAAGGCAAAATTCTGCTTTCTTTTTGAGATGCATTTGGCTTTCATAGGCTGGCAACATTTGCCTGAAGCACTCTGCTTTGGCAGCAAATGTTGATCTTCCTGGAACGTGGTCAAACTTAAGGCAGAACTCATCACCCATGCGATCACATATAAGGGAGATGCTTTCAAGAGGGAGGATCTGAAGTGTGGGCTGGTGAAGAGCTGTAGGAGCAGATAGACTCCTGGGGGTGACATCTTGTTTAAGTTCTTTGTTCGTAAAGCAAAATCTCAGGGAGCAAGTGGGTTGCTAACCTTACACAGCTTGTGGAGTTTGTTTTAGGGAAGACTTGAAAAAGCAGCTTTCTGTTCAGTCTCTCACTGTAGTCAACAAATGTTCCCTACTTGTACCTCCAAAGGCAGAATTTGATCCTAGATTTTGCATGTCTGATTGAGCCTGTCAGAAAATTTTGAGCACATCTGAGATGAACCAGTGGCAAATGGATGATGGTAAGATCCTGGCTGGAAGAGTTGGTTGGCTGCCTGTGGGGTTTCAGAAGGGAATAGGTTGGTCCAGGAGTTTCATTCTTTGGAGTTAAATATTTCCATGTATAAAGAAAGAAACTAACAGATCATCTTAGAAGCCAGGTTGCAACAGCCTTGTACCAGGACAAGACTTACACACGAATGCCATTATAAAAATGGACGTCTTACACTTCTCTCTGTCCCACAAAGAATTTCACGGTGCATTTAAGAATTAAATTATGCCTCTCAACAACCCTGTGAGAGAGATGGCAGTTATTTCCAATTTTACAGATACTGCATCTTTCTCTTTGTTGCTCTAAGTCACTAGTAGGGTGAAGAATTGAACCCAATAGTCCTAAAACCAAGTCTCCCCCATTCAGGTGAACAGAAAACAATTGCATTATCTGTGACTCTCTAGAACTTGAAGTCTTTTACGTTAAAAATCTGAAGACTTCAGTAACTCAAACAGGTGTGGGTGAGTAGAGTTCTGTGGCTTGAAATGTGCAGGAGGTCAAACTAGAAGATGACGATTACATAGTCTCATTTATGAGACACCATTATACCATTTGATTCTGGATACCAGAAGACGCACAGTGACATTCTTTTGTGAAGATTGTTGAACTGACTGCGCTCAGATTTTTAATTTCTTTGCCAACTACTGATTCTCTCTCTTTTTTTTTTTTGTCTTTATTTTCAGATGAGGGTTCTAACAAGCACAAACATTGCAGTAAGTTCATTTTTTTCTTTCAAATTTCTCAATAAAAAATTAACTTAATAAATTTGAAATAATTAGAATGTAAAACATTATTCTAGCACTCCCCCATCCTTGATTCTCCTGGATAATTTTGCATAGTGCTGGTATAAGGTCAGATATGTTCAATTCTTTCCTTTCAATTACAGATAAGTTTGGGGTTTTCCCTAAGATAAGTACTTCTTATATCAAATTCTTCTTCCCTCCTACTCTCTGTACATCTTTCCAGGAGCTGTAGGGCAAGCAGTGACATTCAATTGACACTTCACAATTTTAGTAAGAAAAAGTGTCATACTGAATAGAGAAATACAATTCTCGAGATTCCTATGGCTGATTGACTGACATACATGAATACACTCTGAAGGCTAAATTTTACTCTAAGAATAGCACTGCAGATCTTAGGAAAGGACATTACCTCCAACAATCTGAGAACTAGAGTCTGTCAGCAGTCCAAACAGCTGATGTGACCCCTTGCTGTAGTCAGTGCAGATGTCCTATTCCTCAGGACCAATGCATTTGTGCTGATGGATACCCTCAAAGGTGTGTCATTTAAGAAAAAATAAAGTTTTTTTTTTTTAGGCCACATGCCCAGCTTCTCCAATTACCATACATCTAAAATGGCAACTCTTTTGCCAATTCGTGCATCAAAATTCTCCAATTAATATTGCAAGGACTAATCTGACCTCTGTAGTCACTTCAGGGATGTATTTTAAAACAGACACACAATTATGAAGAAAAAGGAGGAACAAACTACAATGCACAAATAGGTATGTGTTTTTTTGGGTGGGATGTGGAAAGCCAGCTATGCCTTGTTTTATCCGTTACTGTTTGGGCATTGGCATCATCCTAACTTAATGGTTATCTGCATTAATATTCTTATGTCAGATCCCCATATAACTGTGAAGTTTTTATAGACATTGTCAGAAGTTGTTAAAACAATTTGTCATTGAAGTGACCCACTTTGTCACTTTGGAGTGACCCACTTTGTCAGAAGCATCTGTCACTGAAATGGAAATCACACTAGATGCCTGGCTGTGCCAACACACAAGCTAGCATTAACATGTCACAACCAAAACATGGGTTGCATGTCTTGCATAAATCCTATACTTGTCTGATAAGGGTCTCTAAATTCTGTAGTCCCCAGTGATTTGCTGAAAGATTCATCCTCTAATAGCAAACATGGTTTGAAGGAAGGTCCAGCGTTTAGTAGGTGCAAGGTGTTCTTTGATTCTTTTTAAATGTGAGACTGGAAAATATTGTTTAGAAAAGGGAATTCTACATCAGGGAACAGTTTTTGTTTCATTTTGTTGTGAGCCTGATTGTCCCTTAACAAGCACACATTGCTTTCAGTATTGTTGGAAACATTTTGGAAAACTTTGTTGCTTGCTGGTTGGAGAATGTAATCAGAGAACTGATTCAGAATTTGGCAGTGATAATGAGGTACTTTGTCATGTAGACCTGGCCTTAGTGTCAAATCTTTTTTTCTTGGTTTAAAGTTGTGCTGACATAGCTATGTTAGGCATGTGAAAAAAATAAATAAATCCTACTCCTTAATGATGTAGCTATGCTCATAAATGTCCCGTGTAGACACAGTTTATACAAGCAAAAAAAAAAAATAAAAAATCTTTCACTGATAGAATTTGTCATTTGGGGGGCTGGCTTAAGGATACCAGTGTAAGTGGTGTCTCCACTAGGAGGGTTTGTCAGTATAGTTATACTAGCAAAGTCTTTGTAGTGTAGACTAGCCCTAGTCTTGGATCTCTTGGATTAGCTATTGGTCACTGCGTTTTGAATACAAAGATTAATTTTCTGTAAGTTCCCCCATCTTCAAAGAATCTAACCAAGTGGGATTTTCTCCCACGAAAGCTCATGCAATAAATAAATTGATTAGTCTTTAAGTGCCACAGGACTCTGTTTCTTTTACTGAACTAGACTAATACAGCTGTCCCTTTGGAACTTTTAATAACTTTGGTTTGTTTTGAGGTCATAAACCAATGAGAGTTAAGGAGCAAGCCCCCCTAAGCTTCCTCCTCTTTCTCTACATCCATATCAGTAGCAGACTGGTTCACAAGGCAACAACTTGGCTGAGAAACGGCTGTGTAGCCTTGGTTCTCCACTTGAGAAATGCCTCAGGTTGCTCCAGCTATTATATGTGGTGGCACACTTGTGCTTATGTAACCCATATGCCTAAAAAGGAGTAATCTCTTTTAGGGATCTCTTGTGGCTAGGGTTACCAGACATCCGGCAAAAGGAGGACATGTCCTCCTTTTTACCTTCATGTTCTCCGTCCTCCAGGCATTTTAAAAATAGGTTTTTTTGTCCAGCTTTTTACTGATCAGGAATAAAATGCTAAAAACCCCTCTAAGAGCCTAGTTACAGAGCAAGGGATCTTTCCCCAGCAACTGGAGGTGGGAAGTGGTCACATGCACACACCGCGCAATCACAACTCAGCACAAACCAGGCCTTTTCATTAGGAGCTCAAGTATCCCCTGACTGTAGAGGCTACTTTTACAAAACTTTTTGGATAGCTCAGTTAGGCTAGATGTTATCTTTTAATTTTGGGGTTGTGGGTTCAAGACCTGTGAAAGGCACTTTTATTTTTGGCCCTTGCTTCCTACAAAACGGCTAAATTGGGGGGAAAAAAGAAACAAACAAAAAAGGATACTAATAAAATTAAGGTAAATAAAGTCTACCATAAATAAAATTACTAACAGGGACCAATTAAATCACTAAAGGGGTGGGTTTGAACTGGACAGAAACAATGTAGGACTTTTTTTTAGCTGTAAAAATGGGCTGCTGTGGAAAATGAGAAGTGAATTAACTGGTTTTATTTAAACTCTTTTAGGTACTTTTCAAGTTTATGTTTGAAAATTTAGTTTTTTAACTTTAGTCTCATGAACATTAATGAAAGGGTCATGAAAAACTTTCATTTAATGAAAAAATCTAGTTTTTGGTAGAAGAAAACATTTTGGTAATTTTAATTTAAAATTATTTAAAAACACATATTGTGCAGTTTTAATGCTGCATTCATTAATCATTACCCATTTTCCATGACATAATATGGTAATAACAGGTATATTAATGCTACATTTTCTCCACATCCTCCGATGTCCTCCTTTTCAGACCTCCTTGTCCTCCTTTCCATGCTTTGGTATCTGGTAACCTTACTTGTGGCTGCGTTACTTTGCTGGACAGATTTTGCAGCCCAGAAACCAGAACTTTCTGGCAAGAGGGTGTGGTAGCACAGTGACCATGCTCCACAAGTGTTATTGTGCCAGAATCAGATGCCTGGGAGAAGCTGGAGAGGAGCAGCCAGGAGAGGAGTGGCCACAGGGAACTGCAGAGTCCATGTGCTCTGTGTTTGACTGAAAGGAACTGAGCTAGGAGTGGATTGCAGGATGTTTTCTCCCTGCTTTGGACTATCTTGCAGAGGAGTTTTCTCTTGTGGGACTGAGAGCTGGGCAAGCAGTAAACAGACCTGCATGGTGTTGGTTGCACAGGAGGAAGAAAGGCCTGCATGGAATTCGCCTGAAGATTCTTCAGGCCAGAGAAGATGAGGATTGCTGCTTCTCTTTTGCATTCAAGCCTCAAGGACTTAGAGACTGCAATTGAGATAAGGGTGACTCCACCTGAACTTTGGGACTTGGGTTTCTTGCTGTTTTGTTTAAATTTATTTTGGTTCCTTAGGATAAGGTTTGTTAAGTTAGTTAATAAAGTTCATTGATATATTTATTTTGAGTAGTAGCTTAATGTGGGATGGGAACTCTGAGCAGTCTTCACTGGGAGTCCTGTACAGACTGAATCCTAGCTCTCCAGCTGCTTTCTACAGGGGTTTAACCTCCGTTAGGCAGTGGAGAGGGGCTATTAAGTGAATTCTATCCCACCCTAGAAGGTTACATTTACACCTCTCTCTTGCACCGCAGAACCCCAGTGTGAGCCTACAGCTCCTCCATCTGCCCTCTCACAGAGGAAAGAGCAACGTGGTAGCCTGCTCCGTCGTGGCTTGCAGGTGCAGACGTGCTTGGTCCTGCTCTGCAATGACAAATCCAGGTTAGGTATTGTGGAATGTACTGCAGGAGGCCGGGGGCTGGGGAATCCATCCCAGTGTTCTATTGGACAATTGGTAGTTCTTGCCTCCAGGACAGGGCCCCTGGTGCATTCCCCAACACCTGCGGGTGTCTCCTCCACAGAGGGCACCCCAGTGGACTGGTTTGGGACTGACTGTTGACTTTTTGTTCTGATTTTGACTTGTCTTTCTGAATTGAGATGAAAGAAAATTTCAATACCCTGATTTTCCTGATAGTCCAGAAATTCCATTTTCCATCAAGGTCAAATATGTGCTGTTATAAAATTAGTCATTTTTTAAACTCCTTGGGAACCAAAGATAGTTTTTAAAGATAGAGTGATTATTAAAATTGTAATTTTTCTTTCAATCATCTGTATCTGAACTTTTAGTAAAATTCAAGGGTCAGATCCTCAGCTGGTGTAAATCTGTGCCTTTCCAGTAGCATTAGGAGTGCTGTGTCAAATTACACTGAGGCTATAGCACAGAGCAGATAAATTAGTCTTCAAATGAAGAGCTGTGAAGAATGTATTGCTTTTTCTTGTCTTTGCCTTGCAGGGCTTATATTTCATCTTCTACCAGCTGCTCACATGTATTCCATTGTATAGGTGTGTATTCGCACCATTGTGCAGGGCCACGGAGGCTTTTGTCCTAGCATCTCCCCCCCCACCCCCGATCAGTGGTGGTGCCCCCTTGAGTGGCACACATGGTGTCCCTGCATAATAACTGTTGCTGATCTGCTCTGCCCTCAGTTCCTTCTATCCACCACTGGTGATGGTCAGGGAACACCCTAACTGCTATACCTTATCTTGTCTGTAAATAGTTGGATTGACTTGTGTTCATTAATTAGCTAACTAGGTGCAAAGTATTGACAATTAAGGAAACTGTTTTGTTCTTTGTTAAAAAAACAACAAGCAGTTGTGTGGCACTTTAAGACTAACAGATTTATTTTTTGCATGAGCTTTCGTGGGAGAAGATCCCACTTCCTCAGATGCTTCGAAGATGGGTGAACTTACAGAAAGGAATGAAACTAAATGCATGGGGGTGTAAAACATAGGATCAGGTCATAAAGTAACAGCAAATCAGAGCAGTTTACAGGCTTAAAGAATGGGAAGCCTGAAGTCAAATTACCCTTTGTAATGTGAAAAGAACCCATAATCTCGATTGAGTCCTGCTTTCACAGAATTTAGTTTGCATATTAATTCGAGTTCAGCTGTTTCTCTTTGGAGTCTTGATGTCCCAGGTACATCTCTAACGACAGTCGTTAACAAATCCATCATCGAGTGATTAGGAAGATGGAAGTGCTCAGCAACTGGTTTCTTTGTTCTTTGATTTCTGATATCAGCTCTGTGCTCATTCAATCTCTTTCGGAGCGATCGTCCTGTTTGTCCAATATATAAGGTGTTGGGGCATTTCTTGCACATGATGGCATAGACCACATTAGTAGACGAGCAGGTAAATGAGCCTTTGATGGAGTAGCAGGCTTGATTAGGACCTATGATGGTGTTTGTTGTGTAGATATGTGGGCAGACTTGGCAGCGTGGTTTTTTGCAAGGGTGTGTGCCTGCTTCAATGTTCTTGTTGTTAGATCTGTAGTTGCTGGTGAATATCTGTTTAAGATTAGGGGGCTGCCTATAGGCAAGGAGTGGTCTGTCTCCTAATGCTTGAGATTTGTTCTTTCCCAGGAGCTATGTCTCTCTCCCTGGGGTTTAAGCCATGTGCCTCTTGTGGCAAGGCTTTTTCTGTGAGCTACCCCCATGATGAAAGTGGCCGGGGGAAACCCATTTCCTGGAGAAATGCAAAATTTGCAAGGCTTTCAAACCCAGAACTAGAAAGGACAGAGACATGAGACTCAAAGCCCTTCTCATGGAAGCAGCTGTATGCCCAGCATCAGAGCGGGCTCGCTCTGCCTCGCTCCCCAGCTCTTCAGCTGGGAGCATCTGTTCGACCCCGGCACGGAAGACACCAGGCCCGGCACAGGACCCTGCCCTGACACGACCCACACCAGCAGGAGACGCCTTCGGGCCCCCCTCATCTCCGGGCTGTGTGCAGGTGGTGCCATTACCAACCCTGTTGACTCCTGAGCCTTGCCTTGGCCTCCCCCAGCAGCAGAACCCCACTTGCTGCTGCCCTCTCGAGGTAAGCCTGCTATGTGCTCCCCGCTCTGGGGTCGTTGCCACTCCAGCGCACCAGTACCAGCTGAGAGTCTGCCGCCTCACCCCCGTACTGAGGAGGACCATCAGCACCGTTCTCAGAACTCCCCCTTGTCAGGCTCTGTTGGGCACCACAGCAGATTGCTGGCATGGTGCCATGTTTCACCTTTGAGCAGCACCACCCCTCAAGGGGGAGAACACTTGGGGATCGGCACTGTAAATCTACGGTACCGTGGAGGTTGAAGAGGCTCTCAGCATCTTCCTCCTCATCATCCTTGGTTTGACAACCCCTTCCAATCAGCGTGTCAAACATCATTTTCACTCTGACCCCCAAAAGGAGTGCTCTAGGGCAACAAGTCCTAAGCGCCACTGCAGGGAGCTCTCAACATCTCCCTCTTCTTTCTCCTCAGCAGAGCCAGGCTCAGTGCCCCCAAAGAGGGTAAGGGTGGGTGACCCCCTTGCCCTCTCGGGAATAGATGGTGTGCCACAGGTGTTTCAACTGCCACAGGAAGGGCAGTCAAATTGGCCATATTGCAGTCCCTGTACTTACCCATCGAGTTTACCCCTCTCAGATTTGGCTAACCAGCCACCACACACCCTGCTGGGTTGGTGGGGAAGTCAGATCGAGATGATCTCCAAACTGATTGTGATCAGCAATCCTCCTTGCCAGATGACTTTGGACCCCAGGGCTCTACACCTCTACTTGATGATTTTAAAGCCCACCAAGATCTCCTAAAGAGGTTGGCGTCCAAGCTTGGTTTAGAGGTGGAGGAGTTGAAAGGCTCACCAGACTCCCTTTTTAATGTTCTTTCGGTCTCAACCCCTACTAGACTGGCTCTCCCAGTACATGAGGGAGTGTTAAAAATTGTCAAGTCAACTTGGCAGGCCCCTTCATTGATAGCCCCTACTTTGAGGGTAGCAGAAAAGAAATATTATGTTCCAACAACCTCCTTCCAGTATCTGTATTTGCACCCTGCTCCATCCTCTCTAGTCGTAGAGGCAGTGAATCAAAAAGAACGCCAGGGTCAGCCTGCCTCTGCCCCAAAGAACAAGGAGGCTAAGACCCTTGATCTTTTTGGGAGAAAGATCTATTCATCTACCCACTATGCAGCTTAGAATAGCTAATCATCAAGCTCTCCTGGGGAAGTACAACTTTGACCTCTGGAGTTCACCGAGCCGTTTTGCTGGTCTCCATCCTCATGAACACTGCCTCAGTCTCAATACCATTCTAGATGAAGGTCCCACAGTAGCCAGAGCGGCTCTCCAAGCATCCTGGGATGCTACTGATTCTGCAGGAAGACCCATCGCCTCTGCAGTTTGCCTCCATCAAGCAGCATGGCTTCAAGTTTCAGGTCTTTCTCCATTAGTACAACAGTTTATATAAGACTTACAGTTCAAGGATTCCTCTCTTTTTTTCGCATCAGACAGACAGCAAGCTCCATGGGTTGAAGGATTCCAGGGCGACCCTCCAGTCTCTGGGTCTGTTCTCTCCTCAGTTGTCACGCTGCCCTTATAGGCCTCAGTCTTCTCAATTTTTCTCACATCCCAGGCAGTCCTTTGGTGCTCGTCAAGTCAGGCAAAGGGACAGAGAGAGAGCAAGAGCCCCTAGGGCAAGCGCTCTTGTCCTATGACCAGGCCATCTCAGTCCAGCTACCACCACTTGAGCAATCAAAGAAGGCACTTTTGATGGGATGTGCGAGGGCAACAAACCAGTTCCCAGGATCCTTCCAGACTTGCCTTCAGAAACAGACTTTCCCCTTTCTATCAGCAATGGGCTAGAATTACCAGGGACTGCTGGGTCTTAGATACAGTTCATTTTGGCTACTCCCTCCAATTCTGGTCTATACCCCCCAACCACCCACTCACTTCCCAGTCCCTCTTCAGGGACCCCTCTCATGAGCAACTGCTGGACCAGAAAGTGGCCAAGCTGTTATCCTTGGGAGCAATAGAGAGGGTTCCTTACTATCAGAGGGGCATGGGATTTTACTCCCGTTATTTCTTGATCCCGAAGGCAAAAGGGGGTCTAAGATCCATTCTCGATCTGTGGGCCTTAAACAAGTTTCTAAGGAGGCTGAAATTTAGGGTGGTCACCCTCAAGCATGTCATCTCTTCACTGGATCTGGGGCATTGGTTTGCTGCTCTCGATTTAAGAGATGCACATTTTCATGTAGCAGTAAAGCCAGAGCACAGGAGATTCCTCCATTTCACAAGGGGGTTTCACCACTACTAGTTTACGGTTATCCCATTTGGCATCTCCTTGGCTCCAAGAGTTTTTACAAAGTGAATGGTGGTAGTAGCAGCACACCTGTGGAGAAAAGGCGTACATATTTTTCCCTACCCCGACGACTGGCTAATCGGAGGTTGTTCAAAACAGCATGTTCAGCTCAGTGTATGGATGACCCAAACATTATGCAACTGCCTCGGCCTGCTGATAAACGAGCAAAAATCTCAGCTCCAATCCATCCAAAGAGTCGAGTTTGTTGGAGCGATACTAGACTCCAGCAGATCCAGAGCAGTACTCCCACGGGCAAGGTTCAATACCATGTCAGAAATTATTCTTGACCTCTTGGAAAACCTGACCACCACTGCCGGAAACTGTCTGAGGTTGTTGGGCCACATGGCAGCATCCACATATGTCGTCAGACTCGTACGCTTCCATCTCAGACCTTTGCAGACCTGGTGAAGGACAGTCTTCCATCCCAGTAGTCACTCGCTGAACAAGGTAGTTTCTGTCCCAGGAAAGGTTCTTGTGGAGCTCAGGTGGTGGATCCAGCCCCGTGTAATGATGGAAGACATTCCATTCGGAACGTCAGCTCCATCTCTCATGCAGATCTTGGATGCCTCCAGTCTGGGTTGGGGTGCCCACCTCAGCCTCAATGTGAGCACTTGAGAGGTGGTCGACGAAGGAAAGATCACATCAATGTCAAAGAACTAAAAGCCATCAGGTTGGCCTGTCAGGTGTTTCTGCCACAGCTGCAAGGAAACACTGTCCAGTTCTTAACAGGCAATACAGCAGCCATGCATTACATTAACCGTCAAAGGGGTGCCCGCTCGTCAGCCCTTTGTTGCGAAGCAATGCGCCTTTGGAACCTGGTGGTGAGGTTCAATTTCCACCTGACAGCTTCTCACCTTCCGGGAGTGAGGAACGATTGGGCAGACCATCTCAGCAGATGTTTCAACTCCCAGCATGAGTGATTTCTCCACCCAGGGTGGTGAATTCAGTCTTCTGCAACTGGGGACATCCCCAGGTGGATTTGTTTGCTTCACACGAGAACCGCAAGTGCCCCAGGTTTTGTTCCCTGAGAGGTTTAGAAAGGGGCTTCCTCCAGGATGCATTCATGATTTCTTGGTCGGGCCCGTTGATGTACGCCTTCCCTCTGTTCCCTCTCATTCACAGGGTACTCCTGAAGATAAAGAGGGACAAAGCCAACGTAATTCTAATTGCCCCTGCTTGGCCACACCAGCACTGGTTTCATTTGTTGATTGACCTGTCTGTAGCCCCACCATGGGAACTACCCAGCAGGTACGACCTGCTGACCCAGGATCAGGGCCTCCTGCTACATCCAAACTTGTGGTCCCTGCACCTGACAGCTTGGAGACTGCATGGTTGACTTCAGAAGAACAGGCCTGTTCAACCCAGGTTCAGCAGGTTCTGATAAGCAGCAGAAAGATGTCCACCCGGGTCACATACAAGTCCAAATGGTCACGTTTTTCTCACTGGGCCCAAGCTCGGAGTCTAGACCCATGTACTGCTCCTATTCAGACTATTTTAGATTACCTACTGGATCTGAAGCATCAAGGTCTGTCGGGCACCTCTGAAGGTACACCTTCCGCTATTTCGGCCTTTCACACCCCTTTTGGGGCACACTCCGCCTTTTCACACCCAATGGCACTGAGATTTCTAAAAAGCCTGGAAAGGATGTTCCCCCGGTTAGGGCTCCAGGTCCCCAGTGGGACCTAAATCTCATACTCAGCTTGTTAACTGGCCTGCCCTTCGAGCCACTGGCCTCTTGCCCCCTGCTGGAGCTCTCACACAAGGTGGGTTTTCCTGGTGGCCATCATGTTAGCCAGGCAGGTTTCGGAGCTCAAAGCTTTCTCCTCCAAACCGTCTTATACTGTATTCCACAAAGACAAGGTCCAGTTAAGAACCCATCCAGCTTTCCTACCTAAAGTAGTGTCTTCCTTTCGTGCTAACCAGGATACAGTCAATCCTCAGTTTCCCAGACCCTGATTCCCTGGACTTCGGAAGATTCAGATGACCCCCCACTCCAGCACCCTGACCCCACACACCAGAACTCAGCACTGGCCCTCTTTTCCCCCGGGGAGGCGCGGCTGGCTGGCTGCTCTGCCCGCTGCAGTGAGGCCGGGTGGGTAGGAGAGGAGAGCAGCCACCAGCCCCCGGCCCCCC
The DNA here is from genome assembly GCA_007922195.1 of Podocnemis expansa. Classification (NCBI taxonomy): domain Eukaryota; kingdom Metazoa; phylum Chordata; order Testudines; family Podocnemididae; genus Podocnemis; species Podocnemis expansa. The sequence goes on along the minus strand of ML681972.1, from coordinate 17,453,181 downwards.
CACCCTTCCCGGGAGCTGGAAGGGGGGCGGTTAGTGCCCCACAGGGGCTGGAGGCTGCTCTGCCTGCCTCCCCGCCCAGCCTCACTGCAGCAGGTGGAGCAGCCAGACAGCCGACCCCCAGCCAGCTGTGCCTGCTCGGGGCAGGAAGGGGATGAGCTGGGGGGGGGAGGTGGGGAGGAGGCTTTCAATTTCCCGGACATTCGGGAAATCTGGACGCCTCCTCCCCTCCTTTGGTCTGGAAAATCGAGGACAGACTGTATTGTTTTACCCTATACCACGTACCACAGTGGAGGAGAGGAGCTGGCACACCCTCGATGTCCAAAGGGCTCTCGCCTTCTACATCAAGAGGACTAAACAATTCAGAAAATCTACTTGGCTCTTTGTGGCAATAGCTGATCGCTTGAAGGGTAACCCAGTGTTATCTCAGACAATTTCCTCCTGGATCACCACCTGCATAAGGGTATGTTACCAGAAGGCAAATGTCCAGTTACCAGGGGCGGTTAAAGCCCACTCAGCTAGAGCCCAGGCATCCTCAGCAGCTTTTCTGGCTAAAGTCCTAGTCCAGGAAATTTGCAGAGTGGCTATGTAGTCTTCAGTCCACATGTTCACATCACACTATGCCCTGGCACAACAGGCAAGGGATGACATGGTTTTCAGCAGAGGAGTTCTACAAGTGAGCAAACTGTAACTCTGCCCACATTCCAGAATAAGGCTTGTAATTCACCTACAACGAAATGCATGTGAGCAGCTGCTTGAAGAAGAAAGGGGGGTTACTTACCAGTAACTGCTGTTCTTCAAGATGCACTGCTCACATCCATTCCATACTTGCCCACTGTCCCTGCTTTCAGAGTTAGTGGAAAGAAGGGACTGAGGGTGGAGCGGATCAGCGACAGTTATTATGCAGGGACACCATGTGTACCACTCTAGGTGGCACCGCCGCTGATCCTGGGGGGGGCATGCTAAGACAAAAGCTTCCGTGGCTGTGCACAATGGTGCAAATACACACCTCCAATGGAATGGATGTGAGCAGCACATCTCGAAGAGCAGCAGTTACTGGTAAGTAACCCCCTTCTCTGTTCCCCGATCATTAGAAACAGCATGGTAGAATTAACAGTCCAGTCTTCTCTATCTGAAATTAAGACATTTTCAACTGATTTAATATGGTCCATGATGTCAATTTTAGATCATCCATCGAGCTATATCTTTTATGCAAATGAAATTAGATTGGATGCTGAATTAAGTGAGAAGTATGCACTCTCTGAACTCTCCATCTGCTGATAGATAATTTTCAACAGCAGTGCTATTGCTATTGTATTGTAGAATAAAACTGTGTATTTCTTTCATTCAGAGTTTTCATAGCATTCTAAAACTAAGTGAGAATCATAAAACCATGATGGGAAAGGAATTATCCCCTTTAAAAGATGGGGAAGTCAAGGCACAAGTCTCTTGGAATACCTGCACAATCTGAAGCTTTCCAAATAATAGACACTTAAAAAGAACAAGTCCCCAAAGTGTAGCCATCTTAGTCTAGTCCAGCAAAACAATGAGTCTGGTGGCACTTTTAAAGACTAACAGATTTATTTATTGATGAGCTTTTGTGGGAGAAAATCCCACTTCATCAGATGCTTTAAGTGATCTGGCTTGCTTAGTAAGCTGGGCCCATTCAAACAAAATGCACTTTAACACAGTCAAGTGCAAAGGTATATATCTAATCACAAGGCATGAAGGCCATACCTATAGAATGGGGGATTGCATCTTGGAAAGCAGTGAGTCTGAAAAGCATCTAAGAGTTGTGGTGCCGAAATAACTGAATATGAGCTCCCAGTACGATGCTGTGGCAAAAAGGGCTAATGTGATCTTTAGATGTGAAAACAGGAGAGTAGTGAGTAAGAGCAAGGAGATGATTTATCTCTGTATACAGCATTGGTAAGACCAAAACAAGAATACTGCATGAAGTTCTGGGATTCATATTTCTAAAAAGAAGTTGAAAAATTGGAGAGGGTGCACAAAAAAGCCACAAATTATTTGAGGTCAGGAAAAAACACCTTAAAGTAAAAGACTTAAAGAAATAAATGCTTTTCCAGAAAGGAGATTGAGAGGTGACTTGGTTATAGTTTATAAGAGCCTTCAAGTGGAGAAAATAAGGGTCACTAAAGGCCTCTAATCTAGCAGAGTAAGTTATGACAAGAACCAGTGGCTGAAAGCTGAAGCCAGACAAAATGAAATTAGAAATAAGGCACAGCTTTTTAGCAATACAGCTGCTGAAGCATTGGAACAAACTGTTATGTAGATATGGGCAAAATATTTTATTTATTTTAATTTTTTTCTTGACGAGAAATTCAGTGACACCAAAACATTTGTGATCTTATGTTGGTTTTGTCAAATTATTCATTTTGGAAAAAAAAAACAACAAAGAAAAGTTCTAAAAAAAATTGAAAGATTTTGTTTTGACATTTCTAAATGAAATTCTTAGTCTGAAATGACTTTCAAAATTTCCTTAATTTTTAAATAATAAAAATGTTTTTAAATGGTTGCAATTGAATACATTTTTTGAAACAAAACATTTAGTTTGATCTGAAATAAAACTTGTTTTGACTCTGATCCATTATTTGAGACATTTTCAATCCAACCTAAAAAGATTTTTTCTGACTTTTTGAAATTGCCAATCTATTGCAATCTGTTATTCATCAAGGAAAGTGGTGGATTCTTTATCTCTTGATGTCTTCAGAGCAAGATTGGATGCTCTTTTAGATCTGCTTCAGTCAGATTCAAGTTACTGGGCTCAATAGAGGGTAACTAAATGAAATTATATGGCCTGAGTTATACAGGAAGGCAGATTAGATGATATAATGGTCTCTTCAGGTGTAAAAATTTTTGAACCTGTGATTTATGAATTTGTGGAAAAAATGGTCAACTTCACTACAATTGATTGTATATACAAAAGACAGAACACACACCATATTATCATGCAAAGTTCGGTAGTTTTCTGTAGTGACTGGAGATTTCTAAATGGCTTTCAGCGTAAAAGTAAAATATTATAAATGAAAGTTATCAGTTTACTTAGCTGTCACCACTGATACAGAGTGAATGTGCTGACACGTATCACAGTGCAATGATATAGCACATTTGGCTATTGTACTGGTTCTCATTATTCCTGAGGGGCAAATTTTTCTGCTAAAAGTGTACATATCTTACAGAAATCAGTGTCTGCATTGTGTGCTCGTGTGTGTACATGAACACTGCATAATCTGCCTCTGATTTGTTTGTGATCAGTAGTCTGCTTGCTGTTAACTTATTTCTGCTCACTTTGTCACTCTTTTGTACTCCCCTGCACTAACTGTCTTGTTCACAAATTCATTTGCACCAAGATTAGCATTGACTTGAGACTTTACCTTGCTGCTTGGTTGAATGAGAGTAGAGATAGGCATAAACAGCAGGTAGAGTCTAGAAGTTTGCAGTAGCATCATGGAGGCATGGAAGGGAAAGTAAGTAAGAGAAAGGGAATGGCACAGATGTGGATAGCTGGAGAGGCTTGGATGGAATATGAGTATAGGATTCAAGGCATGGCCTCATAATGAAGGGAGGGATCAAGGGCTATCTATTTTAATGACACTGGAGAGGGAAAGTGAGCAAGAGGTGGGAGAATTGAAGGAAGGTGTGAAAGTGAGGCAGAAGCTCCAGCGAGCTGTGACAGGATGTAAAAGAGGAGTAGGGGTACAGGACCAGCTTAGGGTAGACATTCACTTGCAGGAATAAGAAAGTGGCAAAAAACAGTATGCATCAACAAATAGTCTATAATGCGGAGATCAGGCACTCCGTCAATAGTCCAATGTCTTTTACACAGGATATAAAAACCACAAGTCTTTAGGAAAAAGGGGGTAAACAATGCAAGGTATCAGATGGAGTTGCTGTCTAGGGGAAGGGGAGAGGAGTAGGGGGGCACAGTCCCGCCCTATTCAACTGTGTCCCAGCCCAGGGCAATGTTCCCTCTAAGGTTTGGCGGATTGTGTGCAAAATTTTCAACCCGTGTGCAAAACTTTTTCTGAATATAATTTGTGTGCAAACTCGTGCAACAAAAATTATTGAAAAATCTAGACCAATGAAAAATTAATATAAACTATTTAAAGTTGTTTTTTATTACTAAAATCACCGAATTTATTTAAAATTTACCCAAACTGCTATACAATCAAAAGAAACTAATCCATGGCTTTCAAACAACCCAAGACCAAAGTTATATTCAATCAGGATCCTAGGAGTCACAATTCTGCCTAATACCCTCATCTCCTGTGTTCTACATGCAGAGTTACAGTTTACACGGAAGACAGCTAATTATCACTGACAGCATTTAAGATACACAAGGAGTCGTGTGGCACTTAAAGACTAAGATTTATTTTTCGCATGAGCTTTCGTGGGAGACTCCTTGTTTTGTTTTGTTTTCCTGGAATGGACTAACATGGCTACCGCTTTGGAAATTGGCAGCATTTAAGATGTCTTGATGCTCCCAGAGGGGTAAATTCTATTGAAATTTTAAAAATCAAAAAAAAAGATTCCAGGCATCCTTTTCAGGAAAATGCTGCTACAACAAGGATGCTAAACACAGCTGAAATCAAAACAATGGGCTTCTAGCTGCTTTAAGATAAGGCTACAGTATTTCTTAAAAGCCTATTTTCAGTCCCTTGTATCTTTACCTGCCCCATCATTTTGGGGCTACATTTCAACTTAAGAGAAAATCTCTGCCAAAATACCACATCACTTTAATGCATTATGGTTTCTTCTGATGGACAGATTAGGGTGCATGGTGAAGAGAATAATCTCATGGCTCCTTTGATTCCCAGTCTTTTGGCTGTTACTATATTTAAAACAAGTACTTATCTGATATCTCCGTTACATCTCTAAAATTTCTGTGAATTGTTCTTCAAAGCATCTGATGAAATGGGGTTTTCTCCCATGAAAGCTCATGCAATCAATATATTTGTTAGTCTTTAAGTACCACAAGACTCCTTGTTTGTTTTGTAATGAATTGTTGTGAGTTACAGGATTTTGGAGAAAACATCTTCCAGGTTCTTTGAAAGCAGGGGGTTAACATGCTCAAACACTCTCACTGTTCAGTCACTCCACTTAAGTAACATCCACACTAGCTTTCAGGAAATATACAATTGATTTTTAGAGATTTTTCACCTCCACAGCTTTATCTAGTTACAGAAGGGACATTTTGGCACCATGCACTCCCTGTTTCCCACTTGAGGAGTTTCAAACTTCAGGATATGAATGGCACTTACTCTTTGCCATGCCTCTTGTTTAAAAAGCTGAAGAATTGCCCCAATTCCGACTCCCTAAGCTCCCTGCCCCCATTCCAGCCCTCCTAAACCCCACCCCCAGCTCCACATCTTCATGCCACCTCTTTCAGCCCCCCCAAGCCCTCCCCAGCCCACCATCCTGACCCCTTCTCCCCCCTCCCCACACACTCTCCCTGCCAGCTGCCTGACAAACCCAAATCCCCCCCCAGCCCTCTTCACTGGCCAAAGAGCTGGGCAGGGGGCAGGAGGCCACGGTGCTGGCCGGCAACCACGAGCCTGGGCTGGAGGCTGGGGCTGGCCATGCGAACGGCCAGACCCTGGCTGGAAGAGGCGGAGCCTCCACAATCTCCGAGGAGGGGAGGGGAGGGAGGAGTGGCAGGGCTGACCCAAGCCCACAGACCCTCTCTTCCTCCGGCCGAGGGGCTGGGCTGAGGCTCGTGCTCGGACACAGCACTCCGGCTCGTCTCCCCTCGGCCACGCTGCCCCTGAACTGCCCCATGCGCGGGGGCAGGAAAATCCTGCGCGGCAGGATTTTTTTAAGCGCGCGGCCGCGCTGCCGCGCGCCTTAGAGGGAACAGTGGCCCAGGGCCCTGACAGTGACCACGGATTCGACCACAAGGTCAGCGGGGATCTGGCTGCAACATGGTGACCCTGGTACGGGGCTCAGTCTCGGGTACTCGGGGGACAATTCCCCTGGGCTACTGCCTTCCCCGTCTCCTTTTAGTACCTGTTTGGCCCCTTCGACCAAGTCCTCCGGGTAGTCACTTGGGGACAAGGAGCAGAGGCCATCCATTTCATCTGGCAGGGGTAGGTCGGGAAGCTCCAGTGGGACCTCTATCTCCTCTGGTGGGTGTAACTCTGGAAGCTCTGCTTGGTCCAGTGCGAGGGGCAGTTCTTCCAGGTCCTGCCCTGCAGGGACGTTAGCTTCCTGCGTAACAAGCAGCAGTTCCTCCAAATCACAGGAAGACAGTTGCAGGGCTGGGTCATGGCAGTCTGGGCCTTCTGGCGAAAAGTTGGGGTTTACACTGCTGTTGCTAGAGTCTATGTGTTTCTGTTCATTCCTCCATTGCAAATTTCTTCTTAAATTACAATTTTTAATAAACTGATGTAGTACACATCTTTGTATCTATTCTTGCTGTTGCATTATGCAAAAATGAACCTGCAAATAACTAAGAGTTTATGGTAGTAAGGGGCATATTTGTAGTTCAGATTGTTTTGTTAACACTTCCTATCAGCTAGTATATGCATAAATAGCAGATGGAATGAAATATGACTGAATTTTTCTGATACTGTTTTTAGACTCATAGACACTAAGGTCAGAAGGGACCAATATGATCATCTAGTCTGACCACCTGCACACTGCAGGCCATAAAACCTCATCGACCCACTCTTACAATGAACCTCAAACCCATAACGGAGCTATTAAAGTCCTCAAATCATGATTTAAAGACTTTAATACAAAGAATCAACCAGTAAGTGAGCCATGCCCAATGCTACAGAGGAAGGCCAAAAAAAAAAAAAAACTGCCCTGAGGGAAAATTCCTTCCCGACCCGAAATATGGTGATTAGTTAAACCCTGAGCATGAGAGCAAGTCCACAACAGCCAGGTCAAGAAGAACCATCAGTAACAGTTTATCTCTTCAAAACAGAGAAATCTTAATGGAGAAATGATGTCTTGCTTAGTGTACTTTTAGTATAACAGTATTTTCACAAAAGGAAAAATTGTGTGTGTGCTTGTTTGCTTGCTCCAACAAGGCAATTAATTTCCAAATCCTCCTCCTTTTATGAAGGCTATGACCTATGTATTACTCTGTGTCCTGTATTATCATATTCTCATATCCATCCAAAAAACCCTTCTCTCTCACACACACACTTTCCTGATCATCAAACCCACTGCTATTAAGTGGTTCTCAAATTTGTCAGCTCTGGCAGTGTCTTTTTCCTTGTTAGTTTAAGTAATGCTCAGTCCTCTGATAAACATCTTGGCTTATATAATAAAATGGCTGGACTGTTGCCTACTCTGTACTATAGCCAAGAAAGTCCTGCCTAACATTACTTAGTATCTACTCTTTGCAGGCCTTCCCCATTACTGAATTATGATGGAGACTTAAGTCTGGTTGCAAATAATTTTGTTCTCTGCCTAACTGAGGGAAAGGATCCTGAGTTCTCAGAAGTGGGTCCTGTTTCACTGCTAATTCTCTAGGGGATTAATAGTTATAGACCTTGTGATACAGTAAGGTTTCACTGAGGTGCTACCGAGTATTGAGCAATACAGGAATGCGTATTCCATATAGCACAGGGGTCTCAAACTCAAATCACCATGAGGGCCGCATGAGGACTAGTACATTAGCCTGAGGAGTGCACCACTGAAACCTTTCCACAAAATGATATTGCAAATATTGGTAACAATAGCATCATTGTGGGCCACAGGCACTAGCTTTAGGGGCTGCATGCAGCCCACAGGCTACATGTTTGAGACCCCTGATGTAGCACATACCTAGTAAGTGCTGCTGCCAAGTTCTATTTTGAGAGTATCTAGCTTATTGGTTAAAATTTAGTGCTCAAACCTACATTCAGCAGCTGTTTGGTGGTTCTGCATCTTAGGTAAGAGTGAAAAATAAAGAGGGTTACACAGGGAGATCAGAGTAGCCCAACAAAAATGAAGCAAAACTTTTCCTTTCTTTAGTTTAGAAGGAAGGATAAAATGATATGAATTGTAAAATTCACAGCTTGTCAATACTCAGGATGAAATTTGAGAGTCTAACTGCTCCTAAATTCAAATGTTGGTAGTTTAAATGAGTATTTCCAGATTTCCTGACTAAAAAGTCTATGTTCTACTTATTTGTGCTAGTGTTAATCCGGAATAACTCCACTGAACCTTAGTCTTCACAAGTGTAAATGAGCAGAATTCAGCTATAAGATTTTTAAAGCAAGATTGCAATTCCTGTTTCTGGAAACTTCCTTTTTGCTGCCAGTTTTAGATCTGAATTTTTTTGGCTTTCTAACTTCTTTATTTTACTGTAGTAGGATATTTGTTTTAAAAGTAAAGGCAATGTTGTAATAGAATTGGCTTGGAACAGTATATATGTAGCATAGCTCTTGAAATTTATATAACCTCTTGGGTTTTTGCACATACAGTACTTATTTGTAAGTGCTATGTTAAAAATAGAAATAAACTCTAACTTTCACTTTTTTTCTTTGCTTTAAAACAAATAGGAGTGAACATGGGAAGAAAGCTATCTAATCTTTGTTCAGACCAAACACCAGCTTTTCAATCTTTTGCAATGGTGAAACCAGAAACCTCCATATGCCAAAAGTTTAAAAAAAAAAAAAAAAAAAAAGTGGAACATATGAGTGAAAGATTTAGTCAAGAAAGAATATTTCTTTTTGCTGTCATTTCTGACCTGTCTTTTATTTATAATCACAAAAAGATACAAGCTGCCACTAGCTGGGCATAAACTTCTAATTGCCCATGTTGTTCTCGAAGCTTAGGGTTTGTCTGCAATCAATAAAAGACAATACATCTGTGTGGAAGCCCCAGATCAGCTGATTCAAGCTTATGGGCTTCGGATTCCTGAGGTATAAAATTACACTGGAGATGTTTGCACTCAGGATAGAGCCAGGGCTCTGGGGATGCATGAGGAGGGTGGGAGTCTCAGAGCCTGGGCTCCCGTCCAAGTCCAAATGTCTGCCTCGCTGTGAAAGACTGAGGTAGCTGCCCCAAATGTTGAGACCTGGTGTCATGGTTTTTACTGCAGTGCAAACAGCGCCAGCAGCATGCATGGGAAGGGGGCGGCAAACAGGGGCCTGGACCTCTAAATAATCATCCAGGACCCAGAACTCCTCCCAGACCCATGGCCATGGCAGGAGGAAGGGAGCAAACTCCTTCTTGCCATGGAGCTGTGGCAGGAACTGACAGTTCCTCTAGTACCAGACCTTGGCGCAAACCACTCCAGGAGGGGTCACATTTAAATACCTGTGCATTCTCCTGTGTATTTTTAGTGTCTACGCAGAACCTAGGTTTTTTAAAGTCTTTTCTAAGCAACACTGAAGAAGTGAGTTTTATTTGCTTTATCAGGCAGGATGGCATCTTGGATAGAACAGTGGACGAGGCATAAGGAGATCTGTAGTCTATTCCTAGTTCTGCTACTTGCTGTACGGACCTGGGAAAATCATATAATCTCTCTTTGACTATACAACCCATATGTGAAATGGTGTTATGTCAATGATATTTCTTCATCTTTGTAAAGACCTCTAAGATCTGCAGATAAAAATGCAAAGTACTGTAGTAGTATTTCATTGAAGCTCCTGCATGCAAGACTGAGCAACGTAGCAACATAACAGTAATTTCCCTTTAAATTGCACAAAATCTATGGGAAGAGAACTATATCTTTTCTGAAGTACCAAATATCTTTAAAATTTGAATTCAAACATAAAGCGAGCAGTGATTTAACAAAAGTTAAGGCATTCATAACCTCTGTCTCTTGCTCTTACCAACAGAGACAAAGGGTGCATAAATTTTATATACTCTGTAAAGAAAAACATCATATTCCCTAATAAGAAAAAAATCTTCAGAAAGGTCTAAAATATTCCCATGTAACATCACCACTCTTATTTCTTAATAAATGGTCTAACTCTGAGTGCTAAAACCAGTCAAGATTGCATTCAGTCAGAGATAAAAATGAATACATAGCTCTGAGAGGCTACTAACAATTTCTCTTTCAACTCCACTGAATACAAATCACTCATAATTTATTAGCTGTCTTATTCTCCCTGCATGTAACGTGCACTGACCAGCTGATTGTGATTATGAAACAAATACAAAATTGTATTATTTTGTACTTGACATCAGCAAGTAGAAAGGAGTCTGAAATCTGTATGAACACACTCTAGAGTGGGAATCAGAGCTAAAATATTTTTTTCTTGGGTATTGGAATGAGAAATGTCTGGTAAAACTTCATGCTTTGGGAAAAATAGCCTCCACACATTGTGTCAGTCTAGCTATCCATTTCTGAACCAGTGGCATATACAACATATACAAATGTCTGAGTATCTTTTTATGTTACCAAGGATGTTATATCTTCTCTATTAAAAGGGAAGGCAGGGGCAGAATTTCAAAATGGTGCATAAAATATTTTAGCTATAGGAGATGATGACTTCTGACTGCTAACAATTCTTAACATTCTAATTTATGATTTAGGAGCACACGTTCCATTGATTTTTTGGAAGTTATATATCTAAGTCACTCAATCATCTGAAACATCAGGTTTCTCATCTCGTGATTGAGTCAGGAATGTCCAATCACCTACAGATTGAGTGCCCCAAGAGACTGTTAATGAACAGGAATTTCTTTTAGGAAAGAAGCAATTGATTTAGAAGTAATCTGATAGTGCCTAGCTAGTTTTATTGAAATCATGAGAATTCATCTGTTGCCCTTGCTACCACTTCTTGGGCAGATGGGTTAGTTACCCAGATGCGAGAATGCCAACAAGAGAACCCCTACAGTCAGTGTAGGTATTGTCTTCACTTAGAGCAGCACAACTGCACCACTTCAGCCTTTTAGGTAACAAGACCCTCTGTGAAAATTATCAAACAATAATTAGAACCTGTGAAACATCAACATTTCCCAGCTACTTACAATGGAAAACACCATTGGTAATGCTTAGAAATGGCTGATGACACACATGATGATTAATGTTTGGTAGGGAGGTTAAAGAAAAATGTTCACCATTCACAATGTCTGAAGGCTGAATCAGAAGCAGTAGCACTTTTCAGGAAGGAGGAAGAGCAGTGTGGCATGACTGTCAGGCATTGGTCAGATCCTTTAAATTAACAGCAAAATCAAAAAAGATGACTGTCAGTGGTAATTGGGGTACTTGCAGCAGCAGAAGCAGAAGCAGAAGCAAGAGCTCTCACAGCATCCTCCATGCTGATCTCATGCATTTTCTTCCTAAGTCAGTTCTTGAGTAGGGGCAGCTTCTTTACAAATGGTTTCCACAGCAGTAACAGCAACTGTCCCTTGAAGACTAACAGTGCAATTAGTATTTTCTGTCTCAGATCCATCCTGTAGGTCAGGTGCTCAGTTAGTATCAGTCAGCAGAGGTCCTTTTAAAGTCAGTGACAACTTTTTTGAATAACAACAGCCAAGGATCTGACTTGATGTTTTTCAACTGTTGCTGTTTTCTTGGGGACCTGTACAACAGTAGACTTCCTTAACTGTCCTGAATATCTAACTACTGATTTCATATATGAAGTGGCTTTGTGTATTATATACCATGCAAGGGGTGGTATATAATAGATATGGGTGAGGGTAGTCTCACATGTCCATTGGTCATCCTTATTGGCAGCCTCTGTGCTGTCATTCAAGGAGTCCTTATGCAACTGGGTTCCAACCCACCTGAGAGATGCACACCCCCTATCTTTCTTCTCCTTTTGCAAAGCAGAATTACATTAGTTCTACCATTAGATGGACCTCTGAGGCAACAAAATGGGAGGCTGGATTTGTCCCCAGATAAAAAAAAAAAAAGAAGTTTGAGCCTGTTAACTTAGTCCATAATGGTCACTGGCCCTCATTACCAAACCACTGCAGGAACTACAATTTCTAGTCCAGAACTATAACAATGGGTCAAACAGAACAGCATTGGCAAAGATACATTACATGGTTTCTACTGATACTCTTTTGAACAAATTTACAAATCGTAAATTCTTCACTTTCATGAAATCAAATTTACAAGGAACTTTAAAATAGTAGGCCCATATCCCACAATTATTTGTATTATCTTAATACCTAGTATTTGTATTATCCTAGTACCTTCTCAAGGACCAAATCTTTCAACCCTCCCTTTTCTTTTATCAGGACAGTTCCTGGGTTACTGGTTGTGATTACCTTACGCAGCTCAAACGGGTTGTTGCTGTGACTGAAAGGGCTATTATCGTCTGGGATTATAAATCACAAGGCAGCTGCCAGGTACTGTTTTGGATCATGCAAACATTAAAGGAAATTCATGTACTAAATAGTTCTCTGTGTTCACATTATACAGTTCTGTTCCAACTGTTTTCTAGTGCGAATTCCACTGAGGGGCAATGAGTTCCTGAAAAAGATTTAGTAAGTAAATAAAATTCCCTTCCTTCTGTGGCAAATGGGATTTTTAAAACTGCAAGACTTCCTCATGGGCTGAAGTCAATCTATATCTGATATGGAATCCTGGCCTGCTAGTAGTAGCACTGCACTCTACTGTGTACAAAATGTGCATGACAGTGTTACCAAGTGGATTAGTGCTGGGAGACTAAGAAATAAAAAGAAACAGTAGCAAATATTACACACAGAAGGAAGGAGCAGCAAAGATTGTAGACAGAAAGAACAGCAAAAAAATTGCAATCAGAAGGAAACAAAAGCAATAAAGGTTGCAGAGTCTCAACATGCCATTCTTCAGTGCCCCAAAGAACTTCAGCTTTGACAACTGTCTCAAAGGATAGACTGGTTAATGCTATTCAACCTGATTGCTAAACACACTTCTGGGAAAAATCTGATTGTAGTAGACCAGGGGTCAGCAACCTTTGCTGGCTCTCATACTAGCCCTGCCCTCCCAACCCTCAGCATGTGCTGGGGGCAGGGCCAGCAGATGCCAGGGGTGGGGCCATCAGGGGACAGTAGTGACTGCGCATGTGTTGCTCGTGTGGCCTGAGACCCCACTGGGATGCAGGGCCAGCAGGGAGAAGCAGCCACACCACCCTAGGGCCAAGGACCCTGCATGCTGCCATAAATGGGCACGCGTGCCAGGGGTTGCTGACCCCTGTAGTAGATGCTTTGCCAATGACCTCAGCATTGCAGTCAGCTACCTGGGAGTTCAAAGATGGTGCAAGGTGCTGTATAGCTATACAGACCAGAGTCAGAAAAGAGAATACACCAGCTACAAGGGACAATTCAATAGGCATGCAACTTCAGGAAGGTCTATGCTCCATTAGGGCCAGCTGGCTGAACATCTGAAGCATATTAAGAAAGTAGCAAGAGACTGTTTTCAGTACATGGACAACTAAGCGAGTCAAATGGACTGATAATTAAACATGACTGCATTGTAATTCCAAACTATCAGAGGAAAAATCCTAAACTTCCCCCATGAAGGACATCAAGGATTAAATAAATGCCATGAGGAGGCCACCAAGTCAGTATGCTGGTGAGGCATCCGCAAGGACATAAACAATAAAGTAAACACTGCAGAATTAACAGGTCAACACAGCGCAAAGAACGCTTAAAAGCAACACTCCCCACCGGACAGGCCTGGGAAGAGATTTGCTGCATATTTAGGCAAATTCAGAGGATATTATACCTGGTTATTGTGATCTATTTTTCAAAGTATATAGAAATAACATATTTGAAAGACATAATATGTTGCAATGCTAGCAAGAGACTGAAGTGAACTTTTACTCACTTTGGAATTCCAGACTAACTGGTGATAGACAGTGGATTAACTGCAGCAGAATTTAAATGTGTCTGAATGAAATATGACTTTTATCATATTACTAGCAGTCCACATTACCCACAAGTGAAGGGAGAGTTTGAGAGGACTGTACAGACAGCCAGGTCACAGCAACACTCACTCAGATTTGTCTGGGCCATCCCTTTTATCATAAAGAGGGGGTGGCTAGGCCAAACCTGAGTAGAGTTGTGATTCCATGTGGCAGACTGTGATGTCTGGAGCAAGAACGCAGGCCCAGCTGCATGGACAGGAGCTTCTACTGTATGGTGAGTGCAGGCTGGGCTCATTCTTCAAAACGCATCCTCTAAAGCCCCAGATTGAAGTTGGATAGGTGGTCTCAGTTTCAGATTTTGGCTGAAGCCCCCCAAAACCTCTGACGAGCACTGTAAGTTTGTCACCTTGCAAAATGAACATCAGTTCTGTCCCTAAGCCCCCAAATCAGGGGGATATATAAGGAGGTCCTGTACCTCTATTTCAACTCTGTACTACCTGGCAGTGTCGCAGCCCATCCCTTCTGACAAGTGTGTTTCCTCTATGCAGAGAGGGCCACAGAGCCATTAGTACTTAGAGAGCGTGAACAGTGTTACAGGTATGTATGAAAAGGACATTGTCTGTTGAATACCAAAGGAAGTGAGGCAATAAAGCCATTGAGCAGTAGAATCCAGATTATCTAAAATTGCAATAACCTGCTCCCACCACAATCCCAGTCTAACAGTTTGCTAGCATGTCCCACTTCTGCTGACTCGCAGTCTCTTGACATCTGATAAGACACCCATCCACATTTTTCCTGTACAAAGAGATATGTTTTAAACAAACAAGAGCCTAATTCACAATGTACCATACACCTCATTTAATATAGTGAATCTCCTCCCCAGTTATATTTGTCTTTAATATTTCCTGAAAACCAAACCCACAAAACGTCTCTAAGAGTCAGGTATTGGAGGCTGTGGGTGGAGTCCAGGCTCTAGTGATGCCCATGGCAAAACTTCCTTGATTTACGAGGTGTATTAGTCTATGGCAGGGATGGACAAACTTTTTGGGCCACATTAGGGTCTAAGTGGGCTGGACAGGGGCAGGAGAATGGGTGGGGCTGGGAGGGACTGATGCATTTTGCCCAGAGTGCTTCTGGGCCCATGTGGTGGCAGGGCTGCTGGGCTCTAGGGAGAGTGTTCACTGCACTTCAGCCAGGGTGCCAGCACCACAGGTGGACCCACATGGTAAGAGATGGATAGTGCATGGCAGCAAGGGGTGGAGTGGAGCCAGGAGGGAAGAGCAGTTGCCAAACTCCAGTTGGGGTGCTGCTGGGCCTACATGGTGGGAGAGGGGTGTGAATGGGCAGGTGGAGTAGCCACTGGGCTCTGTTCAGGCCTAGCTGGAGGGCCAGATGAAAGATGGCCACAGGCTGTAGTTTGCCCACTTCTGGTCTATGGTATAAGGAAACAGCTGGAATGGCAAGATTTTGGAAACCTGGCATAAGAATTAGGTGTCGATATAAACGGATGAGTGAGATAGAGACTATGTTTAGTTGCTTTAAAGGCTTGTTTGCAGCACCAAATAAATTTGTTACTCTGTTTCACAGGATAATTGCTTTATCATCAAACCAATGGAACATTGTCTGCTTTGTGTTGCTACGGTGAATTTAGGAGATCAGGTGGCTAAGGATGACATCCTAATGGGAGATGATGGTGGTCATGTTAACCTTTTCACAGTGACCAGTGATGACTTTGGACTAAAACAATCCAAAGCCAAAAAGAAATCACAGTTGCATATCCTGGACTCCAGAAAATTCAAGAAGTAAGTTATTTGTCATAAAATCCTGTCCCATTGGCAGTTTTAATCAAATAATAGAACTGTGGTTGTGTATGACCTTTGCTTCTAAATGTGCTGAAAAATGGATCATGCCTCACATAACAATGAAAATAGTTTTTAAAACAATGAGTGATTTTCTAAATGTTGTGTAAAGACAACTCCATTGTTCTCAATGGGAGATCTGCAAACAGCTACAGAATAAGAAACAATGGGCTCAGGTCACTGCTGCTTTAGTTCAGTTTCACCCTGGTATAACTTCATTGTCCTCTGTTAGATGGAATCAGAATTGCCCTACTCTGTCCCCATCTGATGGAAATGTGTCATTATGTCCACTATTAGGGGCCTGCAGGTGCTGGTGTATCAAGGGTCTGTCACTGTTCTTACTATGAATTGCAAGTGTTCGTTTTTCACTTCTAATGACAATCCTGGAGTCCCTAGTTAACTGTGGATGTATACAATATACACTGCCTGTCTTATATAAAAACCACCTAATTTTTCTCCCTAGTATTAAACGAAAACTCCATGATGACTGGGTTGTGAAGGTTAAGTTCATCTCTGCCCTGAATTGTTTTGGATCCTGCTCCTTGGACAGTGTTCATTCGTTCATTTTGGATGACTTAAAGAGACTAGAAGACACCATGTAAGTAGAGCCATGTATGTCAGAGTAGAACACAAACCCTTTAATAAAAGAGCCCCCCCCCCGAGATTAGTACATTTCAAAATTCTACATTTACATTAGCCATGTCTTTTGTAAAAGATGGCTAATTAAAACTATGGCACAATTGGAATTAGTCATACAAACTCTCCAAAATGAGTCCTTGTAAAAGTATATGGGTTTTTGCTCATAAACTTTTAAATACCAAGGGCCTTCCATATGTTCTTTTCTCTAATGCATCCTTAAAAAATAAATTCTGTTAGCAAGCACTGTCTGTTTTAGGGTCTCATCAGTAGGCATAGTTACCAAGCAAGCAAAACAATTGGATTATGTTACCTGAACCACTGTAATAGATATTTTGAAAAATAATGTTTCCTATTTAAATGTGCATATGAATGTGGTGCACAAATTCATTTACTCATTAGGAAAATATAGATCAATATATGAAAAATAGATAAGGAATTAAATATTTTGGCAGTATTGTTTAATGTGCAGTTGAACAGAGAAAAGAAAATTACTAATAAAGCTATGTAAGCCATGGTTAAATCAGCTATACTATTTAGATACTTGACTGTGATTGTGGGAAAAGTGAGTTATTACAAATTTAAGAAATGAAATTAATATGGACATATGAAATTTGACATGAGTGGAAATTAATAGTTTTAATTCAAGGATCTTTAAACTTTATAAAGATTATATCAGCTTCACAGCCTCGTTGTTAGGTAGAATTTTAAAGGCAGAAGCAACAGTTATGGTCATATAGTCTCACCCAGTAATTCTTGCATCAAGTCTATAATGCCTGGTTTTATGGGTATTCTGTGTATGTTTTAGATGAGAAAAAGTAACAAGAGAAATGGCCAAATCAGTGGCATATAAAAAGAGCGATGGGGGGGGGGGTACATCATCAGGACCACCTCAGAGGAACCATTCCCTGCTGTCACAGGCAACCAGGGACTGTCCCTGTCTTAGGCCTGCCAACAGTCGAAGTCTCTCACAGCGGTGGAGCAAGTGTCCTTCCAAACCCTCCACTCCCTCACTGGAAGCAAGAGAGCTGCAGGGACCAGAGCCTGTCCCAATCCTCTCCCCACTGTCCAGCAGCTTGAGGGCATTTGCCCCTATCACTCCCACTCTGTAAAGGGGAAACATGGCCACCCCTAGGCAAGGCAACATGGCCATCCCCAGGTGAGGCAATGTGGCCACCGGACACCTGTCCATCGCTGTTCCCTCTAAGCTGTGTGTATGTGTGTGCGCACACAGGTCATGAAACCTGTGCACACAAAAAAATAAAAGTGCGCACAAAAAAATTCAATAGTGCTAATATTGGTGTTCACAAAGAAATGTTTTTGCGCACACAAAGAAATTGTTTGCACACACAGTCTATGAGTAATTAGAGGAACATTGCTATCCATCAAAGGAGAGTTCAAGGGGTGGGGCAGGAAGTATAAAAGCAAGGCCAGGGAGCTCAGTCCAGCCCTGGCTGTTGAAGAGGAAGGATGGCTCTCCCCCGGTTCCTCAGCCCCGGCCATACCTCCAGCAAAGGGAACATTTGCCTACCCTCTGATCTCCACCCCAGTACCAGGATGGCTGGTTTGGGCCTCCCAGGGCAGGTGACCCTGAGAAGGAGCCAACTTCGCCTGAGGATGGCGGGTTGGGAGAACAGCTGGAGTTGGGGAATCCCGACTTTTCCATGGAAGGCCTAGACTGCCATGACCCAGCCCCGCCACTATCTTCCTATGATTTGGAGGAACTGCCACTTACTATGCAGGAAGCTAACCTCCCTGCAGGGACAAGACCTGGAAGAGCTGCCCCCTCATACTGGGCCAAGTGGTAATTCCAGAATTATCCCCACCAGAGGAGATGGAGTTCATGCTGGAGCTTCCTGATCTACCCCCGACAGATGAAATAGAGGGCTTCGATTCCTTGCCCCTAAGTGACTACCCAGAGGACATTGTTGAAGGGACTGAACAGGTACTACTGGGAGAGGGGGAAGGCAGTAGCTCAGGGAAGGTACGTCCCACACCGGGGTCAGCGTGTTGCGGCCAGATCCCTGCTGACCCCGTGGTTGAATACGCGGCCTCTGTCAGAGCCCTGGGCTGGGATACAGTGGAGTAGGGTGGGCCTGTGTCCCCCTCTTCCTCTCCCCTTCCCCTAGATGCGCTACCTGCGGGAGGTAAATCCCAGCACCTAAGACCCGTCTGACCACTGGACTTGTTTATCTCCCTCTTACCTAAAGACTTGTTGATTGTGTGCCCTGCTTAAAGGGATCAGGACTATTATTGAACTGCCCCAACCCAGGGCTATAGACTGTTGGTTTGCCCCTCTGAGGGGCTGAGGCATACTGTTTTCCCCCCTTTTCTTTCTGGAAGGGATCAAGTGAATGCTTACCCCTCCCCACTCACCCAGCCTGCCAGAAGTTGCGTGGGTGCCACGGTCCCATCACTGGGATGTTAACAACTTGAAGGCTAGAACCCAAGAAGGGGTGTGCTACAGGACAGCTTGAGCTGTAATTCCCCAACCCACCCACCAGGAGGTGCCCTCAAGGTGGGTCGAGCACTGGACTCGCTTGCACACTCCCAGCCACAAGTGCCATCTCCACAGTGGAAGAAGACGGGGAGACAGTGGGAAACAGACTTGCAGACCCCTCCCCACATGGCACTGCCTCCAGTGGGGGTGGGGCACAAGTGCAAGTTTTGGCCTTCAGGTCCCAGAGACCCACAGTACACCATTGGGCCATATCAACCAAGATCACTCATTGGGTTACTAGCAGAGGCTGGAAATGCTATTTGAAGTTGCTAGGAAGTTTAGAGAGTTGGAAATAATCCCAAGAAAAATGGGAGGAGAGAAAGTGCCAAAAATGTAGTTAGAGATGCATGTATCACCACTGCATACTGTGTTATATATCATTTAAATTCAAAAGGTCCTTTAGGTTCTTTCTACTAAACACTTATGATGCATGTGATTCCAGTTGTTGGAAGAAATACATTTCTCTAAGGAGCTTCAGACAGGAGCTAGATGAAATTATATTTAAACATTTGCAGAGTAGACTAATATTAAAATTAAATTAGTAACTCTGTATAAGTATTTGTGGAATTATGGCTCAAACATGTAAATACATGATGCAAACAAAATGTCCATCCCAATTAACTATGGAACAACTGTGGCTCAGACATGTAATTACATGATGCAAACAAAATGACCATCCCAATTAACTATGGAACCAATGTTGCTGTTTGATTAGGGAAAACAGTTTGGTAATCGGTGTTGGTTTCAGTTATCCTAATCTTCATGGAACTGTGCAGTTTCTAGGTGGCTAGTGCCTGTAAAATTGTTAATTTCAAAAGGATAGCCATGTTAGTCTAGTCCAGTAAAAAAACAA
Organism: Podocnemis expansa; assembly: GCA_007922195.1. NCBI lineage: Eukaryota > Metazoa > Chordata > Testudines > Podocnemididae > Podocnemis > Podocnemis expansa. The sequence goes on along the minus strand of ML681972.1, from coordinate 17,433,567 downwards.
CAAGGAGTTGTGTTGTCTTCTTTATTACAAAGGGGATAAAAAGAGGACAGCATGGCAAGGATTAGAGAGGGTTCCTGGCAGCAAGGATATGGGATGGATCTGGACACTCACCTGAAGTGAGTGTCACAGCCTCCCAGTTGCAGGCCATCCTCATTCCATTAGCACAGTTGTCATCAGTGGTGTTGCTGGGGGGAGGCTCAGGGGGCCTCAGCCCCCCCTAAAACTCAGGGCCAGCCCCTGAGCAACGTGCTCCAAAGCTGTGCAGGTGTGCGCTGTTGTGCCACTGCACAGGGAGCACTGCTGGCAGCCAGCAGCTGCTGCTTCTACCTGGCCAGAAGACAGAGTCTTCTGGCTGGGAGGGAGCTGCCCCAGGCTGGGCTGGGAATTTTTCAAACTCCCGCCCTGGCTTGACCCTGCTCTGAGCATGCCGGGGGCCTCAGCAGCTGCTGCAGCCCTTCTGTTCCCCGGTGGCCAGGTAAGGGAGCCAGGGGTAGTCTGGGGGTAGGCACGTGGACCCAGCGGGGAAAGAGCATGGGGGAGGGGGTTGGCCTGGGGCAGTGGGGGTCAGCGGCAGGACTGGGGGTTAGGGAAGAGCTTTGGGGCCACTGGGGGGTGAGAAGGGAATGGATCAGGGCCCCAGCAGCTAGTGGGAGCCAGGCCCCCCCCAATATTTACATATAGTGATGCTCCTGGTTGTTGTCAGATTTCGGGTTGTGACCCAGTAGTGGGTTGTAGACCTGCAGGTATTGGGTCATGGGCAGGGGAAAAGGAGTGAGGGGGAGATGGCTGCCTCTCGCTGATCTGCAGCCTGTTGTAACAAAGTATCAGCCTTCAGTAGAGAGCAGTGAGACAAGGGATGTGAGTCCTTAGGTGCTAATTCTTGTTCAAACAATCTCTGTGTCTCCTCTCTGAGTCAGTACCTCTTTGGGCTTCTTTCATTCATATGAAAAGGACTGGGGTCACTGGCAAGCAACCTGTGTGTTTTTTTATCAATAGACTCAATGAAGAAAAGAAAAAAGTTTGAACACCCCCTTATTCCTCCATTTCTGGGATCTGGGGATTGCAGTTATTTTTGCAAATTAGGACTTGCCTCTTTTTTCAGTGGGTTGAGAATTCCCTTGCTTGCAACAAAAGTTATAACTTGTAGATTTTAATCAAAACTCTTTCCAGAGGTTTTTTGACTGATAATTTAAAAGAGAAGAGAAAAGCAAACTGTTCTAGTAGGAACCTGTGTTAGAAAGTATGGTATTTTTTCTATAATTAGAATACCTAAGTAACAATAAAATCCAGCTCAGAGATGTATCTGCTGGAAGGAGAAGTTGAAGGTGTACACAGACCTGGGCTTGTAGGAGGATGACTTAACCTTACTGGGGAACAAGGTAGAGAGGTTTGTAGTGCACTGAAGCTCACCACTGCCTCAAGTCTCACAGCAATCCTGGGAGTCCTAAGAAGCTACTGTGCCCCATAGCAGAGTGGAACTGTGAAGTGGCACAGGTTATAACAAGGTCGCAATCTGAAGGAGGGTGGATAGCCCCATTGCGTTGTTGCCTTATGGACACTGACAGCGATGGGATCATCAGACCAAGCAGAGAGAGCTAGCACCCCTTCAATCACAATATTGTGGACAATTGTGTGTTCATGGAAACTCATGCAAACTCAGAGAGCAGAGGAAGAGCAGAAGTGAAAGTGGAACCCAGAGGGGCTGCATCAGTTCCTGAGATTTGGCAGTGGAGAAGGGAGCAGGACCTGGAGGGACTTGGACAGGCTAAGCAGCACACAGGATCTTCCAGGACCCTTTTTTCCAGCCTGGCATTTGCTCTCTTCTCCTTCGCCATCTCAGCACTTCCATCTCATTTCTCCACCCACGTCACCCCCCCTATTTGCAAGGAGCTCCCCCCCCCCACACTCTGGGCTACTACATGCAATTTTAGTGACTTGACATACTTCCTGCTTTGAGACAAAAGTATGGCATGTGGGCTCACCTTCTCCATGTTCCATGTAGATGATCTCACATTAGATGTATAGATTTCAAAGATGCAATAGAAACCTCAAGAGAAAGGATGAAAGCCATGAGGGATTCCCACCTCCTGCAGCCATGGTCACTATTCAGTTTTTTTGTGGTGGATGCTTTTGTTTCAGTGGAGGGTTGCCACGTGGCTGAGGGGTCTGGAGCTGGCTCCTGAGGAAAAAGGTTTGACAACCACTGCATTAGGAGAAGGTTGGAATCACTTCTTGAAGAACCAAAGCCTCCTCTGTTTTAAGAATTAGGAAAGAAAAAGAAACTGCAAAATCCTAACACGTCTGCCCTTTGGAAACAAACAACTGGTAGCTCACCGAAGGATTTGTCCACTATTTACTCCATAATCAAGTTTGCAGACTCTTCTTATAAATTCTAATCCTCAAGTGAGCTACACATACTCACATGGGATCTGACTGCTCAGAGCTTAATACAGGATTGGGGATTTAGAGCTTACTACTAAGACTTTTGCCTGCCTCAGTGTTATTGATAATGCTACCTAACCTGTGCTTTTAAAAGGCCTCTCTTAGCTGTTTAAAATGTTTTTATAGGAAATTGTCTCAAAAAATTAAATTGTTCCTTTCTAATAGGAAAAATCATCTGGCCATTCAAAATATATTGCTCAAAACAGGCGTTGCTGGGTAGGGAAAAGACCCAAGACATGGGCCCAGGGCCCAAGCCCCACCCCCAACCAAAACCCCTCCCCTTCCAGGCCCTTCCCCAACCCTGGGCCTACTCCCTGCCTCCCTGCACCCAGCCTGCAGGGGATTCCCAACCACACCACCCGACCAACCCGGGGCCTGAGAAGGAGAGCCTAGTCCCTAGCCTGTACTTACCTGTGTTCTCTGAAGAAGAAGAAGAAAAGTAATCCAGCTGCTTCACTCTGACTGGTGGAGCGGTGAGAGAGTGTCTGTGTGCACGCAGCACCCTCCAGGGCTTGTGTTGCGCTAGACAGCAGCTTAGCTCTGCCCTCCCAGGCAGATAGGCTTCTGTGCATGTACTACCTCGGAGAAATTCATTCAGGGCTCTGCATGAGAGATTCGGTACTCAATTCCCTGTGAGCCTGGCGTCAGCAATGCCTATGCCTGAAAACCTCTTGTGCTGCACAAAGAACTTATCTTTTAATACAAAAATTTCCTTAGAAAGACTACATTCTTTATTTTAGCAAATCACAAGAGCAGTACCTGACACTAATTGGCTACCTAGTTACTAAACTGTGTTTCCCAAAGGTCTTGAGTTCAAATTCACACTTCCCTTTGAGGTATAAAAGCTTCTCTTCTTTCAGTGTTTTCTTGGAGTCCACAGCTTTTTGTTGGGAGGAAATAATGTAGGTTCAACATTAGTTGATCTTACTATTGATGTATAAACAAACAGCTGGTAAAAGTATAAGATGCCTATAGAGATATGGAAGTCATTGCCTTCTACATTATCTCTCTAAGTCGCATAACAACATTAATTTTATTTAAAAAAAACAAACAAACAAGGAATGAGTTCTCTGGCACTTGAAGACTAACAAATTTATTTATCACATGAGCTTTCATGGGAGAAAATCCCACTTCATCAAATGCTTCGAAGATGGGGGAACTTACAGAATGAGAGGAAAATAAACGCAGGGAAGTTTAAGTAGAATAGGTTATAGGTCCTTAATGATGTGTCATAGAGGTCTGACTTGGGAGTTAGTGATTTTTTTGTATAATCCTGCCCAGAAAGTGCAGCCTATATCTTTTGAACTCACAAGTTATCCTGAAGGGTCAGATTCTTTAAACATAACTTTTTCAAATTTACTCCTGGGATAAGTTAATGTTTAATAGTCCAAGATTATTCTAAGCCATTCAAAAATAAATGGAAAAGGCTGCAAGCCAGAATACAAAGGGTGAAAAAAAATGGCAAAAGTCAACTTACATACTCTCTGAGTACACTGGCAATAACCAATATTTCCTGTCATGCCTTAACTAGGTCTCTTAGCTAGGCATTTGTTGGATTGAGGTTTTTAAGAAAACATTCATGCTGTAGCAATCTGCTTAGAACTTTAGAGAGGAATTTGGAGGAGACACAATGAAGACAGTCTGTGGCTATGTCTACATTGCCAAATTTGTCTGGACTAAGCTTGCTTAGTCCAGACTAATTTGGCCCATGGCCACACTAAGCTTTGCCTAGTCCGAACTAAGAAATTTCTTAGTTCAAGTTAGTAAGACCCCTTGCTTAGTCTGAACTAGCCGGCTTAGTTCAAACTGTAGTTCACATAGAGCATGTTCAAACTAAGCCATTGGTTCAAACTAGCCAAATATGCTAGTTTGAACTAAAAAGTTAGTTCAAACTAGGATGCGCGGCGAGTTGGAACTAAAAAATTGTGGTTAGTCTGAGCTTGCCCGTGGTTAGTTCATGCTAACCTCGGACTTTTTTAGTTTGAACTAGCAAATCCGAACTAAAAAAGTAGAGGTAGACAGCCTGTGATACTAGATACTCCCTGTATTATATATAGAAATACTTTAATACTGTGAAAAATAACTCGATAAGCATAGCACAATACTGTCTATCTGTCTTGGCCAAGAGTGTCCACCACAGTCAGTCTCTTGTTTACATCTATACTTTTTTTTTTGGATCAGTTCAACGTGTGGCTGGATAAAACAGACCGTGCTAACCATCACTCAGTATCAGATCCTTAGGAAAACAAATTGGAATTTTTGTAGATTCCTCTTTGACCAAAAGTATCCCACCTGATCAAATGATGTGTTCATGATTACAGACCTGTCAGGGAGTTTTCTGTCCCAAGAGGAGTTAATGCCTTCACATACTGTGGAAAAGCAAATATTATTGTTACTGGGGGTAAGTAAAATGTTTATATTTTATATGACAAGCCAGTGATGCTTATCAATATTGTCCAGCAAAAAGATTCTTTGACTGGATTTTTTTATTCACTTCTTCCCTGCCCTTTGTCACTGCCACATTTAAATCATCAAGACAAGATATGTTAGAAAGCCTCATTCCTGGTCATCTTCAGAAGTGTCAAGGGAGGGGCATTCTTCCTGCTCAGAGGCAGTCCACTGTTCCCCATCCAGTCACTTTAAAGCATTAATTTGTCCATATTTCCATTTTTCCTAAGGGAAATATGGTTTAAGTTCATTGGTAAAGACTGACTTCCTCCCCAGCAACCTTTGAAAATAACTATCCGCCACATGCATCCTGCATCTCTGTGTCACTGCATCAGTACTAGTAACTAAGCCTAATAGCTTGTTTGTTTGTTTTTCTGATACTACAACTAGTAGTAAAAGAACTAACCTGGAGTTGAACTGAATTGTCTTAGGTCTTCAGAGTTAACTCACTGAGATTAATAGGATCAGTTCCTTCTGCTCTGAGAGCTTTTGTTTCAGGCTGTTCACTCACTGAGTCGGACATCCCTATATCAGCTTATACTTGCTTCACATTTTGTGTCTGAAGACAAGAGACTGAACATCTCAAAAACAAAATCTTAAATTGTGGAGTACAGCTATATAGTAACATAAGGGAAAGGGGCAGTTACCATAATTACAGAGTGACTGCATCATTGTATTACGTACTAGTGTGTAGTACTCCTGACAGCCAAAATCTGATTGTTCCCTGGTGAACCAGGGAAAATGACCAGATGTATTCCTTAATATGTCTCCAAACTGGACTTACTAATTTAATGATAAATACTGTTTTCCATGTGCACATCACCTTTTATCTAAAATACATTTACAAAGTTACATTACCTTCTCTATTTTAACCAATGACCTCCCTTTGCCTCACTTTCCTTAACCCGAATTACACATTGACCAAATCAAGAATTGATCCCATCTCCTTTCCTGTCATCCTTGCCTCTAACTACAAAGCAGTAAGAGACTGAAGAAGAGACCAGTGTGATACAACAAACCCATACTGACCTTTTTTAAGCTTTAAAAAGCTACAACTGAAAGACATTGGTGTTAACAACACTGATTCATTGCCAGTTGACAGATTTTTTTCCTTTTTGATTTCTTGCATAACACAATATCTGTCTTCTGTGATTTTCATTTTATTTGGTTCCATCCGTTAGTAGTAATATGTATTTTTCCCCAAAAAATTAGACCAGTTTATCTTTACAACTGTGTGTCTTCTCATCCACATTGTTTACATAATTTAGCAATTTGGTGAGTTATTTCAAACAATGCCTGAATGAATGCGCTAGAATACTCGAATAGAGCAGTAACTATATTTATATAGGTTGACAAGCCATTGATCCTGTTGTGAAAGGATTATGTGAATTCTGTTGACTCACTGAGGCAGGTGATATATTTCTCCACCTGGTTATAAAAAAGGAAAGGAGGGTCTGTATAGTGAGAAAGAGAGTAACCAAGTAGGTAGGAAGGAAGAAAGGAAGGATTGATCCATCAGTCAATCAGTCAAGTAGTCTATAGTGAAAAACCCGTCAAGCTTTTAAGCTGACTCCAGTCTTTCTGTATTCTTTGTTAATAAAATCAAATCCAGGCAAAGAGTGAATGTAGAGTGGTTGTTGGGTATGGGCTGTTTGCAGAGCAGGTGATGAGACCCTCTAATACACAGAAGTATGTAAGACAGTGTATCTTTGCAGTCTCTTGCTGAAAAGCTGTAAGATGATACCTCTTTGCAAAGTAAATAACAAATAAAGCTGTGTGGAGCTTTGCTGACTTGCGCCTGAAATTTCTGTGAATGTCTTTCTGTTTTGATGTATCCTTGCTGACTAACTTTTGCTTTAAAGTTTGGAACAAGTCAAAGGAAAACTTAATGATAATTCTCAAGTTGTAACTGGCTTGTATAAAACAGCTAGGCCTTAAGCTAGTCAGCAGGGGTAAGTTGATATTTATATGGTGCTAAGAGCATTTCAGTATTTAATTGTTGATCATAAAGCCACAAATCTGGTATGATTTTGATGCCAGATCATTAATATTTATGGATGTTCAAAGCTGAACTCAGGTTCTCTTCAAAGGCTTGGGGAAAATAGCATATATTTCAGTGCAGCGGGAAGAGTTTTGTGTTTGTATTGGAACCAAAACCGAGGTGTTCTTGGGATTTCTTTGGGTTTTGCCAGAATTGTTTGAAATGATTAACACCAGAAGACTACTATGTAGTAGAAGAGGACCAAATCTGAGGAGTGGCTTCCTAAATTGTTGCAAATATTACAGTTGCACACATGGGCCTAGAAGGCTTGATTCTTATTCAGCACCAGCCCGTTGCAACACTCTGACAATATAAAAGGGGCTTATGAATGAGCCAAGTATATTTTTAAAAGTATAGGGGAGCCCACCTGTAGGTAAGAATTAAGCCCTTGATATGAAAAATACAGACTTATTCAGGAGTTGCTTATAGTCAAAGCAAACACTTTTGAAAATTAGACTGTACTAAGAATCTATTTTATGATATTTTGCATGTTAAGAGATAGAATGGGTCATGGATGTTTTCTGTTTACAGGTGATGATAAAGTTCTCCGTTTATGGCATCCCAGTATAAATACCAAGCCAGTGGGGAAGTTGTTAGGGCACTTATTTAGTATCATGGAGATTGTTACAAATGAAAAAGATCAGCAGATTATTAGCCTTTCCACTGCAAAGGTAAAGTACTGTTTCTTAACCTCATGAAACGACTTTTGTGAGTGCTTGTAAAACTTTTTTTGAGTTACCTCTGCTGACGGTATGAAGTTTTAATTGTTACCACATTTTATTATTTTTTATATTATATAAAATAAACTATAACTCTTATAACTGCTTCATAAAATGACTTTCCTGAAACAAAGTAAGCATCTATATTTAAAATATTCATATTATTTTATACTGAGAACCAAGGCTGACATGGATTTATGCATATTTCTGTATAACATGACAGGTGTTTTCTTTTAGTTTCATTCTGATAGAGTGATGATATAAAGTGATAATTACTGCATTAGATGTTAATAGTCTGATAACTGATGTATTAATGTGCCACCAGAGACAACTGCAACACAACTGTTTCACAGACCTTTATTCAGAGATGATTATGTAAATTACAGGCATGAAGAAGCTTCTTCCCCTTTACTTCATTCTTTTCAATGGTTTTTATGTTCACTTGTTGCATTTGTCTTAGACTGTCAGCTCTTCAAGTCAGGCTCCATCTTTTCCTTTCTATGTAAAATGCCTAGCACAGGGTGCTCTAATGCAAAATGCAGGTTAGAAACAAATAGGAGCAGTAACATGAACGTAAATAAACAAGGAGTTCTGTGGCACTTTTAAAGATTATCAAATTTATTTATTGAATGAGCTTTTGTGGGCACAATCCCACTTCACCTGAAATGGAGAATACAGCATGTTAGCTGTAAATATATAAATACAAAGAAAGGTAGGTCACAAGGTTAATTCAAACAGATCTAGTGGGATAGACTACTAGCCCATCTCTTTAAAGTAAACAAGCTGTTCAGATTCAAATCATGCAATTGGAAAGCAGGAGCTGACAGCAAGAGCTGGGAACGGTGATTTAAGGGAAATTATTTTCCATAATGACTTAACCATTCAATATCTCTATTCACACCTTGTATGAAGGCATCGATAGTTTGCATATGAATACCAGTCCTGCAGTTTCATGTTCTAATCTGTTTTTCAATTTGTTTTACTGAAGTATTGTAACTAGTATTTAAAAAACAAACAAACAAATCCCACCAGAATGTTGAGGTAGATTGAAGTGTTCCCCTACTGCTTTTTGAATGTTACCATTCTTGATGTCTGAATCGTGTCCATTAATTCTTTTGCAAAGAGACATTCCAGTTTGGTGAATATATATGGCAGAGGGCATTACTAGCACATGATAGCATATATCACATTAGTAGATGAGCAGCAGAATGAGGCTGACCTGGTTAGGTCCCATGACAGAAGCACATGTGTAGATATATGAGCAGAACTGGTAGTGAAGCCTGCTGCTGGGAAAAGTAGCTGGCTTAGTGTTCCTGTTGTATGGAGTGTAGTTGCTGGTGAGTATTTGCTTAAGGTTGAGGGGCTGTCTGTGAGCAAGGAATGGCCTACTTGCCAAGGCTTGAGAGAGTGAGGGGTTATCTTGTAGGATAGGTTGTAGATCCTTGATGATGATATGTTGGAGAGGCTTGACTTGGGGGCTGGAAGTAATGACTCTCATGAACTTAAATGGAACTCAAGTACCTGTTTATAGTGAAACATGAACATAAGTGTTTTGCTGAATAGGAATGAACTTATATGCATTTTCTTAAATGTTTGGCTGAATTGGGATGTCTGATTAATCCCATTAGAGTCAATGGCTATGTCTACACTAGCAAATTAGTTTGAATTAAGGAGCCTTAATTTGGCCTAATTTGAGCCTGTCTCCACTAGGCTTTGCCTATTAGTTAGAACCAAGCAAAGCTTAGTTCAAGCTAGTTAGTTGGAATGGTTAGTTCGAAATAACTACTTAGTTATTTGAAGTAAGTTACTTCAAACTTCAAACTAGCAAGATATAATTGAACTAAATAAGTTCCAATGAACTAGCCACGCTTTTGTTAGTTTGAACTAAATATATTAGTTCAAACTAAACCACGAGTGGCTAGTTTAAGCTAAAAAGTTAGCTTGAACTAACAAAATAAGGTTAGTTTGAACTAACTTCAAACTGTTTAGTTCAGACTAAGCAAGTCCAAATTAAGCTTTTAAGTGTAGATATAGCCATTGAGACTACTCATGGAATAAAAGTTGCATAATCAAACCAGAGCCCTTTGTGTGTTCCAGTTTATTCAAATGCTACACATTTAATCTAAAAATGAGATTGAATATTGGAATTATCCAATGAAAATCCTCTCTCCAGATTTTGATAGCAAAATAGGCTGTGTTATGGCACCCCAGAAAAGTGATAGTACAACTGAAGAATTGCAGTATTATGGCAATGAATGATAGGAAAAGCTATTTGATCTTTCTATTTGATTACATACTAATGTAGATGAGGTGTTCACAGTCTAGATTTCAGAGAAAATAAACAAATAAATAAATGAAACTAATGATAAGTAAATAAAGATTTTGGGGTCCATTCAGAAGCATTTGACATTATGGATTTGGCCCACAGTCTGCCTATTGACTACCTTAACACGAACAAACTAAGAAAAAAGTTGTAAATAATCAAGACAAAAGCCAGAAAAAGAAGTGAGAACAGTACTGTTCTTTTTATAAAGGGTACTGTAAGTGTTCTTGATGCTTTATGATGTTAAAAATGTACTAAGCAAAGTCTTGCTCCTAAGGTTTACCACTGATAAGCATGAATAGGTAAAATGTAGGTTATTTAATTTCTACTGAAATGTGCTATGCTATGTTGTTTAAAATTTATTCAACCCCATAGAGGTCAGTGAGGCTGAAGAACTGGAATAGAGCTTTTCTTGTATGAAAGCTTGCAAATCTTTTTTTCAACCTGGCTGTGCTGTTTCTCTACCTGAAGCTATAATTTTTCACAACCAATTATGATGTCACCAAAACTATTATTCCTGATGAGGAAAAAGAAACAGAATTTAATCAGGACAAAAATTCTTCTTTTCATGTTATTTCTAGCTTCTAGAAGAATAAAAGAAAGGAGACATTTGCAGATATTTATAGTACACTTGATCCTGGAAAGACTTATGAACATCAGAGCTTAAATTCAGATGTAGCCATGTGATGCTGAGCCCACTAAATATTTTCAGATCCACAGGATCTCTGAGACCTGGGGCTTCCCATGGGGCTGAAGCCCAGAGCCCTGTGGCTCTGAGAAATAATCTGTGAGAATTTAAGCCCAGCCACAAATGGTCATGTGACAAATAAATCTGTTAGTCTTAAGTGCCACAGGACTCCTTGCTTTTTATGCTTAACTTTATTCATTCATAGGAGTCCCATTGAAGTCAACAGGACTGCTCAGTGCTTATGCCCTACAATTAAGCACAGCTTTCCAGAATCTGATGATTAGACAGCATTACAAAAACATGCATGACAGACAGGAAGCAAACCTTATTGTCTCCATACTACATTTGGTGAAAGGAAGGCAGAGGCAATCAGAGGTGTCCAAGGCTACAGAAGTGAAACAGTGTTAGAGCTAGGATTAGCACTCAGGCATTCCTACCTCCTTGTACTGTCCTCATACCTTTACATTACACCTCACTTGATTGGCAGCCTAAAAAGTTCTTAGCAGAGTTGAGAGAAATTCAAATTTTCATCCACTGAGAAACTCTGATATTTCAAGGTATATTTCTATTCTGAATTGGGATGAGAAGTTGAGACCAAATTTTTTATTACAACAAAATACTCTGAAAAACTTCTTTAATTTGGAGTTGCTCCATTCTTCATTTTCAATCAACACAAAATATTTTGGCATTCTGAATCAAAATATTTTCATTTGGTATGTTGAATGGATTTGAAGTGCTTAGTTTTGAGTCAGTTCAACCTTAAACTGCATACCTTTGTTAAGTGTACATGTAACTCATGGGAGTTATAGTTTAGGTTGCCTGGGACCCCTGTTCTCTCAGCTTCTATGGCTGGACTATGCATCTCAAAATGCCCTTAAAGCTGTATAATTTTCATGATGCACCACATAGTTAGGTCAAAGGGAGAGTTCATATTACATCATTGGAGATGTAATATTCTTGGGAGCCCAGTCCATAGGTAAACAATGTAGATTAAGTTACAGTTTCCACAGGGCAATTTGTCACTATATGGAAATTCAATTTAATGTTGATTTGACTCAAAAGGAAGGGTTTTGGATCAGTTCAACCAATGGAAATATTCCAGTGTGGGTTGAACCCACTGAAATGAAATAGCTTGTTTCATTTTTTTCATTGGAAAATCTAAATTTTGGCAAAATTGAAATTCTTTTGTGAAAAATCATGATTTTGTAGAAACTACACTTTCTGTTGGAAAATAGTTGAGATGGAAAATTTGCAACCAACTTGAATTCTTAGCCTGTGTGTATTGATCCATTAATTAACAGTGGAATGAGAGGAAATAAAGACTACATCAGCAGGCACCACATAGTATGAAGTCCTTCACAAAATGTAGACCTTGTAAGGGCTATATTTAAAGAAAATACCTTGAAAGGGATTAATGGAGCAAAGTATTGACTAAATGAACAACAGTTTTTCTCTTTGATGTCAAACATTACATGCTGGCTAAAGAACGTTGAACTCTCAAAGGAAAAAGTCATTAAAATATAAAAAGTAAAAATGTTAGGCTTGTTTCCATTCTCACTGGAAGTTTACTGGTTGACTTCAAAGAGAAAAGCGTTGGGCCTTTTCCATATGATTCTTGGACATTCAGTAAGATGATGCAAGATCAGACACAATAGGATTTAATGTTATATCTTTGTCTGAGCCAAGCAAGCATCTCTTCCGCAAACCCTAAATTGCGTCAACATAATAGTCTAGAGCAGGCATGGCCAAACTGCAGCTCAGGAGCTACATGCAGCTCTTGAATGAAAAAGTGTGGCTCGCAGAAGAATGTCAGCAGATCAATTTAGTAGGTAAACGTATATGGCTACATGCTTCAATGCGGCTCTTGAAGGTTTAATAATCAACTTGTGTGGCTCTTGAGTTCCATAAGTTTGGTCACCCCTGGTCTAGAGTCAAAACTTAGAGATTCCATTACTTCCCTCTACTGATAGCAAATGAGCTTGTAACTGTCCTGTTTACACCCATCCATTATGAAAAGAGCAAGCTTGCTCTTTAAGGTAATTCATTTTGTTTTCTCAGCTTGTTTCCCTGGGTGCTTTTTCTTCGAAAAGAAATGAGATCCTGTGTCTAGAGCTCCATTATGATACAGTCCTTGGCTGAAACAAAAGTAGATGTAAGAGGCGTCTTGGAATCTCACTTAAACTGATTCAGATTTGCTTACTTGTATGTGGCATGAGCAGTCCTATTGACTCATTCTAAAGACTAATTTCAATATAGAAAGGAAAAATCAGTCTTCTTCCAAAAAATTACAGCTGGGAGGATATGACTTATTAACCTCTGCCTCTTCATATAGATTAACACTCACATTTGTAGATTTTTCAAACAATATTCAGAAAGTCTAACAAGGGGGAAGCTAGTGAAACTGAAAGTGAAAGCCAACTTTTACCCTTACTCCTCCCTAATGTAAAGAAAGGTGAAAAAGTTCAGAATTGTCATGGTATACAGCAGGTCTTCTCTTAGAAAAAATACTACTAATCAAAACTAAATACTATTTATCTTTCCTTTACTTTGTATTGCTTTCTTTTTTGTGGAGCCCCTGAATGATTGGTGTCTGACTGCCAAAATTTCCTAGACTTTGGCTATCCTGAGTAGATTGCACTCTTTGACTTCTCAAGCAAAAAGGTATTGCCTTTGAGTGGTTTGTAAGAACATTAGTGCTTTCCTGATGCAATTACAAACCTTTCTCTATTTTCCCCTCCAACTTTATACACTGCCTTTTGATTAATAACATTTTTATTAGTTCTAGGTCACCTGAGTGAAATTCTAGCACCACTGAAGTTAATGGGAGTTTCGCCATTGGCTTTAGTGGGACCAGTTTGTCACTCCTTGAGATAACAAATACAACATTTTGTCTGGAGCTTCATACATAATTGTACATATTCCATTCTCCCCACCTTTTGAAAGTGAGGTAGAGTGCGTTCACTAGTGTCTAAAACTGCATGCCTTTTAGTTTCCACAGCTACTAAAACTAATAACGATGGGGCAGCCTTAAAATGGGCCTTCAACTGCCATCTGCCTTTGTTGTCAGGGACCTCTGAGGAAAACATTTTTCTAGTGCACTAACTTCAGGCTTGTCTTTATGATGTTTCTTTGAAGCCTCTTTTTACACAGCACACACATTCTTTCATACAAAGTTAATTAATCCAGAGTAGGCCAAGAAAAATAGGCATGAAATAACAAATAAACAATGCTGATTGACACATGGAAAAGAATAGCTTCAAACATGGAGCTGGTGAGAAATTCAAAACTTTGGATCTGGTTCTGTACTTTCAGGCTGAAAAGCTTCATGGCCAATAATAAAATGTTAATTATAATATGGACTTCAAGGTTTTGGCTTAAATTTAATTTGAGGAATATTGGGAGAAAGCATCCATTTTCATTAATATTTCCTGTCACTCCATCAGCAATATCTGGGGCAATACCCTTTGAACATTTACCAAAAAATGTACCTCTCCCAAAAGTTGTTGGTGCCTCATACACAGACCACCTGGTAAATGGTCTTCAAGCACTTAATTGTGCTGTGGTGACTCTCCTGTTATGACAGAAAAAGGAAGAAGAAAGCCTCCAGCTCTGTTATCTTCCTATGGTAATTGCTGCCAGACGTATTAAAAGTAGCTTGCTTGCATGGTAGCTGGCATCAAACTGTGTTTTAACTCTGTCTTCAAAATACTTAGCTTATTCTGCCCCAAGCACTGATGTCCTTTGGGACGATGGTTTGTTCTAGTATGCTTTGCAAGACTGAAACATATTTTATCTGTGTTGGGAGCAACCATTTTATAACCGAACTTTCTACATTGCCATTTGTACAGTGTAAACAGTTGTTAAACTGTAAATTCTATGATGTAGGGAATGCATCCTACTTATAAAAATCTGTTGGATTTTTTTCAGCTTCTCAGAGAGGTCACTTGTTCTTTCAAACTTTTTAGATTTGTTCTGCAAAAACCTAAGTTTATCCATTTAGAAAGACTCAGGATTAGTCAGATGTGTTTCTAGCAAATTATTTCTCCATTAGAGTTGTCATTCAGTTCTTCCCAACACACTCACTCATACTTCAGTTCAGCTACATTGCTACTTCATGACACTCTCTTAGGCTCTGATACAGCTAATACTTACTCATATTTTAATTTTATATACAAGTAATCTAATTGATGCTAATGGGACTACTCAGATGCATGCATGTATGGGTTTGCACGAAGCCTTGCATAGCACATAGAGTTCCCACCCTAATAAATGACATGGAAAAGGAAATGTTTTCAAAGCTGGACTTCCGAGGTAGCAATTGCATGGAATAATTAGGTAATTCAGAGCCGGTCAAGATGAGATTGATGGATCAAAACTAGCCTCAGTCTGTATAATGTGGTCTGTACCCCCTCCGTGTTCAATACAGAGATACAGAGCAAAGAAACTACAAATCCCAGCATGCATGTTTCTAGTGTCCTGGTTTAATTTCTGTAGTCTCTGTGGGCTGTAATTCTGTATTAAATACAAGAGTGGCTGCAATTTGCTCTATTTAGTGAAAATCAGATGCCTAGATTGCAAATGTTGTCGTTGTAATCCTTAAGGGTAGTTGTGATAGAGATAATTATTGGAGGACATCTGTCTTAAGAAAAATTGAATGAAAATACAGCAACAGCAGGCAGGTTGTTTTGTTTTTAATTTTTAAAGCTACAGATTTAGTTCTGCCAAAAGCCTGAGGGCTAATGGATAGGCAATTATTTCTGGTAGAAGATTTGGGAGGTTGTGGCATCCTCCTGCTGATGAAATGAAAGCTATTCTCTGATGCTAAAATTGTACCTGCCAGTTAAAGAGACTTTTTTCCTTGCTAACTTTATCCAAAGGCTGTTTTCTTGGATTTACATAATCTATATAGCCTTGCTATCCAATGGTCATTAATTTGCTTGGGTACTTTATTATTCTGTGATTGCTCTACCTTAAGACAAAGCAACTGTGGGATTTTTGTGTGGGATAAATAATGTTAATATGACAGATGCTTTTTACTTGTCAATTGATGACTCACATTCTGGGAATAATTTATCCACCAGAATAATTAAAATTTTAGTTAAATTTTGAAAAGATATGAGGTTTTGATGATAGGTGGTTAATAAAGAGACATTTAAAGGACAATCCAGATATTTTGTTCTATACAAAAACAAAAAATTCAGATCTTAAGGCTATAAATATTGTAATGATGTGTGTGGTCCACTTTTTTAATAGTCCAACTGTATGCCAAGAGTTCGCACTTGTTCATTGGCCTGTGAATACAAATGAGAATTAATCACATAAGCTTGTGTGACAAAGTAAATGTAGTCTAGAGAATCTTCATAAAATGTAAGTAGAAATACAAATTAATGCAAAATATGACTAATGGTTTTAGCTCAATTGAGAGGAGTTCTGGCTTTTAGTGCAGAAGGTACAAGATTCAACCTTTGCTGTTAGCCCAAGTGGGGTCACTTATGTAGTTAGAAACTATTAGTTAGGTACATATAGAAATGCTGTTAGATAAATATTTTAAGAGCTTCTTCCTTCCTTTCATAGCTTGCTCTTGATTAGGAGATAGGAAACACAATGGGTATCTCCACACGTTTCTTTGAAATCAAAATAACACTTTATTTCGATTTAAAAAAGATGAGGTCCACACGATGCAATCTTGTTTCGAAATGATGGGCTCCATCGTTTTGAAATGAGGCATCATTTCAAAATAGCTTAAACCCACTTTAATGCAAAACGCCCGTTATTTCAAAACAGTTATTTTGAAATAACGTCATCAGGGCGTGTTATTTCGAAATAACCATTCTTTTGAAATAATGTGATTTGGCCTTCCTCCTAGAGTGCACAGCACCAGGAAGGAGGAAGTGCCATCCCCTGTCCCTGCCAGGCAGTGTGCTTAAGAACTTCAGGTAGCATGGCAGCACATGGCTCTGGTGTCACAGAGGGGAGATGCCATGCCCCTGTTTGGACCAATGAGGAGGTGCTGTGTCTTCTCCACATATAGAGGAGGCAGGACATCCTTGCCTGTTCCATGCCAGCCACAGGAACCAGGAAGTCTATGTGGATATAGCTGCAGAGCTGTCTGCCTCAGGGCCATGAGCGCCCTATGGAGCAGGTGCGCTCCAAAATCAAGACCCTGTGGCAAGACCATGCCCACAAAATGGAGGCACGCCAGCTCCAGGGGGCAGGTAGCAGTGCCACCTTCCTGTTTTATCAGGACCTCCATGAGTTCCTGGGGGCAGAGCCCAGTGGCCTCCCAGCTTGGGCCATTGACTCTGGGCAGCCCCGCAGCACAGGCTCAGCCCTGGAGGGAAGGGATGGTGACTCTGAGGTGTCCCTTGACATCGGTGATGCCAGCCAGCCTGCCATCGCACCACCGCCACCACCAGAGGCTGCACCAGGGACTCTGGAGCTCTTCCCTGTCCCAGAGGAGGGGACTGGCACCACCAAGGAGGAAGAGGGGCCTAGTGACATGCCAGCCCTCGTGGAATTGGAGGCAGTGGAAGGGACATCCAGGAGGACTTCTGGAGCCCCTGTTGGTGAGTGTTCCTCTCCCATACATGCAGGCAGGGCTGAGCCTGCCCAGGTCACGGGTAGCGAGGGGGCACAGCACAGGGACAGGCAGGGCACAGGGCTGGGGGGTGCAGAGGCCCTCCCATGGGGATGGGTGCCCGAGGGACATGTGGCACCAGGGTCACAGGCCCATGCAGGCCTGGGGTTGCTCAGGAGGGGGTGGAAGTACAAAGATGCAGCTACATCTTGGGTGGGGCAGAGAGCATACAGGCCACGCCACTGGCAAGTGGCCTTAGGAGACTCCCCAGAGCAAGTCTTGGGTGAGTGGAGCTCAACATTGTGGGCACCGCTAGGCCATGGATGTCTCCAGGGCAATGTCCAACAGGACCCACATCCAGAATCCTGCTGACAGTCAGGGCAGAGGTGTGTGCTGCAGACAGGCTGCACACAGGCAAGGCCAGCAGGCAGCAGGGCCCAACCCTGTTTTGTGCTTCCCTCCAGCAGTTCACCCAGCCGCCTGCCGTGCTGCTGCATGGATCCCGCCAGCCACCCCAAGACTGAGGAGGAGGAGAGGCCGCTGGTTGAGAGGGGAAATCCTGTCCAGCCTTCTGGACCTGGGCCACCAACTGGCAGACTCTGCCCAGGCTTGGAGACAGGAGCAGGCCCATCGCCAGGATGCTGCCATCTGCTTGTTGCAACAGGCGGTGACCACCGACGACTGCGTGGTCGCTGCACTCGAGCGGCAGGCCTTGGCAATGGAGCACCTGGGCGCTGTGGTGCAGGACATCACAACAAGTGTCCGGCGCATGGCAGATCACATGGTCCCTCCAGCAGCTGATGGAGGTCCACCCAGGGACCCTCATGTCCCTCATCGGAGCTGGCCCCGGACCCGGGGTGGCCATGGGACGCCACCCCAGGACTCCCACACAGGCCCCGCATAGGGACTGCCCTCCCACCCAAACTTCCCAACCCCACACCCCACTCCCATCTCCCAGTTTCAGGCCCTCCCCCCAGTCTCCCACACTCCATTCCCATCTCCCAGTTTCAGGTTCTCTCTCCACTCTCCCACACCTCACTCCCATCTCCCAGTTTCAGGGCCTCCTCCCAGTCTCCCCCCACAGTTCCACATCTCCTAACCCTCTCCAGTCCTTCTTTCGCCCAAGTCCTCATGTTATGTTCAGTAAACAGTTTGTGACACATATTAGTGCATGTGTGTGTGTGTGTGTGTGTTTTATTGGGTGTGGTTCACAGTGCGGGTAGATGGGCAGGGGCTGGCTGTGGCAGAACGGGGGAGACGGTGGTGTTGCAGGGCAGGCCTGGCCCTCAGAGTTCCTCTGTGGTGAAAACATTCATGAGTGTGTCACGAACTGTGATTGCCCTTTGTGATGCTCACTCCTGTGGGGCCATGGGCACGGGTTGCTCGTACTAGCCACTGATGAGCTGTGCCTTGGCCTCCCAGGTGGCAACAACAGTCTCGCCTCACAACTCACAAATGTTATGCAGGGCCATGCAGGCACTGATGACTTCCGTGGTCATCTCCTCTGCAAGGTGGAGGCGCATAAGGAGGCACCTCTATCATGCATTCAGCCAGCCAAATGCCCATTCAACCACCTGGTGGCAGCAGCTCACATGGCGGTTGAAAAGCTGCCGGCGGGCATTGAGGGGCCCTGTGTACGGGCACATGAGCCATGGGAGGAGGGGATAGGCTGTATCGGCAACAATGAGGACAGGCGCCTCTGCTCCCCCGACATTGATGTTATGTGGGGGAAGAACATGCCCACCTCCATGCTCTAGTACAGGGCAGAGTTACAGAGGACCCTCACATTATGTACCCTCCCTGGCCCTCCCACATAACAGTTTTGAAAGATGCCCTGGTGGTCCACAAGGGCCTGTAGGATAACTGAGTAGTGCCCCTTCTGGTTCCATTACTCGGTGGCTCGGTGCTCTGGGGCTCTCACAGGGATGTGTGTGGCATCCAGTATCCCAGCATAACTGAGAAATCCGAGGGTGGCCATGCCGGCAATGGTGTCCTGCAGCTCTCCTTGAGTGATAAGGCATGGGAGCAGGATCCTATTGATGGCTCTGGTGACCTCTAGCAGCATGTTGCCAATCGTGGACCTCTCTATGCCAAAGAGGTGCGCTATGGACCTGTACGACTCAGGAGTGGCCATCTTCCAAAGACCGATGGCCACTCTCTTGTCGACCAGGATAGCTGGTTTCATGCTGGTGTCCCTTCGGCGCAGGACCAGGGCGAGTTCCGCAACCAGGTGGTTGAAGCTCCTCCTGCTCATGCGGAAATTCCTCCGCCACTGTTCGTCACCCCAGTTTCCAAGCACTACCCACTCCCACCACTCTGTGCTGGTCTCTCGCGCCCAGATCTGATGAGCCACAGAAGGAGGGAGGGGAACTAGGGCTGCTCTGAAGCCCAGTGAGATAATAGTCTGGGGCACAGACTGGGCACTGTCAGAGTCTGAGAGCAGTGTGTCCCACAGCAGGAGGACAAGCTGCAGGCAGGCAGTGGGTCTATTCACAGCACGGCGATGGCTAGGAAGCTGGGCAGTGTCCATCTCTGTGTCTTGCAGTCTCCTGCTAGCCAGAATGGACAGGGAAGTGAGGTCGGTTCCTGCTTTTATAGGATTGGCTGGTAACATGGCTGCCAATGTGGCGCAGCAAGGGGGCCATGTTGCCATACCTCCCGTGCTGCCCTTCTCCTGAAGTGAAATAGCAAGTCCTGTGTCCGGACATGCTATTTCGCTTTGAGGTTTTCCCTTATTTCAATTTAATATTTGCTTATTTTGATTTACGTTATTTCGAAATAACAATTTTATTTTGATTTAGCTTATTTTGAAATAACTTACTTTGAAATAACCATCTACATGTGGTCATAGCCCATGAGATTCCATTCATTTAATATTAATTCTTCTGTCAGAGTGCTGAGGATTTTCTTTTCGTCCCACAGATGAAGCAGGAATTTTGTTTCAATAAACTAATGGATCCGTAAGATTAAGAAGATTTAATGGTAATGTAGGTGTTAGATTTCAGATCACAAATTCTATCTGGAGGCTATCTTTAGAGCTGGGGAAAACTCAGAATTTCTGTTCTGAGAGATATGACATCATGGAGTTTCCTTTCATTGTGAATCAGAATAAGAAGATAAAATTTCCTGCAACAAAAAATTTAAAAAGTAAAAATTAAAAGTATCATTTCAGAAATATTGAAATGATCTTACCAAAATTTTTCATTTTGATAAGATCAAAACAATTGGTTTTCATAAATCTGAAGCACTTTGTTTTCATGACATTTCAACCTATATTTTAATTTATAGTCTACTATAAGATTTTTGTATTATATTGCAATGTATTGTAGCATTAAAATTGAAATTAGGAGGTCAAAATATAATGCTTCAACCTTATGGAAATAGTGTTTTGACCTTGAAATGAAATATAAGTTATTGAAAATTTGGACAGAATTTATACTTTCCTCTGAAATAATTTGATTTTATATAATCAGCATTTTGTGAGGGTATGTCTTTACTGACAGCAGCATATTTGCTGCTCAGTGGATCTGGAAGTCAACACATTAATACCACCCTTGCAAGTGCATAGCATTGCATTGACAGGAACATATTTCCCATTGGTGCAGTGTGGTGAAGATGCAGGGTAGAAGAGAAGTTACAAAGTTAATGGGAATTATGCAGGCTGCTCTGCAAGCTTGAGTAATTCCTATTGATTGTGCCAAATTTCTGGGTAAGTGTAGACCAAGGCTAAGAGAAAACTTGTTCTGCTCCACTGGGATTTGTTCAACCAGTTCTAGCTGTTTCCTTAGTTACATTTTATTTGCAGCACATTATGGCTTTGTTTGCCTATTGGGGAATAAAAAGGAACAGTTGTTGGGCTACCTTTAACTTGTGGCTTATCATCCATCTGCGCCTCATATAAAAGTTGTTATGAATAATGCAGAAGTGACTGATATGCCATTTCAGGACTATACTGTGGTACAGGTTAGTCTGGAGGTAAAAGAAGCAAGGAGTTCTGTGGCACTTTCAAAGACTAACAGGTTTATTTATCACATGAACTTTCATGCGAAAAAATCCCACTTCATCAGATGCTTGGATATAGGGACCTTACAAAATGGGAGGAAAATAAATGCAGGGAAGTGTGAGTCATAGGATAAAATCAGATTGTTACAGCCAGGGCTGGCCCACAACATTTTGTCACCTGAGGCAGGGAGCTCAAATGATGCCCCCTTGTGCCCCCACTTGGGCCAAAACTTTGAAAGGTTTCAATTCTGCCTTCATAAATAAAGACCTTGATTCGGCAATATACAGTGCATGAGTGTAGCAGTCTATTTGCATTTTGTAGGAATGGGGGCTATGGCTGCAATCACTTCCCCATTGAATTCCTTTTTCAGACTAGAACCAGGTCTGTATGCTTTCAAATATACAGGGTTTATTTTATTGGTAGAAAGTATATTCAGAAAATTGAGTAAGCATCTGGGGATTTGAATGCCTTAAATGACTGTCAATTTTATTTTTTGCAAACGTGTGTAATGCTTCTGTCTCTCTTTATCTAACCAGAAATTTCCTAATCCCATGAATAGCAAACATACAGCTGGACTTTGACCCTGGTGTTTGTACAAGTCAATTTTCAGGAGCAAGAATCGTTGAAAGTTTAAGAATTCAACAAAAGTAAATTCTGCAGGATACTGTTTGTGCAATAGAGACAAGAGAATATAGCTAGCAATGGCTCTATAGATGTGAAGCTTCACCCCTAAACCAGTCATCCATCCCTTTAGCAGTCAGTAGCTCAGTCCCAGGAGATCTGCAGTGAGGCTGTCTGGCCCTGGGAGATAAAATACCTCTTTCTGAACTGACTGTGCTCCAGTATCCTGTAGATTCCTCCTGACCCACTTGTGGCAACTGCTCCTGGCAGTCTCTGTCTGCCTCTAAATTAATCTTCTGTGATTTCAGAAATGGACAGCAGTGATAAATGGATGCAGGGCTCAGGAGTGTCACTGCCCCAGGAAAGGACCTGGGGCACCGGTCCATGCCCCGCCCATGGCCCCGCCCCATGACTGCAGGCCATGCCCCCAGCCGGGGACAGGACAGGGAGTGGCAGCTGCGGCTGCAGCCAGCCTTGTAAGGGGCCGGAAGCAGCTGCCCGTGGCCCCAGATCTCTGGCCCAATCTGGCCAGAGACCGGGAAAGGCAGGGGCCCCGCCAGGACCCAGGGCACTGGCTCTGGGATTTGGGGCATGGGCCCCATGTGCTAGGCACCAGTAATGCCTCCTGGTAGGGCACAAACCCCATGTGCAATGTGTAACCCTATTGTGGGTGGACTGGACCTGCCTATGTCAGATACTGAGGGCATTTCTCTTTTTCTTACACTTTGCCAATTCTTGTACAACTGGCCATGCCAGCGCAGTCTCACTTAATTCACTTTTGCTCCTCTATGCTCACAATCTACCAATCATCTTTCTATCTCTTCTATGCCCTGAAACAACTCCCACATCATGCCCTGCCTGTACTAGTGTGACTAATACTCCCTTCTGCTGCACCCCATCCCCACTAACCCTGTGGTATCCCACTGCCAGCCCGTCCCCTATTCGTCAGCTGCCTTCCCTCCCTGCACTTTACTCCTTGCCCACACACAAAGGCCTTGCTATGCTGAGACTCCTGTGCAATCACTCTTTAACCAGTTATGTTTTTAAAGAGAGGCAGCATGGTCCAGCAGGTAGTGCGCAGAAGTGGGATTGGGGAGAATTTGTTTCTGTTCTTGGCTCTGCCACTGGCCTGCAGTGTAACATTGGTCTCTGAAATGGCTCGAGACACTGCTCTCTCACTCGAGTTCCCCATCTGGAAAATCAGCATAGTGTTTTAGTGTGTTTTGAGCTGTTAGGGTTCTATCATGGCTTCACAAGGCACATCCTGCACTAAGGGTGTGCCAATGTAAAGCAGAATTGCCCTGGCAGGATTTCCTAGAGAAACAGTTTCTCAGGCCAGCGTAATAACTCCTAGCACATCAGAGAGCACAAGAAAGGGCAGAGCTGTAAAACCTTATTTTCTTAAGAGCATGTGACATCTACTGCCTTCTTGATTGGCCCATCTCTCCATCTTGTGAGGCTCAAGCCCACAGCCTTGTATTGGTCTCAAACTTTCTTAGTACAGTGACTCAGATTTGGCCTGGCATCTAGGGATCTGTCTGTAGTGTAGTTAGACACCAGCGACTGGCCTATGGCAGCCAGCTTTGACTAATGGGTTGTTTAATCACAGTATGGCATTCGGACTCGGGATGGAGCCAGGGCTCTAGGACCTCATTAGGCCCAAGGGTCCCAGAGGTCAAGCTGCTCCCTGAGCCCAAACAACTACCCCATATACTGCAGTTAGACAGGCTCTTAGTCCAAGTCAGCTGGCATAGGCTAGCTGCCTGTGTGTGGCAGTACAGAAGGAAGAGGGGGACTGAGCTCTTGCATATCTACTTTGAGGCAAGGCCAAATCTGCCTCCAATTTTCTTCAATCCACACCAGACAGTCTTCCGTAAAGGTATAAAATCAACTATATTGTTTAAAAAAAAAACATGGAAAGCAAAGTCCATTGTGCATATTTTGTTTTAAATTACCACTGACCAGTGTGTGCACAACCTTAAGTGCTCTGGTGGAGGATATAGGATGACTGTACTTGATTAAGATTCATATTTCGTGGCCTTGGTCTGTTTCACTCAGACCTGAATGTTATTAAAATCCAGTCCTCTTTGACTAAAGTGGCTTTGATGCCAGGCTTGCATTGTGATTCCACAGTGCAGGCCACGTGAGGTTGTCACACATGTGTCTTGAAATACTGAATGCAGCAGGCACATAACTGCCTGAGAGGATTAGTGCTGATACTCACTGGAGCCTACTTTGAAGTCAAATGCCTTTGTTTTAAGGATGTTTTTATAATGTAGTCATTAGATCATCCCAAAACATAAGGGCAGTTGAGCTGTATGCATGATATTAAATTAACGAAAAATCTAATACAGGATTGTTACTGAAGTGTGTACTCTGTATCAACATCATTAATTTTAATCAAGATAATATGAACAAAAACATTTGGGACAACTGATCTAGTCATCCATTTATTATAGTACTTCCATGGAAATTGTGTGGCTGCATGTTTATCAGATATATTTAACAACATACTTCAGAGAGAATAAAAACTAATCCTGCTCTTGTTGATGTAGCTTTCAAAACAGTTATTTATAGTTATTTGTTTTCCTTAGAGATTTAGAAGCTTTATTCACTTTGCTGGGTTATTTATTGTTTTAAGACTTCTGAATATTTCTTCATGGCAAATTAGATCAAAACTCAATTTTCCTACTTTTAAGCTTCCTCACCCTTTTCCAATATGCAGGTTATCCAGCGTCTTGGTTGTTTTGCCATTGGAAAATGCAAAGCCCACAGAGGAATTGAAAATATATATTTCTGGCTCATGTATCTAATTTACCTCATTTTTATTTATATAATACATACTTGAAATGCATGTCCAAAGACAGTGTGTGACTGCAGGGCCTGAGGGAAATCTAGCTGGTATATTAAACAATTTAACAGATATCTTCAAAAATACAGGTGTTTCTCCTGTGGTCTCTAAGGGTGGTGATTGAGCACATATTCAGACGATTGACAGGAATCTGATGGTTAAGAGATTAAGTGTATAAATATTAAGCAGATGGGAAATTCTCTCATTTCTTGTTCGGACCCCTTGTGGTTTTAACAACTCTGTTGTTACAGAATTGAATTCCAGAATCTAAGCTTTACTTTTAAAAGAACAAAAACTATGCAGAATTTATGGGGGTGTGATTTGCAGAGGAGAGGAGCCTTCCTGATGTGAATACAGTGTTGTCTTCCTTAATCTGTAAATGGCTTCCAATAGTAGATCCAAATTGTGAACTGTTCAGGCTTGCCCCAAGATGATGTTTTTCTGATATCTAATAAGATACTGATGCCAATTCCTTGGCCACTTGTTATCCAGCATTTCCTTCATAGTCATTTCTCTGCCAGCTGTCTCTGCTCCTACATAGCACTTAGGTCTGCTGAGCTCCATCTCCTAAAACATCAGGATATTACTTTTCCTGTACATCAGGTATTATGGAGCTCTCTACTGACAAAACATTGAATTTTGTAATCTGGTACCCTGTACTAGCTAGGATTCTTTTCTTCCAGCTCAATTGGAGGAGGGGGTCTGATACCCACTGATAAGCCAGCAGGTTCATTACAGTGCTACTAGATTCACATTGCCTATGTCCCCGCTTGATTTCGCTCCAGCATAACTTCATAATCTGGAGATGGAAATCAATTTATAGTAAAACAAAAGACTAATGAATTTATTTATTTCATGAGCTTTTGTGGGAGAAAATCCCACTTTGTCAGATGCTTTGAAGATGGGGGAACTTACACAATGGGAGGAAATAACTGCAAGGAAGTAAGTGTAAGTCATGGGAACAGGTCACACTGTAACAGCAAATCAAAGCAATTGTTAAGATTCAACCACTGGGGAACAGCAACATGAGGTTAAATCACCTGTTGTAATGAGAGAAAAATCCAAAGCCCTGTAAAGCTCTGAAACAGTGCAGTCAAATTTGCAAATAAATTCAATCTCAGCAGCTTCTCTTTGAAGCCTTGATTTAGTATTCATCTGTCTGAGCAACGCATTAGCAAATCGTTAATGGAGTGATCAGGAAAATTGAAATGCTGACCCACTGGTTTTAGAATGTTGTGATTTCTGATGTCAGATTTGAGCCTATTTATTCTTTTGCTCAGAGACTGTCCTGTTTGTCCAATATATAAGGCAGAAGGGCATTTCTGGAAGCTGATGGCATAAATTACATTGGTGGATGAGCAGGTAAATGAGCCTTTGATGGAGCAGCTGGCTTTATTAGGTCCCGTAATAGTGTCTTTTTTACAGATATGTGGACAATTATAGTGGTATCTGTGAAGCAGATTGTGACAATAGCCCTGCACTCACACCCAACACATTATTGTAGTAATTTTGTACAAGTCAAATCTTGTAATGTATCATTTGAAAGCCATAATTTGCTGGTAAATATTGTCCTGATAAAATATGTGTGGCAGCATCATATGTAAAGTTATAAAATTTCCCAATATGGCATTATTAATGTATTTTTCAAACCCCATAGCTGTGCCCAGACTAAGACTGGCAAACAAGTTTTCTCTAAACAAAGGAGTGTGGGCTCTAATTTGCATTTTAAGCAGTAAAAAGCTATCAGTCAGGAGAGGACACACAGAAAGCTCAAACAGGTGAGAAGGTAGGGGGACACATCCTTCTGCATAGACTCTTGTCTCCTAGTGCCCATCTGGCAATGTTTTTTTTCAAAATGGGGACTGAAACCATAAAAAGGAGGGACAAATGCCTATGGGATTCCTCTTGCTCTTCCTGCCCTCACATTCACTGTGCTTGAAGTGATGAAGGAAGCATTTGTTGAACTGGGAGAGAGTTTCTAGCCTGCAGAGTTTGATCAATAAAAGTAGTGAAAGCATAGGGTAAGAAACTTATACTTAAATCTGATGTAATTTAAGTTAGGTATTGGTCAACATCTTATCTTTATTTTTCTTCTAACCAATGTTCCCCCAAACAGCCGGAGGCAGCTGAGCAACTCATACTGCTTGCTGTGCAGCGCCCTCCCCTGCGGGCCCGATCCTGCCGGCCCGTGGGCCTGATCCTGCCACCCCCTGCATGATCCCGATCCAGCAGCCACCCTTCCCACTTTCCCTGTAAGCCCCTTCCCCCGCCAGCTCATTCCCCTCCTCCCTGCCTCACCTGCTCCCCTGGGAACCCCCCAGCTGCCCCCCCCCTCAATCTTACCCAGCTGCTGGAGCAGCACAGCTGAGCCACAGCTCCTCTGGCTGGGGAAGCACTAATGAAGCATGCTCAGACATTCTGAGCATGGTCCATTAGAGCTTCTCTGAGCAGGAGTTTTAATAACTCCTAGTGCCAGAGGAGCTCTCTGCCGGGACTCTGGCTGCCGGCTGTACACAGCCGGCAGCCTTCCTTGCGCTGAAGAGCTGCAGTGGGCTGTGTGGCCATGCAGCTTACAGGGAACATTGCTTCTAAACATTTCTGACCTTTATGCTTCATTACACACAAAGCAAGTCAACCTGTGAAACTCATAGTCATGTGATGTTGTGAGGCCCAAACTATAATAGGTTTCAAAAAATAATTAGATAAGTTCATGGAGTAGGTCCATCAATAGCTAATTAGTCAAGAGGGTTAGAGATGCAATCCTTTGCTCTGGGTGTCCCTAGCCTCTGACTGCTAGAAACTGGGCAGGGCTGGAACTAGGCCAGAGCAACCAGGGCAAAGCCCCAGGCACCGAATTTTAGAGGGCGCCTGGACAGATCCAGCTCCCCATGGTGCTGGGGACAGATCCAGCTCACCACCACCAGCTGGGGCTCCCTGCCACATTCTGGCAGTGGCTAGAGTGGCAAGGAGCGGGATCCATCCCCAGCTGCCTTCTGGCAGCAGCTGGGGCTCTCAGCAGCGTTCTGACAGTGGCTGGGGATGGATCTGGACCCCACAGCCTTCCTGTGATGACTAGGGATGGATCCAGATCCCCACCATGCTGAGGCAGTGGGGAACTGGATCTGTTTTCAGCCACTTTGGGAAGGCGGTGGGGATCCGCATCCATCGCTACCCATGGTGGGGATTCAGATCTGTATCCTTGCCAGCTAGATCAGGCCCCAGGCTGGAGTTGGGCACTTTTTGGGGTGTTTGTCCCAGGCAGCAAAATCTGTAGTTATGGCCCTAAAGCTGGGAGTGGATAGCATGGAATGAATCACTTGATGGTTGCCTGTTCTGATCATTCCCTCCAAAGAACCTGGAATTGGCCACTGTCAAAAGACAAGATACTGGGCTAGAGCGCCATTGATCTGACCCAGTGTGGGAGGTGTCCCATGTACTTATACTCACTAAAATCTCTCTTCATAGTTAATAAAGTTGTTTTTACTGTTTTATTTAATTCAGTGTTTTTAGAATGAAGTGTCTAAATAATTATTTGAAATCATAAACTGGCATATTATCCTCTTGTATGAATAATGGATTTAATATGTTTTGTACTGTCCAGGAAAGGGGTGGCAGTACAGGGAGTATGTTTCTCCAGGGAAGGCTGGGAGTGGGTGCAAGTTGGTATCACCCTGCAGCACAATCAAAGCTGATGAAAGCCAGGATGAAGCTGGCAGGCTGCAGTTACACAGAGATACTTATTGTGTGTCTTGCACGCTGGAAAGTAGTTTGTGCAGTCCAGGTGGGAGCTACTTCAGCGAGGTCTTAAAGGGAGAGAGAACACCGCTGCTCATTGGTCTGAATGGTACCCTGGTATGTCACGCCCATTAATACTACCAGTTGGATATTTGATTCTGAAATGTAATATGCAATCTTGAACTTCACCAGATTATTTATCTCATCAGGCACTGGTTGCTCAGTGAGATTTATATTAATATATTGGGGCGAAATCCTCCTTTCTTTAGCCTCCTGAATAATCCCACTGATAACAATTTGTTCCTGTGTCTTCTAATCATTAGCTAGAACTGCAGTGTCTGGCTGGTCAGAAAGGAACAACTGCATTCTCTCTAGATAACTTACTCTGTTAAAGGACATGATAAGCAGAACTGCAGCTTTTACCTCAACTTTATGTATAGGGACCTTGTCTGCCCTTTGAGTGCTCCGGCACTGGTCACACATTTCATGCATACTTCTCACTTAGCTTCCTTCTTTGTGAACCCTCACATCACTGTCTTGATAGCCTTTGAGTAACACTTTAAAACAGTTGAGCCATTCAATAATTGGGGATGGAGAAAATCAATACCTTAGCCTAAAAGCAGTTTTTATTCTTCACCACTCCTATTCCCACCTCAGTGCACAGGACTGGACTAGATGATGTCTCAAGATCGCTTTCAGCCCTGTATTTCTGTGATTCTGTGTTTGTATTTTCAGTGTGTAACATGGTGGCTGGCACTGAATGACAACTTGTGCTCCTCAAGCGATGGCTAGATTTTGGGGAGCCTCCTTTGTGCATTCAATAGCGACCTGTAGCATCATTCATCCCTAAAAATCCTGAAAAAGCTAGTGAAGAGTAACTCTAGTGTCCCTTATAAAAAATCAAGTGACTTCAATAAACTTATAAAACATGCCAACCAGAAGGATGAAAACTAAAAGGGAACTTTGTTAAATACTCTCAAGAGGTTTTAGGGGGGTTCTTAACATGGTTGTGTAGGATCCATGCAATTTCATTTCCTTACCCTCTGAAAAACTAGTGGAACAATAATCTTTTCTTTGATAGGCAAACACTGGACATGTTTGAAAATAATGCAAGGTGCTCTGGCTGCTTCTCTCTTCCTTGCAGTGGCTGATTAAACTTACCAAGATGATGAGCCAGGGTCCTAGGATACATGTAGGAGCCCTAGCATGTGGGTGCTCTCTCGATCACATCAGAAAAAGATGTCTCAGTTTCAGTGCTTAGATGACCAGTCCTGCTGAGCTACAGACAAAAAACAATACTTAAAAACACATGCTTAAGCTAATGAAAAGGATGTTTAAAATAAATAGAGACAAGCCCTGCAAGTTTGGTGGAAACAGCTTTAAAGTAAAAAGTTAGCTAAGTTCAGGTACTTTTGAGGTAAAACTTGAGTCATCTTTCTCCCACTCTTCCCCGTGTCTTTAAATTAATATGGTTTTTGTGTATGTTCATTCACAGGGCAAAGCCTAATGGTATTTTATCATGAGTGATGTATGCACAGGTGATGTGGGGCAGCTGGAATGTCAGTTTGTTGAAAGAAATTCTTCAGTATGTAACTAGAGTTTCAAAGTTACTATGAATTACAGTCCCTAAGATTATTACTACTAGCCACCTCCAGAAGCCCTTAGCAAATGTGCTTGCATTTACCTGCAGTCAATGTCATCATGTGCATATGTAAGTCCACAGCAACAGCACTGTGCTTTTGGCACATTGTGTTCAGTTTTTTGTGTGTGAAACGGTGGTTTGCGTAATCTCTCCAGCACACTGCCATAGGACAGAGAAGGAATCAAGCTGAAGGGGGGGAAGAAGACAAGACAGATTTATGAATACTGTTCTGCTGTTATCCTAGCTGTTGCTGTATCATTTAAATCTCTGCGCTCCCTCCATGCGATATGGACATCGGAAGCAGAGCAAACGAGAAGTCTGTGTGAAAGTATTTGACTTTCAATCATTCCTGTTATTAAATCATCACTTTAAAGAGCTTTGAGGTGCCATGTCTATGACTATGTCTACACTGGCAAAGTTATTTAAAAAATCACTATTTAGAAATAACCATGCCAATATTAACTTGAAATAATAATTTCAAAAAAGTGAGTCCTCACGAGACTCCTTTTTCAAAATAAAGTAGGAATTAGTGTTACGACTTAGAGAGTCTACACTGGACTCTCTAATTCCAAATGGATCCCCCCCCCCGACAGGTTTCCCCACCTGGGGAGAGATGCCCCTACAAGGGCAGTCAGGGAATGGGGGAGGGCTGCAGTCCCCGCCAGAGCAGCCAGGAACCCTGACGGGGCTGCCAGGGAACCCCAGTGGCTCCGCGCTCCCCACCAAGGTGGCTAGGGAATGGCGGTGATGTTCCCTCCCCAGGCATGCTGATTATACCCCCAGCTCCCCTGTTCAGGCTGGTGAGGGGGTTAGCAGGGGGCTAGGAGCCTGACTGGGCTCGGAGCTGCTTGTGGGGCCCCGCAAGCAGCTCTCAGCCTGGTCATTTTCATGTCTCCTAGCCCCCTGCTAGCCCTACCCGCAGCCTGAATGGGGGGCTGGGAGGCAGATCAGCATGCTTGAGGGGGAAGCAACACCCCTGTTCCCTGGCTGCCCTGGTAGGGAGCACTGCCCCACTGGGGTTCCCTGGCTGTCTCGTCAGGGCACACAACCCCATCCGGCTTCCCTGGCGGCCCCGGTGGGGAACACAGCCTTGCCGGCATTCCCTGGCTGTCCCACCAGGGAGCACAACTGCCTTGGGGGATTCTGTCTCCTTCGGCAGACAGAACTGCTGGGGGCATCTCTCCCCAGGCCAGGAATCCTGCCCTGCTGGAGAAGGGACTCCCAGCAAAATGTGGCCCTTCCCGGGGGAATCTATGATAATTATTTCAAAAAAAGCCAATTACATGGCCTGAAATGGCTTCTTTTGAAATTTCCAAAGGGACAGCCGTGTTAGTCTAGTCCAGCAAAAAAAAAAAAAAAAGAAAAAAAAGAAAAACAACACACTTTAAGACAAACAGATTTATTTTTCGGATGAGCTTTCATGGGAGAAAATCCCACTTCATCAGATGCTTCAAAGATGGGTGAACTTACAAAAAGGAAGGAAAATAAATGCAAGGGGGTGTAAAACATAGGACCAGGTCAGACAGTAACAGCAAATCAGAGCAGTTGTTAGGTTCAAACCACGGGAAGCCTGAAGTCAAATTATCTTTTGTTATGGGTAAAGAACCCATAGTCTCGATTCAGTCCTGCTTTCACAGAATTTAGCTTGCATATTACTTTGAGTTCAGCTGTAAGATTTTCTCTTTCAAAATTAAATCAGGTTTAGTGATTTGGAAAAAGCGCTTTGTTATTTCAAAATACCAAAGCGCTTATTTCAAAATAACTAAATGCCTGCATGAACACAGAAAAGTTTTTTTCAAAATAAGCTTCCATATTTCAAAATAAACTTTTCAGTGTAGACATACCGTGTGTGTGAAGAATGTGGCAAAAGTAAAGCCTCTCCTATGGGCACTATTAGGACTTATAAAGCTAACTTTAGGGGAGGTACAAAACCAACTGGAAGTATTTTGTGTACTTACATACATATCTCCTAGAGTTCTAAGGGAGGGCAGGTAGGAACATTGCTCTTTTATAGTCATAGGCTATGTGCCAGTGTGTTGCCTGCCATGCCTCACCACATCCTTTCTGGGGTATCTAGTGCTGTTAATGAAGGCCTTGACAAATCAATATTTCTGGTCACCATGGTGACCCAGTTTTAGTAGCCTGTCACCTGACTTCACTGCAAAAATGTAATGGAGGAACACCCTCTGGCAACCAAAAGTAAAATTAATGGTGCCTAGCTGTGATCCAGTTTTGTCCACTCCTGTGTTAATGGTTCACCCACACCTTGTAAAGCTCCAGTCTGGCAAAACTCTTAATGTCATCACAGGCTTTGCTGGAATGGGGTTTTGTAGCTGAAACTTCAGAACTCTCATAGACTCTATGGTCAGAAGGGACTGATACAATCATCTAGTCTTACCTCTGGACAATGCAGTCCCCAGAATCTCATCCACCCATTCCCATAATAAACCTCTAGCCTATTATTAAGTTATTAAAGTCCCCAAAACATGATTTAAAGAGTTTAAGATACAGAGAATCCACAAGTAATTGAGTCATGCCCCATGCTACAGAAGAAGGTGAAACACATCTTAGGGGGGGAAATCTTTCCTTCTGACTCTGCCTATGAAGTGCTTTTGTCTGAGAAGCATTACTTTTCCATGGCCTTTCTCTTGCACTAATGAAAATGTTTTCCATCATGGGGATGTTGTATTGTAACCAATGGTCACTTACTTGGTAAATGACTCCCTTATCATCTCCAGCACTGCACCTTACTGTGCTTTCTGGCTTCCATTAAAATGGATTTGTTAACTGGTTTTAAATGTATCTTCATCTAGCAGTCCCCTATGCCTTTCTTTATGCCATGCTGGTACTCACACTATGTGCTATGCCTCTGGTGACCAGTCATATATGGATTTGCATAATTTAATATTCAGCCTATGAAATATCAGGTTGCAAGCATTAACACAGATCTTGGAAAGAGAATAATTTTGCGGGGCTTGCCTTTTCTTTGCGTTCATTTTCTGACCAGTTCTTTCATATAATATTCTCCTGCAAAAGCCTGAACAATTGTGGGCAATCAACACTTCATTTGGGCATTTCAACCTGTTATATCTTCACTGCAAAAGCATGAACCACAGTTCTGAAAGTAGATAATATCTCAGACTCGGCCAGCAAACATAAAGCAACTTTATCTTTAAAACCCATCTTCCCATCCTCCAGAGGATTCATAGAGGTTGCTTTGATTGTTTTTGAAGGCCAGAAAAAGATAATTAATCTATCTGGTCTGACCTCCTGTATAATGCAAGTGCAAGGAGAAAGCTGAACCTTCACTGGAAACTTCCCAATACTCCCATACAGTTCAATTTGAGGAATTCATGGGAAATGAGAATCCCCTGTCTTCAGTTTGATTTTTATCTCATCTACATACTTTGGAATAGACATGTATGGCACTGGAGTTTCTGAAAGGGGTTTATTATTATTATTATTATTATTATTATTATTATTATTGTTATTGTTATTATTATTATTATTATTATTATTATTATTATTTCCTATTTATTACCTGGAACACCTTTCTTTTCAAGTCTCTACTATGATTACCTAAGTACCTGCTTTTTGATTAGTGGGTTCTTCATTTTTTCCAGCTGTTTCTTGTGGAGTTTTTGTGATTCTACTACATTTCTGCACAATGTTTGAAGTTCATCCTGCAAAATTACCTTTGCTTCTGTTATGTTCATTTCCGATTTGTCTTTCCACTTTTTGCTGATCCAATTCAGTCAACTTCATAAATTGTTTATCCACAAATTTCCTGCTGCAAGTTTTCACTCAGCCTTGCTATTGCCCTCCAGTGCTCTCCCAAGTCACATATGTTTACCAAAGCCCCAATTGGCTAACCTGAAATTTCAGATTATTCTATATCTATCTTACAATTTCTGTAGTCTTCCTGAATGGAGATGTGACTAAATACACTTGACATGCCTTTATGCTATCCCAGAAAGGCATATATCAGAATGAAAAAATTCTTTCCAATTCCATCCATAAATTCTTCCTCAAAGCATATTAAATCTTCAGTTGGCATTTTTCTTTATAGAATCATTTTCTACACCTTTTAAGTAGGCTTCCATATAACCATCTATCATGCCAGATGTAACCAGCATAAGCTTTACTACACAGCCACGTCCCTTTTCTGGCTCCACAATTCTATGGGTGCCCCAGAAACCTTGGAATGCCATAAATATTGGTTTAGTTTGGTTTCTTTTTTTCTTCAGGCATCAACTGGATTGTTTAGTGATGATGAAAGTTTCCAACAATCTTCAGGTCCATCATCAGGACAGGAAAATTCTATTCTATTTTCTGATCTTGTATAAACCCAAGTATTTTCAGTCTTAACACTGCTGTCTCCTTTTATTTTTATAGCAAATATACCTGCTGTCTTTTCTTTTTAGCAACATTTTCTAACCCAAGAGACTTTCTACATTAAAAAAGTTAGTTGATTTCCTTAATACTTTCATAATGTTAAAAATATTCAGTAGTTCTTAACTGAATATATAAGCAGTTAGCTTTGAAGACATGCTTAGTCGCTTGTGATGCATTTCCTTTTAGATGTTGAATTTGTGACTAGAGAAGACTACATTTTTAACTGAATCAGGGTTTGTTTTAGATATGGAGCTGCTGCCTACATGTTGCACACACCACAAGGTGCCAAAACTTTAAAAAAAAACAAACAAGAGAAAGAAGCCAGAAGTACAAATGCAAGCTAAATTCTGTGAAAGCAGGACTGAATCGAGACTATGGATTCTTTTCCCATTACAAAGGGTAATTTGACTTCAGGCTTCCCATGGTTTGAGGCTGTAAACTGCTCTGATTTGCTGTTACTTTATGACCTGATCCTATGTTTTACACCCACATGCATTTAGTTTCATTCCTTTCTGTAAGTTCACCCATCTTCGAAGCATCTGATGAAGTGGGATCTTCTCCCACGAAAGCTCATGCAAAAAATAAATCTGTTAGTCTTAAAGTGCCACACAACTCCTTGTTGTTTTTTTAGCTTGGAACTGAGTCATCCTCATGAGTTCTAGCTCAGATTCTGACTCTGATATGCTGGGTAGCCTTAAGGAAGTTACTTTTAGTTTTACTCTAGCCCAGATCCTCCAAAGTATTTATGTTCCTAATTTCTATTGAAATACCTTTTGAGGAAATGAGTCTCTGTGCTGAAGTTTACTCAGCTGTAAAATTGAAATAGCTACTGTGCTTATTTCACAGAACTGTTGAGAGGCTTACATTGTTGTCAAGTGATCAGATTTTCAGACTAAAGGTGCTCTTGTGCAGTATCGAGGCACATTTTAAACTGTATCTAACAATAAATTTGTGAAAGTAGTATTTCCAATAATTCTCTTAAAAATTCAGAAGACATTTTATTTAGAAGAGATTTTGTATAAGATGCTAATTCTTCTGAATCATCAGTAATGAATTTGATCCCAATGGCTTTCCCTTATGAAGTTTACAGATGTCATGTTTTGGGGTATTTTTCCTAGATATTTTTTCTGTCATATTTTCTTTCTTGACCCTAGGAAGAATGAACTAAGGAGCAATTGCTTTAGAATGCCAACCGACTTTCATTAAACTTTAATCTTCCCTCTCCCTAAAAGTCAGAGAAATTTAAGTCATTAGCATCCTGGGATGGTGAACTTGAGTTTCACATAAAAATAATGGTTTGAATCCCTTCTCATGTAATACTGGCTGAATATAATTTCCTCTTGGCATAATTTATTGGTGACCTCAGTTGGTAACATGTCATTAAAAAGTGTTATATCACTGCAGTGAGCAAAAAGAAAACAAGAAAAATATTTTATCTATCTAATCTCTTTTTGGTATTTATAGGGTGCCAGTCACCATAGTGTCTAATATAATAGACAAAAGCATTTGGATTCTGCACTTCTTGTTTTAGGTATTTGCTCTTTTAATTCTGTTGGTTTCTTTTCCTTAGTTTTTCAGTTCCTGTTATAGGCTGGTGCTTACAGGTGGCTTCCACAAGGATTATGTTGCTAATGTGTGAACTGTGAGTTTTAGATCTCTCTCACATGTTGCTGAGATCAGTTCCCCTGAGTTTGAATGTATTTAATGCAATAATACCCATAATCTAGCTACTGAATGAATCTTAGTTTCTGAACCCTTGTCGCCCACCCTTGAAAAAATGTGCAGCTATATCCTGGAGATCCACAGCAGGATCTAGGTTTGAATGCAAGTTCCCAAAAGTTTTGTTTTCTCCACACCATATGTCAGAGGGTGCCTGACCCCCATCTGGTGACATAGGCCTAGTCCCACCTATGACTGATCAGTTGCTTCCACTCTGAACTTATTAGGTTAGGGGCTAGGTGAGCCCCTGGGTCTTAAAAAGCCAGCAAGAGCTCTTTTGTCTCTTTTGACCTACAGAGCTTATAGAGAAGCTTTTGCATGAGTTCTTGGATTAGGGCAAGGCCCTGGAAAGGCTTAGAGAGAGGAGGAAAAAGCCTCAAAATTGTAGACCATGGGAGCAGAGGAAATAATTTGGTCTAGTGTTTGGTCAAATCAGTAGATTGTTCCCTGAGGCAATGGCATGGAAACAAAGTGTGGTATAGGATTGCTTCCTTCTGGATTGGTGCAGCAGCCCCATCAGCCTGCACTGAAAGCAGTAGGTATCTGGACTTTGTATATTTTTATAGCTGTGGATGTGGATGCTCTGTTTTTCAAAGCATCTTACATTGTCATGTAAATTGAAACAAGAGATGAAGAGCCATTTAAGCACGTGCTGCACTGTCGGAGTAAAACATATTTTAATATACAAAATAAACATGGTCCTGCTGAGGAGTGAGTCTCCTGTTGGAGAAAAACTAAATGAAACCTATCTCTGGTACGTTTATTTGGAGGGTTTTTATGCTGTTCACCTGTAGCCTCTGAGCTCCTCAGAAATCAGTGATTTAGTCTCATATTTCTGTGAAGTAGGGAACTATCCCCCTGCTTTATAGATCAAGGCACAGAGTTTAAGTGAGCGGCCTGCAGTTCCACAGGAAATCTGTGGGAAGCTGGAAACAGAACCTAGCTTTCCCAAGTCCCAGTCCAGGGCCTCCTCTACAGGATGATCCTTTCTCATATCATAGATGTGTAGCAAATGCAGACAGTGTAGTTTGTACCAAGTCATTTGGGTTTGTGTGCCTTACCTTCCCCCTGTGTTTCTTTCTAGTTTGTGGGAGTTTGATGGGAGTAAGTTAGGAAAATAAGACAGACATATCTATAAAATGACTGCAAACACTCCAAGAGAACTGAGGGAGGAGTTCCCCACACTGACCACAGCATTGCAAACCTCAAAATGAAGATGTTAGCGTGACTATGGTGTTTGCCCCTCCCTTACATATAGATTGGTTAGTAGATGCAGGGCAGCATGCCAACAGTACAGATGTTAGTTAGTTAGTAGTGCTTCTGGGGTATGATGACTGCTCCTGCACTGCCCAGTTACAATGCTGTCAGCACTCCCAGACAGATAGGTCTTCTTTCCCTGCTCCAAACATGAGACATAAATTCTGCTTTCAAGGCTAGAAGGGACCAACTTCATCGCAATCTTCAGAATGATACAGGACACACTTTCACCCAGTGTCATATTACCTCAGGTAATTTTAAACACCTTGGGTGTTTAAAAATCATGACTCATGCTCCTCCACAAAATAATATTGTGAATATTTAAAAGTCATGAAGTATGCTTTTTAAAGAAACAAAACAAATCAGCTTCTTTTTGTTAGCCTTCTGGAGTCTTTTCATGCTTTTAGCTTCACATTTTCAAGCTTTTGTTTGCCACCATGAGAGCTAGAAATTTAGGGGAGTTTTAAAATGAAACTTTAGATACCCATGCAGGGTCTTGATCCTAATCAGGTGTTAGGAAGGTCACCAGATATTGAGAAATTTGGAATAAAACCTTGAGAACTGGCAGTACTACAGTGATTCCATGGCCCTGGGTCATGGACCCATTTATGTGTGGTAGAGTCATTAGGCCAGTGAATATGGATTACTTGACTCCATTTATCCAGAGAATATAGGCTATTGATCATTTGTGGAGCATGGCCACAACTGAAGATCTGGCAGGTGAGCTTTGTTGTGTGTGTAAAATAAATGCACTGGCTATAGCTTCATAAATCCACAATATATCTATATCTAGATATCTATATCTTCCATAAATATAGATATAGATATAGATATCCTTGACTATCTGGAATTTGAAATGTTTCCTTTGCAGTTGAAATGCTGTTTCCTCTGCTGACTGAGCTCTGATAATCTGAGCTCCAATAACCGAATTTCTTTGATCCCAGGGGATTGTGTATAAGGAGGGAAAGCAAGAAGTAACAGGTGCTACACAACTCATGTGAGATTAAATGATCTCAGAAAGATATTAAGCAGCCATCTGGCTCACAGCATATAGCAGGAGTGCCAGAGAATCCTGAACAGATTATTCTGTTTTTGGCATAGGCAGATTTCCCTGGAATTTCTGGGATTCAGGATTCTGGGATTCAATATGTCTAACTTTATCCTCTGGTGCCTGTGAGATTCTACAAATAGAAAGCATTTAGAATAAAGGTTTTTAAAAGTCTGACAGATTCTGAATAATCAGTGTGCTTTTTACCGGTGTATTTAAAGGACTGATTTTTAAAGAACATTTCATCCCAAAATCCTAAATTACTTGTCACACAACAGACCCTCCCCAGTCTTTTCTTCCAGTGAAAAGATAAGGTTTAATGTATTTTGTCAGTGTGTATACATATATTTAAACATCACTTTGTCATGCATCAAAGGTCAAAGCTGAAGATAGCCAATACAGTCTAATGCTGCTTTTTAATTACTCCAAGTAACTCGCACACAGGTAATGATCATCACAGTTTGAGCACTGAATGAAACTAGGCATGTATCTGCACCAAGCTGCCTATAAAATACAAATTCATTGTACTACCATGTGGCTGTATGAGAACAGTGTTTATGCAAGGCAAGGGGCTGGTTACCTCTAGGTGCTATTGCACTGTGCGTGTGTGTGTATTTAAGTGCCCTAGTTTAAATCACTTTTGTTAATTCTTTTTCTGGTGGATTCATTTTTACAAATTTGCCACTGCCAGACTGATCTTCCCAATTGACTGATCGGGTCTGTGAAGACCCGCTTGGCAGATGAGGAAATCAATTGCTGAACGCCATCCTGGTAAGTAGAATAGCACTGAGCTGAAGGGAAGGCATTTCCATTCAACTTGGCACACTGCAGACATTATGGTAAGTAGGTGGTAGACAATTGAAGGGAGATATGCAAAGTATTTCAAGTATTTTGCCTATCTGTTTTCAATTGCCATCGAAATACAACCACAGTGTAGACTCTGGAGCAGGGCAGGTCAAAAATTTTTCAACAAAACATTGTTTTTGTTGAAAAACACCAGTTCATTGAAACTGTTCCTAAAACCAGTTCAAGTTTGATCTTCCCCAGACTTGTCAATGTTTTGTTTCAGCATTTTCAGACACAACCAATCTGGTTTCCCACTTGAAAACTACTTTGTTGTAAAATGGATGGTAATTAGCCTGAAAAGTTAATGAAAAAAGAGGTCAGTGTCACAATGAAACGTTTCAAAATTGCCAAAATAAACATTTAGATTGACCCAAACTGAAACATAAAAAGGGGAATGGGTGTTCAGGAGAACTTCTGAGATTTCAGCTTTTTGTACTCAATTTTGTGGGATCAGAAAACCACTTCCCATCCAGTGCTTACCTGGAGACTCATGTCCTAATTCTGCCACAGACAGTTTTGACGCATTGGGTAATTCCATCTCTGAGCTCAATTTACCCTCTATAAAATGGGATAACAATACTTTCTTTGGTTTATCTTGTATATTTAGATTGTGAGTTCTTCAGGGAAGGGACTGTCTCATTATGTGTTTGCAGGTCAGCTAATGTAATGGGGGCTTGACCTGTACTGGGACTTCTAAATGCTACATGAATACAAATTAATAATAGCTGGAAATAGAATAATAACCCACCATACATCTTCCTATTTCCTCCAGGTTTTTAGAGTGTGGGATATACAAACCCTTTCGCTGCTGCAGATTTTCCATGATAGTCAAGGAAAACCAGGAGAAATGCAGATCTATGCCATGGTATTTGACAATAAACATGGCACGCTTATTACAGGTGGGTAGACCTAATTAATGAATGTGAAATACGTTTTCCCTCATTTTAAATTTTGACTTTTTCCACATTATGCAACATGAATATAGAAGGTGAGGCCAGCACAGCCCGGCAGTGGAGCAAGTTAGGTACCAGGGATGTGCAGAAATCTAGGACATGAGAGCAATTTTCCACACTGTGCTAAATAAGGGATTTACATATGAAGGTTGTTTGCATCCCTCAGTTTGAAATGGTGAAGGAGCTTCATTTTATATATAAAATCTGGTGTTCCCTTTTATTTGGAATATGTATCGGAGGCGTAAGGTGACAGTCACAGAAGATGATCTCTCTCAAGCCAAGTTTCCTAAATTTTTGAAAACTGAATACCTCATCAGAAAAATGAAATGAGCTGCACCCTCTTTCACCTCTGCACCCTCTTGATCTTTAATCTTCCCTGGCATCCAAGTAGTCCTTTGTTTTCACTTTACAAAATGCTGCTCTGAGGACATGTGGGGGACCAAGAGGCCTTTTGGAGGCCTATTGCAGGCTTTAAACAAAGGGTTATTTAAATCTGTTGGAAGGGATCTCTCCCCATGTCCCTGTTCTTCAGTGAATGTTGCAATCACAGTCAGTTCCCAAGACACTGGAGTTTAGAGCTTCTCACCCACCCATCTGCTCAGTTAAGGGCACTGTAGGCAGGATGCTGTCAGTCTGAGCCCCAGGAAAAGTGTGTTTTTGTCTGAGAATGAGACCTACACTCTTCCATTTAAAAGTTCTTGCCTGACGTAATATGCTCCAGCTGTCAGCCTTTCCGTCCTGGCCTGGCAGCTTGTATACACTCATTATGATGTGGCAGGATGTCTTTCTATCTTCCAGGGAAACATATTAAAAGCTCCTTTATTTTGTTGGGGGAAGGATGTGAACCAGCAGCATCATTGCCCCAGGAAAAGACCTGGGGCCCAGGCCTGGGTGAGGCAGTGGCTGCCACAGGAGATCCAGGCCAGGTGAGGCAGGCACTGCCATGGCCAGCCTCACCCCAGGTACCCAGCTTGGGACAGGGCCTAGAGAGGCAGGGGGTGGCCCAGGCATTTGGGGCACTAGTGCCAGGACTTGGGGCACTTGCCCTCTGTGCCAGGCGCCAGTGACACCCCTGATGTGAACAACTTATTTTAGAAACAAGGAGAAATGGAAAGCTGCCCATTTCAACATATTCATAAATGACCTAGAAAAGGGGATAAGTAACGAGGTGGCAAAGTTTACAGATGGTATAAAATTACTCAAGATAGTTAAATCTGAAGCAGACTGGTAGGGGTTACAAAGGGATCTGACAAAAATGGGTGATGGGGCAACAAAATGGCAGATGAAATTCAATGTTGATAAATGCAAAGAAATACATATAGGAAAATATAATTCCAGCTATGCTTACACAGTGATTAGCTATTACCACTCATGAAAGACATCTTGGAGTCACTGTGGATAGGTCTCTGAAAACATCCACTCAGTGTGCAGCAGCAGTAAAAAATGTTAATGGAATTACTTTAAGACAATAAATATCATGATGCCACTGTTTAAATCCATGATATACCTACACCTTTAATACTGCATGCAATTCTGTTCACCCCATCTCAGAAAAGATACATTGGAAATTGAAAAGTTACAAAGAAAGGCAAAAAAATGATTAAGGAGATGAAACATCTTCCAAATGAGGAGAGATTTAAAAGACTGGGGCTATTCATCTTGGAAGAGAGACAGCTAGGAGGAACATGATATTGGTCTATAAAATCATGAATTGTATGAAAAAAGTTCATAAGGAAGTGTAATATATCTCTTCCTGTAATACAATGACATTAATAGGCAGCAAGTTTAAAAGAAAGGAGTACTTCACACGATACATAGTCAACCAGTAGAACTTGTTGCCAAGGGATGTTATGAAGGCCAAAACTATACTGGATTCTTAAAAAAAATGCATGGTGTGTAGGCCCACCAATGGCTATTAGCCAAGATGGTCAAGGATGCAACCCCATGCTTTGGGTGTCCCTAACTTTCTGACTAGCAGATGCTAATGTAAGCGGGGGGATGGACCCGCTCTTGTGGGGAACTTCCCAGACTTTGTATACCACCCCAGTGAAGGTGGGTAGCAAAAGGATCTGAGTCCCTACTCCCACTTCCTTTACCCCAAGGCCTGCCTGACCTCAAAGGCTCACCTCCCAATCTCCTGTTTGGAGGAGTCTCTGTAACCCCGACAAGGCTGGGCCCCAGAATTTCTGGGGGCTCGACCCCCACTCTTATCGTGGTCTCTCAGGACAGGCCTAGGGTGTCCCCACTCCGCGGTGCTGACCACACTGACCACTCTTCTGGCCCACCAGTTACTATATACACTATATACAATTTATTTAAGCATACAGAAATAAAAAGTATAACCCAATAAGAAAATAGAAAAAAGTGGAAAAAGGTGAACAGTGAACCCCCAGCACCGCCGCCTGGTGTGGGAGCACTACAAACAGAGTCGCTGGGGCTTGAGGAACAGTCTCACAGTCTGTCCTCCACATTGCAAGCCCTCTGCCCAGGTCTGGCTGCGACTGGATGATCCAGGGGGCCAGATGCAGGCTCCAGCTGTGGCCACACGTCCCCAAGCTCCAGGGGCAGGGCCCTTCTTCCCAGCGTCAGCCCCCCTTCACTGCTCCCCAGCTGCTCACCACACCCAGCTCCAGATGACTGCAACTCCGGCTCCCAGCTGCTGCTCTGGTTCAGTGTGGCTCCTCTGGTCCTCCTGCTGTGGGGCTGCACAGATGAGCTCAGCACCTTGGGCTCCTTCTTTGGCCTCCTGCCCCAGCTTCAGGCACCTCTGGCTCTGGCACTGCCTCCAGCTCTGCTCTGCTCAGCCCCACTTGGCTTTCTGCTGGTCTAGCTGCTGTGGGTCTGCTCTGCACAAATCAGCTCAGCTGGGCCACATGAGGAATAGTGTAGTGGCTAACACCTTTGCTTAACATGCAGAAGGTCCTGGGTTCAATTCCCAGGGGGTTGGACTTGATGATCTCATGAGGTCCCTTCCAGCCCTATGATTTGATTTGGCCTCCCTTCCTGGGTCCTCTGGCTCCCAGCTGCTGGCTGCTTAGTGCTTCCTCCTTAGCTCAGCCCCACACACACTCACACTGGCATGTCCAGCCTGCAGTTTCAGCTCAGGGGCGGGGGAGCAC
Organism: Podocnemis expansa; assembly: GCA_007922195.1. NCBI lineage: Eukaryota > Metazoa > Chordata > Testudines > Podocnemididae > Podocnemis > Podocnemis expansa. Next base: position 17,390,140 of record ML681972.1, on the reverse strand, counting down.
TTTCAATCAATCAGGCCATCCTGGGACACTGGCCTCTCCCACTGGCCCTGGGGCTGTCTGTTTCAGAGTCCTGCTTCCAGGTGGGAGTGGACAATCAAAAGGCCCATTCACTCTCAGTAAGGGGCTATCAGTCCCCTTACACTAAGACTAGATGACAGGGCTGGCTCGCTCGATGATTGCTTTGTTCTGTTCATTCCCTTGGAAATATTTGGCATTGGCCATTGTCAGAAGACAGGATACTGGGCTAAATGGACCATTAGTCTGGCCCGCTATGGCCATTCTTATGTTCTTAATTAAATACTTAATTCACTGTATCATGCAGTTGTGTCATCACTGAAAAAAAAAGGATATTCGTAGCTAGTGTTTGCTAATGTAGTAACTAAAGTAAATCCTAGTGAAGACATGTCAATTTGTAGTTTTAATATTAGCAGGAACCCAACATTATAATTTTTACCTTAACTTGCTAATGTGTTAAAACTACAAACTACCTTGTCTTCATTAGGATTTTACCTTATCTTAGTTTACCTTATCTTAGTTAGTCTTATCTTTTTTTTCCATAGAGAAGACAAGCCCTTTGTGGTGACAGATACTCACTGACTGAAAGGTTACTGTTTTCTAAAGCAGACAAAATTGATAGAAAACAGAACAGTGATTATGGAGCCAACACTATTTGCTATGCACTCCACTGTCTCTTGGAGTAAGGAAACGTATTTCATATTTCTGGAGCTTCAAAGTGACAGAGGACAGTGGAGATTCCACCAGTAGCCTGACTGCTTCTGTGGAGCTGGAAGTTCACAGCTTAGATCTTTTGGACTGCTCTGGAAGTATTAGCTAAGAACATGACAGTATACTTGCCTCCCATTTTGCACCCAAGCTAGAATATTCTTTGTGTGCTATTGAGCAATGTGATGAGGACCTAGTTTTACTTTTATATATGGAAGAAAATAAATATGTCCCTCTTAAAAGGCTTCAGTTGCGTGGTCACAGAATTGGAACTTTATTAAAGAGACCCAAGTTCGGCCTGTGACGTGAGCAAAACTCTAGAATAACTTCAGTGAAATCACTGGGAGTTACATGGGACAGAAGTGGTATTTGGTCCTGGATCTTCCTCCCAGCATGCATGCCATATAACTGAGTTGGACACTTGACATTTCCACAAGTGCAGATTTCTTCTTTTCTCAGGCTGTGGCACTTTAGAAGACTTGCTCTTTGGTTGCTACTCCAGGCTCAGCATTAGCACTAGTTTGAAAACTGTGACAAAACTGAAAATAGACACACTGACTCCAGAGAAGAACCCCAATCTAGTGCAGCCCATTCTTGGATTTTACTTTAAAACTCTACCGTAAGAAATATTGTTCATACGTGGCAAGAAGACTTAGTTTTCATAGTAAGGCTGTACAAAATTTGAATTGTATAGATCTATTGTGTCCATCTATTCTGTTGACTCCCATTATTTCACATTTTTGGATCCCCAAGTACTTGTTACTTAGCTAAGGTTGTAGAGTTAATTAGTTACCGCATTAGAGAACAGAACCTCGATCGCTTGACTCCAAGCTTGGTGTTTTAACCATTGGACCACACTGCCTAATTAAACACCTGCTGTGAAAGGACTGCCCCCCTCTACACTGCAGAGACTTTTCCTGTAGTTTGGCTTAGCAGCTGAGTTTCCTCCCCAGAATTTGTTTATTTGTAGGGTTTCCCTCAAAAGAGAGCATACTACCCCTTTCACCTCAAAATTGGACACAACAGGTCCCACTGAGTTGTCAATAATAACCTTGAACCTCCTCAAGGAGGGTTTACCACACAAGGCCAGAGCAACTGACCCGAAGAGCCCTACATTCCAGGATCTTAGTCTGCCTCACCTTTGTTTTTAGCCTAGCATTTGATTAAGTCTTTTAAAGTTTGTGTTATCCTTTTCTAAAGACCAATGAAAAGGTTACATGTGAAAAGTGTCATTTAAACTTTTAAGTCCTATAGCATTAGCAGATACACCGCTGGCTATTTCCTCAGCTGAGGACTCAGTGTGAGATAAATTGTCTCAGGTCGGTTTTGACAAACTGTTCTACAATCCATATAAGGAGGATTATGACTAAACATTAGGCCCTGCTAGTGGTTCTGTTAAAAGGTAAAATGAGTTCCTGCTCACTACCAGAGAGGGCAAGAGGTCCAGGTTCTGCATAGGAGAACTAATCCTCTCTCCCATCTGCCTGAAATGTATTTACACAGAAGGCTTCAGGTTTTAATCCTCTGACCATAAATCACTGATGGCACAAATGTTTATGGATGAGCTGTGCTTGCTGTCGTGTTCTAATTGCTTGTTTTGGTAGAAGCACTCTGGTGCTTTCTCCAGAATTTGCCCATAGGTCTGGAATTATACCCTGTGCTGTGAAGACACCTCTTCCTACAAAACTTCTGCTGATCCTAAGTCTTGTACCGGTTCAATTATGTTACAGTAAATAAAATGGGAACTTGAATGGACACACTGCAGAAATAGATGTGTGAGCTTACGTAGGTAAAACTTTGAACCTTTACTCAACCTTTTCTTACTTTCCTGTGCCATGGTTCATTTTGAATGCAAATGCTTCTGATCAAAGAGCTGTACATTTTATTGGTCTGTAAAGTGCCATGTGCATGACCAAAGATATTGAAAAAACATCATTGCTTACAGATAGATTTGCTTTATTCAGTAGGAGTTGAATTCTGGAATTGCAGCTATCAGTAAGATGACATTTACTTGTTCCTTCTTAACCTGGCCTGCTCTGGAACTGTAAATCTTCTTGTTCCTATTGATCTTGGGGTTAGGAGTGACTTTTCCATAAAAACTGGATAGGTGATTGCCTAAAACCACAAACAGTGGGTAAAGTATAATTTGAGGGGCCTCAGAACCTTCTTAATCTCTGGGCCCCCTTCCTGTATTGTCCAGGCACCTTTCATGCATGTTTGGGCCTGATTTTTCTAGATTCTGGAATCTGGGCCCCGGAACTCTGGCCCATCAGATTTGTGAGCCCAGAACTGCATTCCAGGGTGTTCCAGCTTACTTTAACCCCTGGCCACAAATCATGATAAATATCTCTATTTAGTGATTGTTTGTTGTGCCTACAAGAGATGACTGTTTTCTACTTTTCTTCAGATAGCAGAAATTCTCCAGAACTGATGCTGGCAATAGATATCTCTTTATATTGTTTTGAAGAATTCAGATCAAATACTGTCATTCACCCATTTCCTCAAATGGCAGTTCACACAGTCACATAAATGTTATGTATTAATGCCTCTCCTGCTATGTACAGGGTCTTCCGTCATTGATATTTATCCTCTGACCCGGATGATACAAGACACCAAACAGGTTCCACAAACACATGAAAGAAACATCAATGTACTGATTTACAACAGGGCTTTTCATCAAGTTCTTACTGTCTGCGCTGAATCTATTGTGAAGGTGAGCATAAACTTGCACCAGTTAAACTGGGAGAGAAAAGTCATATTGCAGTTGCTTGTATCACAGATAAAGTGTTGAGCAGTTAGGCAAGAGTTAATAGTGTTTATTATGCGAGCCATCATCTTTGTAGCTATTTTTATATTGTAATTCTCTAGGGAAATGGTAATCAATGTTAAATAAGCCATTTAACATCACAACAGCGTTATTTTTCTGAAGTGATCTTTTCTGCTGAGCTGCAAAATCAGTGTAATTAGTTTCATCTTTCACATTAGGCATTAGAAAGGTGCATAGGGGAGTGGGAGATGCTGGTATTGTTGGTGAATTCCTTTTTCTTCATTTGGGTTGGTACCTCCTTCACTTACAGGAATGGTTCTTGGTATATAAATTTAATTCAGTCTGTGACAATGGTCATTGGTTATTTAGTGGATGTAAAAAAGCTGTTTAATGTGTGTGTGTGATAAGAATGCTATATATCAGCAGTTTACTCATGTACACATATTAGACCTCGATTCAGAAGCATATCCCTAGTCAAGGTACCAGTCTGGTATCTGAGTATATTGCTACTCAAGGGCTTCCTGAATTGGCGCTTAAATTATGGGGATTTTTGTAGAGTGAACTGCAAATATTTTTTTTTCTAGGTCTGGGAGCTAGAATCCGGACATCAAATATACCAGATTGAAGATGCCCATGGGCCTAATGTTGAAGTGACCTGTGCAGCAATTGATAAAAATGGATTTCACCTTGCTACTGGGGCATGTGATGGTAAACAATTAAATAACCCCTACCATCCTATGATCTCTCTGTAGAATGGGATACTATGTTGTGACCAGGGCTGTGAGAACAGTCTGTTTGGTACCCACCTGCAACCACATTAGATAGGAGTTCAGTTTCAAGAAGCATCTGCAAACCTGGACTAGTGCTGTTTTGTTTGGCTCTGGCCAGTCACCCCTTTTTATTAAAAGCTTACATGAGTAGCAGTAAAGTTGAGACATGATATAATATTACAAAAAAGCCAGACTAAGCTTCCCAGTGCAATGTTGACTCACCTATGTGACACATTTACCTCTTTGAGTATGTCTACACTTTGAGCTGGAAGTAAAAATTCTAGCTCTGGTAGACATAGCTTAGCTAGCTGTAATCAAGCTAGCATCTTAAGAGTGTAGCCACAGCAGCAGAAGGGGCTTCTGCCTCAAGTACATGCCTAGAGAATGGTATTTGCAGCAGCTAGCTTCTTCTCCCCTTGACTCTGCCACAGTGACACTTATTTTAACATGCTGATTCAGTCTGTGCTAGTGCAGATATGTCTCCTCATGCTGGTATTTACACCTCCAGCTCAAAGTATGGATGTGCCTCTTTTGTGACAGGGTTTCTGTGTCCCACTTCCAGGCAGAGAAGGGAGAGGTTAGTAAGCTTCCTTGCAGTACAATAAAAATACCTGACTGTCCTGAAAGGAGTATGCAAAATGCCAGGCTTGGAAAGAGAATCACCGCTGAATCTAATTTGGGAATAGAGCCTTTGAAAGGTGATTTGAGGCTTTATAAGAAATGGCCATTGGTTCTGTCTGCTTGGCTTCTAAGTCCAAGAACCTCTTTCCCTCAGTACTGAGGAGCTAGAGCTGATGGGCAAAAGCCTATAGTCATCTGCACTGGACTCAGGGGCCTGTTCTACAATGTAATATCTTCTCTGAGAAATCTGGAATAAATACCCTGAGTGTATCTAAATGCATAAACCCTGAAGCTGACTGGACTTAGTCCTGCTGTGTCAGCAACATTCTGACTTACATTGCCTGCAGTGAACAATATTACAATAAATAAGGGTAACACAGAATCAAATACTTGAGGCAAATACATTGTATGTGCAGTGTGACAGTTAAATTTGCTGTTAGAAACCTTGATAGCTTAGCATTCTAAAACCTGTAACTAAAGAATGCTACATCAAAACATATAGGAGCTATGGCAGCATGTGTGCATACTCCAAATTCAATTGTTCACCACTTTAAATATACCAATGTGACCTTCTTCAAGCTAGACATGCATTTCTCTTCTCAAGGAAACCTTTAAAACAAGCCAAAGTTTGAGTTTCTAACTCAGAGTGCTATTGAAATGCAAGAGCAGAATTAGGATAGGAACATGTGGGCTAAGAGGGGGGTTGTTTTGGGCTTCTCTTTTTTTCTCTCAATTTTGTATAATTTAAAAATAGCAAAAAACAAGTTTGCTCAAATGTTCAAAAAATTGAATTATTGTGGGTTTAAGCCCAAACATCAATATCTTCAGCCCAGAAGACATTTTGATAAGAAAATTCTGAACAATTGGAGAAAAGCAGTTAAAATGGGAAGTGGAACTCAGCTTTATGGCTATGTCTAAACCTAAAACCTTAGTTCAGACTTGCTTAGTCCAAACTAAATACTTTGAAATTACTGTAGTTCAAACTAAGCACATTTTTTAGTTCGAGCTAACTCTTAGTTTGAACTAGCTGCACTTTTTTTAGTTCGAACTAACTTTTTAGTTAGAACTAAAAAGTGTGGCTAATTCAAACTCAAAGTTAGTTTGAACTAAAAAAAGACATGCTTCATTCAAACTAACCACTAGTTCGAACTTACTTAGTTTGAACTAGCATGTCTACATTGTGCTAGTTCAAACTAAAAATGCAAATTAGTTCAAACTAACCAGCCCAACTAACTAGTTTGAACTAAGCTTTGCTTAGTTTGAACTAAATTTTTTTTAGTTCAAACTAGGCAAAGCCTAGTGTAGACAGGGTTCAAATTAGTTTGAATTAAGGCTCTTAATTCAAACTAATTTGCTAGTATAGACATAGCCTACAGGATTTGCCAACTTTGAACATCAAATTGCATATCTATACAAAGTTGGCATATTTTTCCAGTGGTCAACTCCTCATGTAGCATATTGCATATTAATTTGAGATTGTATGAGAAGGCCTCTCAATTAATTTACCAGACCTGCACTGAATTCTACAGTAATCTTGAAGAACTGACTAGTCAAGTCACATGGCTGCATAATTCTCAAACTTCAGGTTTTTTGAAATGTCTAGAAATGCAGCACCAAGTAAATTTTAGGAAGGTCCAGAAATATACCAGGTGCCTCTTGGGAAAAAAAAAAAATAAGGTCCCTACCATAAAACCTGCAGGCTAGATTAATTCCACTTGAGCATCCTAGCATTTATTTGCAGTGTTTAGTAGAAATACTTTGCCCACAGGCACAGGGGCTACTCAGAATGAGAAAACTGTTGTCATGAGGAGCTGCTGGCCCTGGCAGGGGTAGACCCCAGCTGGTAGATGCTTCTTCAATGTGTGTGTCAGCTTTTTCTACTCCTTCATTCTGAGACACAGTCTGGTAGTGAGCCAGGTCACTCTCAACCTTGATGTTCCCTCAGATCAGAGTCTCTCTGTATGTTGGCTACTTTTCTTCCCTTTTGTGGGCTTGGCACAGAAGCAGGAAACTGAAAACAGGTATGAAGAAACAGAAAGATGGTGATCTGTCTGATAAATCCTATATAATCATGCTTATTGAGAGGAGAGGTGAGGGAGTGGAGAATCTATTCCACTGTTCTCCTATTTAAGCAAAATACTGTTATATGCCCATCATCAAGAAAAGAGGCCACCTTTCACAGCAACCCAATTTAACACTCTCGTTGACTTCACTGGGCTATGGATCAAACCCTAAGAGTGCTTGGTTGGAAGTGTTTGTACAGCATGTATTCCTGAAATCAAATATGTTTATTACTAGAAAAGCTGAATATCAAATTTACATGATTTGAAATGTGAATAGACCCTGTAAGCAGACTGTGTGTCCTCCCCACAGGATATTTCTGAAAAATATCTTAAGGTTAGGGCCTTTGTAAAAGCAACAGTGCTGGTCAGGGGCCCATTGCACAAACTCACGTAAATAAAGTCCCTGCCATAAAGATCTTACATTTGACTTGGAAACCATTCAGACAGCCCATGCGAGAAATGGAAGGAGGGCTCATTGAGCCCCAAGGTAAGTCATTTCTAGGGTAGAAGATTTTAGCAGTGTTTAGAAAGGGAAATCACACTGGTCAGGTGATGGAATATCTGTAAGAGATCCTTATGTACACACTTCCTGCCAATCCCCCATAGCAGATAGACTAATTCATAAACACCAGGTATTCTGACCATATGCATCTATGAAGCAGGATTAAAATATCAAACATCAGACTTGTAGATGCAGCTGTATTTTTCTTTCTTTTTGCTATTTGGGACTCGTCAGGTTTCTGAGTGGAAAATACATGTTTCATGTTAACATTTTTTGTCCTTGTGTTTCTTGCCTTTGCATATTGTTCAGGAACAATGAAGATCTGGGATTTTGGAAGTGGACAGGAAATTAAAGCTTTGCCTGTTGCAAATGAGAGCAAAGATGACGAGCAGTGGCTGCTGCAGCTAGTGTATCTGAGGGCTAGTGAGAGTCGGCATGTGATCCTGGCTTTGGAACACAGCGGGAAGATCAAAATAATTCAGGTTTTTGATATCTTATGTGTGACTTCATTCATTCTATAATTTCTAATTGTGACATTTGAACAGACAACTTTCATAGATCAATAGACAAAATGTGCAACCGTCAATGTAAAGTCATTTTCCAGTATGTCACCAAAGTAATTCTTTAATAATTGAAGTGTAAGTGTGTTCAGTGTTCCATGCCTAGATTTTCAGAATTCTGTTCACTATGCTTTTTCCATGTGTCCACTACATTGGAATATTAGTATTTTTCTCATTGCAGTTAGGCTTGGGGGGGGGGGTTACCTTTCCTATCTCTCAGTCATTTTGCTCACTGAATTAGAGCCAGAGTCTACTGTTAACTTGCAGGATGTGCATAACTTTACTTATTGAAGTAAATGGGAATACTCCAGTGAGTAGTTATTCACACTTTCATGTAGTTATAGGATCAAGCACAAAACTAAAGAATTCTTTCCCTTCCCCTGTTCTTCAGAAGCTAAAATCAGAGGCTCCTGCTCTCCCTTTTGATGACATGATGTGATGGAAATGGCATGATCTGAACCCTGCATAGAGGGGCTGCAAAGGGGTATACAAAAGTGGCTCTAGCTCTGTGGTTCCCTGCTGCCTCTTGAGTTGTTGCAGTGAAGCTCTCTATCCCTCTTAGCAATCAGCTTAAATAGCTTACACACATACACACACACACACTTTCTTATTGAACCTGGATGAGATTTCCATAACAAAGTTGTATATTGTGGTTATTATAAATATGAAATACAAAATGTTTGGAAGAATAAGCATTTATCCAGCCCTCTTTGTCTCGCAGACTGTTTCGATGGGGGAGACTAGCTGATGTCTGGAGCTGCTTTACTAACTAACCTTGTACTATGGAATTTGAAATAATCAGTTCAATCAATTTAATATTTTTGATTAATTAAAGAAACTCTAAATTTAATTTACTGTTTAGTTAAATGTAGCCACATGAGCTACGTTTTCCTGTTCTTCCCTGATATTACTGTGAACCAAATTTAAATCCAAAAGATGCTAAATTACACTGTTTAGTAGATTAGCGTGTCTTATCGTAATGTTTTTTCCAGTTTGTTCTCATTTACTGTACTGAAATGGTTTAAAAAAGGTAACACCCCTCTTCAGTAGTGCTTCATTTTTGAATATAAGGTCTCTGCAAAAAGAATATTTAAGCCAAGCTATATTTTAAATAACATGGAGTCTGTCCTAAAGCCAAAAAGTAGAAAAATAGACAATAAGGCAGGATGCTAGGTAGTGGAGTATGTTCTATATGTGGAGAAAGCTGTTAAGAGAACCCCCATTAGCAACTAGGCACAATGGGCAAGAACCAGAGACTCAATTTCAGCCTAAATTCTAAATTTCCCTAGATTGAACCATCTTTGGTGGCACACCAGGGATTGCAGTGAGGACCTCTGGAACTAAATATATAAAGTGCTACAATTTGAGTTGAAGAGCCAAAAGGATGTAGTATGGGGTGTGCTGGACTCATATCCTCTGTGGATCATCACAGAGAGGGGACCCGTAATGCACTCTGACTAGTGGAGTACATATGTGATTTGATAATTGTATATTTTCATCTTTGGTTAAATGGATAATTTTTCTAGGGTAATGAAGGTGAACCTCGTCTGACTGTTACATGGGAGCTCCCTGAGGCTATGTCACTCGTTCTGCAAGGAAATCCAGTCACATCTCTAAAACTGAGTCCCAATGCCAGGAAGGCAAATGGATTTTTTCCAGATGTTCGGCTGTTGTCTGAGACAGGTCCTCAGAATAATAAAGAAACCCAGGTGAGAACACTTCTTAAATATCCACATCGTTTACAAAAGATCAGGTAGCAAGAGATTTAAATGCAGTATAAAAGCAAATATTCCAAACTCTCCACTGCATTGAAGTCCAAAAATATTTTATTGTAGGGGGTGACTATTTCTAAGAGTTTTAGTTGCATGACACCCATTGATTATTAAGAAATAAATTATTACTCTGATTAAATATATAAGCATTGCATTGACAATACTCTTCCGACTACTACAGTACAAACTGGCAATATTAAATCAATATTTTTGAATGAACAGCTCTGCTGCAATATAAAACACTTTGTCAATATTAATGAACAACAACAAAGGGAAGAAGAGAATAGCATGTTTTAGTTATTTTAGATGATGGCAGTTAGATATAGAGAAACTGAGACTTGCACAAGGTCAAACAGCAAATCTGTGACAGACCTAGGGCTAGAAACCAGATGTCTTGACCGCTTATCCCTGTGATCTAGCCACCCGATGTGACCTTCCATTCTGTATGACACAGCCATTGTGACATGAGTTACCTGTATTCTTCTCATGAAACAAGACACACTTAACATAGATTTGTCAATTGATGAACAACTGCCAGAATGGTGCTTTAGCTGCTCCACCTTCTATCATAATAACCCAAGAACAAGGGGACACTCAATGTAACAAGAGGGTGGCAAGTTTAAGACCTATAAAAGGAAATTCTCCTTCATGTTTGTGGCTAGACTATGAATTTATTGCCACAGGAAGTTTTTGAGGCCAAGAATTTAGCAAGATTCTAAGGGGGATTGGCTGTCCGTAGGAATAACAAAAATCTTCAGAGTTATTCTTAATAGTTAATGACAACAGAAAAAGGATTATTGGAAGGAATATAAAACATCCTGCTTCAGGGGTTAAACCAGTCTCAAAATATTAGAGATTAGGATAAAACATTCATGAAGGCAGATTATAGCACAGCTGCCAGCTTTATGATTTTTTTTTTCACCTTCTTCTGAATTGTTTGGTGCTAGCCAGTGTCAGAAACAATAAGCCTGACTTAATGATCTGTGACTCAGATCCTGTATTTCAGTTCTAGTGCAATGAAATGCACTGTTCAGTTGCTCATGTGAATTGTCTTTGGATATTTGTGATATGTTAATGTGTTAAGCATTGTTAACAAGTTACTCTAAACCATTAATATGGTGTAATACATATTCTAATACTGACAATACTAGTTGCAAAGTGTATCAGTTCAAGTGTGTTCATGCTGGTGCATTAGTGTATTGTGCAAAAAGCATAATGCAGAGGGGGAAAAATTGATCCTGTATCTAAAGCAGAGTTGAAAACCAGACTGGGTGCTCCTCCAAGTTCTACCAAGAACTTCCTAAGTGATCTTGAACATGTATCTCCCCAAAAAATTGGCAAAAGACTACTTAAAGCAGTGGCCAGATAAAAAGTCAGCATTTCCAAAGATTTGCCATATGATTGGACTCTGAGATACCAAGTGTTCCCTCCCACTTTATCCTCAGACCTTAGAAAAGGAAATGACTGTGGGATCTCAGGTACCTTGCTACCTTTTTTAATGACCACAGTTCTTACCTCAAAGGGAGGTTCAGATCTTTTAGGGGAAGACATTAGACACTTTGGACCATGTATTAATACTAACATGAACCCATGTGAACAGAGATACTTTGTAACTAGTATTGTCACTATTTGTAGAATAAGCATTGCACCATGTTAGTGGTTTGATGCAACTTCTTAATGTGCTAAGCATTGTTAACACATCACAAATATCCAAAGAAAACTATCAGTGAGAAAAACTGAACAGTGATTTGCATTGCACAGGAATTGAGATCCTGGAATGGCAAATATCACAATGTATAACTTAATGAAAATGCATTCAGTTTACAGCTATATCCAATGCCATCTTTTGTACATGACACATCTGTTGAAAACATTTCAGTAGTAAATGTCGTGTTCTTTCTAGTGAATGTTTTCTTTATGCTTCCTCCAGAATTTCCTACCCGGTGCAGAAATGAAGTGCTTTGATGTGTTAAAAGTAGAAGGCTACAGCTTGGTAGCTACTGGAAATGCAGCTGGCACAATAATCTTGTGGGATTTCGAATCTGCCACTGTCAGATACTTGTAAGTAATACTGTTTATGACAACTATGATAATATCCTGCAATGCTGTGGATACACCTTATAAAATTAAGTTATATCTTATAAAATATTTTGGGAATACATTGCATTGAAAATGCAAATGTTCATGTAATATTGTGGAATTGTACAGAATGTCTTTAGGAGGAAATACAAGCTTAATAAGATCTCTGGAAGATGTTAGGACTTCAGAGGACTTTTTGGATAATATATATGATATAGTGAGAGTGGCCCTGCTTTTAGCAGGAGGTTGGCCTAGATGACCCCATGAGGTCCCTTCGAACCCTATGACTCTATGATTCCACATCAACGTGAAGGAAATGCAAGTGACCAGCCAGGAATCCATCCTTTTGATGCTGCACTTTGAGCAGAGACCTATTTTTTCGCTGATTATCTATTCACAGTCTCTTCAAAGAACTAAACTGGATAAATGAGTGACTCACAAAGTCCTGGGTTGTTCTCATTAGGAACAAAGAGGGTATGTCCACACGTCTTTTTTATTTTGAAATAACACTAGTTATTTCAAAATAAAAAAGGTTAGGTCCAGATGACATTTTCTTATTTTGAAATGGCGGACTCTGTCATTCCGAAGTAAGAGGCATCCTTTTGAAATGCCTTAAACCTGGTATGGGTTCGAAACAGCTGTTATTTCAAAATGGTGGCAACTGGTTGGTGGCAACATGGCCCACAAGGGGCCATGTTGCCAGACTTGCCAGAGTGCCCCTCTCCTGAAGCAAAATAGCATGTCCACACATAGGACATGCTATTTCGCTTTCAGGGTTTCCCTTATTTTGAACTAAATTTTTTTTAGTTCAAAATAAGTGGTTTTGAAATAAGGGTTTTACTTTGAAATAAGTCATTTCGGAATGACTTATTTCGAAATAAAACCTTATGTGTAGCACTGTTCCCTCTAAGCTGCGCGCGTGTGCGCGCGCACACAGGTCATGAAACCTGCGCACACGACAAAATAAAGTGCGCACAAAAAAATTCAATAGTGCTAATACTGGTGCTCACAAAGAAATGTCTTTGCACACACAAAGAAATTGTTTGTGCACACAGTCTACGAGTCAGTAGAGGGAGCATTGGTGTGTAGACATAGCCAGTGTGTGGTGAATTTGAATGCACTGGGAAATTCTTGAGTGGTGGGGTTTTGAAGGACTCCTGCCAGAATCCATTTTGGAGCCAGGGATCAATTTCAATAAGGAGATAAGACAATGAATAGGTGAATTTACCTCATGTAAAACGGTAAGGGCCTAAGTATATTTAATCATGTATTTGATGGTTCATACAGATGCATGTATATCATATATTAGCTAAGTTCCAAAGGGACACGCGTGTAAGTCTAGTTCAGTAAAACAAACAAGGAGTCCTGTGGCACTTAAAGACTAACACATTTATTTATATAAATTTATAAATAAATGTGTTAGTCTTTAAGTGCCACAGGACTCCTTGTTTTTTTTTTTTACATATTAGCTAGTTATTTATATAAGCAATTGCATAATCAGTATAGATGTAGGCCTAATTTATTTTGGTGCATCATGCCTTGTAATCTCTTTTGGGAAACAGCACATGTGATGGGGAGCCTCAGGGCTTGGTTCATCCTCTCATACCCCAGCTCAGAAGAAGGCAGTGGAGAAGGTGCTCTAAGCTGCCTAGAGTGGCTATGTGAAACACAGAGAATCAGGACCCAGCAGACTAGTATAAGAAGACCTGAAAGGGCAAAATGAGATCAGTTCCTTGCTACAGCTGGTAGAGTGTGGGTGGTGTGCCTGGTTGACTGAGAGAGCTCACAGGACTTTGGACACAGCAGTGCTGGCAGAGACCGGTGGGAGCAAGAAAGAACTCTGAGCTAGTGGCTGGGACTCAGCTAGCTCCAGGCCTGAAGGGAAGGGTGAAGAATCATAGCAACAGTGTACTATAATAAATGTAATATGCATGGAAGTGTATGATAAATCCTATATAAATATCTTTCATTTCCAGATATAAAACTGATGAGGCCCATCAAAATGTTATTGCTCAAGTATCTGGAGTCAATGCTCTACTATTCCTTTTCCGGGGTGCCTTCTCTTCCAGGTAACTGAATTGCATGCATTGCATTACAGATTTTACTCTGTTAAACTGGAACGATTTTCCCCAGCACCACTCATTTACACCAGCATAACCTACAGCTGAAATGGGCTGGGCTAATAGTGTTTGATTAATCCAGTCGCAAGTCCAAGTTGGTGATTAGCTTTCCTATTACTTGTTCAGTGTCTCCTACATGTTGATCCTTATGTGTGAGATGCCCTGTCTATACTACTTCAGTAAGCCACCTCTCCTTCCTCTTTCAAAAGCCTCCTAAGCCTGACTTCTGCTCCATAAAATTTAATATAAAAAATGTATTTAAAACTAAAAACTGCTCCCTCTTCTAGTTTAGCAGTGGCTCTCTCCTCCTTTTAACCTGTTTTGTAGATTGTAAACTCTTTAGAGCTGGGCTGTTTTTATTTTTGTGACTTGTACAAACCTGAAGTCCATAGTCAGCTCCTAATAAACAATGGTAGCGGCAGGCCACGAGTCCTTAAAAGTTAACTGGGAGTTGACATATACAGGACAAACTCTGGATCTATGGGGTCACACAGCCCCCATACCTACAGTGAGGGGCTGTGTAAATGTGCATAGAATAGTATATTATATACATAGAGTACTCTATATATATATATGTATAGAGACAGAGAGTGTACTCACAAGCATGCATTTTCTAATGTATGTTCATGGCACCTGGATGGCTGAAGGACTTAATTTGGATTAAATACTTATGTAATATTAAGGAGTTAAGCAATTTTAAGTAGCTTTATATCCCCTTGAATCTGTAGGGTGGTTTGTGGTCTTGTCATTTAAACTCTTAAACCTGCTTGCTTACTTACTACACCTAAATGTGCCATAACCACAGAATAAATGATAATCAGCCTTTCAATCTCAAACCTTAGTGATAACATTTTGGCCCTTTCTTTTCAAAAAGATCCAGGTAAATTAAAATCAATGCAGTGACTGATTTTCACTGTTTGCACTTCTTCTGTATCAGGATATATTATGAATGTATCTAAAAGGTCAGTTCTTGCAATAATATTGAATCATACATGTTTCACATAGGCTGTATTTTCTGTGACCTATTTCTGATTAAATAGATGCTTATTACTATTATTAGACATACATACAAAAATAAATTTGAAGAATACTGCTAAGCTTGCAAAGTCAAGCACTCAAAGGTTAAGTAGTGCCAGGTCTAAGGTGGCTCCCTTCATGCATTCGGATGGTCTTCAATTACGTGATCACATTGATCACATACCACTTGTTCCATAGGATCCATGCTTCATTCAGTGTACTGGATGAATGAATGAATGAACTGATTTTGTTTTATCCCCATTATTCAAAGTGTGTCTCAGGCTATATTTATTATACACTATCAAGCCCTGCTTTTCAAATAGAATTATTAATTTCCTCATCCACATTTTTTGTGGTGCTCACCACTAGCATCTTAGTCCTTCTCAGACATTATTTTCACATGTCTGTGAGATGACAAGGTATTATTATTCTTATTTTATGGGTGGAGAATCGATGTACAGAAAGATAAAAGCCAAAAATATCCACTAATTCTGAGCGTTCAATTTGAGACCACTATCATCTGATTTTTTTTTTAGTGCTTAGCATTGTTGTATTAATTTCAGTTGCAGCTGTGAGTGCCC
Organism: Podocnemis expansa; assembly: GCA_007922195.1. Classification (NCBI taxonomy): domain Eukaryota; kingdom Metazoa; phylum Chordata; order Testudines; family Podocnemididae; genus Podocnemis; species Podocnemis expansa. The sequence continues at coordinate 17,374,565 of ML681972.1, read as the reverse complement.
AGCACTTCTTCAGATCAGATTATAGGTTCTCAAAAAGGGCATCCAGAAAATAAGGAACACACATTTTAGTGATCACTTGTGAAAAATGTTTGATTTGAGAGTCTTGCCCAGCATCACACAAGAACTCTATGTCATACACAGAAATAGTATCTCAGTCTTTAGGACAGTATTCAACTGCCTTACCAGTGAGATTTTTCTTTCCCTTTCTTGTCATTCCCTGCTTCATTCACCACACATTTGCAACTTCTGCAATGGTCTCCTTCATTACACAGCCTTGATCCACTCCCAGTGTAAGTCCACCCAGCTGCATGGGCAGTCTCATTTTTGAATGCTTGTCTTTGCAACCGAGAGGGAAAGGACATGTTGGCAGTTGGTTTCATAGAGATTTGCTGGCAAAAAATAGAAGCATTGTGAGACTCAAGGGCTATGTTCACACAGCACTCTTATTTCGAAACAACAGAGGTTATTTTGAAATAAGAATTCTGCTGTTCACACGATGCACAGTTCTTTCGAAACAACGGGAAGCCATTATTTTGAAACAACTGTGTTGTTTCGAAACAAGTTAAACCCCATTTGGGGGCAAAACAACCTTGTTTCAAAACCCTTGTTTCGAAACAATGCGTGTGAACATGTTGTTTCGGAACAAGGTGTTCCGAAACAACATTTCAAGGGCTGCCCCCTCAGCACCCTGGCCAGGGTGCTGAGGGTTGTCCCTTGGCCGGTGCCTGCAGCCCTCTCCGGAAGCAAAACAGCACGTTCACAGTGTGAACATGCTATTTCGTTTCCTGCCTTTTCCCTTATTTCGAAATAACTTTTTGTTAATTCGGACTAAGTTATTTCGAAATAAGGCATTATTTCGATACAAGTTTGTTTTGACACAAGTTGTATCGAAATAATGCCTGTGTGTGAACACAGCCAAGGACTTTAGGCTCTATTTCAAGCTATGGAGTGGAGTGTGCTCTGGTGAGCACAAACTCTTCCGCCTGTTCCCAACAAGCAATACCTCTTTATTACCCTGTCCCCTCCAGCCTTTCCTCCCGCAGTCTTGTCTCTTTCACATCCCTGACACTTCATCCTAATCACTTTGCCTGACAAGTCCTAATTTCACCCCTCTGGACTCCTTATCCCAGTCCTACTCTGTTCTCCATTCCCAGTGCCCATACGCAATTACTCGTAATTCCAATTTTTGCCCTGGCATTCCCAGTTCACACACTTACTGGCTTCTTATCCAATCTGTCTCTTCCTCTGCCCCCATTCCCACTGGCTCCCCATCTGTTTACCCAGCCAGATCTGGTCTCCCTTCTGCGGTTTGAATCAGGCAGCTTCCTTTTCCATGATGATTAGGTCCAGCAGTGACAGTCATCTAAAGCACAGGCAGGACAGGCATCTTGCTCTCAGGTTCAGGTGTCCAGCCAAGATTAGTAATAGCAGGGAGATCCCTGTTCACCACCTTGCTTCTCTTTGTGCAGGCCAGCTATGTGCTTCTGCTCTTTTTGTACCATCACAGGGAGATGCCACTATAATGCAAAATAATTCCAAAAAGTGTAAAGAGGGATTAGGGTCATGGCTCTGTCCACTGGCTTTCTCCCGTAGACATGCTGCTAAAGCTGAGCCAATATGAGAGAAGGACAAACTGCCCCAGTGGAAAGGGAATAAGAGTGGCCATTGCTATGAGGTGTCCAGCCGTCATGGACCTGCTAAGATGAACGAAGCCTGCACAAAATAACTCCCAACATCATCTTCCACTACCACATACTCTTGTAATATAATACCTCTTGAATGTAGTTTTATGCACTTAACTCAAAGCTAAGTGGAGCATCAAACATGCAATACACACAAACTTGAACAGTCAGGAAGCTTGATCTCTCTCCTTACTTAAAAAAATCAATAAAGAGAAAACTTAGTTGACTGCAAACGCGCTGATCTTCATGCAGCTGCATTTGATGAAAATCAGTGCAGATTCTGGCTTGACAAGTGTTTAATTATGACCTTTGCAGATCTTGTTCATGTATTTAAGTCACTGTCTAAAACTATTGAAAACTTAAACCCTAAACTAAAGTGTCAGGATTTTCTCACATGAAAGCTCATGCAGTAAGTCAGTTTGTTAGTCATTAAGTGCCACAGGATTCCTTGTTTGTTTTCTGAACTAGACTAACACAGCTACTCCTTTGGTATTTGAGATGCTGCTTTTTCCTTCAATTGCACTGACTATTATTAATTATATCCCATTATTATATGACATTATCTCTGAGCATGGCAATAGCCACCTATATTTTATTACGTGCCATCAGTCATATCTCCGGATTATTTTTCCATGCAGGAAACATAGTCACTTCTCCTCCTCTACTTTATCCCTGGCAAGTGACATGACAGCCACCCGGGATACAGAAGGCAGCCACGTGAGCCTAATCAAGGTGTGTTGACTGGTTGGTTTCCACCTCATCCAAACTAAATTTTTATATAACAGCTGTAAAAAAAAAAAGAAGAAGAAGAAGCCAATGGTTTATTGAGACCAGGGTGCTGCCACTCAGAGACCCCATACTCCACAGATGTCTGATTCATTTTGCTTCTCAGACTAGAGGGCAAGCCCAGAAAAAAAATGATTTCCATAGCAATGAATATGAGATTTGGGAGTGTGCATCATTCATCTGCCTGCTCTATGATACATGACGTGACTGATAACAAAGATCTTGCAGGGGTCATCACCAGCATTTCCTGCTTGGAGTGGGAAGGATAGAATACAAAAAATGAGGAAACAGGGATTCCCTAGAATGAAAGTTGAATAATGGGGCCACATCTGTATTGTAGGAAAACTAACACTGATGCCACGAATAGCTCTGGCATGTTTTAAAATACTTCCTTATGAAGGCTGAAGCAATATTTTTGAAATCTACTATATAGATTCCAGCATATAGATAAGAATAGTTTCATTAGCACTAACTTCGTGGTTTTAGGTAGTTTATCCTGCCCTTTTCTGTCAGAATAGTGCTGGAGCTGCAGAGCATGAAAGGAAGGGTTGGAAAGTGGAAGAAAATAGGAGAAATTCTCAGATGGGGACTCAGAAATTTCTTTAAAAATATCTACTGTCTCATAATTTTTTCAGCCTGTTTTTCTCAACACATTATGAGCATTTTTAAAATTCCTAATTGGTGTATGCATGGTGTAGATCTGCACACATGAGTGAAACCACTGAGGTGTAAAACACAGAGACACAGCAGTAGGCCGTGGTTGTGAAATGGGTCCCAAGGAGCTAGCACCTGAAGATACACAGACCAGTAAATATTTACTAGACTGAGGAGGCCAGTCCTCTTCTATAACCCCTGAAGCACCCTCACTTCCTAGTCTCTCAAGTCCATCCTGACTCACTGAAATCTTCTACACCCCCTTCTCAACAGATCCTCTCTAACAACTGGGTCCACCCTACTATACCCTTCAGTGGGTTCATGTTTCTGTTGTTGACAGACCCAGATAAATTGACATGGAATGAAGGTTGGAGGCAATGCACATGTCCATATGGTTGAGGCTATGTGAAAGCACTGATTTTACAGTGAAATGCCACCTCCCCAACCCCCAATTCCAGCAGAACTTTACAGTATGAGTGGAATTAAGATGCCATTGAAAGTAGCACTTGAGAGAAGCAACAAACAGAATTTGACTGAAGTCTTCAAAAAGAGGTGTGTGTTTGCTGAGATGAGGCATTGCTCTTTTGCTGGTTCTATCCATTTGTGCTCAAGGCAATGACAAGAACCAGTGGGAAGATATGTGAAGGCACCTAACTTCCATCCATGTGTACTTTCTGAAAATCTCCCCCATAAATTTATGTTCTCTCTGTGTGTGCATTCATTATTCCAGAAATCAATTAACTTAGTCCAGACTCTTCTTGGAACCTAGGAAAATACAAGCAGAAGTTCTACATATAGGTGTCAAGGAATTAGTTCATTCCTTGAATAATAACAGTTTAGAAAACCATTCTTCAGGCATGACAAGGTCTGGTGCTAACTCAGTTTCTGATTTATATCTTGTTTTCAGGAAGATGTAAAGAATGAGGATGGAGAGTCTTCAGCAACAGTAGGTATGGAATGTGTTGCTTTTCTTTAGACTAGAAGATTTCCAGGTTGGTTGAAGAGGAAAGGATGTTTAAACCTTGAAGAAAAGTACATTTTTTAAACTGTCAGCCTGTTGTCAGAGAGGTTTTAAGGAGATGTGTAGAGTGATCAGTTAAGGTGCACAGAACTGCCAAGTGAGGGGCAGAACTGTGTTAAATAGCTGCTTGTGAGGGGCTCTGCAGGGAGCTGTCTCACAAGTGCCAGTGGTCAGTGAGCAAAGGCAGCAGGGGCAGAGACAGTGAGAAACTGGGGAGCTGAATATCATCCATATGCAGATGAAACAGATAGGAGCCTTTCATTGCATCCAGATGGCAAGTTGAATTTTCCAGTGGCAGGCCATGCATGGAATTGCAGCAGCATCAAAATAAAATGAAATTGGTACTGAAACTGGTTGCAGAATTTGGTGACAGCCAGTATTCATGGTCCTGCTAGATGGATGTCTCGCCGTATAACTGACACCAAGTCATTTTGTATAGGCCAATGAACCTCAGTGAAAGTGTTGACTGTCAGAACCCAGGAGGGTCAGGCCTGAGTTAATGACTTAGGAGTACAAGCAAAGGGACCATTAAAATAAAGCTCTTGATTCATGCACATATCTTTAGAAATAGAGAACAAAGGGAAAAATATAGAAGGCCAGATTATCAAGTGCATAGGAGGTAGGTTTTGTGGGTGGTTTTGAGAAGGATGGAACTCTTTCCCTGAGGCTATAGATTATCAGCAGTGCCATTCCCTGGCTACATCTGCTACTTGGGGGCTGAGTGGCCACTGCCCCTACCCTGCAATTTTCCTTCCTGATGGACTCTGACCAGTGTAAGACTCTTAAGGGAGCATGAGTCCTCTATGCAGGCTTTCTGAAATATGCCCTTGTGTTGTAGAAAGCGCTCTTTGCTCCTGTGTAGGGACGGTGTGGTTTGTCATGGAAAATGTCCCAAGAATAGTCCAGTATCTCCAAGTTCACCCAATTGCTCCTTGCCAGTATGGATGAAGTATTTTCACATGGGTCTTTGTTTTAGAATGGAGTTCCTTTTGTCAAAGTTAGTATTTTTCTCAGTGTTGTGCCATGGCTTTGTGTGTGAAGAAAGCACTGTCAAAACTAGGGCAAGAAGATAACAGGGTCAATTATGTTCCAAAACAGAAGGGGAAGAGACCACCACCAAGAAGGATGTGCAACCTTTTGAGATAAAAAAGTCAGCCTCTGGCTTCTCCAGAGCCAGAGCTGGACATAAATGCTCACCGGTACTGGCCTCTGCTCATGAAAATGGCTGTATCTATGTATGGACTATTGAGGTAATGTATTTGATTGTATTTGGGAAGGGGTTGGCAGACAAAGTAGCAGAAAATGCTTCACATCTTCAGCAACCTGATCTCACCCAACACATGCAATGGCAGAGTTTAAGGGCTTTTTGTTCTTTTCCCCACTGATCATTATTTCTATTTAGTGCTACTTTAACAGCTGTAGCAAAGGGAATGGGTAAGTGGAACAGGGGGAAAATCATGGCATAGAATAATTGGTGCAACAAGTGACTGAAAAGGTATGTAACTCCCTTGTGGTCTATTCTTTATCCACCTCCTCTGCCTTCTAAGACAGTGATGCTGTCACAGTGTGATGGGCAAGGCAGCATATTCTGATTCAGATATAAAGGAAATCTGTCCTCTTAACTGATTTTCCTTGAAAAATAATGTAGCAATAATGAGCGATGCGAATAGAGGGTCGGGTATAACATGAACATTGTGCAATCCAGTTGACATCAGGCGGGTTACAAGCCAGGGAGAAGTTTGATTCTAAGCGTCTAATTAAGATTTTATTGTAAAATGGTTTTAAAGAGACTTTAGAGATTTTAATTAACTGATATTCTACTTGCCAGACATAATAAAGCAGCTCAGGGTATAGTATTGGTATAAAATCTGACTAATGTGGTTTGCTGTTTACATAATGCATGAAAAAGCAAAGCAGCGGAAAATATTGCATCTGTTAATATAAAATATTTTTAGCTGCTTTGATTTTTTTCATGGATAATGCATAAAGGAAAGTGGAGTCTTTTTTTTTCACCTCCTCTTTTTGCTTTAGGGAGATTTACTCAGAGAAGTTTTGCCCTTCACAAAGAATCCTGCAATTTCTCTGACATCTCTGTGCACTGATATCTCTGCTAAAATGCTTTTGGCTGCTACCAAGGGTAAGTGACCATTTCTCAGTCACAGTTCTTATAACACTTTCTGGAAGTTGAAAAAGATCATTGCAAAAACATGCTGGAAATGTGACAATGAAGTGTCAAAGCCTGCCTCAAGCCTGCCTTTCTCAAGCAAACTGCATGAAAATCAATGAAAAGGGAGTATAAGGGCAGTGCCAAATTTAGGCACAAGCCAAGTAAGCCACGCCTGAGGACCTCATATCATGAGAGGCCTCTAAATATGTCAGAGACAACTAAGAAGATTTATTGTAATTGAAATTGATAACACAAATAAGACTTTTTGCAAGATGCATGTTAATTTAGTTTTTCGTTGCTTCTTTGCCTATGTTTATGTGCAAATATAAGTTTATCACTTATTTTCATTACCATTTCTATTACAATGTAATACACTTTTTTCTCTTTAATTTTTATGATATGTGGCCTTTAAATATTGACATATTTTAGGGCCTCAGAATGTCTTAATCTGGCCCTGTCTATGGGAGTAAAGAAAGCAGGTTAAAACCAGAAGCTAACAAAACAGCCACTATGGAAACTACTTTCAAGAGTGGTGTGTCATATTTTCAATACACAAAATCTCCCTTATACTCACCATCTATATTCCCTCATTTTAGACTAAGGGCAAAGATGAAGACTAAACGAATATCACATATTCCCCAGAACAGGCTGCAATAGCTAAAAGTAAATTGGTTGCCGTTATTGCATACAAACGGTTAGTTCTTGGACAGTGAAAACTTGAGCAAAACAAATGAGTCCTGTGGCACTTTTAAATCCTAACCAATTTAAAGACTAATAAACTTCAGTATAGAAAACTGACCTCAGTTTCATAAATAGCAGTGTGAGAGAAAAGACATTACTAACATCTCTGCTAGCAGCCCTTTGTCTGATCATTAATTTAATGTTTAGTGAACCTCAAAAGGTTGAATATGGCTTTCATTTGGCAAAGCATCCAAAAGTTTGGCTGCTTATCTGAAGCTTATCCAAACCTCTTGCATCTTCAGACTTGGCCTGGAAATCTTGGTCTCTGTCTGTCTCCTAAGCCAACAGCCATCAGGTACTTTCACTTCTGTTTTCAGTTGGATTTTCAACAGCAACAGAGTTTCTCCCAGTAATTCCATAATTTGTACCTTGCTGCTGGGCAGAGGTGAGAGTGGAAAAAGATTTTCCAAATATTTCAGAATTTCACAATGGTCTGAGGTTGGCACCAAGGTCATACTCCTGATTGCAATGGGGTAGTTTAGGTAGACACGGCCACACCAGCAGGACACTCACTAGCTCACTAAAAATAGCCAGGAGAACTCCACGGCATGGGCTTCAGCATGAGTCATGCAAGCAAACATACACTCAGGAAAGTCAGGTGGGTTAGTGCAACACATGTGAAGTTCACATCCATGGCATCCTCGCTTCTATCTTTGGTGAACTAATTAGAGTACAGCTGGCATGGGTATATCTGCACACGTGTCAAATCATACCTCTGGCTGCAATGTAGACCTACCCTAAAAATGGACAGAGGTTCAAGGGAAAACTTTGTCTCTAATCAATCTATTTGTGTACTTCAGCTATCCCATATTGCATAGGAAAGCAAGGAGCGCTATCTTGCCTGGATTGCTTCTGTTAGTCCACCTGATGCTGTTTGTTCCTCTTCTGTGACCCTCTCATACTTTCCCTGCTAGAGCAAAGTCATTTCTGGGGTGGGGCTGCCTACACTTCTCTTTGCCCAAGTGTGCAGTTCTAGACACTTAGATGTACCAAGGGTGACTGTATCCAGATGCCTCCTAGTGGGAGAACTGCAAAGCAGAGATTTTGGTGGTGATGGAGGAACCAGAACATGGGAAGAAAACTGGAGCAAGGAGCAGTAGCGGGACACTATGGCAAAATAAAAGCTTCCATTTCAGGGGTCACTCTCCCTTACCTTGGACTGTGTAGTCCACATGAGCACACTAACTTGGTAGAGTTTTTTTTGTTTTCATTATGTGTGGGCTTAATTAAACTATGTCCAGTTTGCCACTTTAAAATGAAAAATGTCATCCCTATGAAATTCGCTCATGTTTGGATCACGCCAGGGCTGGAATTAGGTGTTCTTGTGCCTGGGGCAAGCGGCCCCAAAGCATCCCTGCCCCGGCCCGGCCTGGGGCCCAATCCAGCCCCAGCTGGTGCCACGGAGCTGGATTTGTCCCCAGCCACTGCCAGCCCTGGCAGCTTCCCAGCCCGCTGGCCAGCTGGCTGGCTCCAGCGGCTTCCCAGCTGTTCAGCCTGGGCGGCTTTCCAGCTTGCTAAGTGGCCCGGGTGGCTTCCCTGCTGAGTCCCCTGGCTGGGCAAGTGGAGTGCCTTCTTCCTTTCCTCGCCACAGGCTGTGGGTCCCCAGTTGACCTGCTACCTGGCAGCGGTGGTGTGGCTGGCACAGGCTTCTCCCCCACAGCCCCCGAGCATGCATCTGAGCATGCTCAAAGGCATGGCAGTAGAATAAAATCTCTCAAAGTCTCAGCCCCATCCTCGTGCCCAGAAGAAAGTGACTTTGGGGCCAGGTAGGGTTTGAAGCTGTTGGTCCTGCTGGCATCCTCTAAAATTTGGCTCCTGGGGCTTTGCCTCAGTTGCCCCACCCTAGTTATGGCCCTGGACCACGCAGTTGGTATAACTGTTTAATAGCTTCTGTTTTTGTTGTTTTGTAATTATTCAAAATTCTTAGATGCTTTTAACAAAAAGTTAAATCTATGCTGTTAACATGACAGACTTCATAAATAGGCTGGAGATTAGTATTCCATCATAACATGTGGTCTAACATTTTCTCCATTGTATTGCTAATTAAATAGTTAAGTGGCCTCTTACACTATCCTAAAAACTAACTTTTAGTGCCCAGAGCCTTGGCTTGCTTCTATCTTGATCTGAGCTAGGAATCTAGGTAGCATATCTAGCAACCAATGGCACTTATAAAGACATTTGAACTGTTTTTTAAATGATCCTGGTTTTGTTTTTTAAACACAGAAGGGCATATTATGCGCTGGAATACTGGCTCATTCCTGGAAGATCCACAAGACAAAAACAAGGTAAAGAGAATGAAAAATTATTTTTTCCACCCAAATAATTTACCATTCACATGTGACAGGTAGAGAATAATTGAGTCACATTTCACTACACTGAGACCAGTTTGGTCTACTTTCTTCTCATCCACCAAGAGTAAGTTTGTGTTTTTGATCTGGATCATGTAGTTCAGACTATGGACAACATGAAGAAGAAAAGTAAAACATCCCTTATATAACCCATTGTGTTCAGTGTGGTTGTCACTGGGGATGAATTTAGCCTTCTGTCTTTATGCAGTGCTTCTAATATCCATTGCCTTCAGCCTGGGATATTATAATCTTAGCTCTTTTGAGTCTGAGGACAGCCTGCTTCATAAGGACACTATGTTGGTAACCATGCTAGAGTGTATAGCAGACTAAAACATGGCCAGCTATGTTGTTTCTTTGTTTTTCTCCCCTCAGCAAATAAAGCAGCAGCTCTACTGGCGAGCTCACTCCACCAAAGTGGTCAGCTTATTCTATGAGGAGGAGAAAAACCTGGTGGTGACAGCCTCTGTTGATGGTTCAGTCAGGTACAGACCTAGCTAATGCTTCTTATTGATTTAGCCTATGAAATTTCTTTTCCCAAAGCCCTCCTTTCTGCCTGACTCTTGTCTAGCTCAGAACTGAAATAGTTTGAGATCTATTTTGGTGAGAAAAAAGATCAGTTCTGCAGATGCACAGCTAATCTTTAGCTATAACACATCCAATTCCTCTCTGCCCCGTGCCCAAGGCCTTAAACACTTTTCTCCTTTTTAGCTTGAAATGTGCAAAGATTGACAGCCAAGTTTTTCTCCCAATTGTGTGAAATTAAAAAATTAAGAAAGGCCCTATCATTCTGGAAATTAGCTCCCTGTTTTTAATCCCACTTTAACTGTGTGAGTGCCTGCCAAATTAGTATGCCAGGTTATTTTGCCCTGTTTGTGGTATCTTGCTCATTTAACCATGACAGTCTATTGGTTAAATGGGTTGTAGTCTGTTATGCAACTTGTTCTTAACAAAAGAAGTAGATATCAAGTGTTTTAAACCAGGGGTAGGCAACCCCCAGCACATGTGCTGACAATGGCACCCAAGCCCATTCAGAATGGAATGCAAAATGCTCTGCAGTACGACAGAAATTGCCACTCCTACCACCAGAAGCCACTCTGGGCAGCTTCCTTCGAGTGCAGCTGGGACACAGGGGGTCCCTCCTTGCTTATGCCTCCATGTACCACAGAAGAAAGCTGCCCAGAGTGGCTGCTGTCTGTAGTGTGATGCTTCTCAAAGGAGCCACTCTAGATAGCTTCTTTTTGCAGCATGCCTGGGAAACCCTGAAAGGAACTGCTTCTTTTCATGGCATGCCTGGGAACCCATGTCCCTGGGCACACAGCCAAGATGAGCCAGTGTGGGTGACTTCTTTCTGTGACATACCTGGCAAGATTTCCAAAGGGATAGCCGTGTTAGTCTAGTCCAGCAAAAATAAAATAAAACAAGGAGTCGTGTGGCACTTAAAGACTAACAGATTTATTTTTCGCATGAGCTTTTGTGGGAGAAAATCCCACTTTGTCTTAATATGCAAATTAAATTCTGTGAAAGCAGAATTGAATCGAGACTATGAGTTCTTTTCCCGTTACAAAAGGTAATTTGACTTCAGGCTTTGAACCTAACAACTGCTCTGATTTGCTGTTATGGTATGACCTGATCCTATATTTTATACCCCCTTGCATTTATTTTCATTCCATTCTGTAAATTCACCCATCTTCGAAGCATCTGACAAAGTGGGATTTTCTCCCATGAAAGCTCATGCAAAAAATAAATCTGTTAATCTTTAAGTGCCACGCGACTCCTTTTTTTTTTTTTTTTTTAATACCTGGGAAGAGCTCCCACTTCAGCTGTGACGGCTGCTGAATTTTCAGGCAGCCACCACATTTTTTCAGCAGAGGCGGCCTCTGGCACCACCTGAAGCTTGGAGAGGAAGGACCACCACAGGGATCAGCAAAGCTTGCCAACCCCTGTTTTAAACAAATCAATGAAATCCAGGAAATTCGATTTCTTAAAAGCTGTTTTTTGTTGTGGTATGTGGATTTAAGGTATTTGAAGTGCTTTAACTCTTCTTTCCGTATTTCCAAATTTTTAGATTTAATTTTAGCCTTGATTGTAAATGTCTTATTGGTTTTTTTTTTGTTTTTTTTTTTAATAATTATAGCATTCTTCTAAGGTATTTCTACCTCTAAATTACTGCTATGTACTTCCAACCTTAACAATGATATTGTCTTATGACTACCATACTGTACTGGTCAGGAGGTTATAAAATTATATGATATTGTTCTAAAGGCACCTTTTCACTTTCTTTCTGTTTTTAAATATACCTGATTTTTCCATCTCTCCTTCTGCACCTCTAGACTCTGGCATGCATCAGATGGACACTATGTTGGTTATTTCGGACAACGCAGAGTGTTTGAATTATCAGAGTCCAGTGATTTGATATTGCCCTGTGATGTTAATGAATTTCCTGTTATAATCAAAGAAGACAGCAAGTACATGGAAAAGAAGCAGAAGTTTGAATATCCTCTGGTATTAGACAGGAAGAAGTAAGTTCATAAACATTTCTTTATTCCATGCATTGGGGACTAATAACACAAATAGCACAGTTAGAGAATACCTTTCACCTGAAGCTATAAATGTTGCAAACAAGACACACAGGGAGTCTCGTGGCACTTAAAGACTGACAAATTTATTTATCATATGAGCTTTCATAGGAGAAAATCGCACTTCGTCAGGTCCTTTGAAGTTACAGAATGAAGGAAATAAATGCAAGGAAGTATATGTCGTGGGATCCAGTCAGATGGAGTAGCTGGCTTGATAAGGTCCTATTATGAACCCCTAACTCAAATATTACAGGAGAAGCCCATGAAAGAAAACAATAGAATGCCACTGGTTATCATCTACAACTCCCAAGTCAGACCTCTGGAAGGACCTACAGCCTGTTCTACAAGCTTGTCCCTCACTCTTTCATGTCTTGGGAGACAGACCTCTCCTCACCTACAGGCAGCCCCCTAACCTTAAACAAATACTCACCAGCAACTACAGACCTAACAACAGAACCATTAAAGCAGGCAGATATCCCTGTAACAAACCACATCGCCAACTACGCCATCACAGGACCTAATCAAGCCAGCTGCTCCATCAAAGACTCATTCACGAGCTCACGCACCAATGTGATTTATGTCATCATGTGCCAGAAATGCCCCCACAACTTCTATATTGGACAAACTGGACAATCTCTGCACAAAAGAATAAATGGACACAAATCTGACATAAGAAATAACATTCAAAAAAGCAGCAGGGGAACATTTTGATCTCCCTTCTCACTCCACTGATGATTTGTTAATAGCTCCCCTCAAGCAAATGGCTAACACACCCAAACTTCAAAGAGAAACCGCAGAATTGGAATTGATGTGCAAATTAAACTGTGTGAAAGTAGGATTAATTCACAACTATGGATTCTTTTCCCATTACAACAGGTGATTTGTCCTGACTTTCCTCTAAGTGCTGTTCCCCAGCGTTTGAATCTTAATAACTGCTTTCATTTGCTGTTACAGTCTGACTTGATCCAACGACTTACACTTCCTTGCATTTATTTCCTCCATTCTGTAACTTCAAAGTGCGTGATGAAGTGGGATTTTCTTCCATGAAAGCTCATGAGATAAATAAATTTGTTAGTCTTTAAGTGCCACAGGACATCTTAGTCTAGTTCAGGAGAACAAACACAGCTACCCCTTTGGAGCTGTGCAAACAAGCTTTACAATACTTCCTCTATGTTAGATCATTTTACACAGGAGTAAACTAAGGTACAGTGATTAAATGAGTTATTCAAATTTATATAGCAAGTAACAGTCAGGACTGGAGCCCTGGAGTTCTAACTACTCAGTCTCTGCTCTGATAATTTGAGAATTACTAACATTAATCAAAATACATGCATTTAATGAACTCTACTCAGTTTGGGAAATTGTTTCCCTCTTAGCCCTACAAGCAGACTTAACTTTCTCTTAACATTAAAAAATACCTGATCTTAATTTAAAGAAGAATCCATTTGAAAGAGCAAAACCAACTGAATCACTGAGTAGTGGGGCATGTGGAATAAAACTGCATTTTCCCTGTATTTTCTGGCAGGTGTGTGTGCATATCTCAAAGGCGAGGGCTTCAAAGGTGGCAGAAATGTTACGTAACCACCTGTGATGGTGCAATACAAGTCTCTGCCTATGTAGCAGCAGCTCATGCTTTTAGTACTGGTTTAATCCTCAGTGTGTTGGCTACGAGAATGGTCATTGCAGGTACAGAAATTAAATACTGCAGCTAGAATTTTGAAAGTTGGCACAGATGTTGCCATTAGTGAAAAAGACAAGTAGTCTAAATGGGACAAGAATTACTTTTGAACTTATGCACACTTAAGCAATATGTCTGGTGCACAATACAGCGTCCTATTCACTTTTAGTTTGCCTCTTTGCCAAAGCACTTTTGAAAACTGGGAATGCTGTAGTATGATCATAATCATGTAGGGTGTATGTATCCTCTAATGCTCACCGGTAACCATAATTCCCCCCAGTGTAAGCAATCCTACTGAAATCAGTTCAATATCCCATGAGTAAAGAACTGTGGGTGGCAGTGTTTACAGGACTGGCCCTTGATCAGTGTTGAATGTAGGGCACTGCAGCTGAAAGGCTTCAGGGTAAGTCTATACTGACAACGGCAAAATCATCACCATCAGCATGATCTTCTGGGTGTGATTCAGAGATCAGTATGAACCCACTGAATCACTCCAGAAATCACCATAGGAACTCGGGCCCCTGTAACTGGAGTTTCTGTAAGCCAACCGCAAGGCATTTCTGGTCAGTTTACTCTATTATGTAGCAGCAGCTTAGTAAGTTGTCCACAGATGTGCAAGGTATTTTACGTGCCTTCTGTATCTTCGTTGACTGCCGCTGAAAAGTTCAGTAAGTATAGACTAAGGCTAAGTTAAGCATGTGTTAATTAAAGCTTGCTGAGGTAAGGTAGCTTTACCTAATGATGCTGTTCTTAAATAGGGCATGTTTGTAAGGACACCTCATGCACCAGTAAGGAAGCACCAACAGAGTAATTTTAAAACAGTAATAGAATTAAAAAAAATTGAAGCCAGTGCAGACTAGGGAGCACAGGAACACAAGGATAGGACCACAGTGCAAATTAAAACCCACTGCCCTGAATATCAGTTTAATGCCTCAGGCTTTTGGGGCTCAGCCTGAAGGGCTAAAAATAACACTACAGACCTTTGAGGTCAGGCCTGACACCCTGCCTATCCCTAATGGGTTCCAGATTCCAGGCTCCAGCCCAAACCTGGACATCTACACTACTATTTTTAGCCTCACTAGTCCAAGTCAATTGACCCAGTTCTGAGACTCTTTATTCCAGGTTTGTTTTTTAGCATAGACATACCCTAAGAAAACAAACAGTTGCCACCTGCTGTGCTAAATGAGGTTAGAGTGGCCACTAGATGTGACACCATGGAGATGGAGAAGAATCTTAGAAAGTGGGAGGAACCATGTGAGGTCATCAAGTCCAGTCCCCTGTACTCACGGCAGGACTGAGTACCCTCTTAAACCATCCCTCACAGGTGCTTGTCTAGTCTGCTCATAAAAATTTCCAACGCTGGAGATACCACAATCTGCCTAGGCAATTGATTCCAATCGTTAATCACTGTGACAGTTAAGGATTTTTTCCTAATGTCCAAACTAAACCTCCCTTGCTGTAATTTAAGCCCATTGCTTCTAATCTTACCATTAGCAGTTATGGAGAACAATTTTTCTCTGTCCTCCTCATGACAGCCTCTTGGGTACTTGAAAACAGTTACTGTGTCCCCTGCTAGTCTCGTATTTTCCAGACTAAACAAACCCAGCTCTTTCAATCTTCCCTCATAAGTCGAATGTTCCAGACTTTTAATCATTCTTGTTGCTCTTCTCTGGATTTTCTCTAATTTGTCCACATCTTTCCTGAAATGAAGTGCCCAGAACTGGACACAATACTCCAGCTGAGGCCTAATCAGGGCCAAGTAGAGCAGAAGAATTACTTCACATGTCTTACTTACAACACTCTTGTTAATACATCCCAGAATGATGTTTGCTTCCCCCCCTCAACAGCGTTGGACTGTTGACTCATATTTAGCCTGTGATCTGCTATGACATCCAGATCCCTTTCCTCAGTAGTCGTTCCTAGGCAGTCATTGCCTGTTTTGTATATATTCAATGGATCATTCCTTCCTAAGGCCCTGCCACCCCTTCCCTGGCCTCCCCGAACCCTACCCCAAACCCCAAGCTGACCCCTCCTAGGGCCCCTTACCTGGCCACTCCAGATGCCAGGATCCCCTCCTAACTCTAACCCCAGCCCAGGCTGACTGCCAAAGCTGGCTGCCCCAGCCACACTGGGGCTCCAGCCTGGAGCTTGCCTAGTGAGACTCCTGGGCTGGGGCTGTCTATCGTATTGACCTGGGTATAAGTCAAATGCCTGTTTTGACGCTAATTTTCAGGCACAAAAATCTTGGCTTATACACGAGTACATACGGTATGCAGCCTGCAGGGTGAGCTTGGAGGCTTCTGCCACCAAGCACAGCCTGAGCATGCGCACGCTGGCTGGGCACGGCCCTCCCCTCCCACACTTTCCCCCTGCCTGCCAGAACGCAGCAGAATGCCATTCCAGGGCCCACTATTTTTAGGGGCCCAGCGTTGGGATCCCTAAAAATAGAAAATGGAACTGGAACTTTGCATTCTGGGGCCCGCTATTTTTAAATGGTGGGCTCTGGAACACAGTGTTCCAGCACCATTTCCTATTTTTAAGGGGCCCAGAATGCTGAGCCCCTAAAAATAGTGGACACTAGAGTGGTGGTCCAAGCCCTTCTGTCCCACTTTAACCTCTGCCTATGATGGTATTTTTGTGCAGATGTATGCAAAGCTGGCAACGTAGTTTGTTCCAGGGGTATGTACTTGCTTTAAAGTTTCTGTTGTTAGGTCTTTTTCATTCATTATAGCAATGTGTTAAAAATTTCAGATAAAGGTTTTCATATAAAGAACAGGCATTCCTCAAAATTTCATACACATAAAAAGAGTCCAAATGTAGTTGACCCAGGTGGAAATTCAGAAATAAACATTTGCAGATATTGGGCCAGATTCCCAGAAGGTGGAAATAGTCAGGGCTCCACTGACTTGCTGAAGAATTGTATTGGATAGCATGCAGTGTAAATTTGTCTCAACTCTTCTGTGCAGTAGAACAATAGGATGTAATTATGAACTAATATAAATCAGCATGAGCGTATTAATGGTACATGGGGCTAAGCTGATGCACTAGGTCTGCATTTTGTCCCACATGTTTTCTCCTTATTAATTGGACTGAGGCCTACATGGTTCTGGCAACCAGTTGAATCAGAAGAAAAGCCCTGCCAGGTTGCCATGCCTAGAACCTCGCATGCTGTTGCTGCATTCTAGATGAACAATAATGTTACATCATTGTGATGCAGCAAATCAAAGTTTGGTCTTGCTAACCAGTGATCCATATATCAACATATCTACTAGCCTGACGATGGCCAACATGTAAGTGAAAGAAAATTCTTCCCAGCTGGATTGGTAAAGTGTTAAGTAAGTAGCACTTCATGGCACTTATCAAACACCTACTGTAAATTTTATTCTGCAGGGATATAGGAACCAATTATAATTCAAAGTAATTGTATTTCTAAGTTGTTTAAGTGTGTGGTGGAGCATATTTCCCTTCGTTTATAGACATCAGTTTTTTTTCTTTCCTATCTCTGGTGAACAGGTGGAAATCACTGACTAGATCATCCTTACTTTCAAGAAGGCCTAGACCCTTGGAAGTGGCTCAGGATTTCAAATTTTTCAAAGCTCTAGCTTCTCCTAGGGTAGGTAAAGAGACACAATGAGTTTGTATCTGTTTTTATGCAATATATTGGTAGATGTGTATGTTTAGAAATTGTCCAAGACAAACATACAGGACCTATTCCATAGGGAAGGATGGAGGTATGACCATAGGGATTCATGCAAAACTTCTGTTGAGTTCACTTCATGTGGTTTCACACTTTCAAGTACCAAACCTGAGTGAAACTCCAGTTGAACTTCCCAAAATTGAAATTTTGTCTGGTCCCAGTGCAAACCTTAAATATCACAGAATTGCTTGAAATGTATGTGAAAACATTGGCAAATCTCTTGTTACGGTCTTAGTTTCAAGGTTCTAATAAAAACAAAAATCTGGAGAGTTCTGTGTCAGTTTTGATCTAATTGTGAATATTGAAAGAGCTTTAGTTAAGTGGATGTTCATTACACACACTTCTTTATCTGGCTTGGTACATGGTACCTTTGATCTTGCAAGGTGTACTGGAAAGGCAAAACCAAAAAGAGCCAGCTAGTGTGTCCTAAAATGGCTTTTCACTATGTGAGCTTGTGATGTTCTCCTCTTGTTACCTGGTCTGGAGTGTTGCTGTTCCTCCCCTATTGTCACTCCTAGACCCTGACTTAGCCCACTTTGCCAGGTGGTCACCCACTCCTGGTCTGGCCCACATCAGCTTTCTGCATTTAATGGGTCCTGGCAGTGGACGTGCACTCTCCAGCCACTTGGGGGATGGTCTCCAAGTCCCTAGCTGCAACACTGGGAACTTCTGTCCTGCAGGGATCAGGACCCTTCCCTAATTACTGAAGGTCTCATGGTCTTCAGTTTGCCAGTTTATCAAAGAAACTGGAATGCCCCAGCTTTGCTCATTCACACTCTCTAAAGGTCACACAGCTTTAGATTAAACAAATACTAGTTTATTGATTAGAACATGATTTTAAGTGACTATGTAGCAAATCAATGCATAATCACTTAAGGATGGAGTCAGGAGTTACCATAAGCAAATAAAAATCTAACACACATTCTAACCTAAAGTTTACTATTGTAGCCAATTTAATCTTGTGCATTTCAGGCAAGTTTTGCTGTCCTGGCCATGTGGATAGGTTCACTCCCTTGGAGTTGTTTCAAGATGGAGATTCACTGGCCAAAAGCTCACTCCCAGTTCCAAGTGTGTCCTTTTCAAACCCCCTTCAGCCCCTCCTTCCTGGGCTGAGGTCTTTCTTCTCCGCACCTGAACTATGGAGCTCAATTTTCATTGTCTTTGTCCTATACCTCTTCAGCCTACATCCCAAGAGACAGCTCTGGTTGTCTGCCCCCCTCCTGAGCCATGTGAAGTACATGGAACATGTTTCACATAAGTACACACAGGATGCTGCAGGCAACATGATACAATAGCAATACTGAAGAACATGTTATGTGCATTCATGACTCCTTGCATTGTGTATTTGACATCACACCATACAATAGCATTACAAAAGTGAACAGGGAAGTTATACAGATCATACCCCGGGGGGCATCCCATGACAGAGCTCCTCTCTGCACCACCATGAAGTGGCATTCCTGTTCTCCAGACAGAATGGTTGACAGAAGTCCCAAACCTAACTTCCTCCTGAAATTCCTGCTACTATGTCCCCACTTTTACATCCAGCCATTACTTTAACATAGAAACAGAACTGATATCTAGGTACCAGACTGCACTTGGCAGGCCGAAAATATTTCTGGAAACTATGGCACCAAAATTCTAGAGTCCCACAGCCACAAGGGAGGTCTTGTTCATGGTCAGCTACTCATCCCTCTCTGTAATAAGGATGTGGTGAAGGTGTTAAGCTCCTTTCATGATTGTCCCTTTACATTGGTCGGTGCTCCTCTTTGTTCCTTATGCAGTTCACTGGGACTCTGGGTGTAGCATGGTTGGTTCATGCCTCTCCTGATCCCTTGATCAGCTGGAGCTCAAGGGTGTGTGGCTCACTTCAGGGTGATGGAAACCATTCTGCCACTGTAAATTTGAAGGCTACCAGATACGCTTCCTGTTAAGCTATGTGGGTCATAGCTTACAGACATCATTTTTCCTTTCTGCCTGCTTTTACACCATAAAGAATGGATGGGGCTTCTGTGTGATGGTCCCCTTAGAAAGGGAGGTACTACTGGTGATTAGATCCCAGAACCACTGTACTGCAGCTTTAGAGGAGAGCAATGGGGGAAAACACAAATTGGAAAAATACACTGAGTCCCACTGATGGCATACAAAATTAAGATACACTGTATTACTGTAGCAAACTCAGTGACTAAACAGAATGTGGAACAAGCCATCAGGAACATGCTCTGGTTACTTCTAACTTTTGGTTTTTGGCTTCGGACTTGTATTATTTAAGTTGGTAATTTTGAAATGATGACTGGACTAAGGGTCCCTGTAAGAGGAGACTACTCTTGTCTTATGTGACATTGACAATTGGTAGGCACATCTGACAGTAGTCCTGCTAAGAAGGGTTGACACAGTCTTGCTTGTCACACAGGGCAGTGGTTTCCAGACTTTTTAGGCTGCCTGTCCCTTTCTAAATCATGATCTATCACATGCCATATCTCACATGCAGGTCTTAACATGCATGTGAAAAAAAAGATTTGTAAGGGATAACAAGATCCACTGTCTGTCATTATGGGATTTTTCTCTGACAAGATCTTGCATAACTTCACGGGTACACTTCAAACTGGAGCGCAACCACCGTATAGGGATCCATGTAAATTCATCTCAGTTAGCATATTTGCATATTCTTCAAGGTATGTGTAAATACCTAGAGATCTGCATGAGCACTTTCAAATCAAATGTAAGCACTTCACTGAATTAACATTAATTCTGTGATGCTGCCAGTGCTGAAGCTCAGAAGCCTAGAAGTGAAACCTGAGAAACAAAAGAAATTAATGAGGGAATTTTTTTAATTCTGAGGATGTGAATTCTTTCTAACTATAACAGTTGAATAGGCACTTAAATTGTCTATCTGAAGATTCTATCAAAGGCCATTGATATAAAATTTAATTAGGGATTTTCTTTCAAATACAGTTTGATTTAGTGGAAAACTTATATTTCACTATTTTATGAAAACCTCACAGTATTTAGATACTTTTCCCTGTTGTATTATCATAAATTGTTTCCCAGTGGGAAACCAGTACAGTATCATACCAGACTACTGATCGCAACTACGAAATACAAGAAACCTAATAACCTAAGTAGGTTTACCAGTCATATTTTTGTGTGGATATGTTACTATCAAAGTACGTCCACCATTTGCACAAATTTGGCCTTTCCATCAGCATACAGCAGAAATGTCATTTTGTTCCACCTGTTTCTTTTTCTGACAGGCAACTGAAGAGTAAATGGTTGTGTGATCAAAGAAAGGGATCCCCTCACTGACTGCTCTGAAATGAAGCTGTCAGTTGTGTATGGAGTTCCGTGGAAGTTCCCAAACCATCATCCCATAGTAATTGAGATGAGAACTCAGCCCTGCCTTAGCGACATCCACCAACCAACAGACACCATTAGAGCTGACCTGAAAACTAATTTTTGGAAATTGAGTTTGTGCCCTTGTTAGCATATTTATCTTCATATAAAGAATGACTAAATGGTTTTGGAAGATCAGTTTTCCAGATCTTAGCAACATCAGGAATGTCATGTGTGTGTTTTTCTAGGTGTCAGGTATTCATAAAATAATGAAGTTAAGTGTGTGTTTTTAAAATAGTTTTAAATAATCTGACTAAAAGTCCTCCTTTCTTCCTACTCATTGCCTCTGCTCTCTATACCTAGTTAGGTAACCATTTTACTAGTTCTCCATTCATGATGAAACAAACAGAACCCTATCCCTCTTCTTTTGGACAGAAACATCTCAGGCCATTTTTATATTTGGCAAAGAAGAAAAACTGGACAGAAACCCAACTTCTTTTTTTTATAGATATGTCTTTTTTCTTTAATAATAATAATAATGATTAATATGGAGTAAAGGTTACCCATGCATATTCTTGGAAACTCTACTAGATATCATTTCTACTATCTTCATGTTTGTTTATAAGGGTTTATCTTAACAAAATGGCCAGGTTAATGCAAGTTACAATACTTAAGTAACATAATTGAAATTGACGTACTTTACACCAAATAGCCATGCCCTCTTCACTGTGTGATGTCAACAGGAGATGCTCTCCCATTGACATAGCTTACACTTCTCATTCTGGTGGACTACAAGAGTCAACAGGAGAGCACTTAGCAGGTGATTGAGTGTGTCTTCCCCAGACCCACTCAATCAATGATGCTGCATCAATGGCTTCAGCACCGGTGGAGCAGAGTAGTGAAGAGAAGACTTTAGTGGAAATATGTTGATTCTGTTTTCTATTTTACAGGCTAATAGACAACCTTTGGAAAGTTTCAAGTCAACAAACAAGGAGGCTGGTGTTGTGTTTGGGTCTATTCCTATCTATAGGGTAAATTCAAATTAATCTGCTTTTAAATCTCAAGCATTGTCACTGATATAGTAAAAACTATTAACATCAGAAGATTTTTAATATCACTCTGACTTGTTATTATAAACTGTCTGCTTCTTAATTTAATTTCTTTTGACTTGGCTTGAATTACTCCCTATCCATCTCCATTCAACAGTAGTTAGCATGATAACAGGGTGTCTCCCATGAAGACTGATCAAAAGAACATTCTGCAAGGTGAGTCTTTTTCAGCCTTGTACTTCTCCTATCAAAGCTCACAATCGTAAATTTATGTTCAGTCTCTTTTCTTTCAATCAGCCGAATCACTAGTGCTTCTATTTCACCTGATGTTGGGCAATATATACTAATACCACATCCCACTGAGCATACAAACACTAAAATTGCATTGGACTTTTCCTCCCCATTTAAATGACTTAATATCTGCTTTTGAGATACAGGCCCTAATTCTGCTCTCAGTCACACAGTTGTACATCTGCCCCCCACTTATGGGAGATGGTAAACAGCATTCAGGTGATCCAATACGCATAACATTCTTCTACTTCCAGCTAATTTGTTTTAGAAGTTTGCATCCTGTTACCTCACAGAAAGAGGAAATAAAATGCAAGGGCAGAACTGATTCTAGACTCCTCTTTTTCTGTATTGGGAGCAACTAAGCTGAAGTCAAAGGAGATGTATTTGATTTTTACAAGGGTCAGAGATCAGGATCAGATGTTATTGTTTAGTAATTTCAGAATCTCAAACACTATTACACAGGCTCTTGATGATCATTATAAGCTGGTCTGCCCATCTTTTGGGGCTATTCTGTAATTTTATTCTTCTAAATACTTTTTCAAAGGTTATCAGTCTAACAAGCCTGAGACCTCTTCACCAGTCGGGGTCAAAAGAGACTAAAGACTTAGTTGACACTATCTACAAAAGGAGTAAGCATCAGGGACTCTGTGAGGTAAGTGGATTGTCGATTTCTTCACTTTATCTCCAGAAGGTTGCCTATTCTTACCGTTATATGAATTCCTTTCCTCTTTCTACTCAGTTGATGTGAATACACAGGAATCAGATATTTGCTATTTGAAACTAGAAGCAGGTCTGACCATGATCAAGACAAGCTTGTCCAAAATATAAGGGCGTTCACATCTGGGGACTTGTGTTAAGCCCTTCTATCTCAGAAATATTTGAGGTAACATACCATCATATCCAGTTGTGTTTCATAATGCAAGGTCAAGCTTCATCCTGTCTGATCTGATATTGCCTCCGTACAAAACAATCAGATTACCTAACAAAGCAAAAATGAATGAGTGGGAGTAAAAGGAAAAGAAAAAAGAGAAAAGTTTTAAGAGGTAAAGACAAATAATTTAGCATACATACTGCTCCACGATGGATGTTTTCTGAACAACAGATGTTTTTCCATCTGCATAGAGATTAGTCCAAGCCAGAACCCTCAAGTCTTCACCTTCCAGTGGTTCATATTCAAATGTATGCATCCAAAGCCATTATTGCAGTTTCAGATCTGCATTGGATAACAAATTGATAAAGAAAGACAAGCTCTTATTTGCTACTTGAAACGCTGCTCAAAGTAGCAGAAATTATGGGATCACCCAGTCTCTCTTGTATATTTACATTTAGAGAGAGAGAGAGAGAGAGAGAGAGATTAACATGGCTAAATAGCTTATTTAAAAATTATGTTTTCCTCACAGATGGTCCAGCCCTGAAGCCAGCTTCTCCTACCCTCTCCTCCATGACCTTGATCAGTTTAGCTGCTGAAAATGGATGTGTAGGCACAGCAGAGAAAGCAGCAGCTGGGATTAGTTTTATTGAGTTCATAGCTAAGGATTCAGATTGGTTTCATAACTAAGGTTTCAGACTGTACTTGAGTACTTAGCCTATCCTGCTATTTGCACCACTGTGGCTACACTTATATTTTTAACACATATGTTCAATCAGAGATAACAGAGGCTACATGGACTGGAAATTACACAATCAGCTCCAGTGTAGACATACCAGTATAGATTGGCAGGATGTGGCCTTTCCTGCTCTGACTCCCTAATGCTGCCTTTTCCTAGAGGAGGCAACTTCTGAAATTGCAGGAGGTTAAGCCCCCCCTGAGCTAGTGGCCCTCTCTGGGTTCCACTCTGGATGAGGTAGCCTGAGTCCAGTCTTTTGACACTCAGCACATGAAACTCCAGTTGAATTCAGTGGGAGTTCTGCATGTGAGGACTTGCACGAATTGGCATATAATGTAATTATCAGTAAGCTTTTGGGACAAATTTTAAGGATGTTCAAGTTAATGACAACACTTTCCTTAAGTTAATTGGGAGCAGGATCCAGCACTGTTATGTCTGACATCTATAATAACAAAGCTGCATATGTTAAACTTTAGACTGACCTTTTTGGTGACACCATGGAGATG
Organism: Podocnemis expansa; assembly: GCA_007922195.1. Classification (NCBI taxonomy): domain Eukaryota; kingdom Metazoa; phylum Chordata; order Testudines; family Podocnemididae; genus Podocnemis; species Podocnemis expansa. The sequence continues at coordinate 17,350,429 of ML681972.1, read as the reverse complement.
TCATGGTACTATACTTGATAATACAGTAAATGCTCATTAGTAGCAACATAATGGTGCCCTTTTGTTATGCTGTTCTTAAGCGACTATTGCTGTTATGAAGAATGTAATCAATAGTAGGGAAAATGTTCCGAGGGAAAATGTTGCTCATAAGTTAGTCTCTATTGTGTGTGAAAATAGCACAGAAAATTATGTTGAACAGATATTGAAATAAACATCATGATATATCCTAAAATTGACAATGTAAATAGTCAAAGGGAAATCTAACTGTATTGTTTCCTCCTAAGTCAGAGCAATGATGTTCCAAAAAGTCATGTTTAAAATGTTTTTTTCTGCCATGTCTGATTATTGTTTTCTCAATAAGAAAAATTTCTAGAAGAGTATAAACCTGTATAGAGCTGACTTAGAAAGAATCAACATATTTAACTAAATGCTCTGTTCCGTCTTGCAGCAATCACGTTTATCCAAGAGAAGAAGTGCAAAAAGTAGCCAGGCTCCAATGGCAAATGTTGTTCAGTCCTTCATTGCCTCTGCTTGCTTTCCAGGTGCAAAACCCTAGAAATTGCCACTGCTGTTATCAAAAATAAACTCCTGATCTCTGCAAATCACATGTAGCCAGAGCAGTCATTACTGGTAGACAGACCAGCACAGCCCCTGTGACCAACATCTTTATTTTCAGTGTTCCAGCGGTGATGGGGCAGTTGCCCTGCACTGGCATTTACAGGGTTAAAGAAGGCCAGAGAGCAGCCAATAGGCTGTGAGTGACAGAAGGCCAATCAGGGGCCAGCAGCTCTGTATAAAAGGGAGCAGCAGAGTGAGCAGGTCAATCTGGTATGAGAGAGTGCAGAGGGTGGGCTCTCCCTGGCTGGCAGGCTGAGGGAGCCAGCACCCTGGAGAGCTCATAGTTTGCCACTGGGAGCTGATGAGGAGCTGTGGTCCTCAAGGTGCAGATGCTGGTAGGGGCTGGAGCAGCAGCCTGAGGCAAGTGTTCCAGGGGCAGAGAAGAGCTAGACTCCAAAGTGGTGAGGATTTTCATGTGACTGGGGGGCTGCAGGGAAAGTGGCCCAGGGAGTTGACTGTTGTTGAGAGAGACTGGAAGGAAGCAACAGTGGTATTAAAAAAAAAAAAAAAAAAAAAAAAAAAGTTGTGTGGCACATTAAGACTAACAGATTTATTTTTAGCATGAGCTTTCTTGGGAGAAAATCCCACTTCATCAGATGCTTCAAAGATGGCTGAACTCACAGAATGGAATGAAAATAAATGCAAGGGGGTGTAAAACAGGAACATGTCATACAGTAACGCAAATCAGAGCAGTTGTTAGATTCAAACCATGGGAAGCCTGAAGTCAAATTACCTTTTGTAATGGGAAAAGAACCCATAGTCTCGATTCAATCCTGCTTTCACAGAATTTAGTTTGCATATTAATTTGAGTTCAGCTGTTTCTCTTTGAAGTCTTTATGTCCCAGTCACATATCTGGCAATGGTCATTAACAAATCATTTATGGAGTGATTAGAAAGATGGAAGTGCTCAACAACTGGTTTCTTTGTTTTGTGATTTCTGATGTTAGCTCTATGTTCATTTATTCTTTTGCGCAGTGATCGTCCTGTTTGTCCAATGTATAAGGTGTTGCGGCATTTCTGGCACATGATGGCATGGATCACATTAGTAAGTGAGCAGGTAAATGAGCCTTTGATGGAGTAGCAGGCTTCATTAGGACCTATGATGGTATCTATTGTGCAGATATGTGGGCAAACTTGGCAGCATGGTTTGTTGCAGGGTGTGTGCCTGCTTTAATGTTTTTGTTTAGATCTGTAGTTGCTGGTGAGTATCTGTTTAAGACTGGGAGGCTGTCTGTAGGCAAGGAGAGGTCTGTCTCCCAACACTTGAGAGAGTGAGGGGTCATCTTTTAGAATAGGCTGTAGGTCCTTAATGATCTGTTGCAGAGGTCTGACTTGGGGGTTGTATGTGGTGACTAGTGGTGGTCTGTTTTCTTTTTTGGGCCTCTCCTGTAGTAGTTGACTTCGGAAAACCCGTCTAGCTCTGTCAGTTTTTCTTACTTCCCCAGATGGGTATTGTAGTTTCAAGAATGCTTGATAAAGATCCTCAAGATGTCTGTCTCTGTCTCAGGGATCAGAACAGATGCAGTTATATCTTAGGGCTTGGCTGTAGACAATGGATCGTGTGGTGTGTTTACAATGGAAGCTCAAGGGATGTAGGTAACAATACTGATCAGTAGGTTTTCAGTACAGGGTGGTGTAGATGTGTCTATCCCTGATTTGTACTGTAGTGTCAAGAAAGTGGATCTCCTCTGTGGAGTGTTCCAGTCTCAATTTGATGGTGGAGTGGAAATTGTTGAAATCTCTGTGGAAATCTTCAAGAGCTTCCCTGCCATTTGTCCAGATGATGAAGATGTCATCAATGTAGTGTAGGTAAAGAAGAGGTGTTTTGGGATGAGACTTGAGGAAACATTTTCTAAGTCACTCATAAAGATGTTGGTATATTGTGGGGCCACATGGGTGCCCATAGGAGTGCCACTGATTTGGAGGTATAAATTATCTTCAAATCTGAACTAGTTGTGGGTGAGCGCAAAGTCACAAAGTTCAGTCACAAGCTGTGCTGTGGCATCATCTAGGATGGTTCTTCTAATAGCTTGTAATCCGTCCTTGTGTGGGATGTTACCAGAATGGTGTTTTCTGGAAGTTCACCAATGGACTGTATTTTCCTCAGGAAGTCCATGGTATCTCAAAGATAGCTAGGGATGTTGATAACATAGGGTCTGAGGTAGAAGTCCACATAGCCAGATAGGCTGGCAGTAAGAGTGCCAATGCCTGAGATGAAGGGGCGTCCAGGGTTTCCTTTTTTATGGATTTTAGGTAGTAGATCTAATCACTCGATAAATGATTTGTTAATGACCATCATCAGAGATGTGACTGGGACATCAAGAGTTCAAAGAGAAACAGCTGAACTCGAATTAATATGCAAACTAAATTCTGTGAAAGCAGGATTGAATTGAGACTATGGGTTCTTTTCCCATTACAAAAGGTAATTTGACTTCAGGCTTCCCATGGTTTGAACTTAACAACTGCTCTGATTTGCTGTTTCTATATGACCTGATCCTATGTTTTACACCCCCTTGCATTTATTTTCATTCCATTCTGTAAGTTTACCCATCTTCAAAGCATCTGACAAAGTGGGATTTTCTCCCATGAAAGCTCATGCAATAAATAAATCTGTTACTCTTAAAGTGCCACACAACTTGTTTGTTTGTTTGTTTGCTGGACTAGACTAACATGGCTATCCCTTTGGAAAGCAACAGTGGTGCCAGTGTTGTGGTACATAGGGTCCCTGGGCCAGGGTCTGGAGAAGTGAGTGGGCCTGGGTCACTGCCTGCTTCCCCAGGGCACCAGGGGTGGTGCAGCACTCACAGTCATTGACTCTTTTACCTAGTGGCTAGGACTAGCGAGCAGAACTATACCCCACATGGGGTAGACTGGTATATGGACTTAGCTGGAGGGTTAGGTCCTGATTGTGGAAAGATGGAGCACTGACTGCTTCACCAGAACTACTTGAGCCAGTTTCCCAGGAGGTGCACATCAGGTGGGTCATGTGCAGCAAAACCATTGCATAGCAATATTGCTACTTAATTTATATATTAATAGCTCCTTTATCCTGGAAATCCTCTGTTTTCCAGCCACAGATGATTGATTTATCACATGAGCTTTCATGGGAGAACATCCCACTTTGTCAGATGCTTTGAAGAGGGAGAACTTACAGAACTGGATGAAAATAAATGCAGGGGAGTGTAAGACATACAATCAGGTCATAGTGCAACAGCAAATCAGAGCATTTGTAAGGATTCAAACTCTAGGAAACAACACACAGAGGGAGGCTGAAGTCAAATTACCTGTTATAGTGTCAAAAGAATCCATAATTACGATTCAGCCCTGCTTTCACACAATTTAATTTGCATCTTAGTTCAGTTTCAGCTGTTTCTCTTTGAAGTCTTGATGTCCCATTGATTTTCTTGATGACCACTGTTAACAAATAATCAATGGAGTGATTAAGAAGATGGAAGTGCTCAGCAACTGGGGTGTTTTTTTGCTTGTGTTGTGATTTCTGATGTCAGATACTCACCAGCAACTACAGACCTAACAACAGAAACTTTAAAGCAGGCACATATCCCTGTAACAAATCACACTGCCAACTGTCCACATATCTGCACAAAAGACACCATAATAGGAACTAATAAAGCCAGCTACTCCATCAAAGGGTCCTTCACCTGCTCATCCACTAATGTGATTTATGCCATCATGTGCTGGAAATGCCCCCAGGCCTTATATATTGGACAGACAGGACAATCTCCATGCAAAAGAATAAATGCACACAAAACTGACATCAGAAATCACAACACAACAACAACAACAACAAAAAACAGTTGCTGAACACTTCCATCTTCCTAATCACTCCATTGATTATTTGTTAACAATGGTCATCAAGAAAATCAATGGAACATCAAGACTTCAAAGAGAAACAGCTGAAATTGAACTAAGATGCAAATTAAATTGTGTGAAAGCAGGGCTGAATCGTCATTATGGATTCTTTTGACATTATAACAGGTAATTTGACTTCAGCCTCCCTCTGTGTGTTGTTTCCTAGAGTTTGAATCATTACAAATGCTCTGATTTGCTGTTGCAGTATGACCTGATCCCATGTCTTATACTCCCCTGCATTTATTTTCATTCAGTTCTGTAAGTTCCCCCTCTTCAGAATGTCTGACGAAGTGGGATATTCTCCCATGAAAGCTCATGCGATAAATAAATCTGTTAGTCTTTAAGTGCCACAAGACTCCTTGCTTTTTTTGCTTTACTAGACTAACATTGCTACCCCTTTGGAACTTGGCTAGATGAGTGTAAGAAGCACTCATTAGACAAGCCACACAACTTCCCACTGCTTGGAGTAACCAAAAACAGTTCCTTGTCTTCATCCTAATCACTTGCAAACAGCTAACAAATGTGATTTTTTTTTTGTTCATGTGTGTGAATGTTCTGCATTATTAAATATTTGTACTATGATAATACCTATGTGGGGGGTGTATGTATCTCCTGAGGCTTTTTTTTTTTACCATGTGCTTTTAAAGAAAATATAGTGTGCTTTCTATTTTAAGTACACTACAGGTATGAGAACCAAAAATGGAATAAAATTAATACCACAATTGAATCTCACTAACTTTCCTTCTTCTCTTTTGCAAATCCAGTAACTGACACTCTTTTCTCTCTCTCTCACCTCTGCTACTCAGCAAAGACTTACTCGAAACGTGATCTAGGTGCAACACTTATTAGAAAGGAAATTTTACTATATCCTTTACACCCAAATATCATGGTCTTGGCTGGGCCAGGTGGTGGGCAGGCACAGCAGTGGTTTCACTCCCCTGGCCAGGGCCGGCGCGCTACCCACAGCTTAATGCCAGCAGAGCAGTGTGGGAAGCTTGCTGACCCTAGCCCAGCCTTTGGCACCCCCTGTAGTCTGGTGCCCTAGTAGGCAACCATCTAGGTCACCTCTATGGGCATACTGGCCCTGTGTGTGCCTATGCAGTGTTCTGAGTTTCAGAAGTGCTCTACTTTGGGAGTATATATCTAAGGGACTGGACTTATCTGGCCACCCTGCAGACACTGATGCTTCCACAACAAGACTATGAGGAATGTAATACAGAGATGAGTTGGCTACTTCACCATAAGGTTGTTAGGAAACAATAGAAGAGGGGTAGTGAGGGAGGGCCCACAGAGAAGGATGAGTAAACTAAAGAGAATACAATTCAGAGAATGAAATATAAGGGGGATGAAAGGAGGTAGGGAAACAATTAGTTTAATAGATTAACTTGAGGGCAAACAGTGACAAGTGTATCAAAGATGATAATGAATGCAAGAAGAGGAAGAGAAGAGGATAACTGGGGGCAGGGTTCATTGTTTCACAAAAAGTTTAATGATATAGAGCAGGTGTGGCCAAACTGTGGCTCATGAGCCACATGTTGCTCTTCCAAGAAAATTTGTGGCTCCCCAAAGAGCACAGCAGGGTAGGGTGGCATGGTGGGAGACAGGGGTGAGAAGTGTGCAATGGTCAGGGACCGCAGAGAGGCGGCAGCATGGTAAGAGCTGGCAGGGAAATGGGATGGTCACTGCTGGCAGGGAAAGGCAGTGTGGTGAGAGCCAGCAGGGAAAAGCACCTGGTCAGGGACGGCAGGAAGGGGACAGCATGATCAGAGCTGGCAGGGAAAAGGAGCGTGGTGAGAGCTGGCAGAGAAGAGGGGGATGGTCACTGCCTGCAGGGAAGGGCAGCGTGGTCAGAGACTACAGGGAAAGGCAGCATGGTCCAGCCAGCAGGGTGGTCAGGGACTGCAGGGAAGGGTCAGAACCAGCAAGGAAGGGGCAGCATGGTCAAGGTCGGGGTGTGCAGAGTGTCAACGGAGGTGGCAGACATAATGGCCACCGCGCCCCCCAACATAGCCCTCTAGACTATGGAGCTCACAGGGAGGAGTGTTAAGTATCTATCTCCCCTGATGGGTCTCATCTCCGGGCTATCCAGCTCAAGGGGAAGAGTGTTAAGGATCGATCTTCCCTGATGGGCCTCAATCTCCTGTGAGTTTCTTCCTCCCTAGCTTTGTGTCAACAAGAAGGGGGGTGAGTTCCTATCCCCCCTGAACAGTTTCTCGGCACCCCTGTCACCACAAAGGAGGGGTCATTGTCTGGGGTCCCAGCTTTATCATTGGTCCTGACCAGGATCCCTCTCCTAATTGGCTATTTTTACTCTGGCTCGGCAAAATTCTATTAAAACCCCCTGTCTCAGCTAGCTTGTTGTTCTCCCACCCTCGGATGCTAAAGGGCACGTCGTGACCCAGTCGGACTGATCCCCCGACTGAGACAGGGAGTACCAACCCCTGAGACCCTCTTTTTTTTGGGGTGTACACGGATTGCCGGCCGAACGATTAAGTGCTGAGATGCTGCCGCTGGTCTGCCTCCTCGCTTTGGGTTCTACTGCGGTCCTGGGACAGGTATTATAAATCGATATAGGCCTCCTACCTTCTCTTAATCATTCTACTTGGTACCATTTATATATAGCCTGTGATTGTAGCTTCTTCACCTGAGTTTTGCATAGTTCGTGTAGTTGTTATTATTTCCTCTGTATCCTGCATAATCTTTTTATGATATAGTTGTTTAAGGTCTAGCATAGTTTTGTGTTGTTAATTTGCCAGGTGTTTTGTTAGTCATTTGTATTTTGCATCCTTCTTACTGTACAATTGTTCATTACTCTGCTTCTGCTCTAAACTGCTGGCCCCAAACTTCCCCAGTGTACACGGGGGGAGTATGGGGGTTTATTTTTCTCTCATCTGACTTTTTTTTCATTCTGCCGCCCACCCTTCTTGGCTAGCAAGGAGGAATGGCTACCAGCCATTGGTAAATACGCATCGGGTGGGCTGGTCAGTGCCTATACCGATGTTGAGGCAGTAAAAGGCCAGAAAAGTCCTTGACTTATTATGGCCACCCTCTTGTAGGTCATTAATCCATACTGTTATTTAACTATAAGTACTTTTGTAGGTTGTAAGTGTTTTGCATAGACTCTCATACTTTATCCTGTTGTTTGGCTGGAGGTGTTTTACAGGTGCTTTATATAGACTCTTGCTCCACACTGTTACTTGGTTATAAGTGCTTTGCATAGGTTTTTAGCTTTATATTGTCATTTAGTTATAAGTGTTCATTTAGATTTTGCTTTATTTTATTAGTTGGTTATAAGTGTCCTATCTAGGTTTTGTTTCATATTGTTAGTTGATTACAAGTGGTTTTGCATAGATCTCCTTGTTTTACACTGTTAAGGTGTTTAAGGTGTCACTATAAAAGTAGCTTTTTTGTTTACTTGAACTGGTGTCTGTCTCATTGGTGGGTGTCACCGGTCCATCCCAGTCACATCGCGAACCCAGGGTTCAACACAAAGAAGGAGCAGCATGGTAAGAGACTGCAGGGAAGTCGTAACGGGTGGGAAAGGGAAGCACAGCATGGTTGGAGACGCCCCGGCATGTTTAGATTTTCTCATAGGGCCTAATGCAGCTTACTCGTTGTTAAAATAAAATTGTGTTTTACAAGTCCTAAACAGGATGTGGCATACAGATAAATAAAAATACTAAGGAGAAGAGTTTAAAACTGAATGTAGATTACTTTCAATTTTTGACACAATTTACTGCTGTGAAGCATTGTATTCCACAATGACATTCAAAATAGTGTACAACAATTAGAGATTAGCAACAGTGTAGTGACTAGCACCCCCCCCCCTGCTTAATATGCAGAAGGTCTTGGGTTCAAGCCCCAGGTGGTTAGACTTGATCATCTCACAAGGTCCCTTCCAACCCTCTGATTCTCTTCTATGTGAGAGCTTTTACCTACTGCATTGACAAGTTACTGCCCAGATTTTAAAAAACTTGCCACAAGCCTGCAGTGTTCTACGTCTAGTTTTCATGGTAACCTTAAGTAATTAGAATCTGACTTTGGTAGTATCAATATTTGTCCTGCTTTTACAATACAGCTAGTCCTCACTTAGTGACCTACTCGTTTAGTGACCCCTCAGAGTTATGACCGGCTCTCTGATGGGTTGGTATTATGGCAATGTACGAGAACTCGCATCAACTCTCTCAGATTACCTATATTTACAGTACACTATGCAAACTAAGTTCAGTACATTAGAGCTTAAAACATTTAAAATATATATTAAAAATGTTATAAATGATGCAAAGGTGACATTAAAACTATCTACCGATGGTTGAAAAACCCACTACCAGTAAAGTACATTATGCCTGAAATACCGGTAAGGGCTGCTCCTCGTTTAGTGACCAATTCGTTTATCAACCAGGTTTCAGGAACGGAACCCGGTCACTAAGTGAGGACTACCTGTACAGTTAAAGTACGCAATGAATTTTAAGCTTAGTAATTTTGGAGTAGGTAAAAATATGTGGTTATATGCCTCAGTGTGGCTCTTGAAGGTTTAATAATTGACTTTTGTGTGGCTCTTGAGTTCCATAAGTTTGGCCACCCCTGCTATAGAGTAACAATAAAACAAGTTTGATTTCTATATTTTTTATATGTGGTGCTACCAGACAACGTACTGTATCTATTATGCTACCAGGAAATCAACTGAAGTCAGAAAGGTTCACAAAGCGATAGTTAACAGTCAAGAAAAGAAGGATTAAGAGTTATGAGACTATTAATGCAACTGAGAGAGGGTTCTGGATCAGCCTTTCAACTTTGGCATATGCCTGTCTGTATGGACTGGCAGCTTGGGAATGTTCAGTCCACTGTAGGGTGTCTGTATACATGTCACCGATTTGCATAGTTGGTTACAGAATAATGTTGGTTCTGTGCATTGTGGTCCAGTCTAGTCCTCACAGCTCGGGCAGTCAAAGGCTATATCCACACTTACATGGTTAAATCAATTTAAGTTAAATTGATTTAATAAAATTGATATAAAATCATTAAAGCGATTTAACTTAAAGCGATTTAACAGGTCCCCGCTAGAAGACCAAATTGAACCAGGGGTGTTGCTGGTGCCTGGCACACAGGGCCCATGCCCTGAATGCTGGCGCCAGTGCCCTGGGTTTTGGCGGGGCCTTGCTTCTCCCCGTCTCTGGCCAGATTGGGCTGGAGATCCGGGGCCCAGCTGTCTGCAGCTGTGGATGCTGCCAGGGTTCCAGGGCCCAGCCACTCACGGCAGCAGCAGCCAGTTCTGGCCTCTTCAAAGGCCTGGCAACCCCACGGCTGTGGCTGCCACTCCCTGCCCTGTCTCCGGCCAGGGGCATGGCCTGCAGGCAGGGAGCGGGCCCTGGGCCTGTGCCCCGGGTCATTCCCCAGGGCAGCGACGCCCCTGAATTGAACGAGATGTCCATGGACAGGACTTGCTAGTTCGATTTAGGAGAGGGGCACCATGGGAGGTGTGGCAACATGGCCCCCTGGCAGGGCTATGCCCCCAGCCAATTACATAAAGACATGAAGTGAGCTCAGCCTGCTGTCCAGTTGGCTGCCAGGAGGCTGGGGGAAACAACCATGGATCCAGGCCAGCTCCCATACCATGCCAGAGCAGTGCCCAGGCCCTCCACAAGCCTGCCAGGTGCCCTGGGGCACTGTCTTCCAGGACCCAGAGAGTGAAGAGGCAGACCCCTGCATTGCCATAATGCTGCAACATTCCCCGTGCCGTTCCCCCATGTCTTGTCAAATCTGGGCACATGACACCAGGAGGGACTGGTGGCAGCAAATAGTCCTAGCCACATGGGACGATGGACAATAGTGGAGGAACTTCTGGATGACCAGGCAGGCCTTTGACCATCTGGTCACTAAACTGTCCCCAGCCCTGCGGCGCAGGACACCTGCATGAGGCCTGCCATCCTGGTGGACAAGCGAGTGGCCCTCGCACTTTGGAAGATCGTAGCCCCAGAGTTGTATCGATCCATTGCCCACCTCTTCGGCATTGGGAGGACGACCATTGGGACAGTCCTCCAGCAGGCCTGCATGGCCATCAATGCAGTCCTGCTGCCCTACCTCATCACCCCGGGAGACCTGCAGGACACCATGGATGGCCTCGCCACCCTCGGCTTCCCCTATTGTGTGGGCATGCTAGATGCAACCCACGTCCCTGGGAGAGCCCCTGAACACCAGGCTGCAGAGTACCACAACAAAATGATACTGCAGGCCCTTGTGGACCACTGGGGCATCTTTATAAATAGTTGTGTTGGCTGGCCAGGGAAAGCACGTGAAGCCCATGCACTTTGGAACTCTGCACTCTACAGGGGCATGGAGGTGAGTACCTTTTTCCCCAGACACAACAGCACCCTTGGGGATGTGCAGGTGTCCATCCTCCCTGTTGGGGGTGCCACCTACCTGCTCCTCCTGTGACTGATGGGGCTGTACACTGAACACCTCGACACAGGGCAGGGGCTTTTTAACTGGAGGCTGAACCACTGCCATCAGATGGTAAAGCTTGCCTTTGGGTGGCTCTAGGCCCGTTGGAGGTGTCTCCTCATCTGCTTCCACCTCGCTGAGGAAACCACCGCTGAGGTCATGAGCGCCTGCATCACTCTACATAACCTTTGCAAGCTGCAGGGAGAGGGGGTGGCCTGCACCTGGTAGGTGGAAGCTACGTGCCTCTCCCTACACTTTCAGCAGCCCGAGGCCGTGCCATCCAGCAAGCGAGCCCATCAGAGGATAGCGAGCGTGCGAGAGGCACTGAAGGACCTATTTATCACCAAGGAACAATGAGGGCGAGGCCTGGGACCACTCACCATCTCCTCCCCCAGCCTGCCCCTACCAGCTTCCCACACACGCACCACAGCCACCAGCCCCCCACCCACACACCCTCTCGCCGTTCCCCAACCAAATAAAAGCTAGCACACAAATGAAATGTGTTAAGGCTTTTTATTAACAAAGGGGCCTGGGGTTGGGGTGTGGGCAGGGGGTTTGGGGGGGATGATGGGGGAATGGGGGATCAACTTGGTGAAGGAGTGGAGTGTCGGGGGCTCAGGGACTGAGAGGGGCTGGAGGCTCATGGCGGGGGGGTGTGTTCCATGGCCTTCCCTGTGGCCAACGTGGGTCCGGGGCACCTGCTACAAGGGATGGCAGGGTCCCTATGGGGAGCTCCATTGGCTGCTGGTGAGGCTTGGCAGCTGGCAATGTGATGCATGCTGGAGGCAAGGTCCTGCACTGCTGTGCTGAGAGCCACCATCGCCTCACTCTGCCGCTTCAGCACTGCAAGGACTCAGTTGCCTGCGCCGGCTGCTTGCTGGAGCTGATGGATCGCAGAGTCCTGGCAGGTAGCCAGCTGCTTCCTCCAGGCATGCGTCACTTTTGTGACCTCCTGGCTGAGCTGAAGAAGGCTCTGCAGGAGCTCCTGGTGGGTCTGCAGCTCATTCCCCTCCACAAGCTGGTGCCTGGTGGGGTCCCAGCACCTGGACAGCGGGTGACATTGTGAGCTGCAGCTTGGAAGGGGAAAGCAGGGTTAGTCCCATTTGCCCCCCAGCTAGTGCTGTGGGATGCCAGATGGCACCCATCCACCATGCCCTGTTTGGCATGCCACATGGTAAGCCGCACCCTGTGGGACATGGCCCCAGAGGTACGCACGGCTGTGCCGGATTGTGGTCTGTATCCATGGTAGCGGGCAGCCTGCTGCCCTGCCCAGTGCCTAGGTCCTCTGCCCAGCCCACGTGGCATCAATGTGGGACACACACTGTCAGTCCTTGATGCTGTCGCCTCCAGTTTCCCCCAAGCCCCTCTGATGGCAGGCCCCTACCTACTTGGGTCCGGGTGCCACTCACCATAAGGCCCCTCACCCCTGTGCCCCACTGGATAGCCTGCCCATCCCTGGGCCCTGTCCTGCTGCCTCACCTCTGTCACAAAGGTGAATACTCACCAACAGGTGCTCCAGATGTCTGTTGTGACATCCCCTCAATGGGGTCTTCCTTGGCTGGGACCAGTCGCTCCATGTCCCCCTTTTCCTCCTCCTCCGGGGTGGCAGGTCCCTCTTCCCGGTCTGGGAAGAGTTCTGGGCTGGCAGGCGCCACTGCAGCTGGCAGGCTGCCCCTGGGGCAGCTGGGCTTGCCCACGTTCAGGGACACCTCAGGATCTGTCAAGTCCCCGTCTGGAGGGTGAGGGGGCTCTGCAGAGTCATGGGTCCCTGCTGGAAGACCTCTGTCCTCCTGCCACAGGAAGGCATCCAGCTCCTTGTAATAGCGGCACTTGGTGTTGTTTGGTGCCTCCCAGAGCCAGTGTGTCTCCCTTGCCCTGGCATAGCCATGCCTGAGGATTTTGACTTTCATACACATCTGCTCGGTGGTGCAGTTGTGTCCTCGGGCTGACAATGACAGGGTGATGGCTCCATACACATCACGCTTCCAGTGTCTTGCCTGGAATTCTGAGAGATTGTCTTCTGTGCCCCAAATCTGGAGGAGATAGAGGACCTCTTTGTGGGTCTATACAGGGGCCCTCTGTCATCCCTGTACCAAGGCAGCATCAGGCTGGGACATGGCTGCCACAGTGCTGCCAGTATGCCACCTGGCTGGGGCGGGGCACTTCCTCCTTCCTGGTCCTGTGCATCCTGGGAGGAGGAAGGTCACGCCATGCTGGAATTGAAATAAAAATTATTTAGAAATAATGTGTCCAAACCATGTTATTTCAAAATACCTGTTTCAAACTAAGTGTCATTTTGTGATAAAAGTAGGTTTTGTTATATCAGAATGAGCTTCACTTATAGTGAAACAAGGGAGCACCTCATTTCGATATAAGCAAGGGCTGTGTGGACCTAACCTTCTTTAAATCAAAATAATCTGCATTATTTCGATTTAAAGGGTGTGTGTGGCCATACCTTAAATGAACCATGTTGCATAACATCTGTTGTCATCCTTACAGTTTAAGAATGAAGTACAAGGTTAAAGTTCTATTCCCATCTACAAGCTAATTGCTGATTGGGGCTTGGTAAAGACAGGACAGGCTATCCTCTTACTGGGATTTCCAAACCCCTGTCTTCATCAAAGAATTGGCCCTTTTAAATTAGAGATGTGATGCATAGGATTGTTTTCCAGATCTAAATCAATCAAACTAGAAAAGCAAAATGAGGGAGCACTGGACTTCAGAAAAATACTGAGTGAGGGCTGCTTATTACCCTGTTTGTAGACGGAAGTGAGGAAAATGAACGCAACATCTGCACTGTCTCAAGCAAGACACAGAAAGCAGAGTAGACACATAGTGGCAATAATGTTTCTTTACTAGATGATTTTTGTAATGAATAAAGCATAATTCTATAATTCCCTATTTGCCACCAAATTCAAGTGCTGCTCTGTTGCAATATTTAGGATGCCTATATCTGTACATGGTCTTCAATTTCCTGTGCAATATGCTATGTCATTAATATGGAGTAAAATTTATACAGAGGCCAATCTATCTGAGATACTTATATGGCCCTTGTCAATGTAGCATCTAGGCACCTCACATTCTTTAATGTATTTATGCTCACAACATCCTGGTGAGATAAAAAAATAGTGTTGTCCTCCTGTTTCAGATGAGGAACTGAGGCACAGGAAGGCTAGATTCACAGAGGAATGTAGGTGCTTAGAAAATTACAGGGATTTACAAAACTAGAGTTCAGTGCCTAGGTTCCTAACACAATGAATGAGGAGAGATGGGCATCTCAGGATGAAATTCACAAAATCTATCATACTAGGAGGAGAGCTACCTAGGCTAGCCCATTATGCATCTTGTAAATTAAACTAAAAAAATCACAAAACTGTAACTTGCATTGTCAGACTATGATTTTATTCTGTAATATTCCTTATATCAGTATGTCTAAACCTGGGTCTGCTATGATTTTTTTTTCCACTGCTGAAATAAATCTCATCATTACAATTAGTGTGTAATAAAGATAATGTCCTATCAGAATTTAAGGTATAATATATCCAGCCTGATTGCCTTTTCAGAATGAATTATATCTAACTGCTTTCCTCGGGGTTGATTTACTTTTCAGAGTGCTTTCACCTATGAGTCAAGTTCTATTAAAGTCTTTCCCTTCTTATATATTCTTCCTTGGCAGCTGAGTTTTTAAACATGTCCACATTGTCTCTGCATTCCCAACCTGGCCAATTCCAACACTGTACATGCTTTTCCCCACAAAGGTAGGGATTATCCTTATTATTATGAAATCTAAACAAAAAAATGCACTGTCAGTTAGTGAGTTACCATTTCAGGCAGTGTGGTATACATAGTCAAAAACAGTTTCATCCTGATTGTGTATTCTAGTCCAGAGTATCTGTCTCTCTCACAAATAGAACCTCTTTGAAAATGAAAATTTGTAACGAGAACTGCTTTGGAAAAACAGCTGAAATGTTACACAAATAGTCTGCCATCCGTCAGCTCTAGGAATAAAGAAATAGCTGAATAATGTGCTCCTGCTGACAGGGGATATGGAGATAAGGTCCCCTGATTCTTACTACTTCCAGTGGTTGTGTTCACCAAAACCTACATTCACTGGCTGCTGTATCTGGCAACCTGGGAGTAGTAATCACAGAAATGGTAGGCTGCACACTTTCCGCTACTGTAGGGCATGACCGTAGTAGGATGAGGAATTGGGGCTGATGCAGCAGGGTCATTATTAGAAGTAGCCAGTAGCCTGGGGCCAGCTGTGGGGTTTATGCAAAGATTATGGATTGTATTTGGATTTCTTGCCTCATTCCATTGTGAAGCTGTTGGGAATCCTAGTGGAATGATTTCACTAATCCACATACTAGTGTCTATTAGCACATGGGGGGGGGCTGTCAGAGGGAGAAAGTTATCTGTCTCATGGCTTGCAGCATCCACAAAGAATGCTCTACAAACTACAATCATCCTTTGAAACACTGCCATGGACAATAGTATGTGGTGCATCTCTCACACTGTCACATTGCCCTTATGCTCCTCACCAGAACAAGAATGAGCACATGGCAGGTTACAGTGGGACAGTGCTAAGTACCCCAAGTCTGGTTCAGAACAATTGTCAGGGTTACAGCATAGGGCTACGGTGATGTGAGGAAATTTATGTTGCTGCTGTACTTGCTGTATAATCAGAGAGGATTTTCCTACTGCAGGCTGCCCGTTCCTCATTTCCAACAGAAACTGAATTCTCTTTTTAAAGGTTTCAATACACAAACCAAATCAGATTATTTTAGCAATGGCTCAGTTCAAATACAACTTCTGTTATCAGGGGTCTGAGCCAAACTCAACTCTGGCGTAAGTTGTAGCTTCCATTGACCTCAATATGAGTTGTATTTGCATGGTTGAATCTGGTCTCTTGAGGTTTAAGAAGACAGGCCTGGGGTCAGATCTATTTTAGCTCCAGATAAGTGTGGATTTTACAGGGAAAATTGCCTTCTTGCTCTTTCTATAGTGAATACTGATCCTATTAAACCTAATTTATGAAGTGTATTTCAAGTCACTGTATATCTTTTGGTAGTAATGAATTATAGACTAGTTTGTGGAGTGAGCCATTCAAGTCAGAAAGCCTCTTCATGCAGAAAAAAATTCATATTAGAGTGTGGAATTAACTGTTAGATTCAGAAGCAGGCATAAGAGGCTAGAGAAAAGATAATAAATAGGCTAAAATAATGGAAATGGGTTGACCTGAAGCTATTCTGGGTTTATAAATTCAGGACATGATGGAGCAGAGCTCTTCCTTTGCCTCCCTCTGCCTGTGCAATCTTATGCCTAAAATCCTAGAACAGGGATTCCCAACCTTTTCAAGGTTGGGGACCCCTTCCCACCCTCCAAAATGTCCTATGCCCCCCCCCAGCCCTTGTAGGTATGTGGTGCTACTGCATAGGGGCTGCCATGGCAGTGGGGGAGCTCCCCAGCAAAATCCTGTCCCCTCCATTAAGTGGAAGAGTTGCGGCGGGGGGGCGCTGCTACATTTGTGCCCCGACCACAGAGTAGAAGAGCCATGGTGAGGGAGGTGCCCAGCAGAGTCCTGCCTCCCACCATGGAGCTGCAGAGCTGCAGCGGGGGGGGGGGGAGCCGAATCAGGCTCCTGACGCAGAGCTGAAGAGCCGCAGCAGGGAAGGTGCCCCAGCAGAATTGTGCCCCTGCCACAGAGCAGCAAAGCTGTGGTGGAGGGTAAGGGGGACACCAGCAGAAGCAGTGGCACCACGGCAAGTTTTGGCCCCAAGCCATCCCACCCTACTCCCTAACCCCCCACCCTCATCCTTCCACTGGCTTCTGCTGCTGCCCTGGGCCAACCCCCTGCTCCCTAACCCCACCACCCTGCACCCTTACCTTGCTGCCAGAGCCAGGTGCGGCCATGCCACAGGCTTGCTCACCCCCTGAGCAAGGTCAGAGCAGTCAGTGCCGGACTTCCCATTAGGCACTGTAGACAAGGTGGCTAGGGATGATGAAATTTTTAGTGCCTATATAGGAGGGAAAAAATTTAAAAAGCAGGGAAAATCACGTGGTTTAGCATTAGAATAGTTTAAAGTGCATCATGTCAATTGACGTAATTCAGTTAACATTTACCCCTCTTTTTGTACATTTTGGAGTGAAAGTGCCCAGGGCCTACAAACACCAAAATCCGGCCCTGAGGGCAGTGAGGGAGTTTTAAAAACTCCCAGCCTGAGGCAGAGCAGCTCCCTCCTGGCATCATTAGGCCCCAGCTCCCAGCCTGTCCACAGACCCCCTGGAGTAGCTCTGTGGCCCCCCAGGGGTCCATGGCCCACAGGTTGGGAACCACTGTCCTAGAACATGTCACTCCATTATTTTCAGCTGACACAGACATAGGAGTTTGTGTATATGCTAATGAGAGAATTTTTTAAAAGAAAACCCTCAGCATTCATTTGTTAATGCTACCTGGCTCATCACCCCCAGGACTGCTGACCAATAATTGAAACAGCTCAATAATACCAAAAGTTCTCTTTTGTCAGGCTAACAGGCTTATCAAAAATAGCCCCAGATTTAAATTCCTCAGTCCCTTAAAGAGTTCCTCTCTTGATCAGATTCATCATCCATGTGGGTTGGGAGCAATCATGAGCATGACAAAGAGGTGTTAAGGAAAAGCTTTCATCAGCTCACTGTGTTTTATTTCCCCTACATTCAGATGTACAGAACAGATGCTGACATTAAGTACATTGGTGTAAATCTATGGAATTACTCTGGGTTTACAACAATATAACTGAGATTAGTATGGTTTTTATCTGCCTTACTGTATGTATTATAAGCCGTATCTACAGAATACTAGGCAAATTTAAAGAAATGTTAGTGGAGTCTTTGAGATATATACATGCTCTACTGAGTAACAGCCCCTCTATCCCCACCTTTTCTATTTACAAACCTCACTGTTCTGTCCATTTAAAATTGTACATGCTCTGGGACAGGGACCACATTTGAATTTGTTTTCTGAGATACTCAGGTACATAATGTTTTTGGGCACTCAGAATTAATCAGTTTATTCATGTGGCTGTTTGAAGATGAGTGGTATCGGAGGATAGATTAATTCTATCATCAATTTATTTATTGTTAATTTTGTGTTAATTAAATGTCTTATCCCACTCCATTATGAAACGAGCATAAGCATGCTAAATAGCTTTCCTGCCTCAGGAAGCTGGATATGGAAGCCTTGTTCTAAAACTGATAACACACTGGACAGTGCTGAGAGCTTTAAAAAGTATTAATATATGCTGTTTAAAAGTCAAAAATCCAGTCTCCTTTACTTTCCCATGGCATGACATTAAAAATCTGTTATGTTAATATAACTTTTCTTGGGTTCTATTATATCTTAAAAGCAAGCCAAATTCTTTTTTTGCATTGGAAATAACATTTCACATTAATATAGCACTTTTCAGTCTAACATGATTTATGAGCTTCACAGAATTCACTACCTTTGGCCCCGAAATGTAGCACCTATTTAACAACACTACAAAAATGGCACAGGCTGTATTGTTTAATTGCCACTAAAATCAGTGAGGGGTTCTATTTAAAACATAATGGCACAATGTGGGCCCTAAATGACAACAAACATATTTAAAGACATGGGTGTGACACTGTCTGGATTTAGGGGACCATTTATGATATTATTTCATATCAGTATTTCAAAATCACTGGATTTATTTTGCTTCCACACTGTGAGTTCTCCATCTTCAAGCATCTGACAAAGTGGAATTCTCTCCCAGGAAAGCTCATGTGATAAATAAATTAGATCATTTTTTTAAAAGTGCTACCAGATTCCTTGTTTGTTTAGTCTCCATTTTGCTTCTGAAGAAGTCCACACACAACATGGGAAAGTCTAGAGGCGATAAAAGGCCCTAGCAACACCTCCATTTTCAGGGCTATAACCATGGTTGAGCGACTCGGGCTTTGCTCTGTGTGCTATATCGAGCAGCTCCATTTGACTGCTCAATTGAGGGGTGCATGTTCTGTGCTATGGCGCACCCTGGATGCCAAAATACCTAGTTCTGGTGCTGTCCATTTTCTCTTCAGTCTGAGCTTTCAGCCTACACCTACCTTTGGATCTGCAAGTGCTGTAAACAAAGGGTGGAGACCTATTCAGGTACTGGATGTTTACCAGAGGATTTATACAAACCTACAAACTCCAAATTCCACCAAGGACTTGCCTTACATGGACTTTTAATCATTGTATGTATGTGATTTGCTTTGACATTTTAACATTTCTAATAGTTTGCTTCTTTTCTTCTATAATAAACCTTTAGTTTTAGTTACTAAAGGAGTGGCTGGCATAGCAATTTGGGTGAGATCTAAACCTAAATTATTCTGTGTAATGTGATTGATCCTTTGAGGTCAGGAGAACTTCTTTGACAAAGAGCTGAAGTTTTAAGTAACTTATCTTTTTACTAGACCCAGTGGCTATTTCAGAACCAGTAGTTGAAAGGCAGTAAAGGGACTGAGTGTATTTTGTTATGACTTATTGATAACCAGTGTGGGGGATCAGAAGCATTGTTTGTGAATGACTGGGAAGACTGACTTCAGTGTCACTCATCAGTGCTGAGAGAATTTGCTCCTGTTTTGCAGCTTCCCTGATCTTTGCATTTTCATAGTGGTTGTTCCAAGAGGCCTGGTATACAATGAACAAATTAGAACTTCTCAAAGCATGGGCATCGCTGGTGCTGGACACAGGGAGCACAAGCCCCCAGTCCTAGTGCAGTGCCCCAAATTCTGGCCCCGACCCCAGCCAAGGACGCAGGGCTGGACCACCACAGTGGCAGCCCAGTCTAGCCTTGAGCCCAGCCAGGGATGAGGGGCCAGGCTGCCACAACAGCAGGAGCTCCATCCACCCCCAGCAGTGGACACCATGGGGCCAGCCGCCAGCACCATGGCAGTCCGATCCGGCCCTGACCCTGATCAGGGACCCATGGCCACCAGCTCCAGCTCCATTCAGCAGCCACCAGCAATGGGGGCAGGAGCTAGGGCTATTGGTGGTAGGAATCAGATCTGGCCTTAGTCCCTGACCAGGAAACTGGGGCTGGATCAAGACCAGGAAGCAGCATTGCAGGGGCCAGACCAGCACAAGGTGTAGGGGGAGGGCCTGGGCCTGGGCCCAGGCCTAAGAGTTTTTGGGGTCCATGAAGCCCCTGGCTCAAACTAAATATAGTCCAGGATCTGAGATTAAACATCCATTTCCTTAGGAAACACACTGAAGGAATTTGATCAGAAGTAGACAAGAGACTAGATTTTTTATATGTCCCAAAAGATTAATAGATTTTAAGACCACCTAGGATCATTATGATCCTCTTGTCTGAGCTTGTACATGATCCAGACCAAATAATCTCACCCAGTAATTTTGGTTTGAACTATAGTCTGTCTTTCAGAAAGACATCCAGTCTCATTTACAGACTTTAGGTGACGGAGGATCTGCTATGTCCCTTGCTAAATTGTTCCCATTGTTAATTACGCTCACTGTTTAAAAAAAATGTATGCCTCATTGTTAGTCTGAATTTGGTAGCTTCAGCTTCCAATCAGCTCTTTTCTTGCTAGCCTTATGAGGGAACCAATGTCAGAAATCTGTTCACCATGCAGATACTGGTACTGTGTGATCAAAACACCTCTTTCTATAAGGCATGTTTATCACATCTTTCATCATTTTATAGGGCAGTCTCATTAATGCTACATACAGAGGTAATCCCATGCCCTACTCCTGCTTGGTATTCCCCCACTTACACATTCAAGGATAGCATTCACCTTCTTGCTCAACTGGTTATCTACCATGACGACTCCTATGGCCTCTTCAGTGTCACTGTATTCCAGAATAGTCCTCCATCTTAGAAGTGTGTTCTACATTCTTTGTTTCTGGATGTATGATCTTTCATTTGTCTGTGCTAAAATGCATATAGTTCAAATGAGCCTACCTCACCAAGTGATGAAGGTCAGTCCCTCTCATCTATAGTTTTTTTGCAGTAAAGATTTTATATTTTCTTCTAGACCATTAATAAAGATATTGAATAGCACTGGGCTGAGAACAGATTTCTGCAGCACTCATTAGAAATGCTCCCATTGGATGGTGAATCTCAGTTTACAATTACTTTTTGTGATCTCTCAGTTAATCAGTTTTTAATTCATTTAATGTTGAATACAGTGATTTTTTGTATAGTGCTAGTTTTCTGATTAGAATGTTCCACAGGATTTAGTCAAAAGCCTTACAGAACTTTTATATTAACCATTACCTTTATCAACCAAACATATGACCTCTTCAAAAAACAGTATCAAAGTTTTTTGCAACCTGTGTCAAATCATGTTGATCAACATTAAATATGATACCATGCTTTTTCCTAGAACGGATGTCCATCTCACCAATCTACAGTTACCCAGGTCTTCTTATTTACATTTTTAAGATATTGACATAACATTAGCTTTTTCCCAGGCCTCTGGAACTTCCCCCATGTTCTCTGATATGTTAAAAAATTAACATTCATGGTTCAGAGACTTTTCCTTGGACAATTCTTTTAATAGTTTGTGTACAAGTTGTCTAACCCTAGCCATTTAACAATGTTTAAAAATTATTTGAATGCTATCCTTAGTTACTGAAGGAGTTAAAGTATTTTTTTGTTGTAAAACATGACTATATCATCTTGCTTCTTTCCAAATACAAAATGGGAACATTTACTGACTATATCTATCTTATGACTGCCACTGTTACTATCTTTATCTAGTAGCACACCTCAACCACTGCCAGGATTTCATTTATTCCTGATTTAAAGAATTTATTTTTAGTGCTCTTACTCTTACTGACAGTAGACTTGTTTTGTTGGTGCTTTTAGCTGACCTTACTCTGCATTTCCTAACAATTGATTTGTACTCATTACAGTTAGCTTCCCCATTGTGCCATTTGTTATATTGTTGATGATACTCCCAATGGCAGAGTGGCCCGTTCCTAACAATGCTATGTGCAGTACTGACTAATAACTTAATCAAGTGCTGGATGAAGTCAGCCAAATAACTCCCACTGACTTTGGACAGCAGAGGTCCAGATGCCAAGAGGGAAGAATGTGATGTATAGAATCACCCTGGTTACGTCATTAAGCATGTGTGCTTTCTTGTCTTCCATCCAAATACTAACCCTAGCCCAGAGCTACTTAGTGTTAATGGGATCACTGCATAGTTCAGGTAAGGCTCATTACATTTTTTTCTCCATTTCTTTAATTAAATTAAACTTGCAGTAGGCCAAGCCAGGTAATGGAGCTATTTCTTTTACCATAGCATGTAAGAGCCTCTGTGATGGACCAATATCCCATTGAGCCCGATGCTGTACAAACACAATGAAAAGATGATCCCTATCCAAGACAGCCTACATGAAGTTCATATTATCAAACATTAAGCATTATCTGCCATAGCATAAGACCCTATTTATTTTAAAATACCTCAGGCAAAAGACAAATACTTTTTTCAGTGAGAAGACAATTTATTTAATTGAATATTATCTCTGTGTTGCACCATGCAAATAAAAGAACTCCTTAGCAGGACTACATTGAATTCTAGACTTTTCTGACTAGAAATTAGAAATGAGAGAATTGCTTCTCTGTCTTTCCTCCACAGTCATAAATGCAGGTACTGAATTCTTAGCCAATGTATCCAAAAGCTTGATTCTGCATTCTTTGAAGCCCAGTGGCCAGCAGTGTCTTCAGGGAGCTTAAACTCTAGTCACTACAGAACAGCTGTATGGACCAGTGTCACAAAGCATCAGTATCATATGGAGGAATTGTATGAAAACTGCAGAATCTAAAAAGTGTTTCCTCAGTAAGATAAAGTAGTGATGTAGCAAATAGGTGATGTACAACAACCCCTATGCAGTTTGGCCAGGGCAGTGAGGCTACCAGTCTTTTACAGCATTGTAACACGGGGCTCCACCCCCAGGGTTAGGGAGGCGTCCTCCCCTCGGGTCTCTAGCCCCTATTGGGCAAGACCACCCGGTCCTTTGGCCCCTTGCCCTAGGCAGGGGCTCAGCCCACCTGGAGTGGGGGCGGGCCTCCCAGTCTTTAGTCCTTCAGTCAGGGTCCAATGAGTGAGTATCATGGTCTCAGGAGTGGGGGTTTAGGGTTCGCTCGCGTCACCAGAAGGGTTGCAGGTCGGGGGGGGGTGGTACTTGGCAATGGGATCAGTGGAGGTGTGGGGTCCTCCCACTCCACTGTGTCCCAGCTCAGGTCCCCAAGGGGGACTAGAGCTGTTGGGCCTGGGTCAGTGGGGTCCGGGCCGCAACACACTGACCGCCGTGTACCGGGGGCTTCGGTGCATGGGTCAGCGGGGTCCCGGCCGCAACATACTGCCCACAGAGCGTCGGAGGCCTCCGTATAGGGGTCAGCGGGGTCCGGGCCGCAACACACTGCCCCTGTGAGGAGACCCCCCACGGAGGCCTGAGCCTCGATCTCCCCCTGGCCACCCTGGGGCCCTCGTCTTGGCCATATCTCGCTGTCCAGTTCCTCCGGGTAGTCACCCAGGGGTACATTGTAGAAGCCCTCTGTCTCATCAGGTGGAGGCAAGTCCAGAAGTGAGACCAGCTCCTCAGCGAGGGGTAGCTCCTCCAGGTCACATGAGGGGGGTGCCGGCGCAGGATCCTCGTCAGCCAGGGGTAGCTCCTCCAGGTCGCATGGGGTAGGCCCGGCACTGGGCTCTTCAGCAGCTAGGGGTAGCTCCTCCAGGTCCTCCCAGGTAGCTTGGGGTGCAGGCTCCCCGTCCGGCGTCGGCTCTGGCCGCCTCGCCGATACCCCTCCTGGTGGTCTCTCCAGCTGGCGGGGAACGACCCAGGGCTCGGGTAGGGGGCCCCAGTCGCTGCCTCAGGGTGGCCCTGGCCAGGCCGACAGGTCCGGTTCTGGCTGCCAGAGCCCAGCTCCTCCCTTGGGCTGTGCAGGGTCAGGAGCAGGCGGAGTTGCAGCCTTCCCCTCTGCCACCCTGGCCTCAACTGAGCTGCCTGCCTTTCCCTTTATACTTCCTGTCCCACCCCTCCACTTCCTGGCTGATTGACAGCCCCTGCCTGACTCCGCCCTCCGGCCATTTTGCAGGTTTAGCTGCCTTTTTCCGGAGGGTGGCCACATCTCTTTGCTACAAGCATATACTAACAAGCATTGTTTTATTAATTGTTTTGTTGCTATTAGCCACGGGTTTTCAGTATGGATCACTTTTCTTTTATCATTGGAACTGCATGCCTTTGCTTTTAGATCTTTTTCTTCACTGCCTTCTACTCTCACTTTATTCCTAAGCATGTTAAAGCCAATTGGAAAGCCATATCCCAGTATATCAGACCAATTATTATATTTTGCAAAACAGCCATGGTGACATACACCTGTTTCCTTTTAGCATCCTCGAAGCTTGTGGCTTCTCTGGCTGCAGTAGTTAGTTTGTCAGAAATTTACAGTAGCCCTTCCTAATGCTTTACAAAACATGGGATACTCTTTAATATCCCTCACCCACTGAGGCAGCTCAGTCTGAATGGCGTCAACCATGCCAGAATATCTAGACCCAAAAGTCTTTGTAATATAGCCTCCAGCATAGTGAAACCCAGTTTTTCGCTTGGGGTTTGTTGGAGAAGGAACACAACGATACCATTTGTTGTTCTGTTCTTCAATAAATTTATCCAGACTTCTGGATCCTCTGAGCAATGTCTCAAAAGAAACATTTTTCAACTAGTTTGCAAGATAGCAACTAGAAGAGTGTGATGCAGAAATCTTTCCTAAGTTGAGTGATTTTTTTGAAAGTGTGTAACCTAGTTCTGCCCATTGCTCAGGATGTGATTATCCATGGATATCTACAATAAGGCCTCCTTTCATCTGTGATTTTTGCAGAGGTCATAAACCTCATAAAGTCTCCCCACGCTTCTTCTGCTTGGGAACTCCAAAGGTAGCTTCTTGTTTTTCCCTGTTGGAATCCATCTTGACCCTGTGGAGATGATTTATAACAAGGTATGGGGAGAAACCACTATTCAGTCTTCTGATTTCTTTAGCAAGTGTTTGAACAACCTCGATAGTATTCCTGTCCTGTTTTGTAACTACACTGCATTTCTGAGAGCCTTGAATGTATCTTGGAGGACAGTCATGAGAGAAAATACAGGCGTTTGTTTTTGAAGCCAAGCAACCAGCATGTCAATCAGGGATATCTTCAGGTTTCAGTGTTCCACCATGTGGGACAGAAATAATCAGGCTCATATTGCCTACTTGGTATTCAGTGTAACGGTTGTGGCCAAAAATGATTTCCCCAGTTCCAACAGGTTTTAAGGCCAAATACAAAATACAAACATAGTACAACCACATCTTTTCAGCTAGAGCCTAAGCTCAGTAATGTATCAGTACCTAAAGAAAAAACAAAACACATATTATAAGAGGTTTTAACAATGGTGTGGGACTCTCTGGTGTTTTCAGCTGCTCCTAAATTAGTTGTAGCTGAAGATTAGCCAGTTTGGTTTAATGTCCTTCAAAGCAAAGTAGTAGGAGTGTGTGTATGGGAGAGACTGATAGATGTACTCCTTGAGTGTGACTGGACAGAACAGATAGTGCCTCATTTCATTAATTTTCATGGAAGGCCTTTCTGAAGAATTTAATATGGGGAAGTCCCTGCCATAGACACCCAGAAAACACACAAAGGCAAATAGAGATCCCTAGGTGAAATACTCAGAGAGAATGTATTTTTGACAGAAAGCCTTCATTATTTGCAGGTTTGAAACTTCAGTGAGATTGGAACAATTTTGTAAATCCTCAAAGTCTTGCAATAATATATAGAACAAATTATTTTTTCCTCTTCTAAAATTGAGATCAACTTCTACTTACTTGATCTTGTGAATTTTAGAAAACCTGCTAGAGGATCCCTCCCCGTCAAAAAACTACAGGGTTGGATGAAATAGGTGCCCACATTGGCATTCTTTCTTTTCCTCATTCAGGGGGTCCAAAGGTCTCCAGTCCCTGGAGGCCAAGTCTGTATTTGTAACTCCCCTCTTTGGCCTCACACCCTCTTCTGTGCAAAGTGGGGGGGGGGCCCAGCGCCACTGCTGAGCTGACTCCGGAAGGGAGTATCAATATCAGAGGGGAGGGATGAAGCCTGGAAAGGTGCAAATGCAGGCTTGGCTCTATTCCATGCCTCCTTTGCTCTTATTCAGCAGGCTGTCAGTACCTGCCTCTCCTGCTACAACATGTCCCAGCACAGGCTCTGATGGGGCAGCCTCACCCCCTCATCCTGGAGGGGCACTGATGGGCTCCCCTCATTGTTCTCTGTGTCTCCTGCCCCCCACCCATCATGAAGGACCAGCCCAGTGCAGTGAACTACATCCCTCCCTCCCTGTACATCCCTGCTACTCCAGCATGGCTGTGGTGACCTTTCCTTCCCACAGCCTGGGGGCTGGAGGAGACGGGCTGCTTTCACCATAAGTTGGCCAGGGCTGCAGGATAGCGACTCCTGCTGCCCCTGCCCAGCTTGCTCAAGACTGGAGGGAGAGGGACTACTGCTGCTCCCCAGCAGCTGGTCGACAGAAATGCAGCTTGTGAAGGGCCACACACTAGCCTGTGCACCAAGTTAGAGGAGGCAAGGGCTGGCATCTACGGCATGCTGGATCTGGTCCTACCTCTGCTGCAAACTGGCCTTAATAATTTACATTTGTGCTATACTAAATGTATCATCATTTGTCACAAGTAGCAGCAGTGTAAGTTGCTCTAGGTCAGGGTACGGTTACCCCTGCCCACACAAGCCTTCAGTCTGACTGGCCATAGTTGGTAGTACCCATTAAAAACCCTGCTCAGAGTAGCAAGCAAAAGCCAGTGATGGACCCAGTAGATAATGACCAAGCCTCAGAGTGGTGGAAAAGATGGGGAAGCCACAACTGTGAATTTATGGACCACATAGGGTGGAAGAGCTTGACTTTTATAACAAGCTTATGATCATTTCCCTTCTGTCTTTAAAGTTTATGAATGATTATCTATGCTATCAGAAACCAACTACATCTGGCAGAAGAGGCATTGCTACTAAAAAATAAAACCTCTCTATATCTCCCCAGTCCCAAGAGGACAGAATGAAACTAAGGCATGGCCCTCCATGACAGACCAGGTGTAAGGTGCCCAGCGTGGCTTAGCAGAGAACTCTATGGTGAGCTGAAACACAAAAGGGAAACTTAAAAGAACTGGATGCTTAGACAGATGACTAGGGAGGCATCTGAAGATATTGCTTGGGCCTGCAGGGATAAAATCAGAAAGGCAATTGGAGTTGTAGCTAGCAAAGACTGTGAAGGATAATAGAAAGGGGTTCTTCAAATATATTAGTAACAAGAAGAGGATAAGGGATAATGTAGGTCCCTTACTGAATGAGGCAGGTATCCTCATGGTGGATTATGCAGAAAAGGCTGAAGTACTCAATGCTTTTTTTACCTCAGTCTTCACAGGCAGGGTCAGCTCCCAGCTACGACACTGGGTAACACAGAATGAAGAGAAGGAGAGCAGCCCTCCCTGATGAAAGGTCAGGTTAGGGACTGCTTAGAGAAGTTGGATGTGCACAAGGCTATGGGCCAGACAAACTGCATCCAAAGGTGCTGAGGGAGTTGGCCAATGTGATTGCAGAGCTGCTAGCCATTATCTTTGAAAACTCTTGGAGAACAGGGAACATCCTGGATGAGTGGAAAAGGGCAAATACACTACCTGTCTTCAAGAACAGGAAAAAGAAGGATGCAGTCTCACCTCAGTCCCTGGAAAAATCATGAAGCAGGTTCTCAAAGAATCCATTTTGAAACACTTGGAGGAAAACAGAGTCATCAGGAACAGTCAGCATGGACTCGTCACGGGCAAATTGTGGTTGACCAAACTGATTGCCTTCTATGATGAGATGACAGGATGGGGGATGCAGGAATAGCCATTGATGTGAGATATCACAACTTGAGCAAAGCATTTGAAATGGTTTGTTGCAGCATTCTTATCAGCAAGTTAAGGAAGTATAGAATAGAATCAAATCATAGGATTGGATAAGACCTCATGAGATCATTTCCTCCCATCTTTTGGGACTTGAACCCAGGCCCTTTTGCATATTAAGCAGAGGTACTAGCCACTACACTAAGTATGGTTTGGATGAATAGACTATAAGGTGGATAGAAAGCTCGCTAGATCATCAGGCTCAGTGGCTAGGGATCAATGGCTCAATATCTAGTTGGCAACAGTAACTAGTGTGGAGTGCCCCAGGGCGTCGGTCCTGGGGCTGGTTCTCTTCAACATCTTCATTAATGATCTGGATGATGGAATAGATTGCAGGCTCAGTATATTCACATATGACACCAAGCTGGGGGAAATGGTAAACACCTTTAGGGGCAGAGATAGCTTTTAGGGAGACCTAGACAAATTGGAGCATTGGGACAAATTAAAGGTCATGAGGTTCAACAAGGAAAAGTGCAAAGTCCTGGACTTAGGATGGAAAAATCCCATGTACTACTACAGGCTGGGGACTGAGCAGCTGAGTAACAGCACTCTAAAGAAGGACCTGCTTGATGGGAAAATGAATATGGCTACGTCCACACATACATTGTTATTTCAAAATAAAGTCCTTATTTTGAAATAAGTTAATTTGAATTAAGGAAAAAGCTCAAAGTGAAATAGCATGTCCAAACACAGGACTTGCTATTTCACTTTAGGAGAGGGGTACCATGGGAGGTGTGGCAACATGGCCCCCTCCTTGGGCCATGCCCCCACCCAATATAGGATAAAAGGAAGGCACCCTGGGAAGGAGAAGGGCAAAAGTGTTATTTTGAAATAATGGTTATTTCAAAATAACACATCTGAATGGCATTATTTCAAAATAACCATTTTGAAATAACAGCTGTTTCGATTTAAAGGAGGTTTAAGCTATTTCGAAATGACAGCTCTTATTTAAAAATGATGGAGCCTGTCATTTTGAATAAGAATACGTCGTGTGGACCTAATCTCTTTTATTTTGAAATAACCAGTGTTATTTCGAAATAAAAGAGATGTGTGGACATACCCTATGAGTCAACAATGTGCTCTTGTTGCCAAAAAGACCAATGGCATATTGGGCTGCATCAGTAGAAGTGTTGCCAGGAGATCGGAGGATGCGCTTATTCCCCTCCATTCGGCACTGGTGAGGCCACATCTGGAATACTGTGTCCAGTCTGGGTCCCCACTACAGGAAGGATGTGAACAAATTAGAAAGAGTCTAGCAAAGGACAACGAAAATGATTAGGGAACTGAGGCACGTGACTTATGAGGAGAGACTGAAGGCACTAGGCTTATTTAGTTTGTAGAAGAGAAGACTGAGGGGGGTTTTGATAGCAACCTTCAAGTACTTGAAGGTGGGCTCCAAAGAGGAGGGAGCTAGGCTGTTTTCATTGGTAACAGAGGACAGAACAAGGACCATTGGTTTCAAGCTGCAGCTGGGGTGGTTGAGGTTGGATATTAGGAAAACCTTTCTCACTAGGAGCTGGGTGAAGCATTGTAATGGGTTACCTAGGAAGGTGGTGGAATCTCCAGCTTTGGCAACATTTGAGGCCCAGTTATACAAAACCCTTGGTGAGATGATTTAGTGGGAGTCATCCTGCTTTTAGCAGGGGGTTGGACTAGATGACTTCATGAGGTCCCTTCCAACCGGGCGCGGCCATGAGTGGCTGAGCCCGATCCCCAGCCAGGGATGGGGCCAGGAGTGACCTCCATGGCCGTGGGTGGCTGAGCCCCAGATCCCCAGCTGGGGACGGGGCTGCCGTGGCCGTGGGTGGCTGAGCCCCAGATCCCCAGCTAGGGATAGGGCTGCCACTGCCATGGGCGGCTGGGCCCTGGATCTGCTGCCAGGGATGGCGCTGCCACGGCCGCGGGCAGCTGGGCCCCGGATCCCTGGCTGTGGGCGGCTGAGCCCCAGATCCCCAGCTGGGGATGGGGCTGCCGCGGCCACGGGTGGCTGGGCTCCAGATCTCTGGCCCAATCAGGCCGGAGACCAGGAGAGGTGGACCCTGCCAGACTGTGGCGGTGGCACCAGGATTCAGGGCATGTGCCCCATGTGTCCAGTGCCAGCGATGCCCCTGCTTCCAACTCTATGATTCTATGAAAAAAAGACTCATTCTATTGGCAGCAAAAAAACAGTCTACTATAGCATGTGGCACAGGGGTAGTGCTTAGAGTTTCCAATGTTATGAGTGGCTGTGATCTCACTTTGTGTGAAAGGTTCCTTTGCTTCATTTTCTCCAAATGACCCCCTGTGACAGTCCCAGGAAGGGCACTTTGTTCATGGAGGGGAGCATTTGCACCCCTCTTGCCTTCGGGTGGACCACTATCAGGCTCTGAGTCTGTTAAGCAGCAGGCCCAAAAGTCCTGAATGCCTGCTGGCCTGGCCTCTTTTCTCAGGGTGGCTGGGTTTGCTCCCTGCCCCAGCTGCAACCCCCCCCCCCCCACTCCAGGAGGGGCCATGAGGAAGCACATTCCACGCGAGCCCAGGCCACATTGGCAGTGTTTCTGGCGGGGTCCCTGTCGTGGAGATTTGCAAGGCTGCGACTTCGTCCTCTGCTCACACCTTCGCGCAGCACTACGCCATTACCCACCAGGCATGACAAGATGCAGCGGTGGGAAGAATGGTTCTCCAGTCAGTACGTCTCTGATTCCTGCCCGCCTCCTAAGGTAAGGCTAGTGACTCACCTACTGAGGAAAGGCCAGGAGCAATTACTCGAAGAAAAAGAAGGGGTTACTTACCTGTAACTGGTGTACTTTGAGATGTGTTGCTCCTGGCCATTCCAATCCCTCCCAACCTCCCCACTTCGGAAGAGGGGGGTAGAAGGAACTGAGGAGGGGAGGGGCCGGATGGCTGTTATATGGAGCGTCGCGGAGGCGCCACTCCAGGGGGCACCATGACCGGCCCTACGGGTACTCTAAGGGAAAAATATTTCGGCGTGCCGTGCACGTGGCGTACAGACACCTACTGAGAAATGGACAGGAGCAATCACTCAAAGAAGAACACCAGTAATGGTTTTGCCTGGAAAGCATAAAGTAGTGTAGAACAGGGGTTCTCAAGGTTTTTGTGTCATGACACAGTTGGTGGTGTACACAACTGTGCATGACACAGGGCCCCCATCAACACTGCAAAAAAGCTCCCAACCGCCCAGCCCCAGCTCCTCTACTCGGAAGTCACAACTGCGAGAAGCTGCTGACAAGCTCCAGTTGCTCGTGGAGGCTGGTTCCTGGCAACCCATTTAGTTGCGTATCATGACACTGTAATGTGTTATGACACAGCAGTTGAGAACCTCTGGTGTAGAAAATGAAAACCCTAGTCCCAGTAACTACTATGGGGCAGGGAAATATCCCAGAGTCTGCCCTGGGAAAGTGGCCTGTCTTTTTCACAGGGATTCCCTGAGTCCAAACTGGTGGTTTTTCACCAGAAGATATAAGCACCTACCCCAAGCTTGCAGGCATGGAAAGTAAGATTGATAGCATCTAGGAGTGCTCCCAGGCAGGCAAAAGGGGTATCACAACAAGAGACTAGTGCTTCACATGTAGAGAATGACAGTCTCACTACAATTTCAAAAGTGTTCCATGATTTTGGGTGCCTGGCTTAAGTCATCCTAGAGGACTCTGATTTTCAGTAAGAGCTGAGCCCTCTGATAAGCTGATGTAGCGCAAGAATTTTGAGCATTTGCAATAAGTGGACTGTTTTGAAAATGTTCACCATCAGTCCTGGGCCCCATTTTAAAAAATATTACTGAAATGAGCAGAGAACTCACTTAGTAGTCACAGAGACATGGGTTAAAACACCT
The DNA here is from genome assembly GCA_007922195.1 of Podocnemis expansa. Classification (NCBI taxonomy): domain Eukaryota; kingdom Metazoa; phylum Chordata; order Testudines; family Podocnemididae; genus Podocnemis; species Podocnemis expansa. Next base: position 17,318,689 of record ML681972.1, on the reverse strand, counting down.
ATTTATTTATTAACCCCAGTTTTAATAAAAAAGACAAAAAGAAATCAGTATAGAATTAGACTTCGATCAGAAGCACGGCAAAGTGTGGGGAGCTGAATGAGCTGGGGGGAAGAGAAGAAGTTGGGGGGAGAAATTGGGTCAGGATCCACCCAGGTGAGGTGCTGAGAGGTGGAATCAGGACAGAGTTGGGTGAGCTGTGGGGAGCAAGCCAAGCTGTGGCAGGCAAAGGGAAGTAGCAACAGCCAAGTGAGGTGTGGGGTGGGGGAGAATCAGGCAAACTTTAGGGAGACACCCCCAGTGTCCATCACCCAGCTGCACTGATCCCATGCTCCCCTGCCATGCCAGACCTCCAATACTCCCCTACCACTACACCCTCCCCTCCCTTGCCATCCCTGCCCTGCCACTGCTCCCCATGCTCCTCTGCCCTGCCATGCTCCCCATGCTCTCTCGACACCCCACATGGCAATCCCTGACCTCCCATGGCCTGCCATGCCCCTCTGCCACCCCACCACTTGCCTCCCTTGCCACCCTTCCCCTATCACACGCCCCATGTTCCCCTGTCACCCCACTGGCTTCCCTTGCCTTACCACGCTCCCCTGCCAAGTCCCAGTTGAAAAAATTGCCCTGGAATCTGCTAGAGCAGTGGTTTTCAGACTGAGGGTCAGGACCCAGTACTGGGTCACAGACCCTCAGGCACTGGGTCGTTGTGCCCCCTGCTGCTGCCACCAAAAGACTGGACTGCTTTGCTTAATGATGTAATTGTTTGGTCGTAGGCATAAATGATTTTTTTTGACTGGGTCCCAAGAAAAAAAGTTTGAAATTGGCTGTAATAGAGGATACAGTCATTGACCACTTTACTAACATGCATAACAAGAGGTACACAATGAAATTTCCCGAAAATAAATAAATTAAAGTAAGCCCTTTTCAAGTTTTCACAAAACATGGTTTATTTAACTAGTGAAAACTTGTGTAAAATGGTGAAATTGCCCCTTATCTAAAGGTTGATATAAGGAGGATTTCTGTTTTTGAATTGTGTTTAAGTATGAAACATAAGATTCTGCTGTTACAGACCCAAACTGGGTTTGTAAACCAGTATTTATTTTTGATGTTTAAATTTTATTAATAGTAAAATCAGTTTCTACTATATGTTAGCTGCTATCCAGAATTGGCTCACCAGCCCCCTGAGTGAAAAAAGAATTGTAGGGCTCCTCACACAAAAAGGTGAAACACCCCTGCTCTTAGAGGTCAGCATGAGCAATGCAGACGTCTTCAAGAACAAAATCAATATGTACCTATACACAGCACTAAACAGAATTTAAAAGAATTACGAAATGGGGAGGAGGAGAAAATGAACATCAAGATTTCATCAGTGCAACATTCATATGTTAATTCCCTGCACTCCAACACGGTACACCCAATTTCTTAATCAGTGTAAAAAAAAACAAACAGCAAAATTATCTCAACATTAGACTCATACAGATGTACAGGATCATGGTAGGTCAGGACATCAGTAATGTAGGCAGAGCTTTGTACCTCCAGATCTTTGGGGCCCAGTGTATATTGGCAAAAATGGGACAAGAATTCTGCTTTCTTTGAGAGTTCTGTTTTTTCTTTCTCCTGAGTTCCAAAATCATGAGAATTTTCCCAAGACTCATTCCACGCTTTGAAAGGGAGTATGAATGAAAGAAAGCATTCAGGTCTCATCAGAGAGTCTTCTTACACAGAGAGAAAAGGCTTCCTCTCTGTGAGAATGGAAGGGGACTGGAAGTAAATAGAGATGATTGGATGGAACGGACCTCTAGGTATCAGACAAATTAATGATGAAAAAAGGATTAAAACATTTGTGGTGGGGAGAGCTCCTTGGAAAGCATAGGACAGAGGGGAAGTAAAAAATGGAAGGTGGGAGAGAGAAAGAATGAGAAGGAAGGTGCAGAAATGCAAAACTAAGACACAAACAAAACTGACACCTTCTTAGCAAATTTGAATCAAATACTGCTTTCTCAGTTTAAGAGGATGGTGGCTTTAATCCTGATTGGTGCACAGCATTGGAACTTCTCACTGTTCCTAGCAAGAGTCACGGGTACCTAGTACTTCTCAGGATTAGGCTCAACATTTGCACCTCCTTAGTAAAGGCACGCTGTCTGTCTTCAAGGCTATTTTAAAAAACATTTATTGTCTCAGTTTAGTTCAGCAAAACAAACAAGGAGTCCGGTGGCACCTTTCAAGACTAACAAATTTATTTATTCCATGAGTTTTGTGGGAGAAAAATCCCACTTCATCAGATGCTTCAAGATGGGGAATTTACAGGATGAAAGGAAAACAAATGCAGGAAGTGTAAACCATAGGATTAAGTCTGACTATTATAGAAAATCAAAGCAGTTGTTTACATTCTAACAGTGCCCGCTTTTGTGTTTCTGCTCGTTGCAGGCACATATCCCTACAACAAACCCCATTGCCAACTCTTCCCACATATCATCATTACAGGACCTAATCAAACATGCTACTCCATCAAGGGCTCATTCACCTGCTCATCCACCAGTGTGATTTATGCCATCACGTACCAGCAGTGGCCCCTCTGCCTTATATATTGGACAAACAGGAGCCTCTGCGCAAAACAGTAAGTGGACACAAATCTGACATCAGAAATAACGTTAAAAAAGAGCACTTCAATCTCCGTACTCACTGCATTAATGATATGTTAATGGCTATACTTTGACAAATGAATTACAAATCAAAGCTTCAAAGAGGAAACTGAAGAATTGGAATTCATATGCAGGTTTGACGCCATTGCCTTAGGGTTAAATAGGGATTTGGGTTTTTTTTCTTATTACAACAGGTGATTTTTATCTCACCTCCCTCTATATGCTGTTCTCCACAGTTTGAATCTAAACAACTGTTTTGATTTACTGTAACAGTCTGACCTGATCCTATGACTTACACTTCCCTGCACTTATTTCCTCCCATTATGTAAGGGTATGTCTACACTTACAATTTAATTTGAATTAAGGAGGCGTAATTCAAACTAAATTAGTGCATGCCCACAGTAGGTTTCATTAGTTCGAACTAAGGCGTTCCCTTAGTTTGAGCCAAGTAGAGCCTAGTTCGGACTTATAAAATCTCACTTAAGTTCAAACTAAACCAATGAAGACATGTTGGCTATGTCCAAATCAAATCAAATCATAGGGCCAGAAGGGACCTTGGGAGATCATCAAGTCCAACCCCCAGGGAATTGAAGCCAGGACTTTCTACCTTTTAAGCAGAAGTGCTAGCCACTACACTATTTGCAAACAATGTTATTTCCAAACAGCTGTTTTGAAATAACGGCTATTTTGATTTCAGCCTAGGTTTTACTATTTCAAAATAAGGCTCATTATTTTGAAATGACAGGGCAGAAGCAGAACCAGCCTCCTGCTTTCTTGTCACTTTGGAGAGATAAGAATGACAGCTCCAAGGGAAGGCAGTGTCCCACTGACACTACCTTGCACTAATGCTGCCAACAAAAACCCTAAACCTCTTGGGAGGGGGGGATATTTTGTTGAACAACAGGGCAGTTTTGTTAGCAAAGAGGTGATTGCAGTGTGTGCAAGAGCACTGTTTTGTCAACAAAAGATGACTTATTTTGACAAAATTCTCTCTAGTATAGATCACACCTTCGTTGCTGTATTCATTCCCCCTCCACCATTTATTAACATTACACAGACACGCATTCTCTTTTTTTGAGGATGTCAGATTTGATAGCCACAGGTGGATATAGCAATACTTAGTGGTAGCATCTAAGGTGATTTTAGCTATTGTAACAAGCTGGCTGTTTCCCCAGTTTAGAAAGGATCCCTGCCCTGGCCAAAACCAGAATCTCTTACCAGCCAGTTTTATTTTTCCAGCACAGACAACCAACCAACCAACCTTTTGGGGTCTTTTTTTAACCCCTTTACCTCTCAGTCCTTCTAGCTTCAAGGCTTCCTGCAGGAATCTCCTGGACTCTGTTCAGTAAGCACCTTCACCAGGAGTCTTCCCCTGGCCTCTATTTATCCCCAAACAGCTTCCTTCTGCCTCCCTCCCCAGGGCACTCTGGTAGCCTCTCCCAGCTAGGGTTACTAGATACCGAAGCATGGAAAGGAGGACAGGGAAGTACAAAAAGGATGACATTGGAGGACATGGAGAAAATGTAGTATTAATATAACTGTCATTACAGTATTATGTCATGGAAAATGGGTAATGATTAATGAATGCATGGCAGCAAACAGTGGTGGATTAATCAATATCTTGCTTGAGAAAGAGCTGGGTGGAGTGAGCATGGGAAAGAAATCAATGGGTATGTACACACATCTCTTTTATTTTGAAATAACACTGGTTATTTCAAAATAAAAAAAGAGTAGGTCTACACAATGTTTTCTTATTTCAAAATGACAGGCTCTGTCATTTCAAAATAAGAACCGTCATTTCAAAACAGCTTAAACCCCATTCATTTTGAAACGGTTGTTATTTCAAAATGGTTAGTTTGAAATAATGCCGTTTGGACATGTTGTTTCGAAACAACACCATTGTTTCAAAACAACTGTTTCAAAACAACATGTCCAAACAGCCTTATTTCAAAATAAGCATTTCAAAATAACAGCCTTTTCGATAGCAGGCTTCCCTTAATTTGAATTAACTTATTTCAAAATAAGGACTTTATTTCGAAACAACTCATTTCAAAATAACTTATTTCGAAATAACGATGTATGTGTGGACATAGCCAATTAGTAATAAGTGTTAATTATCTTAAAAGGACTGCGGTCTACCACAAAATGACTGAGTGGTTTGTCTGTACGCAAAGATTGTACAGCTTTATGCTGGTGTAAAGCAAGACAACCCTCACCATGCCTTTTATAGTAGTATACAATAAGAGTTTAGTGCTCAAGAGGTATTTCCATTATACTGGTATAATTACAGCAAAATGGCTAAAGCACTGACAATTTTATTGGTATAGCAAAAACAATGAGAGTCCTGTGGCACCTTAGGCTGTGTTCACACACGGGGTTATTTCGATACGGTTGTTTTGAAACAACTTGTATCGAAATAATGCCTTATTTCAAAATAACTTAATTCGAATTAACAGTTTGTTAATTCGAATTAAGGAAAAAAGCTCAAAGCGAAATAGCAGGTTCAGGCAACAGCTATTTCAAAACAAGTCACTGTTGTTTCGAAACAACGTGTTCACACAGTGTTGTTTCGAAACAACGTTCTTTCGTCCCCGCATGGGGTTTAACTTGTTTCGAAACAACGCCGTTGTTTCGAAACAATGGGACCTGTTGTTTTGAAACAACCGTGTGTTGTGTGAACAGCCTAAATCTTATTTCGAAACAACCTCTGTTGTTTCAAAATAAGAGGGCTGTGTGAACACAGCCTTATAGACTAACAGATTTCTTCAGGCATAAGTTTTTATGAATAGTAGAATATAAAACAAAGAATCTTGCTGAAGAGAAGGAGGAAAGAGACCTATTGTATTGTCACAGCACACAAAACTGCCCACATCAAAAGTGAGAAGGTAACAGATTGTCTTAAAATGCCCTGGTGAGGGATAATCTCTTGATATTGGAAAGACAGTAAAATTGAAAGATGCTCAAAGAACAGCAACAAAAATATTAAACCTCTGTCTAACAAAAAACCCTAAAAAAATAATGGGATCAGGTCATGTTACAGCATGCCATGTCTTACACTCCCCTGCTCTTATTTTCATCCCATTCTTTTGAGGTCCCCCGTCTTCAAAGCATCTGATGAAGTGGGATTTTCTCCCACAAAAGCTCATGCGATAAATAAATTTGTTAGTCTTTAAGTGCCATTGGACTCCTTGCTTCTTTTGCCATAGCCCAGGACATGTTGCACTGCAATCTCAGGATGCATGTGTCTGCACTTTGGGTACCTAACCCCAACTATCTACCTCATTAGCTCTCAGGAGTCAGACAGGTATACAGTACATACCACACATTCAGCAAGGAAGCCAAGGCAGCTAGCCAACCTCATCACACAGACAGCCCAGGCAGCTCAGCATTAGTGGCAGGGTCGGGAAGGGGCCCATCGCAGGAACTCACAGCCGGGGAGCCTGCCTGGGGTCGCAGGCTAAAAGGCACCGGCCCTGTCAAGAGGGCACACATGCCACACATACCTCTCAGGCTGGTAGGGGCCGGACCTCCCCAGGCCGGGTGCTGTGAAAGGAGGGGAAAAGAGGGGTGGCCAGGCTTGCTCCCACCCACTGCAGGCCCCTGAGCCAGCAGGGGAATGCGTTCAGCGTGGCACACTTGCGCCTGTGTTGATTTTTAGACTTCTGCCCTGGCATCTGGCAAAAAGCTGGACAAAATGTATTTTTTCTTAAATGCCTGGAGGACGGACAATATCAAGGCAAAAAGGTGGACACATTCTTCTTTTGCCAGATGTCTGGCGAACTTCCTGCTCCTTCTGCTTCTTGCAGTAACCTGGTTCTGACTCACTAGGTCTCTCCCTCCTAAAATATTTACTCTAGGACAGTGGTTCCCAACCTGTGGTCCACGGACCCCTGGGGGGCCACAGAGTTATTGCAAAGGGTCTGCAAACACTGCTGGGAGCATTTAAAATCTCCTGCCCTATGCAGCCCAAGCACATAGGCTACGTAGGGCAGGAAAAGGCTGCTGCAGAAGCAGTTTGTATCTTCTAGCTGCAGCCTGAAGGTAAGTGTGGGCAGAGAGAAGGGGGGTGAATAGGGTTCTGCAGGAGATAAGGGGCACTGGGGATGGGGGGCTGGTGGGGGCCCAGGGGGGGGACAGAGGGTTGGCAGGAGCCCCCACGAGATCCATGGAGCGTTGGAGAAGGCCAGACAGTGGATCACAGCAACGGCGCCGCTTCTCAGCCAGGGCCAGATCCTGGCAGCGGTGACAGCTCTGCTCTCCGGCCAGGAGTCCGTGAAATTTTTTGATATTAAAAAAGGGTCTTCATACTTGAAAAGGTTAGGAACCACTGCTCTAGGAATTATTTTGCTTTAGTTCCATGGCCTTGTCATATGAGACATCTAGCTAGTGATCACAATGGTCTGTTCTGGCCTTGAAATCTGTACATCCCAGCACAGCTTTGCAGTCATTTCCTTTAATGTAAAAGCAATGGTGCTGACTTTTTAGTTTCTCATCACATTTACATAATTACAAGCTTGACATATCATTTAAATATGCATAACATTCCAAAGCTGTTGGCTGATCCTGCACTTCCTTCATGCCCAGTGCTCCCATGGGCTTCAGAAAGAGTTTCGAACCTCCAAAGAGTGCAACAGAGGAAGCATCTTGCAATGGGCTCTAGACTGACTAAAAAATTATCATTTTTAAGATACAAATGAAACACATTCTTCATTCTTCCCGTTACTTTATTCCCTTCTTAAGTGAAACTGCAGCATACTGCTTTTTACATTTACATACATTTGACAAACTACATTTTATGTAAGCAAGGAATAATTAGTTGCATTGGAATTTGGCCAGTGTAACAAGCTGGCCATCTTCCCAGTTCATAAAGGTGAAACATTCCTGAAACAGCATCTATTTCCAAGCAGTTTGGAAACAAACAGAACCAGTTCCCCAGCACACCCAGAGCTAAGGCCCTGAGATTTTTTTTCCCCTTTGTACCTTTGTTCTTCCTGCTGCAGGCCTTCTTGCAGGAATTATGTGGTCTCTGTTCACTGAGGGCTTGTCTACACTACAAAATTAAGTTGACTGAAGTTAACATACTGCCACCACAGTAATTCCAATGGTAGTTCAAACATCTGGGCTATGCTGCTTCTTTGGGTGTTGCATGTCCTCCCTAAAAAGGCTTTCACTGACTAAAATGGCATTGTGGAGCACAGGCAGCTGGAATTGTCCACCCTTCCCATACACCCTGGGGCTCCTCTCTGAAGCCTGCTCCTGCTCCAGGGCTGACAGTCTGAGATCTCAGGCCGGTGTGGGACTCTCAGCTGAAGTATGGAGCTGGCAGGTTCCTTGCAACACAGCAGCCAGCCTGCAATGGCTCTGCTAAAGGCAGGATTCTGGGGGCTGATTGGCTCTCCGCACTGCCAGCAGCCCTGGCATCCCCATCTGTGGGCAGAATTCTTGGTACCACTAGGCTTCCAGATCCAGGACAGGGAGCTACCAGCAGTGAAACTGACATTCAGGTCTGGTCTACAGCTAACCACTCTGACCATCAGTTTGAACTCTGCTTGCTCTGCAGCCACCCATCACTCCCTCTATAAAGTCCTGGTTATCTTTGAAGTTTCCCTTCCTGCTTGGTCAGCCTGGAGACCTCAGATTTCTTCTTCCCAGGTGACCGTGGCAGCTTTATATTGGGGCCCACCAGAGCTACTGGATCTCATTGGCATTTGGGGAGAGTTGGACATGCAGTCCCAGCTCTGCTCCCACCGAAGGAACTTTGACTGTGTCTACACTAGCAAATTGACTCATTTGAACCTTGTCTACACTAGCCTTTGGCTAGTTTGAACTAAAAAGTTTTTAGTTCGAACTAGTTAGTTTGGCTGGTTAGTCTGAAGTAACTGCTTAGTTCGAACTAGCCATTTTGGCTAGTTAGAAATAGCACAATGTAGACATGCTAGTTCAAACTAAGTAAGTTTGAACTAGCGATTAGTTCAAACTAAACACGTTTTTTAGTTCAAACTAACTTTTAGTTCGAACTAGTCACATTTTTTTAGTTCAAACTAAAAGGTTTGTTCAAACTAAAAAAAGTGTTCAAACTAACTTCGAACTACTTAGTTCGGACTAAGCAAGTCCAAATTAAGGTTTTAGATGTAGACATAGCCTTTGATACCTTTAGCCAGATTTCTTGGGTCATGGCAGAGAAGGGCTTTGAACAAGATATGTTGCAGTGACAAGCGAAGATCAAGGAGCTGAGGCAGAGCTACCAACAGGCCAGGAAAGCAAACTGTCACTCTGGTGCAGAACCAATGGACTGCTGCTTCTATAAAAAGCTGGAAGCCATCCTCATTGGCAACTCCACTTCTAACCACAAAAATACCCATGGCTACCTGCATGTGCCTGGGTACAGCCAACACTGCACTCATCCCTGAAGAAGAAGTCATTAACAAGGGGGTGGAGTTGGATGAGGACCCAAGGTGGGCACCAACTCATTTGGTGACATGGGGAGTCAGGATCTCTTTGTGACCCCGCAGAGTTCCAACCTGTGCCAGTCCTGCAGCTCTGGCATGCAGGAGAGGGGAAATCTGGTAAGTGTTTTTCAGAGCCGATGCTGTGTGTTTACAGGAGGTATGGGTATCCTTCACTTTGCTAAATGATGTCAGTAGTTGAAGGGCTAGAACTGCAGTGTTTCCATGTGCTTCTCATTTCCTTGCGCAGCTAGACAGCATGGCTGAGAAGAATGTTAATGTAGACTGAAATTTCACATGTGTCCTCCACTGAGATCTCTAGGAAACATTCTTGAACATACTCATCAATCCTCTGCCTCAGATTCCTCAGAGTAGCTTTGTTTTTTTCACTACTGTAGGATACTTTCCCAGGCCAATCAGCAATCACTTGTGCAGGAACCAAAGAGGTGCATAGGCAAACAGCATATAGACCCACTCCGAAGCTGCTTGCATGAAGGAAGTGCATCCTAGCATCTCTGTTTACTCTGAGGAGCAAGATAACAGATTTTACTAACGTCATGTAGGGAAAATGGTGGCACCGTTTGAAATTTTTTTCCTAGGTACCTGCATTTGTGCTGCAAGTAACCACCCATCCAGCACTTCTTCTCCGGTGTGAACACATCCCTCTCCCATCTTGGCAAAACTCACCATTCCCAGATTGATCATGGAGGTGTGCTATTCTCAGGGGACAGTAAGAAAGAGATGTGTGTACCAGTAATGCATCTACAGTGTCGGCATCCATAATAATGCTTCTGTTCATTGCCCAAAGTCCAGCTTGTTTTCATAGCCCCCCACTGCCCATGCAGGCTCACCTATTCTACGTCTTCCATCTACACCCCCCACAGTTCCTATGCCAAATGTTCCTTTACGGCCAAGTCATTAGTAAGACCACAATGCTGTCAATGACAATCCTGAGCAGCGTGTGTTGTCAATGTAGTTATTCCAAGACTAATGCTGTTTAAGAAAGATGAATTTTCTGATAATATCCCATTTTTCAGTCATTCAAAATCTCTTGTATTATATATTCCCATGGGCTATGTCTACCTCTAACTGCTTAGTTCGGACTTGCTTAGTCCAAACTAAGCAGGTCAAACTAACTTTGAACTAACCATGTTTTTTTTAGTTTGAACTAACTTTTTAGTTTGAACTAAAAAAGCACAGCTAGTTCAAACTAAAAGAAACGTGGTTAGTTCAAACTAATCACTAGTTTGAACTAGCCAAAGTGGCAAGTTTGAACTAGCCAAAGTGGCAAGTTTGAACTAAGCAGTTAGTTTGAACGTACTGTTAGAACTAACTAGTTTGAAATAAGCTTTCGCTGGTTCAAACTAAAAAAATATTTTAGTTCTAACTAGCCAAAGGCTAGTGTAGACATGGTTCAAATTAGTCCAGACTAAACTTGCTTAGTCTGGATTAATTTGCTAATGGAGACATAGCTATAGACTGGAAGGTCAGAAAGGACCAATATGATCATCTTATCTGACCTCCTGCATAACCCAGGCCTCAGACCCTCACACACCCTGTCTGTAATAGACCCCTAACCTAGGACTGACAGACTTCAAGGTACAGATAATCTATCAGCAAGTGTTTGTGCCAATCAGTTGCTACTTCATGTTTACACTTGATTGCCATTTTATTTCTCTCCTTTTGTGAGAAAAATACGACAGAACATAAATTTCATTTTCATTCAGTGCTACCCAGGAGGTCAGAGTAGAGGAACACAGTGGTCCTTTATGATCTTAAAATCTACTACTCTAGTAAAAAAAAAAAACCTTCCAAGTTTTCATGAACAAAACTGGACCTTGATTTTCTGTATTAAAGCTAAGCTATCCATCCCCTGGGAATAGAGAAAAGACACAGCTCCAAGCTGATCAAAGGTTACGTAACTCTGGCTTTCTTCAAGATAAGTTGTCATGGCTCCAAAGGTTCTGAGAGTCACCTTATGCCTATTCTCGATATAATTGAGATCAGTCAAGGACAGATTTAATTGAATTGTACATGACATTTAAATGATGTTGATATCTTTTGTTGTCTACCCTGATTACTGTTTTCACTGTGAAAAGGATACTTTCACAAAAGACCATGCATAAGTAAAAATAAAGCAAATGTCAGAAGTGATATAAGAAAGCATTTTTAATGGAAGGGAATCTAACAGGAATTGTAACTACGCTTGAATTTAAAAGTTTTGAGCTATTCCAGATACAAACAAAATCATGAAGTGAAAACAATTTAGAAAAAAGACCTTCACTTCATTTCCTTTAAAATGTCTCATATTGTCATCAACAGTTATTTCTATGAATTTCTGAACTGTGCACACAAATTGAGATGTTATAATTTAATATGCTCTTTTCCCAGTATTTTCAGTTTAAGCCTTGTTTTCCACTGTCTACATTGTTTTTCTGCCCTACTGACTGAATCATTCATCCATCATAATTAAAATATCTAGAGAACTGTACAGACCATGAAAAATGGTTGAAGAGAAATAAATGTATTTCATAGAAACAAGTCTAGTGGTATCGCTGACTGTGTATTCTTGTACTGTTTTAGTGGAGGGTGCCTTTATGTTAAAAATAAATCTGTTAGTCTTAAAGTGCCACACAACTCCTTGTTGTTTTTTCACTGGACTAGACTAACCCGGCTATCCCTTTTAAAATTTATGTTAACTAACAACAAAAAAGAAAAGAAGTTCCAACACAAATTTTTGTACTCTAAAGATTGGTTTCTAGCTGATTTCACTTTAGACATTAAATTTCTCACTTTTCAGGTAAAGTTTTTAAAGCAGATTTGCTGTGGCAAAAATTCAGTATTGCCAGCTGTTGGGTTATCTGGTGTTTTTTCTTATGATCCCTGCAACCAAAATCATATTATTACATGAGAATAACAGCTTTCATTAAAAAGGGAGGCTCTAATAAGCTAATGTTCGGTTCTTTTCAGGTCAACATCTTAACTTGAATAGTATCTTTTAAATCATGACACTTGGTTTTTCTTAACCAAATTATCATTAATTATTTCACTCAGAAACCACATCAGTAATGTCCTACTGGTGCACTGAACTCTAGTCCTCATGGCTCTAGAAAAAGAAAAGCTTGAAAACCTGAATGCTCCAATGCCAAAGCCAAATAAAAGGACCACACTGCTTCATGTACTACAATGGGTAATAAAACAAGAATTCTCAGTTTATTTAAAACCAAACTGGATCTGTATTAAGAGAATTATTTACAAATGTACTAGCAGATGCCAGCTAGCATTCTAGCCCTGTGCATGCTGACTGTTTTCCTTGGGACTTCTCCAAATTCTTCCTTCCCGCAACCCAAGCTCTTCCCGCCAAGTTCAATGCAGGGTGTTGGACACTAAGATCATTATTTTTTAATCTCATGATTTTTAAAATAATTTCTTGATTTTGGGTTCCCTGATCTATGAGTTTTTGAGTACCTGGGGTTGGCAAGAATGATTTTTTTTTTTTTTGGTCATTTGAAGAAAACTGGTCACAGCCATGGGCCTTGCATGCATTGTAGATTCAGGCTTATTGAGTTAGGGTGTGGGAAAAGGACTACTTTAGTCTACGAACTCTGTCAGGTCTTGGCCTCATGTTAATTTCTGAGTAGACAGAAAATGTAGGCTGAACTGGTTTAAGGCAGTTCTGGGCTCTAGACCAGGGTTGTCAAACTCATTCAACGTGGGGGGCCACATTGGAAGGCAGGACACCTGTCGTGGGCCATATGGCCGCACAGGTTCCCCAACCCTTTCCCACTCGATGTTCAGAGTGGCGTGGACCCCCTCTTCCTCTCCCCAACCCTGCAGGGTCTGCAACACCTTCCCTTTCCCCTGCCCTGTGGACTCCCCTTCCCCACGCTGGCTCCTAGACCCCGCCACCCCCCAGCTCCCTCCCCTTCCTCTACCTCCTGGTGGCAAGCAAAAAAATCCATATTTGTTACAGGGAGCCAGGCTGGGCTCCTGCCTCTGTCCGTCCCAGTCTGCTCAATATCAGTCTTTCAGAATGCTGACCTTTGATTGGCGCTGGCCTTTGATTGCTTGTTCCCATGTGGGCCCCAGCCACTTTTTCCTTTTTTATGTGGTTTGTTTAATGTGTTGTCAATCAAATTAGCATGTTGACTAACTGACAGTGAACCATTGGGGTGGTGGGCAGTGCAGCTGCTAGCCTGCTGTGACTGAGACTCTAATTGGTTGGCAAACCACAGTACAGCTGAACCGGGATTGGCTCAAGTGCTTCTTTTGTTCCCCTGTGCTGGGACTCGGCTCATGTGAGTAAATGAGTCAGAAGCATGCCCTGCTGTGCCAGGAGCCTGTCTTCAGTGTTCACTGCTGCAGACAGCACACAGGTACAGCCCAGGCAGCCTCTCCATAGGCTGGGTCAGTGCCCTAGGTGGGCCTGTTTCAGCCCACGGGCCTTGCGTTTGACACCCCTACTCTAGACAAATCACAGCATGGTATCAAAGGGGTTACATTATCCACACCATGTTCCCATTTGTGTGCTAGAGCTGCTACTCTTCACCTGCACTAGCATGAGGGTCCCCACCTCCCCAGAGGTAGTGCTATGTGACTATAACAGGCTGCTCCCAGAATCTAGTCTGGTGTGTTGCTGTGACCCCTGCCTGACCTCCACTCCTGAACCCAAACTTACCCTACTTTGCCAGGTGACTACTTACTCCTCAGTCAGTGCACACCAGCTTCCTGTGTGTAATTGGTCTCAAGCATTGGATGAGTGCTCTGGCTACTCAGGTAAAGGTCCTCAAGCAAGCACACCCAGCTCCGGATACCTCACCAGGAACCCCTGTCTTACAGGGATGGGGGTCCACCTTCAATCACCATCAACTCATGTCCATCCATTTATCACTGAAATGGATTGGCCAAACACTCTCATTCGTATCCTCTACAGTCCACACAGATTTAGATAAAACAAACATTAGTTTATTGATTAGGATATCATTTTAAGTGAGTATATAGCAAATCAATGCACACTCATTTAATAAAGGAATCAGGAGTTTCCACAAGTCAAATAAAAGACATGCTAAGCTAATAACACTATTCCTAAACTACTTGTTAGTTTATTCTCCTTATTCTTACTCATAAGACTGGCTCCTGATGGTGTTTATGCAGCTTAGGCCCTCCTGGCTATGTGTGTAGGCCCATAATCTTTACGTTGCTTTCAAGATGGTCTGGCTCTCACCCTAACTCAGCACCTTCTCCCCAGTTCAAAATGTATGTCTTTTCCATCTCCTCTCCACCCCTTCCTCTCTGTGCTGCTGTTTGATTTCCTGCCTTCTACCTGACCCAGGGAAGGCAAAATTTTGCATTACCTTTGTTATGCACCTCTGCAGCCTCTGTACTGTTTACTAGCTGCTGAAAGAAAGTTCTGTCTGTCCTTCTCCCTCCTGAGCCACGTAGCCTGCTTCACATAGGCACATATACATGATGCTGCACGAAACATGATACCATAGTAATCATGTAGAATATGTCACAAACATTCATAAAGGAACCTTGCACAGTATAACTGACATCAAATCATACAATTACAGTGTAAAAATGAACAGAAAAATTACACAGATCATAGTCCATTGTGCATCATGTGACAGGAATCCTCTTCTCATCTGCAGGAATGGCAGAGGGTGTTCACCACTCCTCAGGAGCAGCAATGGGGAAGATGGTCCCAGTAGTTCTCCTGTAGTTGGGGAGTATATGTTAGGGAAGTGGTAAAGCCTACTACACTCTTCTGCTGTCACACACAGTCTTCTGTTGTCTCATTGTCCACAGAACCAAACAAGGAAGTGGATCTTGGAATTAAGATTGAGTTAAATGGTACAGTTCATCCTCTGAGTGGTGTTGTTTTGGGCTGTCCACAGACTCAGACAGGCATTGTTGCATCAGTTAGTGAGAGCTCTCATCACCAAGATTTTCTTCACTATAATTTGGACAGAAAACAAGGTTTTTAAAATGAAAGGTGAAATTCTGATGTAATCTCATGACACCACCAGCTGGGAGCCTAGTCATGACTTGATTATACTACATCTTGACCTAGCGGTAGCTAGAATTGTGCCAAACCATTCAGTTTCCCATAAATATCAGGGAGTTTGATTTGCAAGGGTTCCTGATCCTTTCCCTTTCTCTGAATTTTGGCACTCAGGGCATAGAATCATAGGGTTGGCAGGGACCTCATAAAGTCATCTCTACTCCAATCCCCTGCTAAAAGCAGGACTACTCCCACTAAATCATCCCAGCCAGGGTTTTGTCTAACTAGGTCTTAAATGTTGCCAAAGATGGAGATTCCACCACCTCCCTAGGTAACCCATTCCAATGCTTCACCACCCTCCTAGTAAGAAAGTTTTTCTTAATATCCAACCTCAACTGCCCCAGCTGCAACTTGAAACCATTGCCCCTTGTTCTGTCCTCTGTTACTACTGAAAACAGCCTAGCTCCCTCCTCTTTGGAGCACCCCTTCAAGTAGTTGAAGGTTGCTATCAAATCTCCCCTCCATTTCTCTTCTGCAGACTAAATAAGCCTAGTTCCCTCAGTCTCTCCTTGTAAGTCATGTGCCCCAACCCCCTAATCATTTTTGTTGCCCTCTACTGAACTCTTTCTAATTTGTCCACATCCTTTCTCTAGTGGGGAGTCCAAAACTGGACACAGTATTCCAGATGTGGCCTCACCAGTGCCAAATAGCGGGGAATAATCACATCCCTCCATCTGCTGGCAACACTCCTACTGATGCACCCCAATGTGCCATTCACCTTTTTGACAACAAGAGCACACTGTTGACTCATATTCAGCTTCCCATCCACCATAATACCCAGGTCCTTTTCTACAGTGCTGATACTTAGTCGATCCGTCCCCAGCCTGCAGCAGTACATGGGATTTTGCCATCCTTAGTGCAGGACTTTTCACTTGTCCTTGTTGAACCTCATAAGATTTTGTTTGGTCCAAAGCTCCAATTTATCTAGGTCTCCCTAAATCTTATCCCTGCCCTCCAGCATGTTTACCATTCACCCCAGCCTGAAGTAACCCACAAATTTACTGAGCATGAAATCTACCCCATCATCCAGATCATTAATGAAGACGTTGAAGAGAACCAGTCCTAGGACTGGCCCCTGGGGCACTCCACTAGTGTTACTGGTTGCCAACTAGACATTGAGCCATTGATCCCTAACCACTGAGCCACTGTTCCCTCTAAGCTGTGCACGTGTGCACATGCACACGGGTCATGAAACCTGCGCACACAAAAAAATAAAGTGCGCACAAAAAATTTCAATAGTGCTAATATTGGTGCTCACAAAGAAATGTTTTTGCACACACAAAGAAATTGTTTGCGCACACAGGCTACAAGTAATTAGAGGGAACATTGCACTGAGCCTGATGATCTAGCCAGCTTTCTATCCACCTTATGGTCCATTCATCCAAACCATACTTCCTTAACTTGCTGATGAGAATGTTGTGGGAAACTGTATAAAAGCTTTGCTAAAGTCAAGTTATAGTACATCAATGGCCATTCACATATCCCGTCATCTCATCATAGAAGGCAATCAGGTTGATTAGGCACAATTTGCCCTGGGTGAATCCATGCTTACTGTTCCTGATCACTCTATTTTCCTCCAAGTGTTTTAGAATGGTTTCTCTGAGGACCCGCTCCATGATTCTTCCAGAGTGAGGTGATATGGATTGGTCAGTAGCTCCCAGGCCCTCCTTTTTCTCTTCCTTGAAGATAGGCAGTATATTTGCCTTTTTCCAATCACCCGGGACCCCCCCCATTCATCACGAGTTTTCAAAGATAATGTCTAGCATCTCTGCAACCACATTGGCCAACTCCCTCAGCACCCTTGGATGCAGTTCATCCAGCTCCGCAGACCTTTGCACACCCAACTTCTCTAAATAGTCCCTAACCTGACCTTCCATCACCGAGGGCCACGCTCCTTCTCTCCATTCTGTGTTACCCAGTGTAGTAGCCTAGGAGCTGACCCTACCTGTGAAGACTGAAGTTAAAAGAAGCATTGAATACTGCAGCCTTTCCTGTATCATATGCCATGAGGATACCTACCCCATTCAGTAAGGGACTTTCACCATCCCTGATCTTCTTCTTGTGTAAGACAGGTCTAGAGCCACAGCATTTTTTGTGCTTTCCAGCTGAAAAGTGGGACAACTAATCTATATGGGTTCTGTATTTGCATGAGCACAATTAGGTATTAGCATAGGCTCACTGTGAGTGCAGGGCATGATAGTAAAGTGTATGGGGATTGATTTGATCACAAATGTCAATACTCGTATTTTAACTGAGGAGGGAAATGAAATATTGTCTTTTTCATAGTATGCTATCTTTTAGATGTATAAACTTTGTTTAGTTTAATTGGTGGAAAATTCACCATCAGCAACAAAGAACTGGAAAGAGTAAACAATCTTCTGTTTTCAGCCTGGTAAAGGCAGGGAAATGGGTAGGGGTTAGCATCAGCTCTATCAAAGAGCCACGCCTGAGGCACTGCCTCAGCCATGTTCTCCTGTTAAAGGATAGACTTAAAAGGCTGGTTTCTTGTGGAGCCTTTCTTTTGTTATTTTGACCAAAGGAGCTGTTTGCAGTGTCCTGAGGTTAAGAGCTGAAATCATTGAGGGCTAAGACGCTCTCTTAGAGCTGAAATCACCGAAGAGTAAATAGGTGGTAGACAGCAGGGGGAGCCAGTGAATGTTGCGAGTGGGCAGCGGAGGGCTGGAGAGCGTGAGGGACCAGCAGGCGATGCCAGCAGACAGCAGGCAGAGCCAGCGGCTGGTGTGAGCAGCTGGTGGAAGGCGTGAGTGACCAGCAGGTGGTGCTGGCAGACAGTGGCATGAGGAACATTCGCCACGTACACTGAAGTGGAGTAAGTACTGTGTTGGGTTTTGTGGGAATCCTGTTCTGTACTTATTCTCCAAATCAGTGCTGGTTTTGCTATTGTGTGTATGCATTTTTTATGCTACTATTAAAGGTCCTATGTACTACACTCAGACTCGTACTTGAAAGAGGGGAAGCATTACCCCTTCAGGATGCTCAGGGAACTGTGCAAGATTTCCCAGGAAACTGGGTGGGGGCTTGAGCTAGTTGGTATTGTAACATTATTTGGAATGCCTAGATACAGAACCCAGCCCTTGCTCTGCCATCGCGCCCTGGCAGAAGGGTTACATTTGTTATTGACATACTTGAAAAACACCTTCCTATTATCCTTCACATCCCTTGCTAGCTGTAACTCCAATTGCCCTTTGGCTTTTCTGATTTTATCCCTGCAAGCCCAAACAATATCTTTATATGCCTCCCTAGTCATCTATCCAGCTTCCAATTCTTGTAAGCATCCCTTTTGTGTTTCAGCTCACCGTAGAGTTCTCTGCTAAGCCACACTGGGCACCCTCCATATTTGCTGTTCTTTCTGCACATTGGAATAGTATCTTCCTGTGCCCCGGAAAGGTTTCTTTAAAATACAGCCAGCTCTCTAGGACCCCTTTTCCCTTCAGATTAGCCTCCCAAGGGATCCTGCCCATCAGTTCCATGAGGGATCCAAAATCTGCTTTTCTGAAATCTAGGGTCTCTGTTCTGCATCTTTCCTTTCTTTCTTTGTTCAGGATCCTGAACTCTACCGTCTCATGGTCACTGCTGCCCAGGTTGCCATTCATTTCTACTTTCCTGATCAATTCTTCTCTGTGAGCAGCAGGTCGAGAGGTACAAGGCCCTTAGTTGGTTCCTTCAGCATTTGTACCTGGAAGTGGTCCTCAACGCTCTCCAAAAACTTCCTGGATTGTCTGTGTACTGCTGTATTGCCCTCCCCGCAGATGTCAAGGTAACTGATGTATCCCATGAGAACCACGTCCCATGATCTGAAAACTTCTGCTAGTCATCTATAGAAAGCATCAACCACCTCCTACTTCTGGTCTGGTGGTCTACAGCGGAAACCTACCACAACATCACCCTTATTGCACTCTTCTCTAAACTTAACCCACAGACTTTCAACAGGCTTGTCGCCACTTTCATAGTGGAGTTCCAAGCAGTCATAAAGCTCTTTGACTTATAGTGCTACTCCTCCATCTCTTCTTCCCTGCCTGTCCTTCCTAAACAATTTATACTCATCTATGGCAATGCCCCAGTCATGCAAACGATCCCATCATGTGTCTGTTATTCCAATTACATCATAGTTCCTGTCCTGCTTGTTTCCTGGGCTCCTTGTGTACAGGCACCTAAGATACTGGGCCAATTTCCTTACTTTTCCCTGCTGATGGTCTCTCCTGTTGCATCTTCTTCCTTGGATCTTCTCCTGGTGTTCTCCTTCCCTACTGTCCTCAGGTATTAGGGCTTAATTAGGACACCTAAAACACTGATTTGATTCCCTCTCCCCTCCTCCCAGTTCTGATGAGGCTCTCTTTTATCCCTGCTGCTACAGCCCCCTCTACTCCCAAGTTCCATCCCTTTCCTCAGGTCTCCCTCACTGTGACTTACCTGTGGGCTTTGGTGACCCTCACCCTTCAAACCTAGTTTAAAGCCCTCCTCACTAGGTTAGCCACTCTTCCCCTTCCTCGATAGGTAGAGCCCATCTCTGCCTAGCAGCCCTTCTTCCTGGAACAGCACACCATGGTTGAGGATGCCAAAGCCCTCCTGGTAACATCATCTTCACAGCCAGTCATTCACCTCCAGGATACATCTGTCTCTGCTCAGGCCCCTGCCCTTGACCGGAAGATCAAAGAGAACACCACCTGTGCACCAAACTCCTTCACTCATGCTCACAGAGCCCTGTAGTCACTTGATCTGCTGAGGATCACATCTCACAGTATCATTAGCGCCCACATGGATGAGTAGCATGGGGTAGTAGTCAGAGGGCTGGATGCTTCTTGACAATCCCTCTGTAATGTCTTTGATATGGGCCCCTGACAGAACTCAGACTGGTGAGTCTCATCACATTCATCACAAAACCAGCAAGTTCTGAAGGGTTTATCTGAGGCTGGCAAGTTCTCTCCTTTTTCTAACAAAATCCAACCCTGCCAACACACGTGAGTGAATAGATATTTCACAGGAAAGTGGGACCCTTTCAAGGAAAGATTTTAGGCAAACTTTTCAATAAATTTCAGTGCATTTTTGGTTCACAATGAAATCTGAAATGAGATGAAAGTTACCTGATATTGAGTTTCATTGGAATTGTATACTTAGCACATCTCTAGCAGAAAGGTACTTTTAAGAATGTCTATTCTCCGATTAGAGACATATTTGTGTCCAAAAGTTATAGGGCGGAGACAATTACGCATATTCCTCATTTCTGCATTCAGACCAATATATAAAGCAAATTGTGGGACCAAAATATAAAGCAAATCTGTGTCCACTGACAGCCTATGAAATCCTATTGACTGTATGGTAGTTAAGTGGAGGCACCATTTGATTCCCCCATAGCATACTGTTGCAAGTTCTTGAAGTAGCTGAAGTTCAAACTAAGAAAATAGATTCCAGATGTGAAGGAAATAAATTATTCTCTTATTATTATTACAAGTCTAGTGGCATATGCTATAGGAAGCAAAAATAAAAAGGACATCAGTAACACACTGCATAGACTGAGAATAAAATGAAATAATATTTAGAAATAAAGCAAAAAAAACCCTGTTGTTCATACTGTGACCACTAAAATATAGATGAATGGCAGTGATCCTACATAATGCAGTGCATGACTAATATTTTTTTTACTTCCTCAATTACCTCTGGTTCAAAAAGTTGCTCTCTCATTTTCTATTGTTAATTTTATATCATAAGATATTAATCTTAAAAGTGGAGGTTTGAGAATATTGTTTGTGCTACAAAGCGATCGAGTCCACATGATTTAAACCTTTGTAGCACTGAAGACAAATATAACACTTTACACTGTAAGTGGGGGATCCATTAGTGTCTTGTGTTCAGGAGGGGTTAAAAATACACCACCTGTTTTGCAGCAGGGATGGCCATGCAGAAGGGGATTCCAGTTTGGCTATAGAGTCGGAAGGCCCAACTTACTAGATTCTAGCTTTACAAGCTTTGGGAATGTGCTTTAGGAATACGATAAGAGACAAAGTGGCTTCAATTTCTAGAAGAGCTGAGTGAACTCACTTTACAGCAGCAGCTTTAGATGCAGATAATTGCTGATACCCAGATTTGAGGGGGGTGGGGTTACTCAGTCTACTTTGCATTAGGTCTGGAAGCACAGGGGTCCTAGGTCTTAGGATGGGGTAAAAGATAGCAATTACCAAATTCAGCCTAGGGGCAGGATTAGAATATTGGGATGGTGGTCCCAGTCTTGGGGAAGGGGATTGGAAGCTCTAGCATACTGACTGTCAAGAAGGGATAGAAGTAATCGGTTACTGGGTCTCCCCCTTACGGCACTATTGGAGGCATCTTGACTTAGTATAGATTTGACAATCCTGAATTGCTGGACTACAGAAGACTGGGCTCAGAAAGGCAACATGACATGCTGAATACTAAAGCAAGGATGGGAAACTAGCAGACAGGAGAAGCCACGCCTGGTACACGTAGTGAGGCATGAAGAAAAAAGAAAATGAGAACCAGAAAGATCTCCGTGATTCATCACAGTACATTGAGTGCTGCCCCAGGATGCCTGGACAGGCATCAACAATATGGATAGAAACATAAGACTCCAGTTTATAAATGGTGTTTTCTTATGTTCATACAGCACCTAGGAATGGGAAGTGCTATTTATGTAAAGGATTTGTTATCATTTATTTGTAATTATAGATGAATCAAACATCCAAACAAACTCTTTTGTGTTTCAGGGGCAGGGACTAGATTGGAATCAATCAACTCCAATCTTGCTGCTGTGGTTTTGGTGCCAGATCAATCTAAAAGTTAGTGGGGGTGTATTTTGCATTTTCTGTTGCCTTACAGCCTGTGCACCCTCAATCAGGATTTATACAACCACTTTTTTGACTGTTTCTAATAGCAGCAGAATAACTGGCTTAAAATAATGACCATTTCTTTCAGTTTCATTTTGAGGAAAAAAGGAAATAGGCATGATTCTGGGGTGATGAAAATAGGTAGTGGGAAGGTATCTGTCTTTAGGTCGTTATCAGTCTAGAAGCACATACACCCTGGCATTTGTTTCATTGATACTGGAGGATCTGTTCCAGGAATGGATAAACTGTGAGGATTTTTGTGCGAGTCCAGTGAAACGTGCATTGCCTCATTTGCTAGCTATAGCACTGCCTTTATCAAAGAACTGCATGCATAATCCTTGAGGATAGGAAAAATTAGGACTAAGGTAAATTATTATCTGTTTTAGCTTTCATTGCAGGTACTTCTAGTGGGTAGAAATTAAGTATGCAATGTAATTAGTCCCCCATGTTCCTGGTCTCTGGGATTATGCAGTAATTTGCTATTAAAGAATGCCAAACTGTGTATGTCATCCATTAATTATAATAGCAGGATGTGATGTCATTTCAGATGGATAAGAGTAAATGGCTAGCTGGTGTCTCTGCCAGCATGCGAGTGCACAAATATTTATTTAAACCAACATGCCTAATATGTAGCCTATTGCAATAAAAATCTCACTCAACTATATTTTTTTATACTTGGATTTGAGTTTTTAAAAAATCTCATTAGTATACGGTTTTGAAATCAATAGGTGCTATGGCTGGTCAGCACTTTGGAAAATCAAGCCAATTACTTAGGAGCCTAAATATGGATTTAAAAGCCTGACTTTTTCCACTCATTTTTAAATACCACAGCCTCGAGTTGCACTGCTGTAAATGCAAGTATTTGTCCTGTCGCATGTGAGTCAGTTGGTTTCTAATTTTCCATACTCCTTCCTTAAAAAGCAGTAAAGCTACATGTTGTCTCCCTGAGTAGAATGCAGGCTTGAGTTCTTTGTTTGTATCTTGTCAATCCTTTCTATGATGCTTTTTGAGCCCCGTGTGTTATAACCTTTTAAAACTTTGTTAGGTGTTAAGTACATAATTACCTTCAATAACAGGTCACCATTATATAAGATACCTTCTTATAATTAAATCCTTTCCCTTAATCGAACTGATTTGCTCTTTAATGGCTCAACAGTTTGAAAAAAAAGGTTGTCATTAAAGTTCCTCCCACAGGACATTGATCTGTAATTATTAATTACAAATATTGATCATTTGTAAACACCACTGAACTGACAGCTGATGTGTTTAAATTCATGAATCATATCTTTAAAAAAGATTTGTATAACTTTCACTCCCTATTATTTAGTCTCTTAACATTTAAGTTACTGTAAAAAAGAAACAGATGTGAATATATGTTTGCTCCTACAGTGGTTTTTGGTTTTAGTTCACACCTACCAAAAATACTTCTGCTTTTGTATGCCAGAATACACAGATGTGCTCTGCTATCAAAGGAAAAAGAATATCTAAAAATAAAAATGATGCAATCTTTCCTGCATGCTGATTACGGTAAAACTAAAGACTAATGGTTACACAAAACTTGCATTAAGTGGTTCTGCCAACCCATAGCCTTCGAAAATCATGACTAAAGCCCCACAAATCATGAAGCTATTTTTTAAAATCTTCTGATTTTTCAAGGCAATACATTCTGTATTCTTTTTATTTGCTGTCTGGGTTTTGACCATTTGGAATAATAGTGGTTCATGTTTTCAGACTGCTCTCTGCACTCATGAGGACTAGAAATGTAATATTATTAAAATGAAAACTGAGACTCTCATGTAATCACTTGCTTCCAGAACCTAGGGATTTTTTAAAAAAATCAAATATCAAGAGATGATGATATCAAAATGCTGAATTTCTTGGCATGTCATGCATATGCATTAACTGACATGACCACAAAAAATATAGTACAACTAATTATTTGTAATGACTAGAATTACATTTCATAATATATTTTGTGAGAAACAAACCTCCTGGCTTAACCTGAGACATTATTTCTCTTCTGAGCCACTCTTTTCTGTCATTCAAAACTGTGTGATAAATTATAAATCAAAATGTCTCCTGCTAGGTTCCAACGCAACCTAAGTGTCTAGGAGATTCCGGCTAAATCACGGGGGATACTATGGTGCAGCCCAGGGGTCAGCAACACCCCACATGCGGGCCAAAAATGGCATGCAGGCCAAGCCTGACTGGCACGTGGCACTAGTCATGCTCCCCTGCTGGCCCCACTCCCCCAGCGCAGCAGGGCCTGGGGCCACAAGAGCCGTGTGCTGTGGCCGCAGGCCCCCCGCTGGCCATGCTTCCTTGCTGGGGAGCACAGCCAGCTGGGACAAAGAAGCTGCGGTGCATGGGGTTCCTGGCCCCTGCTGGCCCTGCCCCCTGCTGGGCAAAGCTAGAGGGGAGCAGGGCGGGTTGGCCCACCCAGAGCTGGTGGCCCCAGAATTGGAGGCCCCTCACCAGTGGGGGAGGGAGCTGGTGCTGGCTGGGGACCAGAGGCCGCCCTCCAGCCACAGCTGGCCCCAGCCCTGCCCCCTTTAGGCCCTGCCCCTGGGACCCACTGAGGGTGCAGTGGGAAGGGCTGGCATGGGGGCTGGCAAATCCCTCGTGTAGCCTGACATTTCTGAGTTACTTTGTAGTGGACCACTCTGATGTCACTGAACCACCTTTATGCTGAATTAACTGGGACATCTAAGGATGATGGATCACACAGTAGTTCTGTTTTTCAGTGGTCAAAATCATGTTCCCTCCTCCCCAGTTATTTGTGCAAAAGGCGCACACACAAAACCTGTACCTTATCCCAACTTCTGGGTATTCCCTGAGGAGAGGGCAATTGTTTGTGCTTTTAAAAAAATAAAAATCTTTTATCTGTACTCAGATAACAGCAAAAGTGACAGAATGGGAGTGTTTCATACTCAGCAGGTAGCAACGAATGTGATCCTACCCAACTTTAAAGAAAACAATATTAAATATGTAGTCATTAAAATTACTTGTTTGAGCTTTAATCAACAAAACTGTCTCAGAATGAGCAACCGGTATATGCAAGAAACTTCTGCTGAAGTACAAAACCTTTTTTTCTAACTTCTTGGGAAGGAACCATCACACCAACGATTCTATAAGAAGTTACGTACTGCAATAGACCATGACTACCAGAACTCCTTGCAGCTCAGATCAGGAGCTCCCCAAGCCCGGAAAAAGATCCAGGGCTCATGTGCTTTAAGTGCACCGCTGCTGCAGCCACTGCTGCAGCAGATGCAGGCCTCTGGTGCCAACATTCAGGGCTTGAGCCCTGTAAGCCCAGCACCAGCAATGCTCCTGGCTCAGATAAAGAAGCAAGGCTGAAGAGCTTTTAGCTGACCAGCCAAACACCTGAGGTCCTGTCCATGTATACAGCACCAAAGCAGCACAGTTGTACTGATACAGTTGCACCACTGCTTGCTTTGACTGAGGATGCTGTATGCCAATGTGTGAAACAACTACCTTCTCAAATGGTAGAAGTTATAGCAGTGGGAGAAGCTCTTATGGTATGGAATATTCACACACTTGAATGATGCAAGTTCTACTGCCATAGGCACTAGTGGAGATGTAGCCTTAAGCACTGCAGCATAAGTGAAATACCAGGATTACATATCTTCATCTACATTTTATAATCGGTTTATAAACCATCCACTCATGCTCTTTCAAACCATCCCCTCATTCTGCTCCTATGTCCAGATGCTTCTGTTAATCTGCTCCTCCAGTATGGACCTAATGTTCCTTTTCTATTCTGCTGGCAACATAAACAGTTTCTGGGTGAGAAACAGATAGAAAGGGCATCTTAATCAAATGGCACCTAATTCACTGAAAGTATCTAAAAGCCTCATAATAGTCTTTCTTGCCTCTCTGCAGTGGGGACCTTTAGTGGGGATGAGAAAAATTTCTACTTCTGTACTCTGGGTTGGGAGCAAGGATCAACGTGGCGTCTTCTGTCCCTTTCACAGACATTACACAAATGTCCACAGATGATGATAACAGTTATGTCTAAGCTGTTCTCCCTGTTTTTAATTAACTTAAATTCTATCCTTACTGGAAATTTTCCAAAAAAATCTCATGTTGTGGCTCACAATATATGAAGCACAGAAGTCAAGATTCAAAACCAATTCAGAAATAAGATCATAGCATGTTCTAACTACAGTGTTAATTCCTTAATATTTCTCCTTTAAACTTTATTGACCATCATGTGGTAGCAGCAAGTGGCAATGGGCATATGGGAAACATCACCCCATCACCATCAGCAGTGCATATTTTTGCTTCATGAATATTGCCAGCTTGTTCACATCACCCTGCAGACCCAACTGCTGATAGACAAAAAACCAATTTACACTTTTCATAAAAGTTTTTATTTTTCTCAGGGCAAGGACGGTCTCGAGTACTGATGCTGCAATGCAGTTCCCTGCAGCTGGACTTCTGCAGGTGCACAGGGTGCCGATGTGACCCCCGTGGATCTGATGATGGCAGCTGTGGGCCAGATTTTGTGTTGGTCCTGGGAGAAGGGTTGCAGCTGGTCAAAAAATGGAGAACCAATTCCAACTTTTTAAAACCATTGCCGTTTCTTATTTTTAAAATATTTCTCGTTTTTTTTTCCCAGACTTTTCTCCACCTCCTCCAGGCACATTGGTGGGGTTGCTGGTTTTTGTGCGTGTGTCTGAGGAAAGCTGAGAGTTGGGAGGAAATATGTTAACCCAACACCCAGCTGGGGCTCTCTCTAGGTGTGTCCAGGGCAGTGGAACACACACCACGAAGAAAAGCACACCGCATCCAACCCGCAGTGCGTTATGCAGTGGTTCTCATCCTCTGTGTACTGACACATTACCCTGTCACCACACTGTGGTGAGTGTGTCTGGAAGAGCTGGGGAAGGGGACTGGATTCGGCCTGGAGGGAGTGAGCTCTGGATTGGCTCTTTAATATTCATGAGTTCATTTGGAAACTATATGGTGGTATGCCTCAAATTAATTAAAAGGTAGCAAGGTGTGCCACGGCAGTGAAAATGTTGGGAACCACCGCTCTAGAGCGGCAATATGCTGCCAAGTGTGCCTCGACGAGGGTTACCAGACGCCAGGCAAAAGAAAGACATGTCCTCCTTATTGTCCCCATGTCCTCCATCCAGCAGGCATTTGAAAAATACATGATTTTGTCTGGCTTTTTACTTACAGGGCTTAAAGTATGCTGGAGTGCCCCAAAACACCTCGGGAGGGGGAAGCATTCCAGGTCCCCCTAAACGCAGCAGAATATTACATTCATACATTTTCTCCACACGTCCTCCTTTTCCTACTTCCCCGTCCTCCCTTCCATGCTTTGGTATCTGGTACCCCTAGCCTCCATCCCCAAAAGCTTGAAAAGCAGCTGGAGCCCAACGCGCAGCTTGCACTGCCCCAGCCGGCCTCCCGCCTCTGCATCCTAGGCGCGCTCTGGGACAGGCGGGGCAAACTACATTTCCCAGCCTGCCACGGGCCCGGCCTCGCTACGCGCTGCAGGGCTGGCGCCGCAGGGCACGCTGGGGCGGGTAGTCTCAGTCTCCTCCCCCCCCCGCCCTGCGGCGTTGCCGGCGGGGAGGCGGGATTTCGAGGCCAGGAGGAGGAGCCACCTCAGCAGCGCGCGCGGCTTGAAAGTGCCGGGGGGAGGCGCGCGCGCGCGCGGCGGCCGGCGGAAGGAAGGCAGGGCGGGAGGGATGGAGCCGGCTGGGCCTAGCCGGCCAGTGTCTGTCTCGCGGCGCCGCCGGCTCCCAACCGTGCCAGGTGGTGAGGGCGGGGGGGGGGGAGGGGAGGCGATGCCGGTTGCTCGGGGCCGCCGGGGGGGGGCGGGGCGCAAGCAAGGGAGCCTCGCGCTAACGCTTTTCTGGCGCCTTTTTCCTCGCTCCAGTTTAAGCCGCACCATGGGGATCCACGGCCTGCTCCAGTTCATCAAGGAGGCGGCTGAGGCCACGCACGTGAAGAAATACAAGGGGCAGGCGGTGGCCGTGGACACCTACTGCTGGCTGCATAAAGGCGCCTATGCGTGTGCTGAGAAACTAGCCCGAGGAGAAGCCACTGACCAGTAAGCTTTCCAGAACCAGCCTGGTTTTCTTGCTTTCTCCGCCCTTCTGCAAGCTGAAGGGACAGGGCCGACTTGAAACGGCTTTGCTTGGGAAAATGGCTAGGTTTCAGGGGAGAGGGCGGACCTTGAATCCTCTGCCAATTTCTCGGGCTCTGTGATCGTGCCCAAATGGGGAAATAAGAAAGTGGAGTGGCCATATGCACACTGTTGGCAGCTATAAACCCTGGAAATAAGATTCCCCTCCCTTAGGTGTTACTGGTATGGAGGGTAAGTTTTTAAAAAAATCAGACAGGATGGGTATTTGTCCCAGTATGTCCCTTTATATGTAACTGCTATAAGGTGCTGTGTGCAAGATGAAAGGTGTTCCAGATATAATAGGGCAGGGGTGGCCAAACTTATGAAACTCAAGAGCCACGCAGATTGATTTTTAAACCTTCGAGAGCCGCACTGAGGCATGTAGCCATATTCTGCCTACTCCAAAATTACTGTGTTTAAAATTCATTGTGCACTTTAATTTTATCCTTAAAAGAGGACAAATATTGATCCTACTAATGTCAGATTCTACTAATTACTTAAGGTTACCATGAAAAGTAGGCCTACCTATACAGTAAAAACTTAGCTTCTCCCTGCCTTCTCTGATCATGCACCGCTTCTTTCCACTGTCCCAACCCCTCCCTAAAGCCCAGGCCCTGATGCTGGCTCCCTAGGGCCCTCTTACCTGGCCACTCCAGCAGCTAGGCACAGGCTGGGGCTTGCTCCCCTTGCTCTAAACCCTGCTTGGGCTGAGCATCCAATATGGCCACTTCCGTGGCAAGGCAGAGGCTAGGGCTCTCTCTTGAGCATGCTCAGAACAGGAGATTTAAAAATCCTCAGCTGGGGCTGCTTTCCATTGGCTTTCTTCCGTGAGCTGCAGTTTTTCATTGAAGAGCCACGTGAGGTTCCCAAGCCACCGTTTGGCCACACCTGTAATAGGGCATGTGCCACTGGACCTAGGTCATGTGGTACAAAAATAACCGCTCATAAAGGATGGGGTGTGACGGAAGGACAAAGTTGGTGGTTCTGGTGCTCTGCATTGTGAGTGAGATTAATCCTTTCTTCCTGGGGGAAAAAAAAAGTTTGGTTTTTTTTTTGGTTATATTATACATTGTTCATTGCTCCTAATGAATCCCAAAGAAATAAGCTACTTCTGAATCTTGTAACAAAATTCAGAAGCCTTCTCGGAGAGTTGGAGGAAATCTTTTGTTTTAAGTTAGGAAACCTATTAGATAAAAGTGTTTTTTTTTGTGTTTTTTTTGACTGGAAATTAGTTAAAGCTAAACAGTTTGGGCTATGTTTGATTTATTTTGGGTATTAGTCAAACCCCTAATTAACAGTGAAATAGAGGGTGGGGGTGGTGTTTGCAAATGTACATGAACTGAAACTAGGGATGGAAAAAGGTTTACATGACTTCTCTGAGAACAAAAAATTGCCGCACTTTAGACAACTCCTACCCCCTTTCTAAGCCAATCAAGATTTGCCAGGATTCGGAGAACTGGGATATATGCTAGTGGTTTTAAACCAGTGTGCCATGAAATTTTGTACAAAGGTAATGAAAATCAACATGAATCAAACATCCAACCAAAATTACAACTCATTTAACTTGTGGAAATTAATCATCAAATTAAAAGTGAGGTATCGGCCTTCTGATTTTAAAACATGGACATTCTAAACGTAATTGGCCAAAGAGCAAAACTGAGATGATGATTGTTTTTTATTGGTACATTTCAAACGTTAACGCATTTGATCCTTTGTTAGCTTGTTGTATGCACTCTGTTGCAAACATCTCTAGTAAGACCATAACCACAGTAAATGCAAGTAAATGTGATGTTTATGAGCAGTCAATTCAGCTAAAAAAAGTGGGTGTGCTATGGAATTGTTCACCTCATGAAGTGTGCCATGATACTGATGCATTTCAGGCCTTTAGGGAATTCTGAATGCTGGTTGACTGGAGAAGTGATAATGATTGCATTGAACTTTGGAATGCTAGAAACCAACTTAATTTTTTCATAAACAGACTTGCCCAGTTTCCGAAGCACATGATCATTAATGCCAGGTTTGCGTTTGGAGTAGATGCAGGGCCTGTGTCCACCTCTGATGAAAGCGTAGGGAAAGGAGTGTCTGTTCTCTGTCGTGCTATGATCTGACCTGTCCCTCCTTCATAAACTTTTGGCAGTTAGTTTGTGCAGCTTTCCATTCAACTTTTCCAGAGTCTAGCTCACCATAAGAAGTGTCTCTACTTATTTCACTGTAAAAGTTGCATAAGATTGTCCCATGTTATGTGTTAGAAAAAGATGTGGTCAATTAACACTTAAAAATATGAGATGACAGTTGAAAATGTGTAGTGTACTTTTAATGATATAGCTTTCAATGCTGTATAAAGGTTGTCACTTTTCAGCCACAGGTAGCTATATAGTGAAATGACGCCAGTATTCACATCCTGGACTGAATTGTACGTTTCCATAGAAATACCGAGATAAGGAGATAGAAGACTGAAAAAACATGGGAAGGTTGACCTTGGAATCTCTTATAAATCTTTTTCTTCAAATAAGATGGGCTTGGAGAGTGAAAATGGATTGTCCCTTCTAGTCTGCTGCTTTATCCTTCCTTCCATCTGAAGGCACTATTTGCAGTTGTGCTACTGGCACGGTTATATCATCCACTTCATCATAACCTCTCCTCCTCTGGCATTGTGTGCGTATAGGCACAAGTTGCTGCTTCAAGCAGTTGTAATTTGAGTGCAGGCATCCCAGTATTTATGCACAATCTGGAGTGGTGGGTGGATAGTGGAGCACGAAAGATGATAATCTTCCATCACCCCTTAATCACTGTAGTGCTCCAGCAGAATCATCCACAGAGTTTCAGGAAAAGAAAATACAACATACATTCCCATCCCTGTTTGTCTGAGCATCAGGTACTCAGTTCGGGGGTGTCATGGAGATGATCTATGCTATAGTCTATAAAATCTTGTATGATTTGGCACTGTAGTGAAGTCTAATTTATTCTTTTGACACCCAACAATTTGCATTGAGGAGCAAATAGCATAGTAGACAGCGGTGTTCATAGTGGACTGCTCTTCACTGGAAACGAGATGAGGACGACTCACTCCTTCATAGTAAAAATGTGTGGATGTCCCGTACTTCCTTTTTTAAGAAATGTTTATAAATCACTGACAGCCTTGAATGTCAATTATCAGACTATAATTGTTCTTCTTGCAAGTTAGACATATGTGGTATTCTTAGGCTTACATTTCAGTGGCAAGCATGTTTTCCTGTTTCATGTTTGTAAAATGAATATATATATTTACAGATATGTTGTGTTCTGCATGAAACTCGTTGAAATGCTCTTGTCATTTGGGATCAAACCAATTCTAGTATTTGATGGATGTACCCTGCCTTCTAAAAAGGAAGTGGAAAAGGCTCGAAGAGAGTAAGTAATGATCAACTTCCAAACAAATTATACTGGCTATGTGCTTAATGCTTCATTTTTTTAAAACTGTGGTAATTTGACTGTGCTTTTCAAAGATTGTTTTAGTTTCTACACATACAATGTAACACAATGATTATTCCAGCACTGAACCCCAAAATACTGTTAGGGAGAGTCTGGGTTTTTTAGAATAGAACTGGACTTCAAAAACTGCAAATCTTTTATAACTGGGGGAAAAAACAAATCTTTTGAGAAATAGTTTCTCAGTAACTTGTAATCTGAAACACTTTCTGTAGTTCTACCTTTGATTTGTCCAATCAGATCAGAGCTGTAGAATGAGTTTGCTGCCATTATGGTTAATTAATTATTGTTAATGATGGGCCAACACGATGGTACACAATCTGCATTAGATTAGTTTTCAGATCAGGCTTGGATTTCGGATTCAGGTTATGATTTCAAAATGCTGATGTCTTGCAAGATTATATTAAGTTTTGTTCTAAATTTTTTGCAAATATTGTTAGATTAGTTATTCTCAGTGTTTATTTGCACTCTGGTAGCATCTAGTCATTGACCAGGACCAATTGTGCTTGGTGCTGTTCAAATGCAGAACAAACAAATGGTCCCCGCTTCAGAGACTTTTAAAGTTCATAAGGTATTGGCCCCCTCAACCCTAGAAAATAGTCAATTTGTGGTATTGGAGTCAGTGTGGAAGCAAGTACAACTCCCTCAAAAATCTCTTGTGTCAAACATTTTCATTCTCCTTTAAAATCATCCTCAAAACTCATTTTTTGTGCCTGCTATTCACTGTTCACCTCAATTCCTCTGCTGTATGCTCTGTCCTTCATCTCTGTTCAGTGTATTACCATTTATAAGCATTATAAAATGGTTATCAGGATTTGTATCTCTTAGCATCCTGTTTTCTTACTCCCTTTCATATCTTTGTGTTCTTTGTGTAACATAGTTTGTCACATTTTTGAAGAAAGGACTGTGTTCATCTTAATTCTTATTAAAGTATCATACAAAATTTGGGCCTAAAGTCAGTATTGCATAATGCTGTATCTAGGGAGACAGATTTTTTGTTTGTTATTACCTTGCAGGAAACGACAGGCCAGTCTTCTGAAGGGGAAGCAATTGCTTCGTGAAGGGAAGCTATCAGAAGCCAGAGACTGTTTTGGGCGCAGTGTTAATGTTACGCATGCTATGGCACATGAAGTTATTAAAGTAAGTTGTTAATTATATTTATAGTACATCTGCGAATGACATCTATAGTTTTTGTTAAGCTGCTTCTCCACTAGATTTCTACCTTGCACATTGCTTTTCCTTGCCCATGTTTACATGATACTTGTCTCAATTTATAATAGTATAATATGCCCTGAAGTATGTGCAAAACACATTTTTTGCTATTCAGTATAGTAGACAGAAAAATCTACCATATTCACCTCTGCTTTTCATTATGCCAAACTTCTTTTAATTAGCACATGATAGTCATTCACCAGATACCTTTGCAATTCTAACCACACCGTTGTGTGTTTTCTTACATTTCATATATAGTGTAAATCAGTAATACTCAGACCTCAGTGGTTCAGGAGCCAAATTAGCCACCAGCATTACACAAATTCATTGCATCACTTACTGTAGTACTGTATATTCGTATTTATATACTATGATAGAAAATATTTAGTTTATACAGTAGGAAATCTTACAGTTACAAGCACCAGAGTTACAAACCGACCAACTACATAACCTTGTTTGGAACCAGGAATACACAATTACACAGAAGCAGAACAAACAACAAACCTCCCCTCCCCTCCTCCCCTTCCCCCCCATGTAAAGTACAGTACTGTGTTAAACATAAATTACTTAAAGAAGGGTGGGAGTTAAAAAAAAAAAAAAAAAAAAAAAAATTGACACAGGTGTATCATGTAAATTAAGATTGTTAAAAGCAACATTTTTCTTCAGCATCATAAAGTTTCAAAGTTGTATTAAGTCAATTTTTGGTTGTAAAATTTTGAAAGAACAGCTTTTGAAATAACATTTTGTTCAGAATTAC
Organism: Podocnemis expansa; assembly: GCA_007922195.1. Taxonomy (NCBI): domain Eukaryota; kingdom Metazoa; phylum Chordata; order Testudines; family Podocnemididae; genus Podocnemis; species Podocnemis expansa. The sequence continues at coordinate 17,285,080 of ML681972.1, read as the reverse complement.
AACCTCCATTCCTTAGTTGTTTGTAACTGAGGGGTGTGTGCATGTGGTAGTGGTGATGGTTGTGGCCTCACAGAAAGAGGGACCATGTATTATTACTTTATCAACTACAATTGGCTAATAACTTAGCAATAGCGTCTGGGTTGGATATAACTTTGATTAGCAATTAAATTACACAATGTTTTAATTACTGCTAAGAGCCACAGGAGACACATTAAAGAATCTTGTGGCTCGGGAACTTCAGTCTGCATATCAGTGGCATAAATAAATGACGGGGAAAATAGTACAGTTTTTCACTTTTAGTTGTTAGCAAATGATTTCATGTGGGAAAATTATGGATCACTTAAAAATGGCCCAGGAAATCAGTCTTTGAAAATTCTTAGTCACAGAAGAGTTTTATCAGACCATCTTATATTTGCCCAGATGCTCTTGGGTTTGTTTGTTTTTTTAAACAACAACAAAAAAGTTGAAATTAAAGCATAAACAATTGTCTGATCCAATGAGTGTAAATAGTGTTGGAGGCCAACATAGGATAGGTTATTTATAAGCAAAAGAGGTTGTCCCTCCCTCGCGCCCCATTGAAATTATTTATTTTAAGCTTTAATGGCTAGACCCTTCAAATGGGTCTGACTGGATTGAGTCCTATTAATTTCAGTACACAGTGCCCCAACACAGTGATTTGCAAGACTGGGTTTTCAGACAGTAATTTTTTTTTTTTCTGGTATTGACTGTCATTAGATGCTTACACAGGGTAAAATTTTCAAAACTGCCTAATTTTCATTTTCAAAAGTGACTTGGGAGCATAAGCGTCATTGAAAGTCAATGGGACTTAAGCCCCTCAGTGCTTAAGTCACTTTTGAAAATGCAGGTTAGCTTACTAAGTCACTTAAACACTTTTGAAAATTGTATCCATAATGCCTAGCAAAATAAAACCTAAGTCTGGCTAAAGCCTAGATGTTGCTGCAATCCTGTCATAATAATGTTGTTTTAATGTTGTTCACACTTTGTTTGCGCACAGGCTGCCCGTGCCAAAGGAGTTGATTGTCTTGTAGCTCCATATGAAGCTGATGCTCAGCTGGCCTATCTTAATAAGACTGGCATAGTGCAAGCTATAATCACAGAGGACTCAGATCTTCTGGCTTTTGGGTGTAAAAAGGTAATGAAAAATACAAATCGCTCTTACATCTCACCTTACAGCTTCAAAATCTGGTATGAACTAATTGTTTGTACACACTTTGGAAGTATGTAAGGGCAATATTCTCTTGTCACAGATAAGGAAACTCAGGCACTGAGGTTAAGAGTCAAATTCCATCTTGTTTTTCCATTAGGTGCCATAAACCAATAAATATTTTAGTAATGCCCACAATGTAGTATGTGCCTTCCAAACAGAAAGCAAAATACTACCCCAAAGATGTTCATGTTCTTTAAAATAAGTCCAGACAAACAAAACACTGTGCTCCCCCATCTCCTGTCATTACAGTACTAATATATGTCCATATTCTAGAAGCTGGATTCTGCAAATAGATGTGTGCTCAGATGCCACTGCTGGGTCAGGAAGCATACACACAACTTTGTGACCACAACTTGGACTCTTAGGATATTCTGGGCTAGGTTCTATCCATGTGTTTTTTGTAGAAGGTTTGCATAGTGACCTCTGCTTCATTTTCTGACTCCTTTCAAAACACTCCTTTCCTCTGTTGGCTGTGGTGTTTCTGGCAGTCATCCCTATTCCATGTCTTTGGAGAGCAAGTATGATAGCCAAGGCAAACACCACAAGCTGATAATGTAATGAATTTATACGGGGGAACAGATTTAGTTCACTAGTGTGCATAAAAATACAATGAGATGAAAACTGATGTTATTTAATGTTCTCCCTTTTTATTTTAAGGTGTTTCTGAAAATTGACAAATTTGGAAATGGGCTAGAAATAGATCAGGCTCGACTGGGAAAGTGCAAACAGCTTGGGGATGTATTTACAGAGGAGAAATTCCGTTACATGTGCATTCTGTCTGGTTGTGACTATCTTCCATCGCTTCATGGAATTGGGTTAGCTAAGGCATGCAAGCTGTTAAAACTAGCCAGCAATCCTGATATTATAAAGGTAACGAATGCTCTGATTTTTTTTTTTTGTCATCTTAAGCATTGCAGAACTGTATCTCAACTTCTAAATAACATTGATACTGACTTATTCCAGTTCTTAAAGAATATATAAAGCACATGGACAGATTTTTTTTTCCAAAGCTTAAAGGATTGTCCTTCATGCTATCATTTATCCACTCCTTTGTTTCATTTCCAGAAAAACAGCTCACAACTGTTAAGCTGGATTCAGACTGTGCCAGATTCCACTACTTAAAATATGTTTTTTCTGTGGGGAGAGTGACTTATGGAAGACGCAGCACCTTTTTATTCTGCTCCCTATTCTATTCAAAGTCATGTTTGCTTTTTTTTTTATCATTGTCATGGGCAATGTTTGATACTGTGCAAGACATAAAAATGGTGGCAGTTCTGTCACCAAGAGTTTACAGCTAAAACAAACCTGACATGTCGAGAATTCCAGAGTAGAGTATTTATCATATTTATTTATTAAGTTCTTGTGGGAAATTGGGGGGGGGGCATTCTTAGAGGATGAAACCTCACAATGTTGTTTTGGAGGCACAGTAGCCCTAATCCAGTAAACCAGAGGCCAGTTAATGTAAAGTGAACTACTCATTTGCTTAAAGTTAAGCACTTGCTTAATTTTCTGCTTGATCTGAACCCTGAAAAAGAATAGCACTTATTCAAATAAGTGTCAGATTTAGGCACAAGCCAAGTAAGCCATGGCTTAAGGATTGTTATTTATGGGGGGGGGGCTCCAGATATGTCAGAAATAACTAAGATGATTTATTGAAATTGATAATGAAAATAAGGATTTTTGCAGGATACATGTTTAGTTGTTCTTTGTTGCATTTTTGCCCATGTATATATGCAAATATAATGGTTTATCTTTTTTTTTTTAATTACCCTTTCTGTTATAATGTAACACACCTTATTTTCTCTCTATTTTTATGGTATGGGGCTTCTGAATGATATAATTTAGGGCCTCAGCATGTCTTAATCCAGCCCTGCTTTAAACCTATTTATAAATGTATTGGTAAGGCATGTATCAAACCTATTTGATTTGCTCATTAAGCTTTTAGTAAAATTGTTAAATTTGCATCTGAAAAGCTGTTATTGGCTAATATTGCACGTAAAGTGTTTCCCTTTAACTAACTATTGTAAGCTAGTAAACTGAACAATAAGCATACCAATCCAACAGTTTGAAACAGAATTGTTATTTCTCATGGTAGCGAGTTGCACTGAATGGAAATTGGAATTAATTTCAGAAAGAATACCGCAAAATGTATGCTGTGTTACCTGGCTGGGGTTGTTTGAATTTTTCATGTTTTGCAGTTTAGTTTCTTTGATGTCAAAATATGCCCATGTACTGAAATGCGTCCTTTTGGAGTAACTTGTCTCAAAACTTAACTACCAATTAGTGGATTCATAGGAATCACCAAAAAAAGTAACAATATCCAATTTATACGAAGAAAGTAGTCAAATATTAAGCCAATATTCTTGTTGATTAAAAATAGCAAAGGATTTCTGAAAGTTTTTAAAAGCAGTCCTTTTGTTGTACTTGAATTTTTAGCTCTGTGTGTTTGAAGGCAAAGGAGAGGAGAGTGAACTAAATAAAGGATATCTTAGCTTCATCAGACTTTGCACTCTAATGTAAAACCTTAATGACGATGGGGTACGTATTGTTAATGGTAGCTCTTAGAGATGAAAGTGTTACAGAGAGTTAGAGTGTATTATTAACAGTGTTGTAGGCAGTATGAAAGTAAAAGGAAATCTATAAGTACTTCCCCATTAACTTCTTATTCCGTACTTAAAAGGATTTTGATGGATAGAGTTTGTCTTGCCACAACCTTAACTGTATTTACAGAGTACCTCCTCTAGGATATTTGGAGATAAAATTGTCCATCTTTATGTTTTTGAGAAGGCTGTTCTGCTGTGTTCCACCTACTCTTTCTGGCCTGTACTCAGAACAGCATTTCATATAGTTACTGAGTCAAGAATATTTAGAATCATAACTTTGAAAACATGCATGATATTGCCTCTCCTTTGATTGGAAGTGACAAGAAGGCAACATTTTTATTGTTGGCAGGTTATTAAGAAAATTGGTCAGTACTTGAAGATGAACATAACTGTATCGGAAGAGTACATAGAGGGATTTATTCGAGCCAATAATACTTTCCTTTATCAACTGGTTTTTGACCCGGTCAAAAGGAAACTTGTTCCTCTGAATGCTTATGATGACAACGTTGATCCAGAAACACTAACTTATGCAGGGCAGTATCCTTTTTGCGGTAGCATGTTATGGGGGAAATGGCATGGTATAATGAATTTCTTCTCTTCCTTATTTTTGTGATTTTTCTCCATTATTATACAGGTGGCTCTTGTTTGATAAGTCAGCCTAGCAAAAGATGTCTGTCTTTAGCTTTTTAAAGCATTACGCTCATCAGAAGGGGAAAAAAAACTTTCAGTAATTGTAAATATCCTTTTTTTCTAAAACCACAAATATGCTTTTTTAAGGAAAATATTCCTTGACTTTAGATTGAATTTAGACTTTTAGAAAACTGTCTTGACTTTTTTTGAAACAGTGTCTCCTGTAAGTGCTGGTAAGATAATATTTGTTATAACTCTCCTGTTTGGACTGAGGCGAATGACAGACCAGGCCCTAACCTGTGTGGAGATTCTTTACCAGCGGTAACAAAAAATAAAATAAAATAAAATTAATTTCTTCATTCTCTTATAACTCCCATCGTGATGAAATAAAAAATCAGATATGAAGGGAGGGAGCCATTAAGAACTAGCTTCCAATTCTGGTACATAGAACCTTTCAAATCTCCAGATATCTGCTTTATATCCACGAATGCGATGTGGCTATCTGTGGGCCATTTCTTGCAGATGTAGATCCACATATTTGTATCTGTGCATAGCTCTATTTGTACACTTGTCAAGCTGCTGTGGCAAGATACTGAGAGAAACTTTCATTTTCTTAGGCCACTACTATGTGTTCTGTCAGCTTGCTCTCTCTCGTAATGGCTAAAGACTTTTTTGGGGGCCGGGGGGGAGCTGAGGAGGACAGAGGGACTACTGTTTTGTGACTTACTACCCACTGCAAGACTGTCATGTGCTGCTATTGAATGAAATCAGGAGAGAACAGTATGTGCAGCAATGTATGTTCTTTAGATGCTCAATTTCTGGATTTTTCAAATAGCAAATTTTAATATAGAAAACAGAGTAAGTTCTAATTTGTCACACTGCTTTTTCATATTTATAATCCAAATATTCAGATATATATCCCCTTAATTTGATTGACTTAGACATATTGGTGATGGTACTGCTTTTCAAATTGCCCTTGGCAATAAAGGTATTGATACAATGAAACAAATTGATGACTACAATCCTGATGCTTCACAGGTAACCTTTTTTAAAACATTTAACGTAGGATTTTGACATACCCTTGGAATTGCAAGGGAAAGTATGGCAGAATGTTACCTGCACCTGTGACAAGGACAGCAAGCTGATCTGGTATTAAGAGTGTTGTACAGTATATCAGAGAGTGTACATGGTAGCAGATCTTATGGGCCCTTGCAGCAGTCAAGCTTTTTGGAACTAGTCCAGAACTGAATACAACAAGAATCTTTGGCTTTAAGGTTCTTGGTTGTGCAGCAAAAATCTTTCCATAACTTTGGAGATATCTCTGTTACAGAATACATAAAGCACTTCCCAGTAACAGGTTAAGGAATGGCACTTGCACACCATACTGAAAAAAAGGTCTACTGATGTTGTTTTGGTTAAAGGAAACATACATTTCAGTTTACAGGGAGATAGCAGAGAGAGAGAGAGAGAAAGAAATTGTTAGAACATCCAGAATGGATAATCCTCATTGACTTCTGTTGTTATGTCACATCGGCCACTGACGTAAGATGGCCATAATAGTTTGGTCCGAGTGAATGAAGGGAATGCATTATACATTGGGCATGTACAAAAATAAATCTGTTTTTATAATCATCATTTTGATGGAGAAATTTATTGCTTGTGAAAGCGAGACTAACAATAGTGGAGAAAAGATGGCAGTTTGTCAGATTTTCACCACAGTACTACCAGTACACTTCCTTCCTGACCTGAGGTGCCCCTTTTCCAGTCCTCAGAAACTGTTTAGCAAAGATTCTTGTGCTACATTTGCATTGGCTTCTATGCTTTGGCTGTATGTATTCGGAGGATTACAGTAGAATCCCTGCACTTACTTTTATCCTATGCAAAATTTGAACCTGGGTGTCCAGAGAGGAAAGAGAGAATCGCTTTATTTGCAGAATTAAAATCTCCATGCTTCTAGGTGTCCTGCACAAGGTAAAAATCACAAGCTGATTCAAACCAAATCTATTTCCATACCAGTTCAGAAAGGATTAATTAAAGGTCTACCTATGGAAGTAACAGGTTCAGAAATAACTACAAACTATGGGAAAATATTTCCTCAAATTAATTGTTTTTATAACAGAAATTAAAATTGTTTTGACTGTGCTGCCTCTTTATAAATGTCTTGGACTAGCAGTCATGCACACTTCACAGAAGGGAAATGGATGTAGCAGCACAAAAATTAATTTATGTGGAAAGTATTTTAAAAGGTGGAAATGAAGAAAAAAAATGCGAATGAAGATGAGACATGTCCGTGATAGCAGTTGTATAAATACCAAATCATTTTGAGACACTAAAGTGGGGAATCATAGACTGAATAAGTTTACCACTGACAACTTTTGCTGTCTTTTTATTTTTTCTAGCCTTCCCGGCCAAGAAGTTGCGGCTGGAATGACAGACCTGCTAATCAGAAGCCATGCTATTTAAATAGCATTTGGAACAGAGACTATAAACCATGCCATAATACAGACATTCTAACATGTGCCAGACATTTGCTAGAGAAACCAAGTACCAAAGGCACTGAGAAGATAATCAGTATCAAAGGCCTGAAACTTCCAAGCAAGGAGCTGTTGGTGAAAAGATCAAGAAGTGGTATGTTTCTTTATACAAAAATTATCAGGACAGAAAGGGGAAAAAAGGAGAACTTTTTAATTGAGTTGAAGGTTTGAGGTTGAAAATTCCATTTCCAGTACACTTTTACATGAGGAATTTCAACTCTGTGCGTGCGTGCATGCATGTGCATGAAAGATGTTTACAAAGGTGTGGCAAGATTGAAAAGACAAATATCAAAACTAAGTAAAAATTGAATTTATGGTTATGTGTCATGAGTAGCCAAACTTACTGATCCCTGAGACCCCCTTGCTGCTAGGCAAATCCTCTAGCCCCACCATCCTGCCAGAGGGCAGAGGGTCTGAGTTTCCCACCCCAGTCTGGGATGTGGAGAATGGAAGGGGCATAGAGGACTCTGTGGGCCACACTTCAACTGTCAAAGACCCTTACATGACTCTCAAGCTGTGGTTCAGCTACTCCTCATATGACTCAATAATATTTAGATTTAGTCTGATTTTACTTTGAGATTTTCAAAAGTTTAGCCATTTCATTAGATATCTTATCCTGCTAAATTTTTAATTACATTGCTTAAAATTTATTTTTTAAAATCTTTTTCAAATGATGTTTGCTTTGTTTATTTTATAGTGGCTCACTATAACACTAGAAAATATCCCACCAGTTACATACAGACAGAGGAGTTCTCAGAACATTATATATGCTGCTGCTTTTTAGCCTTCTGGATGCTTGAGCATTCTGTCTTTTCCCACTGCCTCGACACTCTGTCTTCCAAATTTTTAATGACATTGTTGAATTTGACTTCTGCCTTCTATTCCACAGAAGCCACCCTTTGCCAAAAAAAACCCTGATGAGCTATTGCTAGCTAAGTGAAAGGGGTGCTTTTCTGTTCTTACTCTGCTTGGTGTGTCTGCTGCCTTTAGTGGAGTTGTCTCCTCTGCTTCAGCCTCTTCCCATCCATGCTTCTGCTAAGCCTTTGCCACTTCTTGCCTTGACTTCTATTACATTCTTCCCTTCATCTTCTCTCATCTCCAGGTTTTCAGACATTCAGCTTCCTTGGTAGATTTATCTATCATTTCTTGCATCTTTTCACTGGCCTGCTTTTGTTCACTGTTTCAAATTCAAGATCTTTCTACTCACTTTCAAGACCTTAATCTTGCTTTTTTTTTTTTTTTTTTTTTTTTAATTTCAGCCCTTATTTTTTCCTACTCCCATTCTTTTTGCTCCATGTGCTTCTCTCAGTGATGTCACTATTCATTTCTTTGTCCCTTTCTTGTTTATAAACCCTCTGTCATGTTTGGAACCAGCTTTTGGTATTTGTCAGCCAAGCACATGATCTTTTTTTTTCTCTTCAATACTGTCTCTCTCAGTGAACCTTTCTCCCTTAGCTTCCCTCACTAATAGTTTCCTCAGGCCCTCCTTTTTTCTGAACAGTTGTTACCTGTTTCTTTCAGTTTTTATACTCTATGAATCAGGGAATGCTTCTTATTCTTGTAAAATACTCTGCATTTGCATTGTTTTTATAAGTGATTACTACTACTAATTTTGGCATTTTATCTTAATGTGATGTTTAAAACAGGCCACTTTGTAGTGCATGGCTGTAAGAATGTATGCGAAAACAGTATAAATTTACTGGCCAACATTGTGTTAAAGACAATAATCTCCTAACTGTCTGCCATCTTTAAATTAACACCCTTTCATGTCCATTTGAATGGATCCACCACTCGGCTAAATTTCTTACCATCTGGGAGCAGTCGTTCTTCAGGGCATTTTTGCAGTGATATGAAATTTAATTAGAACTATATTTTTTCTGTTTAGAAGAGTTGTCAGATGGAGATCTGTTGAGTCAATATTCATTTTCAAAAACAAAAAAACTCAAGGAAGAAACCAGTGAAGACGGTGAGCCACAGCAGTGTCTCTCAACAGTGTCAATGACTCATGCTTTGGGGCACTCTTTCAGAAAAGAAAGCTCAAACACCCAACCTAAAGCCAGGAACAAATTTGCAACCTTTCTGCAGAGGAAGAATGAAGGGAGCGGTGCTATTGTTGTTCCAGGGACTAGAAGCAGGTATGGTCACGTCACCATTTTAATGAGTAATATAATATAAAAAGTCAAGATAAATTCTTAGAATACTCTGCAATTTTGCTACTTGTACTGTTCATAATGTGTATTACAATAGTGCCTCAAGACCCTAATGGAGTAATTAGAGAACCCTTCTGTTAGGCATACGACACACCATGAGAGACAGTCCCTGGCCCAGAGAATTTAAAATGTCAATGGACTACAAAGGGTGAGAGGAGAAATTGTTGAACAAAAGGTGAAGTGACTTCCCCAAAGTCAAACGGCAGATATGTAGTAAAACCAGGACTATAACCAGACCTCCTGATGCTTAATCCAGTGTCCTGTCTATTAAAGCATGCTATCTCCTTAAGCACTGGACTTAGTATGTGCAAGACAATCATGTGTATTAACTGCATTTAGTGATGTGATATTATTTGAATATGATTCAGCTCTTCTATGAATTAATTGGTCTCCAGGATTCTGCAGAAAAGTAGAAAATCCCAATTGGTTTTGGTTTTATATTGGTTAAATTCCTTCATTTTTGAGATGTTATGTTTTCTATATAAGAGGGTAACAGAATACTGATGCCAGTCCAGATTCCATTCTTGTCCACTATAGGCTTGTAGTGTGCTGAGTAGAGGATAAAGTGGGACCACACAAGGATTCTAATGTCTCCCAGCCAGATCTCATGTATGCCCAGCTACATCCAGAGCTTGCTTAGTCTGACTTTCTGAGCCTTGTTTGCATCTGCTTTCTTGGATTTCTTAAAGTAAACAATGTGTGACTGCGGTGAACTTGCATTACACATCTGATGTGGGGCTCTCTTGCTATATTAGTATGGTTATTTTTTCCTATTAATTCTGGAATAGGAGGGGAAATGGACCTAACTTACTAAGGGCATAGAGTTAAAAGTCTAGTTTTTTTTTTTTTATTTTAACTGCAGCGTAGAACAAGACTGCTGTAAAACAGAATGCTTGTTTGTTTGTTTGTTTGTTTTTCTTTTATTAATCTTCTGGGTTGTAATAGTTGACAGATATAAACTTTTACTGGGAAATGATGGTATTTAACTTTCAGATTATAAAATAGCTGCAGTGTTATGCCAGGAATAGGAACAATTAATCCTGAAGAGCATACCTGCTTCCTACTTAATTCTAAGCTTTGCAAAGTCTCATTTTCTTTGCCTCTGTTATGGATAACTGATCTCAAAGCAAACCATTTTAACTTGTGTATTGTACTATTTCACTCACTGTTAAAGAGCGTGTTTTAGAAAATATTCTTAAAGAATATGTCAGTGGGATTCTGTTGGTCAGCTAGGCTGCAGCATAACCTAGAATTGCACAGTGCCCAGCTTTGACACCTTGCCCCAGAAACCAGCATTTGACAGCTTTTTCCCCCCACGGTACAGCTTGGTGTCAAAGAGATCTTAAATGACGCTGTGGCAGCAGTCTCTAGCAGTAACTGCCAAAGTGGAGGGGCTGGATCAGTTCTAGCTCACTCTTGTAGTGATGCTATCCAGTGAGTTAAGTATGCATATGGTTAGTACCAAAATGTTGGAGCTACTCATCGTTAATGAATATATCGTTATTACAAGGGTGTCAGAAGAGTTGGTGTCATTTTAGAAGTAGAGAACTACAGCATAGAAAGATTAAGGTCCTCCTCCTGAAAAGATTTGTGGATGCACATAACCTACGAGTCATCTGAGTGAAGTCAATGGGTCTATTCACATCCTTGAAGTTAAGCATCTATGTAAATGTTTGCAGGGCTATGGCCTTTGTGACTTGCCCACAGTCACACAAGTCTGACAAAGATGGGAATTGAACCGAGGTCTCCTGGGTCTCAGTCTCATCTCCAAAAAGTCAGTCGGTCTGCCTGTCCCCATTACTTTTGCAGCACGAGGGTGGAGGACTTAGTAAGATTTAAGAGTGACTCTCAGTAGCCCCAAGCAGTATTGTTGGGGCCCCGGGCATGAGAGAGGAAGTAGACCTGTCAGTCTGAGAGGAGTATGAGGCTGCAGTGGCCTCACTTGTTTGCTGCAAACCTCACTAGGGCTACTACTCAAAAGGTAGGTCAGTGTAGTTCTCTCACGTAGTAAAGGAATAGGATGATTAAAAGGTCAGATGGCAATTGGTTATAAAACTGTAAATAGTATTTCCAAAATAAAAGTGCTGGGTGCATTTAGCTTCTGACTGTGAAAATGAAATTTTCAGGGGAAAAATAATTGATCATTTTCTACCTCTTTATCTCTTCTATCTTTCATTTTATGCACATTAGGTTCTTCTGCCATGCCTCAAATGTGCTTGATGGTATAGTGCTGAATGAAGCTGCCCAACCATCACAGGATGTTGAGTTGGATTGTCAGCCCCAGGAAACTAAGAATATAGCAGAAGACCCTGTTCCTCAGTGCTTGGAGACTGGGAAACTTACAAGAACTATCTCATCATCCCCCGTGGAAACGCAGAGGAGTTGCTTCAGTTGGTCTGGAAACCTTGGAGAGAGCCCTGGGACACCCAGCCCATCTCATGGTGTGGTGTTGTTGCAGCAATTTCACCGACCTAGAAACAACCAAATAGTGTCCCAGGATGGTGAGATATCTAGATTACACACTGTCAGCAATGCAGCTGGTAATGAGTCAGATGAAGAATCCTCCCCTTTGCTGGAAACGGAGTGTTCTTCACAGTCTCAAGGGTCTAGTGAGCTGTCAGAAAGCAGCTTGGACTCCTCAAGAATATCACAGATGTCTAACAAAGACTCTGATGCAGAAGTAAGAAAATTGGCTTTGTTTCAATTCAGCTATATTGGCAATGTGGGTTAATTCATCAGAATTTAGGATAATATTTCCAGTATCGTCTCAGGGGTTTGCAAAACAATTCATGTTAATTACAGTAGTTATCTGAGTCACCTCTTCAAAATAATACCCCATGGATATGTTAATTTCTAATGGCAAAAGCTACTTATCTGTGTGGTGGAAGTGTCTGTACAGCAGGGACTGGCAATTTGTGGGTCAGTCCTTTTATTTTATTAGATTGTAAGCCAGGAGGAATCACTGTGATGTAGTCTGATCTCTGTAACGCAAGCAACAGAACTTCTGAAAAATAATTCCTGGTTTGTTTACATTTTCAGTTTTCCCATTGCTACCCGTGCAAGGAGTAAGATTAAGAAGACTAATGCATTTAGATTTCTGAATCTGCTTTTACACCTGTCACTGAAGAAATCTCTGTTAATGTGCTTATGTTTACGTAGCATTGCTTGGCAAAACAAGCAGGGGCTCTCAGGGAAGCTTTTAAAAAGTTGATAAATATTGTATACTGAATAAGTTTTGTGTGTGTACACACAACATATGCATATAAGTATAAAACAATTATATTACATTATGAATGAGTTCATTTTGAAACTCTAATTGATGTGATATATTTTTTTGTCCCAAAGGAGTCTGACTGTAGACTAAAGCTAGGTGATGATCCAAGTTCTCGGAGTTCTCCGCTGTTTTCCAGTGTAGGTACTGAAAGAAAGAATGCACCCCTTAGGAGCAAGGTATAACAACCTTTTCTTTAATTTTAATGTGTGAGCCATTGCTTTTTGAAGATCAAAGTCTTGGGTAAACCACGATATTCACTCACTGTAAGCCTTTGTCAGGTCAGATTTCAGACACCATTGTATGCTAACCAAAGAAAACATTGGCGCTTCCTTAACTTGTCATTCTTGGTGCTCATCTGCATTACAGATACAACTGAAAAAGAACAAACAAGGAGTCTTGTGGCATTTCTAAGGACTAACAAATGTATTTATCACACAAGCTTTGGTGGGAGAAAATCCCACTTCATCAGATTCTTGAAGAACTTCGGAACTTGTCAACTGAAACAGGACTTGCTTATAAATCCTGGTTAGAGCCATTAACATGGTCACAGTTTGCTGTGAGATCTTAATCATGTTACTTCACTAATGCCCAGGATTATTTCTAAGATTTTAAACTGGTTTACAGAACATTAAGTACCTGTGTTTACTACAGATTGCAGCCACACTGTAAATGACAAATAGATGAGCATTCTGTAAACAGACCTTTCTCTGGTTTTGCTGATAAGTGTGGATGAGGCTATGTATGGTTTTTTTTTTCCCTTGCCTGTTCTCCCCCCCCCCCCCCCCGAGAAGTACTTATAAGGTATCTTTGGCTAAAATAGACAGGAGCCTTAGTTTTAATTAATTTTTAGCAAGGAACTGTTTGCTAAAAATTCACAAGTATTGGTATACCATAGGAGTACTGCATGGGTTCCTTGAAATAATAGTGACACCTTGTGGTTACTGCGTTGCCTTGCTTGGAAAGAATTCTTTTCTTTTCATCTTCTGAATTATACTGTATTTGCTGCTTTTAGAGAAAATATAATGTTTGCTTTTCATTAGAATGGCACTTGGCTGTTTCAAGAGAGAGCAGATGTTCAATGGTTAGGACACTAACCTGTGAATCAGGAGATCTGGGTTCAATTTCATTCTTCCCGTATGACTTTGCTGGGCAAGTCACTATCGCTCTGTGCCTGAATTCCTCATCTGTAGAACAGAGGCAGTAATATTTCCTTGCCTCTCAGAGTTGTTGTAAGGATAAATGCAGGAAAGATTGTGCAGGAGCCATATAAGTGACTTTGATTAACATATCCAAGAAGTTTCAAGAAACACAGGACCCCTTGGTGTTATCAGTAATATTTTACTGATTGATGGACAGAATTGAAGTCTAGTTAGTTAACGGGGATGACCAATGTATGAGACCCTTAATTTATGAAAGAATCCGTCCCATTATATGTAAATCTTAAAATATGACCACTATTTTGCTGTGATTGGACTCAAACAAAAGTTTGCATAAAACCACTTTCAAAGCACTTTCTGCATCCTCGTCCTTAAAAAAACAAAATTTTATTGCATTTTGGGGGGATGGGGAAGAGGGTACTCATCAGGCTGGGCAAATTGAGAATTTCTAATATCTTCCAGTTTATAATGAATATGCACTGGCTTGATTATTCTAATTTCAGAATTTTTTTGTGTATCATTATTATGGATATATGTGAATTAACAGGCTCTCAAGGATCTTGGAGGCCTGTGTATAATGGCATTTATAATGGAAATTCAAATCCATCTGCAACAGAAATAGTATTTAGATTAAAAAAGGCTAAATCTAGACACAGCAAAAGAAGGGGGAAATATGCTTTACTTTGATGCATATATCATCACATTCACTTCAGAATTCTTTAGAGAAGAGCAGATCCAACTAGAGCTTTATGTAGCTGCCTTTAGTAGAGGTTGAGCTGCAAGCAAACCCTATATTTAGTTGCCTATTACTATCTATTATAAAATCTTGTGCCCTTGTTCTGATATCTTTGTTATTCGCCACATGACTTCGCAACCTTTTATAATGAAGTTTTTGTACGTAATTACATATATATAGTTCTGAATGTTAAACTTTTTAACAATTTAGTCTTCATAAAGGAGGAATATCTAAATAAATTGTCATTTTACAGAACTGATCAGATTTATGTATTTTTTGATGTTGAGCTTACATGAAAGAGAGAATTGGGAAGAAAGAAAGTTGAGTCCTAGAAGAATTCTAAAAATCCTAGCACTCAAATGTTTAAATTTACATTATTTTATCACAAGCATAACATTCAGGAATTCATTTGTCTCATACTAGTAAAACCTCATTCATTTCCAAAATAAAATTGCAGGTGATTTTTTTAACACACAGCGTAACTGTAGGCCTCATTGTGACGGATAAATTTAATCACTGGACTAGAAGTGGATTGTGTAGGGACCATTGACTATCACCTAATTATATTCAAAATAGACATAGGACAATTCCAGCCAAAAAAATATATACTTGCTGCTTTAAAGGTCTAACATTCCAAAGCTGAGGAGAATTTATTGGGGGAAAAATTTAAATGGGAAAAATGTGAATGAAACTTGAGAGTGCTTTAAGAAGAGTTTATTAGATGGCCAAAAATTGTGATCTACAATACAGGAAAAATGGGCAACTTTGGCAAAAAGTTAATCATGGTTCAGTGGTAAGATGTGGCAGCACATAGAAACTAACACAGCAAATAAAACCCAAAGCGCATTAGAAATAAGGCACAATTTTTTAATAGTAAAGGTGATTGATTATCTGGGTGTGGGGGTGGATTCTCCATGTCTTGATATCTTCAAAGCAAGTTGGATTCCTTTCTCTATGTATCTTATGCACAAGCAACACTATTTATATTCTCTAGCAGAACAATTTATTTTTACTCTTCTATAAAATAATAAAATTGTACAGCATAGCCCATAGTGTTTGTTCATGATCATTTCTGAGGAGTTTATAATGACTTACTATTTATCTCTACAGGTTCTTGGTTTACATAGATCCAGTTTTGTGAGGTCACGTGTGGTGACAAAACTGAAGCCACTGATGCCAGCTAAAGCCAGTGGGTTAAGCAAGAAACCACTAACTGTGGAGAAGAAGAATCATGACAATGCTGAAAATAAGCCAGGTCTGCAGGCTACAATCAGTGAACTCTGGAAGAACTTCCAGTTTAAAAGGTTAGTTGCTGTAACTCTTTTTACTATAAAACTTGATTTTTCTCTTCTCCCTGCTCCACTCTCCCCAGTTCTCCTGTCACCTGTTTTGGTTTTCTCCTTAGCCCTTTTGAAAGCATGAGGAGAACTAACAATATCTTGTATCTCAATACACTCTTGGTGGGGGGAAGAAAGATTTTGATTTTGTCACTGTGCAACACATTCCCACTATCTCTAGAGCGGTGGTTCTCAGCCACTGTGTCGACACACATTACTGTGTCACCACGCTGCACTAAGTGTGTTGCGGAGAGTTGAGGAGATGACTGGATTTGGCCTGGAGGGAGTGGCCTAGTGTGTCCTGTAGAGTTGCAATATGCTGCCAAGTGTGTCGTGACTCACAAAAGGTAGAGAACCACTGTTCTAGAGACATGCAACATTTCCCCTTTTCTCCTGGTAGTCTTTCATTAGCATGATGGAACTTTCACTCAGTGAATATAATTTATACTGTTTACAGAGCTGAAACTTACTCCAAAATTTGGAGAGGCAAGGGGACTTGTTTCCCACTGAGAGGACTAAAAATGTCTGTTTTAACATCTTTTTGGAAAAAAGAGCAGTTTGTGCTGCTACATTTGCTTAGAAATCCTACCAGTCCCGTCAGTATTGTTTCCAGTTTAGAAGAGCATTTAATAGAATTCAGATAATAATGGAACCATAGTTATGGTTTTTTGTCACATGCTACTTTGGGATCACTTGCTGTCAGACCTGTGGAAGGGAAGTCTGAGTGACTCTGAAAAAAGTTGCGTACTTGGGCATTTGCATAGTCAAAAATATCAAGGGATGTGCTTTATTTTAATGTTTGTTCGCCAGAGGGGTCTACATTAATACTGTGAAAGGGAGCACAGGAGTTTAAGATCCTGTTTCAGGAGCAAACTAATTGCAGGCAGCCTGTTTCCTGCAGTCGATCTCGACCAGGATATTCTTCCTTACTGTATTTTTTTCACATCACCTGCTGTGGTGGTATTATGTTTGCAAGCAGCATAGTTTCATGAATGCTCTCGATCAATAGCTTGCTCTCTAGCACTGATAGTAAGTTAAAGCTGGCTAAGAAAACATTGGAGGCAGTTTTTAAATTTTGTTAGTGCTGCAAGGAAATACTACTGTGCAGACATAAGAATGGCATAATAATGCTCGATAGAGGATACGAAGCTAAAAGATGAGATAAAATGCATGTACTAATTGCTTTAAATATGAAAGCAGGCAGTGGAAAGGCAAACATGTCTTTAGAAGACAAGTTTGTGGGATTTTTATTAAATACACTTTCTACTATTTATATAGCATCTATAGTAGGCAGGTAGGTTGTTTTTAAATCAGAATAATTTAAATCACTTATTTTAATCATGATTTAAATCAGCAAGTAGGAAACTTTGAATCAAATCTTGTTTTGTATGTTTTAGTTATTTTCCTAAAGGAAGGTTTATTTTCACTTGTATAATCATTCAAAATGTTGATTTGCAACAAAACACAGCCTTTACACTAAATTTGATGGTTAGTTTATTTTGTTGTGTGGTAAAAACGTTGAGTTGATGCATTTATTTACAGGATGATGATTATTTTTAATGGGTTTTGTGCCAACCTGTGTTTAGATGGAAATTGGACTTGTACAAAATTAAAAATAGCATTTTATAGTTATTTGTTAGGTTTTTTTAATTCATCTTATAAGTGTGCTGGATACATAAGAAAAGTAAAGTTATCAAAACAGGTTTTGCATTTAAAAAAGAAATAAGTAAGTATTAATTGAAGGTACTGAATTGATGCCTTGTATCTGGTCATCATGGCCAGACTTTTGAAAGCATTGAGGTGGCTAGAAGAAACAGGTTAGGTTTCTAACTCTCATCAAAATCAATAGGAGTTAGGCTCATAACTTGCTTAAAGATGATTTTGAAAATCCCACTAGGGTACCTACTTAAATTTGAAAACCTGACCCTGTGTCCTGCTTATTCCTTCTCCTCTCCCCTTCCGGGATTTGGATGGGAAGAGGAAAACTAGGTTGCTTTCTTTCTCAATTCCCAGTTGGTTTCTCAACTACAAATGAACCAGTCTAAAGAAAGAAAACATTTTCTTTGCACCTGGTAGCTAAACTGATACCAAAAGCAATTAAGACAAAAGCTTCTCTGTACAACAGAAACCAAGTACTCACATTTGGGGAAAATGTAAATGTCAGCATTCACACCATTGTAAAGATTGAAAATAATTATTTATTGTTTGTATTATTGTAGGCCCTCCTAGCCCTAATCATGGACCAGGGCCCATTGAGCTAAATGTTGTACAAATATAAATACTTAATGTAGCGATGACACTTTGACGTATTTGTGATCTGTGAGGGTGCTGCAGGTGGGTTGTGGGGGTGGGGTGAAAGATAATTACTGCAGGTAAAAATACTGTGACGAGTGCAATATGTTTGTGAGTGAGCATAATAAATTATTAGAAATAGCTGTGTTTTTAATACCCCTTGATATAGGAGTTTGATTCCCATCAACCATAGACTATGTTAAAAATGTATAAAATGGCCTGCTTATGTGGTGGTCTGCAAAAGCTTTAAATGACAATGTAGTGGTCCACATAAAGGAAGAGGTTGGGGACTGTTGGTCTAGATGCACCAAGAGTGGAATACATCTGAACAGCACCTCTCTAAGGACTCCAGTGACTGTAGGATAAGTAATTTTTTTTTTTCTCAAGGGATAGCTGGAGTGGAGAGTTGAAGTAAGTTGCCCAATGCACTCAGTAAATCAGTGGCAGAACTGGGATTAAAACGCTGGGCTTCCAGAGTTCCAACCTTGTGCTCATTCCTCTATTTCTTAATTTTCTCTCTCTCTCTCTCTCCCCACACACACACACACACACACACACACACACACACACACACACACACCAGGCATGACCAAACTGCGGCTCTTGAATGAAAAAGTGTGGCTCTCAGAAGAACATCAGCAAATCAATTTAGTAGATAAAAGTATGTGGCTATATGCCTCAGTGCAGCTCTTGAAGGTTTAATAATCAGCTTATGTGGCTCTTGAGTTCCATAAGTTTGGCCACCCCTGATATATACTGTAGTTCTGTGATTAAAAAATGCTGTATGCCTACTCGTACATGGTTGCGTGTTGTCTTTTCCACAGAGACTCTGAAAAGCTGCCCTCTTGTAAAAAATCAGACCCATTGTCTCCAGTCAAAGATAATATCCAGCTCACTCCAGAAACAGAAGAGGATATCTTCAGTCAACTTGAGTATAGTCATGTTCAGAGAGCAATATTCCAATGAACTGATGTCATTTGCTTAGGCATCTCGCTGTTGCACAGTGGGATAAATTTTAACCATTCCAGATAGATTGCTAGTGGACAGAGAATGATGAACTGTTTCTGCACATCATATACCAATATAAAAATAGACTGTATTTTAGATGCGAGCTGTATATTTGTCTGTCAATAGATTTTTCTGTCATCTTTTATATAAAGTGAAATGAAAGGTACAGTTTTATACTGACTGAATAAAACCTTTGAATATTAAATGGTATAGTGGTATTTTCTCATTCCAGTGCCAGTAGGAAACTTCTGTTCAAACTCATTTTTTAACACTTTGTCATTAAGCATTTTATTTTAAAGCTGTTCTTACAACTTTATTCTAGATCCTAACCTCCCCAAGACTGTTCTGTGCCTCAGTACAAATACCAGAGCCAGTTCAGATTTATCCCAAGGCTCCCAAGTTAGTCTCATTCTTTCTGCCTACCTGTCAGCTCATCTGCTCCAGCAGGGTAAGCAGAGCAGAAGTTCAGTGCTTATACCTTACGTCACTGTTTTTCCAGCTATTTTAGCACAGCAGCAACCAAAATAGTTTCCTCCTGACTTGGACTACCTTTGCCAGGTGATATACCTCCTTCCCTCAGATAAGGCTCAGGAGACTCATGAATTGTGTTCTAATCTAAGACAAAGGATGTTCTGTCTGTTTCGATATTTTCTCCAATAAATCTGAAAGAGTTTTGTGTTTGGTGCAAAGGTAAGACTTAATTAGCACTTTCCAAAAACTCATTAGAAAGACACTGTCAGGTAAAATTTAGCCCAAAAGTTGGATTTACCATTGTGGTGGTGGGTAGTTCTTGTGAGGGAGAAGGGAGTTAAGGGCTTTTACATCTAGGATTAATCGCAATTTTTCTATGTAACTTTAAAAATACAATTGAAATATTTGTGCACCTCTGCAGAGGTGGTAGTTCAAAAGCTACAGCACTTCCATAGAATCCTAGGGTTGGAAGGGACCTCATAGGTCATC
The DNA here is from genome assembly GCA_007922195.1 of Podocnemis expansa. NCBI lineage: Eukaryota > Metazoa > Chordata > Testudines > Podocnemididae > Podocnemis > Podocnemis expansa. The sequence goes on along the minus strand of ML681972.1, from coordinate 17,265,111 downwards.
TAGTCCAACCCCCTGCCAGAGGCAGGACCACTCCCACTAAACCATCCCAGTCATGGTTTTGTCCAGCCGGGCCTTAAACATCTCCAAAGATGGAGATTTCACCACCTCCCTTGGCAGCTCATTCCAAGGCTTCACCACTCTCCTAGTAAAACAGTTTTTCTAATATCCAGCCTCGACCTCCCTAACCGCAACTTGAGACCATTGCTCCTTGTTCTGTGCTCTGTTACCACCGAGAACAGTCGAGCTCCATCTTCCTTAGAGCATCCCTTCAAGTAGTTGAAGGTTGCTATCAAATCCCCCCTCAATCTTCTCTTCTGCAGACTAAATAAGCCTAATGCTTTCAGTCTATCCTCATAGGGCTTGTGCTCCAGCCCTTTAATCATTTTGGTTGCCCTCCTCTGAACTCTCTCTAGCATGTCCCTGTCCTTTTTGTAGTGGGGAGCCCAAAACTGAACACAGTATTCTAGATGTGGCCTCACCAGTGCAGAACAGAGGGGAATGATCACATCCCTTGATCTGCTGGTAATACTTCTTTTGATGCAGCCCAGTATGCCATTGGCCTTTTTGGCAGCAAGAGCACACTGCTGACTCATATCTAGCTTCCCATCCACCATGACCCCCAGGTCCTTTTCTACACTGCTGCTACTTAGCTGAATGTTCCCCAGCCTGTAGCAGTGCATGGGGTTTTTCCGTCCCACATGCAGGATTTTACACTTGTCCTTATTGAACTTCATAAGATTTTTATTGGCCCACTGTTCCAATTTATCTAGGTCTCCCTGAATCCTGTCCTTGCCCTCCAACGTGTCTACTGTTCCCCCCAGCTTGGTGTCATCCGCAAACTTACTGAGAGTGCAGTCTATTCCATCATCCAGATCATTGATGAAAATGTTGAACAGAACTTTGTTGGTGTATGAACATCTAAAATTAAAAGCTATTTAAAAAAAAATTGAAAGGTTTACTTTCTTATTGTCCAAGCAGAGACGTATGCAAAGATTAAGTACTTTTAAAAAGTGAGCATTTGAAAGTCTTTCAACATTAATGATCTACATCATTTGTAACATAGATTAGGTCAGCAGTTCTTAACCTGGGAGGTGGGACTCCCTTGACGGATGCCAAAGATTTGAGAGGGTCCATGAGGCTTCAGTAATATTGAGGTCATTTTAGCTCCCCCAGATTTGGTGCCAGGTATGGCAGCCTTAAGCTCCAAGCCAGACCTAGTGGACCAACAGCCCCCAGCTCCACTCTGGATAGACCAAAGAAGCACCCCTACTCCAGTTCTGCAGTTGCCAGGCACCCAGCTGGAGAGGGGCAGCACCAGGCCAATGGCAGCTTGGAATAGCCCCAGCCAACCCACCAAAGCTTGCCTTTATTACCCTCTGTCCATGAGGGATGGAAAGAAGTGGGGCCAGATGGCACATGTAGTAGTGATTATGCCAGGGAAATCTCATTTTCTTACTCTGGTAAGAGTATTACGTAAGTTAGTTTTATCATGTGTGTTTAGAAGGAAAGCCTTGTGAATAAGATCTCAAATAAACAAAGCTCGTCAAGTCTGGTTTGTGTTAATGTATTGGACAGTTTTTACTGTCAGTTGTTAAACTGTTCATGACTACACCTTGTCATTATTCAAATGGCTGAATAGTTGGCCACGTGGTATTTGGCAAATTCTTTATGCAGTCCTTCCATCAGTTGGTGATTAAATTATTTGCAAACATTGTTTTTAATTCCATTTAACTAGCTCTACAGGTGGTAATGCAGGACTGAGTCCCACATTAGCAGTTTGTGCTTTTTTTCCTTTGGTTTCTTTCCCTCTCCACCTCTGTCATTTTACGCTATTTGAGTGCAAGATGTAAACAAATGAAGTAGATCAGAAATAAAACTGATCATTATTCTAATCAAATGAAGAATAATTGTCTACTTCAATTCCCACCACCATTCCAAGAGCAGCCTGCAAAATCCATTTTTAATTAATTGACTTTTAGGTTCTTTTACTGGATAAACATGCAACCAAGTGATATTTGGATCTGAAAAATTCTTTTTACACTGGAGTAAAGGGCCCAGTTCAACACTCATTGAAGTCAATGGGAATGATTCCCAGAATGCCAATGACATTAAGCAGTTGCAAAACCATTGTAAAAGGAGATTCAGGGCAGGTTTACACTTACGGTGGCAAATTTGCTGCCATCAGTCAATCTTTCCAGATCAATTGATCAGATCATTGGGAGCCTACTCAGTCGACTGGGAAGTTAACTGGGTAAGACCATTCCTACTCCCCCACCCCAAAAAAGAGTGGTGCTGAGTTGACAGGAGTCTATTTCCTGTTTAACTCAGTGCCCTAAAGACACTGGTGAGTAGGTACTTATTTTAAGTTACTTGTGCATCTCCCCTTGGCAGCCACTGAAAACCATGGCCAGTGTAGACCAGGCTCAGGCTTTTTGTAACTGGATTGATTACTTTTTAACTACAGCACCACTGTTTGCTCTGTTACCATTATAGACTGCTACTACATGCTAATATTCATGAGTTTTAGTATAAATGCTCAGATGTCTGAAAACTCATGCCAGAAATGCATAATAATCACTTATTTTCTTGTGTAAGGCAGGCTTAGAAGCTATGCCTAACAGCTTCTGAGGGTGGCTTCTAATCTGCATGGGTTTTGTATTAGCATGAACACAAAAGGATACAATTAGCTGATTAGCATACTGGGTGCAGGGCATAGTGGGTATTGGTATTTGGGGTTAGTCTGCTCACAAATCTATCAATATCTGTATTCTACTAAGGGGAAATATGAAATACTGTCTTTGTGTGAACTGCTACTCTGTTTGTTTCAAATCTGTCTGGGTTAGTTAAGGGGTAAAAACTACCTTTAGTTTGAAAAGAGGTTTGTAGGAAAGGCAACTGCATGTTTCAGCCTGAAAGAGTTGAAAAACAGGAGTGGGGGGTTTGGATGGTTTCTTCTGAAGCAATGCTTGAGGCAGTTTGCTTCCTCCCCTATTGCTTCTCCTGTTCTTTGTTATGGAAGTAGCTATTAGCAGGTACTTGAAGACTGAGAGACATGACATCACTGAGTTCACTAGAGGGAGAGAGAGTCCTTCTCTCTCTGAGCTGAAGAGAAGCAGCGATGGGGTGACCAGCAGGTGGACGGTGAGAGCGATGAGCAGCAAACTGGGTGGTGCAGGTAAATGGAGGGCGGAGCCAGTGGATGGTGAGAGCGGCCAGTGGTGATCTGGGTGACAGGAGTGACTGGAGGGCAGAGCCAGCGGACAGTGAGTGGAGCCAGCAGACAGCGAGAGCGGCCAGCGGCGAACTAGGCAACACGAGTGACTGGTGGTGGAGCTGGCAGACAGCAGGCAGAGCCAGTGGATGGTGAAAGCGACCAGTGGCAAGCTGGGCAGTGCAAGTGACCAGAGGGCAATGCTGGTGGACAGTGGGTGGAGCCAAGAAACAGTTCTAGAGGATGGAGTGAGTGACCAGTAGATGGCGTCAGTGGACAGCTGGTGTGAAAGACACTCCCTACGTACCCTAGAGTTGGTTGGGAGCCTAGTTAGCACTGACTCTCCAGATCAGTGCCAGTTTTGCCATTAAGTCTGTATGTTCTGTTATGTGGTGTGAGTTGTTGGGAACTTAGCTCTGTGCTAATTTTTCTAGATTAATGCTGGTCTTTGTATTTGGCCTTTTGCATTCTGTTTCACTACTATTAAAAGTTTCTGTTTACTACACTCAGTTTTGTGCTTGCGAGTGGGGAAGCCTTACCCCTTTGAGGTGCCAAGGGAACAGTGCAGGATTCCCAGAAATCTGGGTGGTGGCTCAAGCCAGTTGGTGGTGTTGCATCATTGGGAAACCCCTAGATATAGAACCTGGCCCTTGTCCTGCCAGCCTGCCCTGGCAGAAGGGTTATACTTGGTTAGAATGTTTTCTGCCCCCTGGCTCACTGACATAGTACCATTTGCCCTGGAGATGAATCCTGCATTGTAAGCACTGAGCAATTTAAATGAATAGATGGCAGACTATCCAGAGGCTGAAAATTGTTCATTCAAAATACTCTCTCTATATATATATGCATTTGCAGAAACTGGGGTTAGTTAACAACCAGAAAAACAAAGGATAAAATTAATTGCAAAATTTACTGGCAATAATTTGACCAGTTATAATGAAAGGTTAGAAACTGTTCTTTGGTGGGCTCTTGCTGAGTAAGAAGTAAGTAAATGCTAACTGATTAGTGTCCCCAAGTAATTGTCTTGTTTTGGAGAAGACAGAAACAGAACATTAATTTTTTATGCCATGTTTAATATCTAACTATGACTTTTTATTAGCAATAATACCATGTGTTTTAGTCGTCATTTGAATTACAATGGTCTCCCCTAAAACTTAATTGCTTTGCTTTGTGTAGCTAAATATCATAACTGCTGTATTGGCAGTTTTCTAAGGAATTTATGTAGTAAGTATTGGTAATACTGCAAATTTTGAGGTAATGTTATTGAATTAGCTACAGCAGACCTGGCAAGATTTTTAAGAGTGACTTCTTTAAGGATTTTTTTTCCTCCTGGTCAGCGGTTGCAAAGCCATCCAGAAATTGGTTAAGGGCTAAAAACTTAAAGCTCAGGTGGACTGCCATGTGTCTAATATCACATGACTGTTGAAAGATTTTTAAAAAGAGTAAACTAATATTTGTGTTGGACTGGAAAGCTAGTTCTTGAAGATCAGGTCTAGTGAGCACATCCACCTTTTACACCAAACTATAAAAATAATATAATTTCAGAGGTTTCAGTGCTTTGTCTTTTATTTTCTTCAGATTTCCTTTGTCAAGGACACACATTCTGCCAGCTGTGAGGTTTTTATGGGAATTCATGGGATCCCCATTGTTTGGACTCCAAGCCTCCTGACTTATTCAGGGCCATACCACTTCTCTACCCCTGAGGGGAGCGCTCCAAGATAATGTTGTGAGGTTCACACCACAGAGCATCTTGGACCTTTGATTCCATTTAGTGAGTTTTATCTAAACGTGGGTTTGAATTGGCTAAAGATCAAACTATTTCAGATAATAGCTTATAATTATTTTGATGGATTTAAAAAAAATCTTCATTATTCTATTGTTCAGATTTCTGCAATCACAACCTTAGAGAACATTATAGCTGGGTTATCATACTTTCTGAATGATGGCAGAAACTTATGGTCGTATCCCACCTTAGATTCACATATGAATTGCTTTCTAAGAGTTCTGAAAAGTAATCAAGCATAGGTTGTCACTCTCTCAACTCAAACAGCTAGCACCTGTTCCCTATTTCACAGAGGAGCAGCATGACTCCAAGAGAAGAAGTAGGGTCCAGAGATTTCACTTCAAATAGTCTGAAACTCAGATGTTTTCCTCTTCTGCTGTGCTGCTGTGTGTAGAAGTTTTCCTGGAAAAACCAAAGGTAAATTATATAAATCCTAAAACAGAAAAAATATATTTGACTTTTCTTCTGAGCGAAATGTGGATTTTGTGATGTCAGTACAAAATGGCTTCAGACTCTAGATACAATGATTTTTTTCTATGTAAGTAAATTGTTTCTCATCCAGAAGATATTGTGTTGCAATTCTGAAGGCTGTAATTGAGCTTATCACAAGGCAACATATTTTTTATATTATGGAACAAATTAGCCATGAGTCTGTGCCTTCTTCCACTGGTGTGAAGTCTAGTGCAGAATTCCAAATTATGGAAGTGAAAGTAAGGAAAGGGCTGAGATCAAGGTGTTGTATCTGTAGCTTCATTGTCACAAGGAGAAAAAGTAATCAGGAGAGATGCTTATTATGCAGGTTTCTTACATAGCTTAGCAGTGACTAACGCTGAAGCTCAAGGGAATGGCAGGTGGCACTAAATGAACAGATTTTAAGGCTAGAGAGGTCATAATGATCATCTACTCTGACCTGCTGGCCATAAGCTATGCAATTGCACCAAGAAATTGCTGCCTGAAACCCATAGAGCATATCATCTAAAAAGATATTTGATTCTGATGTAAAGACTTCAGATTATGGAGACTCCACCATCCCACATCCCTAGGTCAGTTCTTAGAATGGTGAATTATCCTCCTCTATTAAATATGTATGCCCTAGCTGCAGCAAGGTAGGCTGGCTCAGCGAGGTGCAGACTGCACCTTGTTGGAACAGTAAGGGTGCATTCGGCCCTATATTCACAGTAAATTTTTAAGATACTCAGTTAATATGTTAATTTGCCATTGGGTTATGCATACAATGAATTATTCATGAGCATAAGAAGACTATTAAATGACACCATAATAAGGAAGCACTTAGATTGAAGTACAAACACTTACTTAAAAATGATGTCAGTCCAAATGAAGGCCCTAGTCCTGCAAATGGATTTGTAGTTGCAAATTCTTGCTTCACAGGGGCTCTAAAACAGACATAATTTTTGCAGGACCAGGCCTGCTGCTCTGATCCTTTGAAGTCTTTCTTACGTTATGTTGCTAGTCTCAGTGAATTTAACAGGACAGCTTACATGAGTAACATTACTCAAACATGGGGGTATTTGGAGGAGTGGGCCCTCTGTTTGCATATATTAAATTGAAACAAATCAGACAACTGGAAAGTGAAGGGTTTCATAAAAATGTAAATTGTCCCCATCTGAAGTACTGAATGTGCTGTGTGTAATGTATGCTAACTAGCTTTGCTCTTTATAGAAGTAACAGCAGGAGGCCACGACCCCATCACAGTAGGCTCTGTACAGTCATATAACAGAAACACTGTCCCAGCATCCGTCACTGGATACTTAAAATTAAGTACCTGAATAGTCCCATTTAAAGGAGACTTACTCCTGTCCAAGTTCTCTCAGATTCTGTGTGCATGTGTGTCTGTAGTTAAGCCTGACGAAAGGATCTAATTCTGTTCTCAGTTCTAGCAAAGTAAAACTGGATTAAGTCCATTGATTCCAGTGGAATTACTTCAGATTTACACCTAGCAGAACTAACTGGTGAATTTGTCCACAACCATAAAGGAAGTGAATATCGAAAACAGGAATTCTAATAAAAGGTGAGTGTAACATGCAGTGTTCATTATCATGAAAGTATGTGGATGAAGCAAATGGAATCACTTCATATTTAAACTGTGAACTGACATCAGACTTTAACCTTGGAATTACAGCAGTCTTCAATAATCAGTTTTACAGTCATGTTGAATAATTGTTCATTTTACGGTGAAGTTGCTGTTACTATCTACAAGATTTTTTCAAAAGAATGCATAACACTTTTTCATTCCACCTATCTCTTGTTTGCTTACAATGTAAACTTGAAACAAAGGAAGCTTTATTATTTTACAATATTGAAAAAGGAAAGGGAAAAAATTACCATTCTCAATAAAAGTTCCTACATCACAGGAAAAAGCAGAATGGCAACCATATATAATCCAGCTGTGCACATTTTGAAATTTTGGCAGCCACAACTAACTTATGATCCTGCCTTTTAATTTTGTCTGTGTATTTTAAACCAGTTTGTTGCTGCTTCTGCTTTCAAAAAAAGTAAATATGCATGCATCTGTCCAAGATTTGCATCTATACCAGCTGACCTAAAATGCTCCCCCAGAATGTTCTTTTCTTTGAATGATTCAGGGCTCATGCATGCACAAAAGTTCCATTGGTTTAAATAAATCATTTTTCAAATTGATTTAGCTAAACCGCTGCAACCTGCTAATTTGGCTTCCATCAGGTTAATTCAATTGATTTTAAAAATGAGATAATTAAAGTCATGCAACTTTTATGTGCAGATAACACTTCAGAGGATTGGCAGCTAGAAGTGTCACACATAGTAGTAACTGGTACAAAGAGATTCCCTAACGCTCCTGCTTGACGAGACACTAGGGAAAAAGCATTAGCTTCTTTACGCAGTTATTTTTCAAGAGAGTTGTCTTGACTCTAAAGCTAAAATAGTGGCTCACTTTGAAATCTGTGGGCATGCCATATGTGGCCAGTTTAAGGGATTGTCCCATAAAGATCACGTCTCTCTCTACATTGTATAGTGGATTGTACTACAGGAGAAGCCCAAGAAAGAAAACAACAATGCCACTGGGCATTTATCTACAGTCCTCAAGTCAAACCTCTATAACACGTCATTAAGGATCTGCAAGATGATCCCTCACTCGCTCAGGCCTTGGGAGACAGACCTCTCCTCACTTACAGACAGCCTCCCAACCTTAAACAGATACCAGCAACTACAGACCTAAGAGCAGAACCATTAAAGTAGGCACATATCCCTGTAACAAATCATATTGCCAACTTTTCCCACATATCTGCACAGAAGACACTATTAAAGGACGTAATAAAACCAGCTACTCAATCAAAGGCTTACTCGCCTTCTCCTCCACTAATGTGATGTATGCCATCATGTTCCAAAAATGCCCCCACACCTTATACATTGGACAAACAGGAAAGTGTCTGTGCAAAAGAATATGGACACAAACGTGACATCAGAAATCACAACATTCAAAAACCAATATGGGAACACTTCAGTCATCCTGATTACTCCACTTCTGATAAGTTAATAGCTGTACGCAGGATAAATGAAGAACAAATCAAAGCTTCAAAGAGAAATGGAAGAATTGGAATTCATATGCAGAGTTGACACCATGAACTCAGAGTTGAATAAAGGCTATGGATTCTTTTCCCATTACAACAGGTGATTTTGCTTTCCTTCCCCTCCTCTCCATCTCCTTGCTAATTGCTGTGCTCCACTGTTTGAATCCTAACAACTACTTTGATTTGCTGTAACAGTAGGACCTGATCCTATGACTTGCACTTCCCTCTGTTTGTTTTGCTCCCATTCTGTGAGTTCCCCATCTTAAAGCATTTGACAAAGTGGGCTTCTTCTTCGAGCGTTGCTCAGATACATTCAGTAATAGGTGTCTCTGTGCCGGAGCACCTGATTGGTTGGAACTTTTTGCCTGAGCCTGTCAAAAGAGAGCAGGTGGCCACCGCCGCCCTGCACCACCCTGTGGCTATATATGTGGCCACCACCTGGCCCTCCCCAGCATCATTTCTTCCGCCTTAGCACTGGATTGTGGAACTGCCCGCTCCTTGCGCTTCGCAAGCAGCCTGTTTCTTTGTTCGCTTTATGAGCCTTTCACTCAACTAGGAGCACCTATTCATGGACCTAGTTCCACCAAAGAAGGTTTCCCTTCTCGGGCTGGAACATCGCGCTCCTACGCCATCCGCCATGCTGGGGTTTAAACCCTGTGCTGAATGTGGCAAGGCCTTCCCATGGGACAGTCCCCACGAGAAGTGCCTCCAGTGCCTGGGTGAAAGCCATTTGGTCACTGCTTGCTCCATCTGCCTGTCCTTTAAACCAAGGACAATCAAGGACAGGGAGCAAAGGCGCTGTGCCCTGGCCTCCAAGCAGGCTTGGCACTCCTTCCCCAAGGCCTGAGGGTCTCCTGCGGTAGTGCATGCCAGTTCGGCATCGGAACCCACCCGGCGCCGTGCCAATAGGGGATGCAGGACGAGCTCGATACCAATTTTGGTACCACAGCACCAGTCTTTGACACGGGGCTCCCCTCGGGACTTGTCAGGGTCAGTACTGATTCCGACGACCCTGGAGGCAGTTGAGGCAGCAATGGCACTCCTCCTACTGCCTACACTTCCCTCTCTGGTGCCTGTTAGAAGGGGAAAACCAGCCTTCATTTTGAAGGTCTGGGCGCAGTGCAAATGGCACCTTTCCCCTTTTCTGCTACTGGGGCTGGGCTCCCAGACATCAAAGCCCACCATTTCCTTGAGTCCCGGTGCCGTGGAGCTGTCCACCCGGCACCATATCACTCTGCTGTCCCCGGTACTGCCACGAGGGTCCCAAGGCGCTTCCCCCTCTTGCAGCCCAGGGGAAGGGGCCTCAAAGGGCTACAAATGGCCCCGGCGCTGGCCCTCAATGCTTTCGCCCTTCTGGTATCGACCCCATGAATGGTCCCCACAGGAGACCCCTGTAACCACGCTGGTACCACCCCATTTGGCACCGGTGAGAGCTTTAAACCTGGTACCGTGCTCTTACACAGGGGCTCTATCGGTGCGTTTTGATCTCCTGTGCCGTGTCTCAGCCCACATGGGAATGGAGGTCCAATCCTCCAAAGCACCCACTGAAACCTTATTCAGGCTGGTATTCTCTTCGGTGGAACCAGTCACAGTTCCCCTCCACCCCAGTGTTTGGGACTTGACCTCGTCCCACTGGCAAAACCTGGGTTCCATCTCCCCGGTTTTAGATACGGCAGGTCTCAAGTACAGTGTCCTGGGATCAGAGTTCCCCTCCCTCACCCACCACCCAGTCCCACCTCCTCCAGTGGTGGAGGCGGCCATTGGGCCAGGACAGGCTCCCCGAGATCCCCTCCTGACATCGAAGGATGCAAGGGAGTTAGAGTTACTAGGCCGGAAGGTATACTCTGTAATCAGGCCCTGATGAGTAGATATATGCTGGATGTGTGGGAGTCAATAAACAAATTCAGCCATCTACTCCCATTAGAGGCAAGGGAAGAGTTTGATGCCTTTCTTGAGGAGGGTAAAATAGCCTCCAAGGACCTCCTGTCATCAGCCTGGGATGCAGTGGATATGGTGGCCCACAATATGGCGTCTGCTGTACCCCTGCACCGCGCAGCATGGCTATGGGAAGCCAGGGTGCCCCCGGCCTCCCAACAAGTGGCCCTTGACCTACCCTTCAGGGCTGATGCCCTTTTCACACCAGGGACCTTGACCGTCTTGGGTACCACTTGTGACCCCCAGGGAGAGTTTAAATATCTCAGCCTGCTTCTGGCAGGGCCTCTTCCATGTTCTCCAGCCCCATAATGCCCAAAAGTAAACTGACCCCTCCCTGTCCAACAGCTGCTGGTGAGGACTTAACCCTCACCACCACAACTTCAGTTCAAAATCCAGCTGGGGGACCTTCTCATCAAGGTCCTTCCCCCCCCCCCCCAACTCCGGGGAGGGATCCCAAATGGCTAATCAGCAGTATTGATTATAACCAACCACACTCGTTGTCAGTCACCTTCTCGAAAACCCTGCCATGGAGTGCCCACTGACTTGGGACCCTTCCTACAAGCTGACAGACAGCCCCTTCCCTCCCTCTCTCTCTTTCTCTGTGAGAGTGGGCAGCAGCCTCCTCTCCTGTCGGTAGGACCAAGGTATAACACCATATTCATACCCTCTGACCTTATTACTTCCAATAACAGAGAGGACTCAACCCTCTGATTATCCAAGCCTCCTTTACTACCATAGCGGACAGAATGGAGGCCTGTGGTCTGAACCCATGCAGGGAACCCCTAGCTAATGGTTCTGACTCCCAAGGCTATCATGTCCTTTTACCCAACACTCCTCTGGCAGGAAAAAGCCCCCCCTGGCATCCTCATGTGGTGACTCCCTTGCCTTCTCTGGGACACTTAAGGTGTTCATGGAGCACACTCTGAACATTGAAGAGTGTACTGTCTCACCTATGCCCACTCCCAACTAAGCGGGGATCCCTCCCACATGGGTGCCATTCCCATACCCGGGAGCTACACTCACGCATGCTTCCCCGTGGGCAAGGTCTTATAATTCTATTTTTCAAAACAGATGTTCGGAAAACCCTTTGTCTCTCACTCCCCTTCCCTTAAAAGGTGCTTGTTTCCCTATCCCCAACATTGGGGGGGGAGGCCTCCACCCTTTCTCATTCACCGCCCTATCTTGCCCTTCCCCTATGTCACCAGCGGAATTAGCTGGTGCTTAAATACAGCTCACTATCAATCGACCCCCTTCCAGGGTTCTAAAGTATATGCTTCCACCTCAGGGGTACTCCAACCCCTCCTTAACCCATGGAGCAGGCAAACCATCCCCGCCTGACAAGTACCGGACACAAATGCTGGAGGTCGGCCACCAGATGCAAGCTTTTGGCGAATCGCTCGTGGTTTCCATGTTGGAGATGAACCCTCTGGTACCAGCTGGTCCACAGCTTGATGAGAGCACTTGAGAGGGATCACACTAATTGGGGCCTCTGCCTTGTTTTCTCTACTCTCCCTTTCCCTGTACAGGAAAGAGGCTATGTTAATGAACCATGATTCACCCCCCCACCCCGGGCAGTTGATCACCGTTACCCTGGTCACACTCTAAAGTCAGAACTCCTGTATGAGGGGTTTTGCCCCTGACAAAGTGGACCTGTGCCACTTTCCTTTCCATCAGAAAAGCCGGTGTGGGGCCCGCTGGGTGGGTGGGTGCCTCCAGTCCTCCATGGCGCCCCCCACCCCGCTCCTCTTCATCCTGGGAAGTGCGCCCTCTCTCTTTCTCTCTGAGGTGGCCACTTCCTTCCACTCAAATCAGGTCACAGAGAACCAGAGGAGATGAAATAATAATATTAATATCATCCAGATCCCACACCTTTGCCATTCGGTCAAAGGTAGAGAAACTCATCCCTCTGCCTCCCTCGTTACACTCACAGTAACTGCTCGGTCCCACCTTGATGGTTCGGAGACCACCCCTGTAGATGGAGCACGAGTCTGGGCCCAATCATCACTTCCCAGAGTTTCATCCGGCGTGCCTCTCATGTAGCTCACCCTCTGGGGATGGCCATAGCGCCTTGGTTACCCCAGCCTAACTCAGGGAGACTCTCGCTCAGGAGTCCCACGAGTACAACTTCTTTTTCCTCACCATGATCCGAAGATCTTCTAGCCTTAGTAGTCACGACTTGGTATATTATACTTCTGTCCTGAGTGACTACTGGGGGTTTTCTCACTCGATAGAGCTCACATTAAACACACCCCGAAATTCCTATCAGCAATCAGAAATTTGGGAACTAGCTGACCCTTGATAGAATTCACATTTCTGGGTAAGATCTAATGACAATGATAGCACGTTCATAGAGGACACTTCAGATAACCGGAAGTGTCTAAAAAGGAGTCAGCCGGGTGTGCCCCATCAGGGTGGCGTATCTTTGCTCCGCTCCTTTTGGAGGAGACTCCTTCCTCCTCTCATACATCTCAATTCTCCCGTGGGGCCCCATGTCACAAGGGACATCAAACCTGATACACATCCCTGTGCATCGCCAGGCTTAAGGTCAGTACCATACTGGGGTGGGTCCTTCCTGGTGGTATGAGGTTACGTAGGCCAAAGTGAGTTTGGTCCCGTAGGCCGTGGGGACTGGTGTCCAGGGCAATCACACTCATGAGCCTACCCCTCGGGCACAGCCTTATTGCGATCAGCTCCTCGCCCCATGTTCCTTTGGCTGCTTGCCAGCCACTGAATCTGTTTAGTTAAAAAAAAAAAAAAAAAAAAAAAAAGGGGGGGGGGGGGGGGAATAACAATAATACCATTTCCTTGTGTCCTCGCAAGGTTATGGATGCTGACAGCCCACCTCAAAAAGGGACCGGCATAATGTAATTGGTAAACTCACGTAGACCTGGGATATATTCCTCAGGCCCATAGAAAGTCCCACCTGTATCTATCTTATATAGTGCTGTAGGGTGGGTCAGGCATGTGGCTTTCCCCATGCCAGTCCGGGTGCATTACTTATAAGTGTGCTGTATGAGGTTGTCAGCTGTCGCCTTCGGTCTTTCGCGTTCCTCTTAAACTAGGGCGAAGTAAACTCTCCTAGATCCTCCCCACCCACTGCTGGTAGCCCATTCCCCCTGCAGGACACTGAGTGAGCCAGATTCACGTATCCGTCTGGCTCATGGCGTGCATATGCTTTACACTGCCGGACTGAGGGAGAAATGATCTACCTCCCTTCCACCGCTTCTTGCAGTGTCGGTAACCACCACGGCCAGTACGGCAATCCTAAGGCCTTGTGAGCTCCTTCATAGGAATTACGCCAACACGTGTTGCTGCCAGAACGCTAAATCCTCTGGCCTCCATATGCCTCTGCCAGTACCCTTTCAGGTAGAGCAATTAGAGACGCATTCCTTGACCATAGCGACGATGCGTTGGTACCACACTTATGCATCGGGTGACCTCAGGCCGCCCTGTCCAAGCACTCCAATTGGTGCTTGGACAAACTGGGCCTACTTCTCTCCACTGGGTTAGATCTTTCAATCCTAGGCTACCCTTGCCTGGATGAAGGTCCTTAGGTTAATCCCTTAGAACCCTTGAGGACCTTGCTCGTTGGACAGCTACCCATGTTGGAGATATGCTGTGCTGAAGGCGGAAGAGACAACTCCACCCACCATCCCTCAGCATGGCCAGCAGTCACCTATTACTGAATGTGTCCAAGCAGCGCTTGAAGAAGAATGGTGGGTTACTTACCAGTAACCATCCTTCTTCGAGATGGGCTGCTCAGATTCATTCAGAACCCTCCCCCCGTCCCCGCATTTGGAGTTGGCAACTCCTAGGAGCTCGGGAGGGGCCAGGCGGAGGCCACATATATAGCTCCGGGGTGGCTTGGGGGGCAGTGGCCTCCTGCTCTCTTTTAACAGGCTAGGGCAAAAAGTTCCAACCAATCAGGCGTTCTGGCACAGAGACACTTATTACTCAATGAATCCAAGCAGCCCATCTCGAAGGATGGTTACTGGTAAGTATCCCACCATTTTCTCCCATGAAAGCTCATGAAATAAATAAATGTGTTCGTCTTTAAAAGTGCCACCAGACTGTGTGTGTTTTGCTGAACTAGACTTACAGGGCCACCCCTTTGGATTGCACCTGTTTGTGTCTTTAGAATGTAAGCTCTTCTGGGCAGGATCTTCTTACCTGTTAGCTGTTCGACACAGTGCATCTTTCTCCCATGAAATCTCATGCAATATATCAATTTGTTAGTCCTTAAGTGCCACAGGATTCCTTGTTTGTTTTACAGAATGTATAAGTCCTAAAAGAACTTCAGGGAGTGAGATCTGGCCCAAGTGAAACAAACAGGACTCTGCATTTTGCACCACATGCTCATACCAGGTCATCCTGAGCACAGTGGCCTAATGACTAGAGAGTTCGTTTCAAAAGAAATAGTTTCCTTGCTAAATTTTCAGTACTTCTGGGAAGTGGGCTTTCTTGAAATATTTTCGTATTTCCATTTCTATTCTAGAAAATAACACAAAGCAAGATGTGCAAAAAAGAAAAATGAAAAGAAAAAAATTCAAATGAACAACCCCCCTCCCCCAAATACTAATCACATTTTTATTGTCAAAAGTTTGGTTTACATGTTGTGATGAGCTTTGTGTGAATATCAATATCGTTTGAGAATAGTTTTATTGCATGGTGAGATTAAAGATGCATGTTTATTTTGTAGCATGATAAAGTAATGGACAATATCCAAGAATGCATCAATCCAATGGGTTATTTGTCTAAATGTATGCTGTCTGGAGTACAACTAATTTAGGGCCCATCCTAAGGATGTCCTAATAAGGATTTGGTCTATGTGGTTTGAACATTCCTCTCTTGTGGTTGTAGCAGAACAAATGGGGGGCAAAAATCTGTTGTCTACACTTAAATCTATATTGCAGTAAAATGTTGGAGGAAACTAGAAATCAAAGTTAATTATCTCTTTATAAAATGCTATTACTCAAAATCTGTAGCTGTTCAGACTTTACCCATAGCTGATAGCTTAGAAATAGATTTCAAAAGTGCTTGGCTTATTAAACATCCTGCAGATCTCCTGATACTTAAATAAGGATGCCCATATAGCAGTGGTTCCAAAAATGGCCCATGGAGTCTTTCAAAGTGGCCTGCCCTCCCCTCCCACTGGCTTCAGAAGAGAGTTGTTGTGGAAGGACCCAGGGAGAGCATGTTGCCATGCAGTGGCAGTGACAAGACGGGTGCAGGCTCCTTGCTGCATCCAAGGGGGTTGATCAGTGCTCCCCTTCCCTGACTGTACCAGGGAGAATGGCACAGCACTTCACTTGGGTCTACAGGTACTGGGATCCCTGCTGGAATCAGAGAGAGGGAAGCACTGATCTCGTGCCGATGTCTGCAGAAGGGAGTCACTGATCTTCTCCCACGAAAGCTCATGCAAAAAATAAATCTGTTAGTCTTAAAGTGCCACACAACTCCTTGTTGTTTTTTACTGGACTAGACTAACACGGCTATCCCTTTTGAAATTGACTGATTATGGACCCAACAGGAGCACTTTGGTCTACAGGACACTTGTGGCCTCTTTCCTACTGTTAAGAAGGCAGGAGATCAGCAAGGAGCAGGGCTGGCCCAACCATCTAAGTGAACTGGCTAGTGGTTTTCAAACTTTTTTTTCCTCAAGAACCAGTTGAAAAAAATCATTTATGCCCATGACCCAGCAATTACATATTCGAGCAATGCAGTCCAGTCTTTTGGCAGTGGCCGTAAGGGGTCCACGACCTACTGCTTGAGGTTCTGCAAACCAGTACTGTGTCCTGACCATAAGTTTGACAACCGCTGAACCAGGTGGATGGCCTAGGGCGGCAGGCTTTGAGGGGTGCCAAATTAGACAGAATTGACTTTTATTATCTATTTGAAAAACTATTTCAATATATTATTTCTTGTAAAATGCGGAGGGGGGCACCAACATCATAGTCTGCCTAGGGTGTGAACCCTTGGGCTGGCCCTGGTAAGGAGGCAGCCACCTCACAGAACTCCTTCCATTTGGGAGTGGGGTGCGGTTGGAGAGGAGAAGCAGGGCCTACCATGCTTGAGTGGAAGGACTCTAAATTCAGTGCCTTCTGGTGTGACCTGCACTTAGCAGGCAACCCACCATGTCTTAGGTGCCAGGCAATGTGCCTCAGTGTGTAATGACAGGCATTCATCTACACTAGTGCTTTGTCTGTGAGTGTGTGACATATTGTGAGTAATTTGTAGGTGTAAAATAGGGAATGTAAAAATCACCACAATTGCATTTCAGAGCTTACTTTATATATGCATTGATTTGTAGACCTTAATGGTGAACAAATCAATACATTTTTTATGAGTTAATAGACTAGTAGCCCTTCAAGATTGTAAAAATATTTATGTCCCTCTAATCAAAAATATTTGGTACCACAGCATACAGGGTCAGACCAATGGTTGGTCTGGCCCAGTAGCGTATCTTCTCACAGTGGCCAATACCCAGTGCTTCAGAGAGGAATAATGGAACAGGGCAATTATCCAGTTAGCTATCCCCAATCCTTCAGTCTCAGCTTCTGGCAGTTAGAGATTTAGGGACACACAGAGAATGGATTTTGCCCCTGATCATCTTAACTAATAGCAATTGATGGAACTAGGCATCATGAACTAATATAATTCTTTTCTGAACCGCATTATTTTATTTTCAATTTTTGGCCTTCACACCATCTTCTGACAATGAAATTCCATGGATTGATTGTACACAGTTTGAAGAAGTACTTCCATACATTTGTTTTAAATATGCTGCCTATTAATGTCTTCAGGTGATCCTTACCACTTGTGGTATATAAAGGGGGGCGGGGAGAAATAGCACTATCCTATTCACTTTTTTCACATCATTCATGATGTTATAGAGCTCCATCATATCCCCCTTTAGTCACCTCTTTTCCAAACTGAAAAGTCCCAGTCTTATTAGTATTTCCTCATATGGAAGCTTTTCCATATCCTTAATTATTTTAGTTGCTGTTTTCTATATCTTTTTCACTTCCAATATATCTTTTTTGAACTGGGGCAACCAGATCTGCACATAGCATTCATGATGTGCACACCATGGATCTGTAAAGAGGCAAAAAGATATTTTCTGTCTTATTTTCTACTCCTTTCCTAATGACTCACAACATTCTGCTAGGTTGACTGAATATCTTCAGATGACCCTGAGCAGCTGCATTATCTGGGGCTGCGTAGGTGACATAAAGCCATCCTTCATTCAGTGTACATTTAGTCAATCTATGGTGTATAAACATTTACATGTTCTAAGTTCTTTCTCTCTTTCCTGCTTGTAATCCTGCTTTGACATACTAAGTAGATATATAACACATGTCATCCTTAAGATCCCATCAGTTGACTGAGAGCAAGGTAACCGTTCATCTTCACTTGAGGAACAAATTAAAGTTTTTATCATTTTTCTCCAAAATGCCCATGTAACACTGGCACTATAATAATGAGGGAGATGCCACTAGGGTAACTTATTATGGAAGCTTCTAAATAGCAACACAGGCATGCACAGCACTTGCCTGTCTAATAGGCACACATCAGATCAGAAAACTATTCAGTAGATTTAAAGACGGGTCTTTCCAATCACTCAAATCTGGGCTCTGAACGCTCATTCCAAATCATTTAGTAATTGATTTTATGTGAAACTCTTTTTTTGTCATACTCAACAAATTACTGATGTCTTTGATTTTCTTTATGCTATGTAAGTAAGTTAATACCCTTTCTAGACTGTTGTATCTCCCTGCAGCAGCTTTGTAGGAAAGCTGAATCATCTCAACAGAATTGCCTACTGAAACCTTTTAAAAACCTAAATGTGAAACATATGGTTCTGAGGTAGGAAACATCTTGGCTATATCTCCACTAGAGGGCCTCAGGTAAGTCAACTTTATTAAGTTGACTTAGAGAGGCCCCACTTGTTTAAGTCAGCTTCATAAAGTCTATTTAAGCCAGGAGAGGAGACCTATTTAAAGTCGACTTACCTGAGCCCTCTAGTAGAGATACAGCCAGGATGTTCCCAACCTCACAGGAACATGTTTCCTTACCTAACTCATAGGGTGATTGTGAGGCTAAACTCATTGATGTTGACAATCTTCTCCAGTGATGATAAGCCCCAGATAAGTACCTAAGCTAATCTGGTGTGGAGCGGTAACACAATAATTAGTGTTGTGTTGGGTGGGCTTGTGCATTTAATTGGTGGTGAAACCCACTTGCTTTTTCCTAGGGAACAGCCTGTGCAGGGCGGTCCTTAAGGGGCGATCACCACAGGCCCCATGGCTCCCTGGGCCCTGTGCTGTCCTGCTGTTAGCAGGGCAGCAAGGGGCTCACACTGGTGCCCCCACACAGCCGTGCACTGTTCCCCACCCCCTCCTTGCTGCCTTCAGCTCAGAACCAAAGGCAGCAGGGGGTAGGAGGGTGGGGAGTGCAGAGCTGGCCTCTGCTCCAGGCCAGCTGTTCCCTGCCCTCAGGCCAGAACAGCCGGCCCAGGGGCTGGACAGCCCAGCCCAGGGGCTGGGCTTCGCTCTCTCATCCCTCCCCTGAGCCATCTGTTCCACCCTCGGGGCAGGGACGGAGAGGAGAACCCAGCCCCTGGACTGGCCCACTCCACCCCTCAGTGCAGGGGGCGGGGTCCTGCACAGGCCAGTTGGGCCCAGGCCTGCACCCCAAGGGGGTGGTCCTGAGTGCTAAGACTCAAGAGGAAGGATCCTCATACTGGGGAGGGAGGGTGCGAGAGAGACTGCTTTTTCTGTCCTCCTCTCTCCTTCCATAGAGCCTTGTCTACACTAGGAAGTTTTGTCAACAAACATCAGCTTTTGTCAGCAAAACACTCCTAGCATACCGCACTCGCCTCTTTGCTGACAAATCTTTCCTGTTTTACTGACAAAATAATATCATCACAATGAGCAGCATGGGTTTTTTTTGGCAAATTAATGGTGGCAGAGTATCACTTTGGACACTCTGCCTCCATGTATTGGTGGGGAGCTGTCATACTTGTCAATTTCACTGCTCTAACACAGCAGTAAAATTGAGGAGTAATGGTCCTTGTGGATTTCACCACTCTAGCTGTGAAATTGACCAGGGATGTTCTCCAGCAGCAGGGCTTCAGCTGCCTGGGGGATCCCTAGGGTCGTGGGTGGGAGTTGCCAGGGATGCAAGCCATGATGGCTGCCACTCTGCTACTCCCTGCCTCTGGGACAGAGGAACCACAGCAACTGCAGAACCTCACAGCTGGCATCCTTGCATCTTCAGTCCCACACCGCCAGGAGCGGAGGAGCCCTGGTGGCCTCAATCCCCTGCTGCTGTAGCTCCTCCACACCCTGTGGCTTCAGACCACCCCCACCAAGAGAACCTGTGTCCTCAGTGGCTTAAGACCTCCCATCCCTTCCATCAGGGATGGAGGAGCCCTGTCAGCTTCAGGCGCACTGCCAATGGGGCTCTACCATTCCTGGTGGCAGCACGGCTGCAGCCCCCTGGGCTCCAGGGTTCTGGCTGCAGCCACCTGTGGTCCTAGGTCCCTGGTGGCAGCCCCCCCCAGGCTCATGGGTCCTCAGCAGCAGGGGAATGGGGCTGCCCCATTGAGGGATGAGCCTCTCTGTTGCCTGATACAGACCTGGAAGCCATAGGTGACTGCAGCACTGTTGCTGGGGGCCCCAGGCACAGTGACTGGGTCCTCAGCAAGGATGGGGGCAGCAGCGAGCCTGTGGATTCCTTGCAGGGAGCTGAGAGCTTGACCTCAGCTTCCCCACACTGCCTTTTTGTCAGTGGAAGTGGTCCTAGTGAGGATACAAGCCACCAAAAGAGGGACACGTGTGTACGCTACCCACTGCTATCATTACAATCAGTGCCTGTCCCACCAGAACTCTGTAGCGTAGACCAGTGTTTCCCAAACAGTGTGCCACAGCACACAGGTGTGCCATCAAGTCTGAGCAGGTGTGCCACAAAATTTTTTGAAAAACTAAGAGCTCTGGATTGACTCATTGGCTCATGAATATTCATGAGTTCATTTGGAAACTATATGGTGGTGTTCCTCGGATTAATTAAAGGTAGCAGGGTGTGCCATGGCAGAGAAAATGCTGGGAACCACTGATATAGATAGAACCTAGACGTTTGTTGTCCTGAGTCTAAAGGAGGAATCTCTTCACACTGGAAGTGCATGTTTAGTTTTTGTGTTGGCAACCTCTAGTTGGCAACAGGGCTTAGCAACACTGCTAAGAAGGACCAGAGAGTTTTAGCGAGTCACAACCTCAGCATATTATCCAGAGGTGAGCAACCAAAATAATTAAAGGCCTAGAAAACATGACCTGTCAGCAAAGATTAAAAAAATTTAGTTTGTTTAGTCTGGAGTGTAAAATATTGAAGGGAGCAGTGATGCGAGTTTTAAAGTACATAAAAGGTTGTTACAAGGATGATGGAAAAAATTGTTCTTGTTAGCCTTTGAGGACAGAACAAGATGCAATGGGGTTAAATTGCAACAAGGGAGGTTTAGGCTGGGACATTACATAATATTTCCTAACTGTCACAATAACTAAACACTGGAATATACTACCTATTGAAGTTGATGACTCTCTGACACTAGAGGCTTTTAAAGAGAAAGTTAGACAGTTACCTGTCAGGGATTATCATTTTAGATAATACTTAGTCTTGCCTTGAGTGCTGGGACTAGACTAAAAGACCTCTCAAGGTTCCTTCTAGTCCTATGATCTTATGAGTCAGCAATGTGATACTGTCACACACACAAAAAATGCAATTGTAGGTTGCATTAACAGAGGCATAGTATGCAAGTCACAGGAAGTGATGAAAAGGTCTGTCTTCAGGTGGACGCAGGGCCTGAGGCCAATTGGCCTGTGAGGAGCCCTCTGTTTCCCCTTCATGCTGGGGGGCTCGGGCTGACCCAGAGGCTAGGCCTTGCATTCTCACTCCTCCCCTGGGCTGGCCACTCCACCCTGGGTGCAGGGAGGACCACCCAAGGGGACAAGCTCTGCTGTCCTGCTCTGCCTCTGGGCCGGCCTGCCCACCCTGGCCTGGGTCAGCTATTCCGCCCTGGGGGAAGGGAGGGACAGCCGAGTGGCTGGGCTCCCTGCTACTGCCCTGCCCTGCTGCCTTCAGCTTCCTGCCAAAGTAAGAGGGTGGGGCAAGAGACACCATGGTACTGGCAAGGACAGTGGTGTGCACCCCATGCTGCCCTGTTCACACAGCTCTGGTGATAATACTGCTCTACTTGGTGCTAGTTAGGCTTTAGCTGGTGTTCTGGGTCCAATTTTGGTTACTGATGTATAGAAAGGATGTAGAGAAACTGGAAAGGAGCCAGAAACAAGCGACAAAGATGATCAGTGGAATGGAATGCAAACCATATAAGCAAGGCTGAATGAACTGAGTATGTTCACTTTGGAGAAGAGTGGTGGCGAGGGGAGGCTATAACAGCAGTCTTCAAATACTTGAACAGCTGCCATTAAAAAAGGTGGAGAAAAGTTGTTCTCTCTAGCCAAAGAGGGCAGACCAAGAAGCAACGTATTCAAACTACAGCACAGCAGATTTTCCTGAGATTTAATTTAAAACTTCCAGACTGTAAAACCAGTAGGACAATAGAACAGGCTGCCCAAGGAGGTCCTGGAAATACCTTCACTGGAGATTTTCAAAAGGAGTCTGGAGAACTACTTCTCTAGGATGGTTTAGACACACAACAAATCCTGCTTATTGGCACGAGGTTAGACTAGATGACCCTTGTGGTCCCTTCTAGCCCTAGGGTTCTGCGATTCTGTGATCTAATACTAGCCATTAAAGATGATCTTTCATGGGTTTTTCATTATATGGTTCCTTTACTGACTGAGGTGTCTGATCCTTGAGCTGCAGACTTGTTGGCAGACATTGCAGGTGGTGTTGGAACTGGAAGACAGGGTTGGACTGCGATTTGGGTGTGATAATTATCTGTCCTTTCTTTCCTGATTCTGATATCTGATATCCCATTGAAACTACAGAGGACAGAGAGAGTGAGTATTTCATTAGCACATGCAGCTCAGGAACATGGATAAATACAGTTGAATCATGTGCTCACTTTCTTGCTTTCCTCTGTATATTTCTTTCCTTCTCATTTTTCCCACACCTGACCACCTATCATTCTATCTCTCTCTTTCTTTTTCCCTATCTCTGTACAGGTGCTGTGGTCTAGTGGACTAAGAACAGACATAGGAACCAGGAATTCCTGAATTATAACAATAGCACTGCCACTTACTCAACATGTGGCCCTGGGCAATTTATGAAAAAACTGACTCAGATTCCTTGGGTATAAAATGTTTCATTCAGTTTTGCTATGACAACTAACTGTTTAATGTTGATGATCTAGCACAGGGGTCAGCAACCTTTGCCAACCCTGGTACCAGCCCTGTCCCCCAAACCTCAGCAGGTGCTGGGGGCAGGGCCATCATGTTCTGGGGGAGGGACTGGCAGGGGACAGGAACCGCATTTCACGGTTGCTTCTTTTTCCTACTGAACCCATCCCCGAGCTGGGGAGTGGAGCCAGCAGGGAACAGGAGCTGTGGCATGCAGCACCTCCAGTGGCATTACTGGGGGGGGGAGCTCTGGGGGGCCTCAGCCCCCCTGAAACTCAAGGCCAGCCCCTGAGCAGCATGTCACTAAACTGTGTGGGGGTGCAGCGTTGCACCCCCCCATGCAGGGACTGCTGCACAGGCAGCGGGCAGCTGCCAGCTACAGCCTCTACCCGGCCGGAAGACAAGAGTCTTCCAACCAGGACGGAGCTGCCCCAGGCTGGGCCTGGGAGTTTTTCAAACTCCCACCCTGGCCTGACCCTGCTCTGAGCATGCTCAGAGCAGGGTCATGCCTGGATAGGGTTACCAGATGTCAGGCAAAAGGAGGCTATGTCCTCCTTTTTACCTTCGTGTTCTCCATCCAGCAAGCATTTTAAAGATACATGATTTCGTCTAGCTTTTTACTTACAGGGGTTAAAGTATGCTTAAACGCCCTCGAACACCCTATTTTTAGGGGGCAGCATTCTGGAGCCCCCTAAAAACAGAAGAATATTACATTAATATTACATTTTCTCCATGTGTTCTCCAATGTCCTCCTTTTCATACTTCCCTGTCCTCCTTTCCATGCTTTGGTATCTGGTAACCCTATGCCTGGAGCCTCAGCTGCTGCTGTGGCCCTGCTTTTCCCCAGTGGCCAGGTAAGGGGGGGGGCGAGTCTGGGGGCAGGCACATAGGCCCAGCAGAGAAAGGATGTGGGGAGGGGAGTTGGCCCAGGGCAGCAGGGACCAGCAGCAGGGTTAGGGGGTTAGGGAAGGACTTGAGGGGATGCCGGGGGACGGGTTGGGAAGGGCTTGGGGAACCAGTGATGGGGGAGGGAAAAGATTGAGGCCTTGGTGGATGGGGGGCCGGCCCCCCCTTAATATTTATGTGTAGCAGAGCCCCTGAGTGATTCCTTTTCCCTGCTGACCCCACCCCCCCAGCTGGAGATTGGGGGGCAGAAGGGAGCAGGAGCCATGAGATGTGTGTGGCTCTTGTGGCCCCTGGCCCCGCTAGGGCTGGGGCCAGCAGGGGGGTGCAGCCACAGTACCACAGGGCCAGGAGCCATGTGCCACCACGAACAGGCATGTCTGTGACATCTTTTGCACACATGCTGCAGTTCGCCTGCCCCAGCTAGCATCTGAAGAACCAAAGCTCTAGAACAGTGGTTCCCAACCTCTTTGAGTATGAGGACCCCTTTTTAATGTCAAAAAAATTTGTGCCCCCCCCCAAATGGAAATAGTTATCAGAGACTGACTGCAGGCAGTGGCGCTGCAGAAGGGCAATGGAGGACCTGGCCCCTGCCTGCTCCCAAGTGGTGGAGACATATCTAGGGTGAGGCTGCTCACAGCAGGCAAACACAATTCATTTAGAATTTTAGTGCCCTCTCCAACATGAATCACTGATCGGCACTGGCTGAGGCCGCCTGCCACTGGCCAGCAGTGACTGGGACTGGATGTATTTGCGGACCCCTTGCAATAACTCTGAGGACCCCCAGGGGTCCCCAGACCCCAGGTTGGGAACCACTGCCCTAGAAAACAGCCAAGTAACCCTTCTGTCTTTTGCATATGGCAACTTTCTTGTACTGGTTGCGAAATATGGCATTTTTAATGGAAACTACCACTCTTGTTAACTTCACAGGTATGATGTGACTTAATTGATCATAATGAGCTTTTGGCATCATAGCAGAGGAAAGCATTATGTGCACTGTATTTATAATACTCTAATGCTGCACAGTCAGCAGAGAGGGAAGGGGAAAAACCAATAACAGCCTTAACCTGTGCTACTGCTCTTAGCTTTGAGAATTAGCCTTTTCTGTTGATCTACAATGAGACTAAATGCACTGCCAGGGCTACCTGAGAGCAAGAAGTAATGAATTGCTTTCCATTTCCTTCTTCTTCTTCTACTTCTTCTTCGTCTTCCAAGCATCTGACGAAGTGGGATTTCTCCCTTGAAAGGTAATGTGATGAATAAATTTATTAGTTGTTAGAAGTGCCACAGGACTCATTGTTTCCATCCCCTATAGGCTGCCTCTTGGCACTGAGCTGAGTAAATAGATAACATGAGACACACCTAAGCAATGCATTAGGAAGAGTGACAAGCTGATCACAGAGCAATCCAGTGGGCCTTAACAGAACCAATAGTGCTAACTGCAAGCATTCAGAAATCAGATAGGGCTATAAAAATGTTGACTGCCATGTAATCATTTGGTTCCAGGAGCTACAGCTTTAAAAGAAAAAACCCACTATTGCAATATCCACAATAAAATGGTGACAGTTGGCAGGACTCATGGGTTAAAGTAAGCCAGAACGCCCTGGAACATTGTTCTGGGGCCCACAAATTTGAGGGGCCAGCATTCCAGGGCCTGAAAAATAGAAAAATTAGGCAGAACGCAGGTTCTATTCTGCCCTGCCCTGGCCCAGGAGCTGCGGCCAGGCTGGAGAGGGGAATTTTCAAAGGTCCAGCCCTCAGATGCATGCCCAGGGTGTGAGTGGCCTGGCCAGGGAGCAGCTTTGGCCGGGTAAGAGAGGGGTGTTGGGGAGTTGGCAGGCAGGTCAGGGAAGGGGGTCAAGGGAGCCAGCGAGGAAGGGTCTGAGGGTCAGGGAGCCAGTGGGTGAGCAGGTCTGGGGGTGCAATCAGGGAGCTGGTCGGCAGGCAGGGAAGGCACCTGGGGGTTGGGGACTCGGGGATCCAGTGGGGAAGGGGACCAGGGGTCAGAGAGCTGGCCTGATGGGGATTCAGGGGAAGAGGCCTGGGGGTGTTGGGGAGCTGGCAGGGCAGGGAAGGGGTCAGGGGTTGGGCAGTCAGCAGTTTGGGGAAGGGGGCTGGGGAGCCGGTGGGTGGATGAATTAGGGAAGGGGCCGGGAGTCATGGGATCTACATGGGTCATTGGGTATTTCAAAGGTCAACATAGCAAAATATTTTTTTGCTTGTGCTTGGGAGGTGAATGACTCATGGAATGATTTAAGTTTTCTGGATCCCTCCCGCCCCCCCACCCCTGTTCCTGTTTAGCTGATTCTATGCTAATTATGATAATACTGTCCTGGATGGAGACGGCGCCTCCTCCTTTACAGATCTGACTCATGCACATTTCCCAGTCATTCAAGAGACTAAAATGTGAATTATTTAAAATGTGTCTTATTGCACAGTACTTATTTGTCCTGTATATACATTCCACAGACTCACTCACTATTTATAGGAAGCCACTACCAATGTCTTCCTAAAATGTCTAATAAAGTGGATCTTTGAAACTGCTCCCACTTTGCGGATGGCCAAGTACAACAGATATTTCTTTTTAGTTTCAATCTTGTCTTTTTATTGTCCTGATCTTTTTAAAAAATCTGTCTTTTATTTATTAAACTGAGCAAGATGCACAAAGGAGGCTGAGATAAGATGATCATAGAACTGGCAGGGACCATGAGAGGTCACTGAGTCCAGTCCTCTGCATTCATGGCAGGACCAAGTGCTGTCTCAGGGGGCAGAGGGTTCAGTGCGTGAGGCCACAATGCAGGTAGGAAGACAGAAGGGGCAGCATGTGAGGCCAGGATTGGGTGCATGAGGCCAGGATCATGGCCAGGGGGCAGCAGAGGCAGAGTGTGAGGTTGGGATCAAGGTCAGGGAGGCGCAGAGGGGTGTTGGGGGCAGCATGTGAGTCCAGGATGGGGGATAGTACTTTTATGGTGTTATAACCATATTTTTATAGAGCGATAATCGATGTACATGGTACTGCAAAGTGGTTGCAAAATGTCCACCTGGGCTGGGGCCTGCACATGTGTGAAGGACAATATGGGAATGGGGCCCAGAGATTAGGAGGTTCCGGGGCCTGTCAGATTATACTGTAACCACTGGCAGGATTGCAGAACATACAACCAAGTTAACTTGTAACAAAAATGGAAGCATAACCATGCATGTTCCCTTAGTGCTTTCTCGGTCACTTAGTCGCTGTATGTTGCCACCACCCCTTCCAACCTATGCTAGCTACTGGTCTGTTCAGTTGCTGGAGAGGAACAAATACACAGAAATAAACTAAACCCATTTGGGGTTGCTCTGCTCCATTATACTATAAGAGAGAAAATAATAACTTTGTGGAGAAAAGGAAAAGGGAAAATAGTATAGAAAATAGATATTTTTCTCAATTTTCTAGTAGAGTGTTATAAACAACAGAGTATTTTTAGTCATTGAAAATGATGGAATAGTACTAGACAGGATTTTTTTCTAACAGAAGTGGCTGAATATAGATTAGATATCTGTGTTGCTCATGAACCTGCTACACTTGTTTGTTGTCACGTAGCATACTAACAGGATGATACAGCTCAGCAAAGGTTGGTTTTTTTTTTGAAGTCTTTAAGAAGCCAGATAACGGGGTTCTAGAACTATGGTACCTGTCCTGTTTCACGCTACGGGAGAAATGACTAGTATGCCTCAGGTTCAGAAAGTATGAAATCTTACTTGTTTTCATTCCTCTCTAAAGTAGTTTCTGCAGTCTGGGGGTAGAGTATCTGAGCTGCCTAAAACACTGAGTTTTTGATGCCCCTCAAGAGGGCAAGGTCTCGCCCAAAGGCAAAAACTCAAATTTCTTGTGTGACACTATAATTTGGTGGTAGGCTTGTCTATGCTAGTAGAGATTTTTGCCACTATAGCTATTCCAATACTCTACACTGGGAAAACACTTCTGGTGTTGAGACAGCTAACCCAGCAAAGCAGTGCTTTCACCAGTATAGTAGAACCACACACCACAGGTGGAACAAGAGATACCAGTAAAAGTGCAGGTTTGCTGGTGTGATGCTGTCAGGGTCTAGGGGACTGTTTATTATTATCTCTCATATTAATATTTCATATTTGCAATAATTCATATGTGCTATGCCATGTTTGGTACAAATAAAAGGGTTGCAATCTGCCAGGAATGATTATATGGTGCATATGTAGGTGTCATGTCTGTTTTAGAAGTTAAGTGTATTTGTTTTATGTGTTTCCAAATTATTGGATTCTAAGGCATTCCCAAACGGGGTGGCTGTAAAACCATTGTCCTCTTAATGGCCCATTAAGGAAGCTCCCAGCTACAGTGGGACTAGGGAGAAACCTGTTTGATGAGTCACCCAAACTGATCATGTGACTCGATTCCATTTTGATTTGGCGAAGACTCTGAGAGCATGGGAAGAGCCAGAGATGATAAAAGGCAATGGCCTCATCTCTATCTTGTCTTCAGTCTTCAGTCTGTCTGCAAGCAACTCCCTCCTCTGGAACTATTCTTCTGGGACTGAACAAAGGATTTAGACTCACTCAAGTGCTGGGCACATATTGGGCTAACCTTCAAACTGCAAATTCATCGAGGACTTGCTTTCTATGGACTAAATCATTTGGATGTATGTGATTCTCTTTGACACTTTTAACATTTCTCATAGTTTGTTTCTTTTCTTGTTATATTAAACCTTTAGTTGTAGTTACTAAAGAATTGGTTGGCAGCATGGTATTTTGAATAAGATCCAAGCCTATATTGTTATGAGTGATGTGGGATCAGGAGAACCTATTTCTTTAAGGGACCCAGTGGCTAGGTGGGGGGACCAGAAGAGCCGATGTGCAACAAAGGGAGCTGTTTCTATTTTATTATGTTTGGTGATGGCCAGAGTGGGGAATCAGAAGCATGTTTTGTTACCGACTGGGTGACTGGTTTAAGTACCACCCACCAGTGGCTTGGGGGTTTGGCCCCTGGTTTTGCAGCTTGCTCTCATTTTGACACATTCAGAAGGTTATCCCAGGAGGCCCAGGCCACAGCCAGTACAGCTGCATCTGCCTCAAAGGCTTCCACTGGCACAGCTCTATCTGTCAGGATCTCATCTCTTCACATCACAGACTCACATGGCTTTGCAGGCACCTAACTGTAATGTAATCAGACCCTCATTTAAGCCTTTTCTCTAGACCAGTGGTTCTCAACCCCTGTGTTGTCACACAGTGGTAAGTGTGTTGTGGGGAGAAGGGGAGATAGCTGGATTTAGCAGAGGCCGGGGGGAATGTTGGTAGCGTCCTGTAGGGTCATGATATGCCACCAAGTGTATTGTCACCTGCAAATGGTTGATAACCACTGGTATGGAGAAGGAAGAAGAATTAATTTTTAAAAAATGGATTAGCTAATGCATTTTGATTAAGTAGTGCATAAAAATGGCTTTAATGCTTACCATAGACAGGGTTTCACACTTTTAAAAATGTATTGGTTGGGTATGGTCTACCCAGGATTGACCACACCAGGCAATACGTTTTTAAAGGTGTTAGCACCTAGGTAGACAGGGCTTAAGGGTTGTTAGCTAACAGTATGAAGATGTTTTTAAACATTTTTTCATTAGTGTCACAGTTGGCTGGACCTTTTAAGGAAGGTCAGGGCCCCTCCAGCTGTGACAGGCTATTGGCAGACTTGTTGTGGATAGAACACCATGTTGTTCCTTATCCCCTTTAGAAGAGCCAGTCATGCTATGATATACATCTTGGCTACCCTAAACCAGGCTTGAGGGTGACAATACACTCACAGCAGTAGGATTGTCCCTGGAGAGAAGCCCCTGAACTATTAAACCCAAAGACTTAAAACACTTAAAAATGACTCTTCAGCCTTCCAGTAAGAAAGCAAAAAATGCTGAGTACGGAATAACAAGAATGGTGTCAGGAGCTTTGTGTTCCTTATCAAAAAATTCACAGTAGGGGAAGGTAAGTTGCTTTAGCCTTTGGATTTAACTCAGCTTTTTTTTTTTTTTTTAACTTATGTGAACATTGCCTCTGTTAGCAAATACCTACTATATGGGTAAAGAGATTAGAGAAGCAGCTCCTTAATTTGTGTACTTACCTCCACAAAAACTAATTTATTTAACCAGAGATTAAATCCAGATGTGAAGCAAACAACATTAGGAAGAATACAGCAGCTTTTGATGTTGATTATTCTTTTGTAAAATTCCATGACGGCAGCAGAATTTTATTGAGGGGGATGATCACAGCCCTTAACGAGCTGCCTTGTGCTATTATAGCAATTAGCGTTATAAAATGATGCAATCAAAATTCTGATGTGATGTAATCAAGGATTATAGAAGAAAACTAAGGAAAAATGCATATGCCATGAGATGAAGTTCCAGTCTCAAGGTGGTTCAATCTTTTAAAAAAATTCCTTTGAGAACTTCCAGAGTGGTTCATCAACAGTAATTGATGCACTCTCAAAAGCCCTCTGCAGACTAGGCAAATATTACTCTACTCATCTGTTCATTTTAGAGACAATCTGAGACATAGACAAATATGATTCTACTAAGGCACAGATGTACTGCAATGATGTGCACAGTATGAGAAACTAGAACCATTAGTTTTGGAAGCACTTGCTATTTGTTGGCCTGTACAGAGTGGATGGATTACATAGTGTTTTCACTCATCTTTATTTTCACCTGTTAAAGTGCATTATAAGAAACTAATATCTTCAAAATGTCTGATGAAATGGGATTTTCCTCCATGAAAGCTCATGCAATAAATAAGTTTATTAGTCTTCAAAAGTGGCACCAGACTCCTTGTTTGTTTTGCTAAACTAGACTACCACAGCTTCCTCTGGAACGTATGAAACTAAGAATACATTCATGCCTTTCCTAAAAGTATAATTTAAGCAAATGCTGTGGTCACACAGCGGATGCTGGGTAGGAGTTGCTCCCTGCAACTGCGTGAGTGGAGGCCCAGAAAGCATTCACTCCAGTAGGTGTGGTATGCAATGCAGTCTGAAAATGTTTGAGACCCCCTTCCCTAGACAGAACAGAATTTATTTTAGTGAAGTTTAATCTGAATTCTAGTGGAGAAAAGAGCAGAACTAAGCAGGACTGGATCAAGGCCTGGGGAGTGGGTTTCCCAGAACCACCCACTCTGTTGGTGCCCTGCCCGGGGGGGGGGCGGGTCAGGGGCTCTGGAGTCCTGATTGGCACTGCTGGGGGGTGGAGGGGAAGCTTCAGGCTTGCATTGCTGTGGGACCACAGGGGAAGGGGGAACATAGGCCAGTGCAGCACCAAAAACAGTGTTTCACAGAAACGGAAACAAGTAACGAAATCTGCATGCACTTGGGTTTTGGATCCACACTTTGATAGATAATTTGTCAGACTTGCATAAAGCATTTGTAACTGTGCTGCTCTCCAATGGGGATAATACTAATTAAGATGGTCCTTTTAAAGTACTGGACTTTGCATCTGCTATCAAACTGAGGACGGCATGCATGGGAAGCAATTGATATCCAGAAAGTCAGTGTGGCTTCAAGCCTCACTACCTCCCACAGCTTTTTAGGTGTGTTCTGTCTCTAATTCCCACGTGAGACATCCAGTCACATTTTTCTTATACTCAAATTGAAGGAAACATTTGCTATCCATTTGCTCTACAATTCCATGGCATTTTTTTTTATAAACCTAGAGCTTCACACCACTGGCATCTTTCCTATTGTGTGGTCTACTGTCCATTGGGTGGCTGGCTCCACCCCAGAGGTTGCTTGTTTTGCTTGTGTGCATTTATCTATAGCTTGCAGACTGCTTTTGAAACTCTTGTGCAATGGTGCTTGGCGCAGGGAAAATGGAACAGCCTTCATTGAGAAGTTCTTAATGAATCATTTAAGCAGGTAACTGAAATTTGGCATGCTTCAGAACAGACAGATCCCATAATCAACCAAGAAACGCAGAGGGCTAGGACTCATTATGAGAAGATCTTGTATTTCCACCTCAGGTGAAGGGATCTCTGAAAATTTCCCCAGCTCTCCAGCAGCCTCTGAGACACAGCCTAAGCCAGTGCTCTTCCCAAGACTCCTTTGAGGAGGTTTGCCCAGTGTGAAGCTGACTTTGGAGGAGTCTTCGCAATCTCAGTCTGACTGTATGCTTTGTTGGATTGTCTGCAATGTTTGTGGGGAGAGGCTACTGAAAAAGAACATCTCTGCCAGCAGTGCTCCATCTCCAGCTGCTGATCTCCTATAGGAACATGGAGGAGAGATGTGTGAAGTGTTATTTTGCAAGGTTAATATTGGCCAGAACTTGGGAGTGGCCAACAGGAGATAGATCACTCAACAGTTGCTCTGTTCTGATCATTCCCCACGAAGCACCTGGCACTGGCCACTGTCAGAAACCAGGCAATGGTCAATAATTGGACTGAGCCAGCATGGCTGCTCTTATGTGCTACTATTTCTGCTCCCACCCTCTTGCATTACATTGCTGAAACATGACTCTTGATGCAGCCTGTTTGTTAATAAATTGCTTCATCTTACTACCAGATGGAAGTCATAAACCAAGCCAGAGCAGAAACAAACATCTTATTTACTTTAAAGAGATAGATCTAGAGCAGTGGTTCCCAACCAGTGTGCTGGGGCCCACCGGTGCGCCGTGGCAACACCGCAAGTGTGCCGCGAGCATCCCCGAGAGCTGGAGCTAAAGGTCCCTCCCTGCTCAGCCCAGCCATGTGGGCTGTGTAGGGCTGGGAAAAGACAGGGGTTAAGGTAAGGGGGAAAGCACTGGAACACAGTTCCAGGGACCCCTATTTTTATGCAGGCAGCCTTCTGGCCTCCCTAAAAATAGAGGAAGGCACTGGAATGTGGAGTTGCAGGGGTCCCCCTAAAAATAGGAGGAGCAGACTGAATGCAGCGTTCTGGTGGCTCCACTGTAAGCCCAGCCAGCAGAGAGCTGCGGGAGGCCGGGAGTGTGTGAATCTCCCCCTGCAGGGCAAAGCAGCTTGTGTCAGCAGCCTGCAAACAGCCCAGGTAAGGGCGTGGGGGGGGGGGGGGGGGCTGCCAGAGATTGTGTGGAGCAGGTGTGTGTGTGCAGCAGAGGTGTGGCAGTTGCTGTGTAGCAGAGGGTGTGTAGCTGGGGTTATGGGATGGCTGGGAGGGGGTGTAGCTGAGGGCTGGAGGCCTAGTTCTGGCCCCTGCAGTGATGAGAGGGTCCATCACAGGCAGCAGGGAGCTAGGAGGGGGGAGGACGGGATGCACTGGGGTGGGGGGAAGCAGCAGTGGGGTGAGGATTGGCCCTGGCTGGCAGGGAGCCCTGTGGAGAAGGGGGAAGTGGGTGCTGTGCCATGCTCCCCTGCCCTACCTTCCCACTCCCCAGGATCCCCCCTGCCCCCCCACAAAGCTACTCTTGTTCTCCTTTCCTCTCTCGCCACCCTTGTGCTGTTCCCCACATGGCTGCCTTTGTCCTCTTGTGCCACCCCTGCCCTGCTCTGCTCCCCACACTCACTCCTGCCACTGCACAAGACTCTGGACCTCCCCTGTTTTGCCACCCCTGCTCTGCTACCCCTACTACCCTACACAAGCAGCATTTCCGAAACACTGTGCCATGGTTCATGAATATTCATAAGTAATTTAAGTTAATTTGAATATCCATGAGTTTTTAATGGCGGTGTGCCTCAAAAAATTTGAAGGTATCAAGGTGTGGCATGGCAGAGAAAAGGTTGGGAACCACTGATCTAGAGAGAGAGAATGCTAGCCTATCACTTCAAAGTAAATAAGATGTTTGGATACAGAGTATCCCTCTCACAGGGGTGGCCAACCTTTTTGGTTGAGGGGGCCACACTGCAATTCTTTTCTCACTTGGGGGCTGGGGATCAAATTCTTTTTACAGCTTTAGCCCTGCATGGTCTACACAAGTACATGTGCTGGCTCCGTTAGCTGGATAAATGCCCTTGGTGGGCCGGATTCTGGCCCCCGGGCTGCAGGTTGGACAAGCCTGTGAGATCTATTTAAATTAACCTTGTGACCCACCCTTCTCTGTACTGATATATTTACAGCCTACAGGCTATATTTTCTATTTCATTCATCTGATGAAGTAAGATTATGCCCATGAAAGCTCATGTGACAAATAGATTCCTTAGTTTTTAAATGTGCCACAGAACTCCTTGTTTGTTTTGCTGAAATAGACTAACTTGGCTATCCCTCTGGAACTATGTGGATACACTTATTACAATTAAGGTGGCTTTAATTTGGTTTAATTTTCTTCATTTACAAAATTCAATGCAGTTTAACTAATCAACTCTAAACTCACACCTTTATTTAATTCAGAGTAATTTGTTGTAGAGTCCCTGCGTAGATAAGCCCTCACAGGGATGTTGTGAAGATAAATACATTAAAGAGTGTTAAGTTGCTTAGATAGTGTGGTGATAGGGCTTATATAAATTAAGTATCCTAGATTCAAACTGTAGAGATTGACCTGAAACAGAATACCAGACCTGACTACCCGAGAAGTTTGCAGAAATCTGAATGCAGATTCAGACTCTGGCCCAGAACCAAAAAGGTATTCAAGTACCTCACTCAATCAACTTGTGGTTCAGGGTCAAATTGTAGAAACATGTACTGTTCTGTCAGTCAAGAGTAACAGAGCATAAAGCCAGTACTTTTCTTGTGATGGTATGCAGGGATATGGCACGTTTTTTTCCAGGTCTCTAGGTAGGGTTGGGGCTGGAACAGTCAGCCCAGGGGCAGGGCAGGAGAGCAGAGCCTGACTCCTGGGCCAGCTGTTCTGCCTGCAGAGAGGGCTGGCCTGAAGGCTGGTTTCCTTCCACATGCTTGTCCCAGCCCCACTGCTTTTGGCTTCCAGAAGAAGGCAGCGAGGCAAGGGCACAGGACAGTGGGGGCTGGGGCGCAGCAGAGGCACAAGCACCGCAGGGCCTATAGAACTGCAGGGCTCAGGACAGTTGCCGCTCCCCCCAAGGGCAGCTCTGTCTGTTGCCCAGCTGGAGGAGGGTGGAGTCAGCAGGGGAAAGGAGAGTACCAGCACTTTTATTTTTTAAACAAAAAAAGAACCAATTAAAGCTATTGTTACACTACAGGTTGACCAATGTTTTAGGTGTAGGGCAGCCCTCTGTGGGAGGGACTTCATTATATAGTAGGAAAAAACTATCATTAATAGTTTTAGTGCCATCAGTGTACATGCACAAAAGACGTGGTCCCATCCCAAAGAAATACGGGGAGCAAGAATTAGTGCATGTGTGAGAGAAAGTGTATGGAAGTAAAGGTTAAGCTATACCCCAGCTGCCTTTTGGGAATATGAAATATTTCTCCCTCGTCTCCTTATGACATTTCTGACAGGTTAATAACAGAGCACATATAGTTTTGAATAGTGTTATTATCTTCATAACCCCTGCGATAATTAGGTTATTGCTGAGAGTCTAGACAGGCCAGCTGTGTCTGGGACAGGCTCACGACCCCGACTTACCTGTGTAATAACAGCTGTTTTTCCTATTAATGGCTGTTTTATTTTGTTGATGACTAATGCATTAAGCCACTGGAAAATGAATTTCTCTCCTTCAGCTGGTCAGCATTCAAATATGCAGCCCCTATCACTATCTAGCTATTAATTTTGTCTGGAGAGTCAGCTTTTTTTGGGTCAGGCACAAAACATGTTAGTGTCTGTCACTGACCCTAGGGCTTTTAGTTCTCAGAGTGAAGGCCAAGGCTTCTTGTGAAGGAGTGCCAGCTGAATAGAATGGTCTTTACTCAACAGGTCTTCTTGTCAGCACTCTCGCATGTGTTTTTCCCATTGACAGAGCTTGCTTTTTGTTGAGGCAAGGCTGTGTACACCCGGCATCTGTTTCTCTTGTAACACCTCTTTGTGAGCTGACGGCTGTAATGGTCAGGTTAGTGATGTCACAGTTAGGCTCACCCTTTCCACTCATTCACACATGAAGAATCATGAAGGCTCATGAAGAATGAGTGGCTGCAGCTGCTGGGTGGGAGTGTTGTGCAAGTTCACAGCCACATTGGTGTTTCGTGCCTGCTGGCAGGCGGAGTTGAACAATTCCCTGAAGAGCTGTACGGCAGCGTAGTAAGGCTCTGGCTCTGCTTTTGTGAATTGGAAACAATCACAGGTTTGTTTCCCATCAGCTAAGCATTGGCAGGTAGACCTCATTCTTTATGCCTTGTCCCAGTGCCAGTGAAGTCAACAGCCATCACACTTTTCCCACCATATGATGGTCTTGGGTTAGAAGACCAGAAGGCTGTGCAGATTTAATGCAAATAGAAGTGTGCTCTTGATCTCCAGTGTATTAGGGAAGACAGTTTCCAAAGGGATAGCCGTGTTAGTCTAGTCCAGTAAAAAAACAACAAGCAGTTGTGTGGCACTTTAAGACTAACATTTATTTTTTGCATTAGTCTCAAAGTGCCACACAACTGCTTGTTTTTTTAGTGAAGACAAACACCACCAGCCAAGCCCACCCTCAGACAAATCACAAGCAACCTCACAAAGACCCTACCGGAGATTATGTAAGTGTTGAATGTTCCCAACAGCCCGTCCCCTTTTCCTTCCTGACTGATGTGGAAATTCCATGTGCGGCTGAAAGAAAACACCCCCCCCCACCCTTGGAGGCAGGACTTGGGCAGGGAAAGGGACAGAGACTGTGCTGCTTGTCAGCCTCTTTGACAAGAGGCCAATTAAGAGGCCACAATGCACTGCTGCCTACCAGTTGTGCAATTTAACATATGTAAAGTTCCAAAGAGGTAGCTTTGTTAATTTGTTTAACATATGTACGTTATCTTGCATGCTACAGAAGGAGCCTTACCACTGCATAAGAATAGCAGCTGACAAACAACAGATGCTAAAAGGGAGCAAAGTGGGAATGCTGTGACTGTAGAGAGAAGTTTGAGCAGCTATAGCTGATAGAACTAAGATTAACACTCCTAAATTAAAATGAAATTATTAACATATAACCCAACAGGTTACTTGGTACTTCATAGATGCAGAGGAACTTAGGTTCTCATTAAGCCATAGAAGAACTAGGGGAGAAGAGCAGCTTGTAACAACCTTTAAGAAAAGTCCTATAGAAACTGATCACAGATCAATAGGTGTTCATATCGTCCTGTAGAATTAAATTCTATTGGATTAGCTGTGTTAGTTTACTTCAGGAAAACAAACAAGGAGTCCTGTGGCACTTTTAAAGACTAACACATTTATTTTTCAAATAAACTTTTGTAGACATAACTCCTTCCTCAGGTGCATGAAATAAAAACTGCAGTATGTTAGGTATATATGAGGCATGGCCAAACTGAGGCTCGCAAGACACATGGGGCTCTTCAAAGAAAAAGTGTGGCTCACAGAAAAGCATGGAGGGGAGAAGCGTGGCATGGTCAAGGAAGGTACAGAGAAGCACTGCATGGACAGAGACAGTGGGAAGCAGTAGTTTGGTCCTGGCCTCGGGGATGGTGTGGGGAAGCACAGCATGGTCGGAGAGGAAGGGGAGAAGCAGTGGCATGCTCGAGATGGCAGGGAGAAGCTAAGTTTTCACTGTTCAGTAGGCTTAGTTTTCATGGCAACCTTAAGTAACTAATAGAATCTGACATTAGTAGGATCAATATTTGCCCTCTTTTTACAATAAAATTAAAGCGTGAAATGAATTTTAAACTTAGTAATTTTGGAGTAGGTAAAGTATGGCTATATGCCTCAGTGTGGCTCCTGAAAGTTTAATAATCAGCTTGTGTGGCTCTTGAGTTCCATAAGTTTGGCCACTCGTGGTATATATACACATTCAGAGAAGGATGAGTCACAAGGTCAGTTTGAACAGTTCCAGCCAGTAGCCGTGTAAGTCAATTTCAGTAAATCAAACAAGTTGTTTTTAATCAAACAGTGTGGATGTGGGCCATTAACAACAATTGAGGAGAAGATGAGAATGTTTAAAGAGGGGAAATTGCTTTTGTGGGTTGTTAGCCATTCTAAGTCCCTATTTAGACCTAGTTTGATAGTGTCAAAGCTGCATATGAATTCCCACTCTGCAGTTTCATGCTAAAGTCATTTTTTAAGGGCTTTTTTTGAATGGTTCAAAAACTACAAGAGCCTGAGATCTTGCAGAAACCTGTTGCACTTCTGTTACTCTGTTCATTTTATCTCTATTAATTCCTATGTTACTTTGTTAACAAGAGATAAAGCAATGTGCTTCAATAGTGAGAATTAGCTCATTTTCAGGGGCACTGCTGGCTCTGGGCCCACGGGGCCCATGCCCCAAATCCTGGTGCCAGTGCCCCAGGTCTGGCCAGGCCCTGCCTCTCCCGGTCTCCGGCCAGATTGGGCCGGAGATCCAGGACTCAGGTGGCCACTCCAGCCCCATCCCTGGCTGGGGACGCGGGGCCCAGCCACCTGTGGCCACTTCTGCCCCAGCCCCGACTGGGGATGTGAGGCCCAGCTGCACGTGGCGGCCCGCGGCTGCTTCCAGCCCTGTCCTGGCCGGAGACGTGAGGCCCAGCTGCGCGTGGCAGTCCGCGGCCACTTCTGGCCCTGCCCTGGCCAGGGGGCATGGCCTGCAGGCCGGAGGCAGGGCCTGTGGGCCGGGGTGGGGCCATGGACCATGCCCCGGGTCCCTCTCTGGGGCAGTGACGCCCCTGTTCATTTTGTTAGATGTCTGATTTTATGTGGTGTTCCAAACTGATTGTAATCTATTATGGCACTCTTAAAAAATAGTTAAAATATTTATTGGAGGAGGGAGAGGAAACAGGAGAACAATCGGTGACCTGGTGTGTTAACATTTCTTCTTTCTCTCCACTTCTTTTCAATGACTGTGAAGTCATAATTGACTAGAAGCAGTTTAAAAAACAAACAAACAAACAAACAAACAAACAAACAAACAAACAAAAAACTTTTTAAAATCCTGGTTACCTTCAAAGCTTTAAAGAGAAGTTTAATATCTCCTTTCATTCATTCAATTTATTCCACCCACTCATCTTTACAAGCAATTTTTAAATCCAATTGTCTGGAAAGCTCCTGCTGAGGCTTACGTGCCAAACCCTAAATTCAGGTTATCAGCTGTGCCTTGCAGTAACAGATGACAATCCACATGCCGCAGGAACAGTCATTCCAATTATTGTTTTGCGGTGGCTGCATGATGTTAGTTGTTGCAAGGCAGATAGAAAAGGCTGAACTCTGATCTTAGCAAATAAACAAAGAAGAAACTGCTTTCCAACCTTTTATACATGTAAAATATATTTGTGATATTCTTCTTAAAGTACATATTATGAAAAACAGATTGTTCTTTCAAGAAAGGACCAAGGCCAAGACAGTCAAAAAGGACTAATGATTTTGCGTGTTCAACTTAAAGATGCCTGATTTTCAGAACGTGTTGCCCACCTTTTTAGTTTCCAGTTCGCTAGCCAGGCACCCAAATTCCCTACAGTCTTTTGAAAATTTTCCTCCATGTCTTTGTGCATGTTTGCTGTGGAGTTTTGATTTGTTAGTCTTTAAATGCCATGGGACTCCTTGCTTGTTTTAATATACTATAAATATTAACATAATCAAAGCAGTTAACTCTCTGCAGGCTCCTTTCAGCCCCACACTACTTCTTTCCCTGTGTTTATTAAGCTGTGGTGGGAAGGACCTTGATACCACCCCTGTGCTGTAAAGCAGCAGAGACTCCTTACTTCGAAGGACAGTATTTTACATCTTTCTGAGCCGCTTAATGCTAACTTTGGGCTTACATAATCCCCTTAGGATATGTCTACACTGGAGCTGAAGGTGTAATTTTCAGCTTGCATAGACATAAATGTGCTAATTTTGAAAAAAATTAGTGCATTAAAAATAGCAACATAATAGCAGCAGCTTGGACTAGCTACACCAATGCCACTCTAAGAGTTTGCACTTGGGCAATTAGCCTATGTTGCCATGGTTTCCATACTATTTCTAGCATGCCTGCTTAATCAAAACTAGCACACGACATCTACCCAACCTGGAAGTGACGCTCCCAACTACAAGGTAAATTTACCTTAAAAGTGCTTCCAGCCAGAGTTGCATTTGGGGTTGTACATAGGGGTGGTCATTAATTTTCCATCAAGACTATTTTCTGACAATTGAATTGAATTTTCAGTTCTTTTTTTTTTTTTTTTTTTTCCCCCACACAGGAAATGTCTGCTTTCTGTCAAAAAACTGGATTTTCTCTTTACTAAAAACCAGATTGCTCCAAGTTCAACTGCTTTGGACAAAAATCATAAATTTTCCAGTATTCAAATCTCTCCTGAAAAAATAAAAAAAAAAATCTGAAGGAACTGTGGACAAGCACATTTTTATTTGTTTCTGTTGAAGTCATGCATGTGGGGAAAAAATTTCTGACCAGCTGTGATTGTGATTTTCACCAGCTGAGGGAGCCAGCCCTTCCCAATTTTGGGGATAGATGCAATGTCTCAGTGGTGGATTACTTACCAACGACCATCCTTCCTCAAGATGGGCTACTTGCATACATTCAGTATTAGGTGCCTACATGCTGCAGCGCATGGTTGGTCAGAAGCTTTTTGCCCTAGCCTGTCAGAGCAGGGTTGGTGGCCAATGCCCCCTCTGGCCACTCCTGTGACTATATATATGGTTCTGACCCTGAGCCTCCCCCGTCCCCTTTAAGTAGCCAACTCTGGAAAGCGGGGACAATGCGGGGACCCTGGATGCATGTAAGCAGCCCATCTCGAAGAAGGACAGGTACTACTAAGTAACCCACCGTTCATCTTTGAGTGCTGCTCAGATACTTTCAGTATTAGGTGACTACTAGCCGTACTGTGGACGGTGGGCAGAGTCAGAGTTTTCTGCCTTCAGCATGGCAATCTCCATAGGCAAGGCTCCAACTAGAAGGCTGCCTGAAGTAAAAGTCTTGCCAACATGAAGGGGAAAATTTATATGCCTCTATGAGGTCCCACAGTAAGCAGATTTAAGGGACCCTAGAGAGAACTACATGTCACCTTGCGGCAGGTTGGGTTCGTAGGCTTAACTATGCAAGCCCAGCAGGACCCTGACCCTGGAAATTGAGAAATTCAATGAGCTAGGGGCTCTTTGTCCCTAAGTGCAGAGAATCGCTCTTCTCCAGCTCTGTGAGCACCAGACAGGGAAAAACAGAGAAAGGATGTGGGTCACTTCCACAACAGGCTGACCAGGAAACTGTCTTGGTTAGTCCGTGTGCACCGGGACCAATACTGGCCCCTACACAGACAAGTCCTATCCACCACCCTACAGGGTCCAAGATAGGATTGTATTTAGCGAATGATAGGAGACACTGGATGTCTACTACTAAGACTTGTATGGGGGAGAGAGGGAGTCTGTCCCCCACGTGGAGAGTGGGATGCAAAATTTCTTATCCCATTGACTACGTCTACATTGTAAAAGCTAAGTTGACTTTATTAAGTCAACTTAATAAAGTCTACTTAAAGTCGACTTTAAGTAGACCTTATTAAGTCGACTTAGTGAGTCCACACTACATTAAGTCAACTTTATAAAGTCAACTTCATGACCCAACTGCACTAAGTTGACTTTATTAAGTTGACTTAGTGAGTCCACATTGCCTTAAGTCGACTTAATAAAGTTGACTTAACGGTAAAGTTGACTTTACAAGTGGACTGTATAAAGTCGACTTTACTGGACCCTAAGGTCAAATTTATTGCCCTGCAGTGTAGACGGGGCTCTGTTTAAGTCAACTTAAGGGCCCTTACGTCGACTT
Source organism: Podocnemis expansa (assembly GCA_007922195.1). NCBI lineage: Eukaryota > Metazoa > Chordata > Testudines > Podocnemididae > Podocnemis > Podocnemis expansa. The sequence continues at coordinate 17,223,648 of ML681972.1, read as the reverse complement.
AAACACAAATGTAGACATACCCATTGAAGCCTTAAACCTTCACTCTCAGGCTGCAGTGGCCCAATTGCAGGTAGCAGAAAGTGGCAAAGATGGGTTATCTATTGGCATCAAGAGCTGGTACTGTACCCCCACTACTAAGAATGGGTAGGGAACTACTTCACCCACCCTGAGAAATGAAGAAGGGGTTGACAATGGGGTGGGTGGGTGGCTCCATGGTACCCCCTTACTACTAAGCCATGTGGAGAAGTACTCCCATGGAGGAACCAAGTGCAGTAAACTTGAGGGCAGAAGGTCCACCTTAGGGTTATGAGAGACAGGAGTGTTGCTGCCCCGGGAAAGGACCCAGGGCACCAGCCCAGGCCCCGCCTCCTATCCAGAGGCCAGGCCTCCTGGCTGCAGGTCATGCCCCCAGCTGGGGCCGGGGCTGGGAGCGGCTGCGGCGGCCACGGGTGGCTGGGCCCCAGATCCCCGGCTGAGGATGGGGCCGGAGCGGCTGCCATGGCCATGGGCAGCTGGGCCCCAGATCTCCAGCCTGATTGGGCTGGAGACCAGGAGAGGCATGGCCCAGCCAGCCCCTGGGGCACTGGCCCCAGGATTCGGGGCACGGGCCCCAAGTGCCCGGCGCCAGCGATGCTCCTGATAAGAGAGTAACCCCAGCACCAGAGGACTGTGGGCGGTAGCCTGAGAACTTCAGGTGAGAGCACTATGATGATACTTCTTGCAAAGTAGGGACAACCTGAGCTGTACCAGCCCTAGAGGTTATGATGAGAGAAAAGGATGGGATGTTCATGACCTCTGAGGGGAGACTCCCCCAAAAAGGGTACCCTGGCAATGGTTAATAGCACCATGGAGTATGCAGAGGTCCGCAGTATCAGAATAGGGGCACTGCTGAAAAAAGGGGGAAAAACTCTGAGAGGCATGGAAAAAGAGGTGCGGGAGGGAGAAGGGGTTCAGTCTTCTCGGTTGCACTCATGAAGGGGATGTACGATCATGACTCCATGTCCTGAGGACCTGCATTAAAAAATCGAGGCTGAGAGCTCGAAGAGGAGGGACAAATGTGACAACAAGTTTGAGGATAATCTCATTGTGCATCCAGATGCCTTGCTTCTTAAGAGGAGAAGGGCACAAACACAAAGTGTGTTACCCAGAACACTAAGTCCTTGTGTGCACAAGGGCCTGAGATGCCTGAAGACCACAATCAAGTAAGGAACCAAGAAGTTTGGCTTAAAAAACAGATTGGAGGATGGCAGTCGTAGTACCATAACCTGCGTAGTGGAATATATGGGGTGTTCCAGGAGGGTCTTCATTACTTATTTTACTAGTTTCCCATTGTTCCCCCACCCTTGGGGGGGGGGGACCACCCTGGGTGAAGTGACCCATTGAGTAAGATAGAAAAGGAGGAAGGATCTAATTCCCTTCACTGACTCACACGGGGCTATGATGTCCCACTAGGCCTTAATGGTGGGGTAAAACCAGAGGGTCATCAAAGAACCCATCAGTGAGTAGCAACCAACATGGGAGTCAACCCTTCAAACTTGAGCTCAAGAGTCACCACTTTTACCCACTGAGCTAGCTTGACTCCTTGAGGAGAGGATGGGAAGGAGTGAGAGGTATGAACATAACCCTATGCCAGTTACCCTGCAGAGGGGCACAACATTTAGGTATTCGGTTAGAAACTATCACCCCTTGGCTGAAAATGCATACTGGGAGACTTGGGAAGGGCAAGCTCAAACCGGAAGGGTTCCACCCTTTGTAATGTAAAGGGGTAGGGACGTATCTCTGCTACAAGCCTAGGGACATTCCCCCTCACAAGCCTTCTTTGACAAGGATCCTGTTGGCAGAAGGTTAGGAAGCTAATAGTGTTGCCTTCTAAGCCTAGAGACCCTGGGAATAAAAGACTCTCCGGGGGCCTGGACAAAAAGCGGCTTATTCTGAGAGAGTCTTGTAGAAGAAATGGACGAGCCTTACCGGTAATCCTCCTTGACTCATTGTAAAGGGAGAGAGAGATTGAAAAAAAACCTCGGGTACCGCTAGGAACAGGGGGTGTAGAGGTTTGCCACATGGAGCACAGCATGGCTCTGGGCTGTCCAATGGTCAGCGACCAGTTCAGACCCTGTTCCCTACTAGCCCAGAGTGAATGGGGAACGGAGGAGGAAGGTGGTGGGGGGGGTGTATCGCATATCACCACCTTAGAAACAATGCGTGGGCCTCACTCAATAACCCAGTGTACAATGAGCATGTAGGAGTGAGAGCTGAGGTCACTCAAAACGCACTGGCTTGAGAGCAGTTTCCCCCTGTAGCATGGCAACCTCTAAGAAAGAATTATAAGGGTCCTACTTTAACATCTATAGGACACCACAAGAGTTCTATCTTTCCATGTGATTGAGCTCTATGGGGTTGGCCCGTGGCTTGGCCTGATCTTTGTCATGCCCTGGCGAGATGTACAAAGTTAAGCTATGGAGCACTGCGGCCCTGACCTAAGAGAATAGTTTTTTTTAGGGTTTGAAGCAGAGAAGCTAGAATTACGAGAACTAAGGGTGGTAAGAGTGGGGTCTTGAGGTGTCGGCCCCCGAGCACCTTTGGGGAAACAGGAAGGAACCCAAGAAGTAGAGGGGGAGATTTGCCCATATGTACTAGGAAGACAGTAGAGTCCTCTGGGAAACCGGTTAGTCATATAGGAAAAGAGGGGGTCCCTTGACTATAGGGATATAAGGGTCCCTGATCCAATGTCCCACTGGAATATGGGGAGGTGCGAGGAGGAGGAGAAGGTGTTTGACCGCCCCATCTGAGTTGCAGGCCTGCCTGATAATCACTGGGGAACTTCTGGACAAAAAACAGAGTGAGGTTGCCCAAAGGTGGTGACATAGTCTCGGGCAGGTCTGGTAGCTTAAGGTGGGGAGCCCTGTGAACATGACAGCTCAGGGTCCCCAATGGGCTCATCTTGAGCCATACCCAACCAGGGTAACTCGCACATATCCCTGCAACAAACCACACTGCCAACTTTGTCCACATATCTGCACTAAAGACACCATCATAGGACCTAATCAAGCCAGCTACTCCATCAAAGGGTCCTTCACCTGCTCATCTACCAATGTGATTTGTGCTGGAAATGCCCCCATACCTTATACATTGGACAAACAGGACAGTCCCTATGCAGAAGAATACATGTACACAAAACTGACATCAGAAATCACAACACACAAAAAAACTAGTTGCTGAGCACTTCCGTCTTCCTAATCACTCCATTGATGATTGATCCATTTGATTTGTTAACAGTGGTCCTCAAGAAAATCAATAGAACATCAAAACTTCAAAGAGAAATAGCTGAAATTCAAATAATATGCAGATTAGATTGTGTGAAAGCATGGCTGAATCGTGACTATGGATTCTTTTCACATTATAACAGGTAATTTGACTTCACCCTCCCTCTGTGTGCTTTTTCCTAGAGTTTGAATCCTTACAAATGCTCTGATTTGCTGTTGCAATATGACCTGATCCCATGTCTTACACTCCCTTGCATTTATTTTCATCCAACTCTGTAAGTTGCCCCTCTTCAAAGAGTCTGACGAAATGGGATTTTCTCCCATGAAAGCTCATGCGATAAATAAATGTGTTAGTCTTTAAGTGCCACAAGATTCCTTGCTTTCTTTGCTTGACTAGACTAACACAGCTGCCCCTTTGGAACTTGACTCCAGAAGGTAACACATGTGCCAGCACCGAGAAGACCCTTCTGGGCTTCAAGCCCTGCACCACATGCAGGAAGGCCTTCCCTACAAGTGACCCTCATGAGAGGTACCTGAAGTGCCTTGGGGAAACCCACAGGCCCCATGAGTTCCAAATTTGCCAGTCCTTCAAACCAAGGACCCAGAAGGAGACGGAGCATCGCTTCCAGTTCATGGCGATGGAGGAGGCCTTGAGGCCTGCCTCAGTACCAGGTAAGGCCCCATCGACCCCAGGGTCATTGGCACTGTGGGCCCAATTGGCACTGGCCCCTCCTCAGCACTGATTGCCCTCCAGGAAACCTAAGAAGCCCCAGATGGGGACAGACCAAGCCTCCGGCACCCACTCTAAGAGCAAGCTGTGATGCCACAAGTCAGGCTCCCGAACCCAGCCCTTGACATCAGCACAGAGGCCTGAATCACTGCCAGTCCCCTTGACCATGGAGGCCTTTGAGGCAGTACAGGAGCTCCTACAGCTGCCAACCCTGACCCCACTGAGGGTGGCAGTCTCCAAAAGGAAACTGGCCATTTCATCTAAGGCCCAGTTGGGATCTAAGCACAGCACCAAGCCTCTGATCCGGCAGGCCCCGGCACCCTGTTCCTTCAGGACAGACACTCCCAACGTGACCCGTCTCCAGCACCAACAAGGAAATGAGGCCACTCTCCATCTTTCCAGCGTGGTGCCACGGGCCACTACACAGCATGGGGACATTCAGCCCTGGCACACGACTTGGCCCTGAGATCCTTTAAGGACTGGTCAGTGCAGTGGGTGAGCTGGAGCTCTGGGGACTCCCTAGAATGGGATCCATCTTCAGGGATGTCACCCGCACAAAGATCCCTTAAGGAGTCTAAGACCATGGTGTCTGATGAGGAATCAGACACGAGTGCAGGCCTCTCAAGGTCCCATCAAGACACCTCCAGAGTCATGTCATCATCTTTGTCACCTGATGAATAGGCCTACCAGAGGTCTTCGTCATTCAAGGATGATCCTTGGGTGCAGCAGGATTTGCTAAAGCGCATGGCCACCAACCTTAACCTGCCGATCAAGGTCAGCCAGGAGGACTTTGATCTGCTTTTTGATATTGGTGATGCGGCCCCTCCAGCGAGAGTGGTGGTCCCCATGCATGATGAGGGCCTAAAAATTGCACACGCTAGGTGGCAAAGCCCCTTTTCAATGCTAGCAGTTTTAAAGATGGCAGAACAGAAGTATCGCATCCGTGCGGACAGATTTGGCTTCCTCTTCAACCACCCTACACCAACCTCTCTTGTTGTCAATGTGGTGAATCAACGTGAGAGACAGGGCCAACAAGTAGCCACCCCTAAAAATAAGGAGGCTAAGAAGCTGGACCTCTTCAAGAGGAAGATGTATTCAACTACAGCCCCGCAGCTCCACATCACCAACCATCAGGCCCTCATGGTCCACTATGTTTTAACTTGGGGCTTTCTATGGAATATTTTAAAGATCTTGTTCCACCTGAGCATGCCATGGACTACGTCACGTTGATGGAGGAGGGCCTCCTTGCTGCATGGGATGCCCTGATGACCGCCTGGGACACTATGGACACGGCAAGTAGAGGGGTGGCCTCGTCAGTGGCTATGTGGAGAGGCTCCTGGGTCCAGGGCTCCGGTCTGTCCCTGCAAATGCAAAACTCCATCCAGGACCTTCCCTTTGAAGGCCCTTCATTGTTTGTGGGGTCAATGGACGCCAAGTTACACAGCATGAAAGACTCTAGGGCCACCTTCTGCTTGTTAAGGATGTACATCCTCCAGCCTGGAAGACAGTCCTACCACACCCAGCAGCAGTCCTGACAACAACAGGGACATAGAAGCCACCCCTTCCAGTCATCCCACCACCCTTATGGGAGTGAAGACAAGGACAGGGGCAGAAGCAGTAAGTGCCACTGTTCCCAGGGCAGTAACCAACCTTCCTGCCAGAGTAACAATGACAACAACCGCCCTTTTGGACCCAGGCAGAGGTTTTGACCTCTTGCCAGAGGACTGCACCATCCACGAATCCCAGTCCTTACCATTCAGGAACTGCTTAGCCTATTTCCACCATCAATGGGCAAGAATAATCTCAAACCAATGAGTTCTAGACACAGTCTCCTGCAGCTATGCCATACAGTTCAGAGCCAGACCCTAAGGCAGAAAACCGCGCCCTCACTGGAAATCTTGGGACCGCACTCAGGAGCAAATACTGATACGGGAATGCCAGAAACTCCTAGACTTGGGAGCAATAGAAAGGGTTACCCCAAGGGAAAGGGGAAGGGGGCTCTACTCCTGCTACTTCCTGATCCCAAAGGCAAATGATGGCCTCTGGCCCATGGTAGATTTAAGAGCTCTGAACAAAAGTGTAAGGAAAATAAAGTTCCAAATGGTCTCCCTATCACAAATCATTCCATCCCTGGACCCAGGGGACTGGTTCACAGCCCTCGATCTAGAGGACGCTTACTTTCATATTTCCATAAGACAGAAACGTAGGAGGTTCCCCCGCTTCAGGGTAGGTGGAAAACACTTACAGTTCATGGCACCCTTCAGCCTCTCACTAGCCCCAATGGTGTTCACAAAGTGTGTTGCAGCAATAGCAGCACGCTTGAGAAAGCAGGGCACACAGGTTTACTCATACTTGGATGATTGGCTGCTAAGAGGACAATCGAAGTACCAGGTCAGGCATGGTTTCTGCACAGCTCTAAGCCTGTGCAACAGACTAAGACTGCTAATAAACGAAGAAAAATCAAAGCTTTCTCCTTCAAGGAACACTGACTTTACAGGAGCCCACCTGGAATCTCACGAGGCAAAAGCCTCTCTTCCCCCATCCAGGTTTCAGTCCATGTCTACCATCATTTCAGAACCACTGCATGACCAGATCATAACAGCAAGGCTCTGTCTCCAGCTACTGAGCCACGTGGCAGCCTCCACATATGTGATAAGGTCGGCCTGCCTCTGAATGAGACCCCTGCAGGCCTGGTTGGCCTCAGAGTTCTGCCCGGATTGACACTCCCTGACCAGAGTAGTCACTGTCCCCAGGGAGGTCCTGGACTCACCAAGGATTTGGCAGGGCCCTCAGTTCACATGCAAAGGAGTCCCCTTCGAGGTCAGGAACCCCTCAATCACTCTGATTGCAGATGCTTCAGACCTGGAGTGGCAAGCACACATTACAAGGGGCCTGTCCACACAAGGCACTTGGTTACTAAAGGACAGCTCTGTGATGTTATCTGGGTCTAGGGGACTGTTCAAAATTATTTTTCATATTAATATTTCATATTTGCAATAAGCCATATGTGATATACCATGTTTGGTATCAGTAGAAAGGCTGTAATCTGCTAAAAATGATTATATGGTTTATATGTAGGTATCATGCCTGTATTAGAAATCTATGTGTTCCAAGTGATTTGATTTTAAGGTATTCCCAGACTGGATGTCCACAAAAACATTGCATTGTCCTCCTGAAGGCCCATCAAGGGAACTCCCAGTTGAAGTGGGCCTAGGAGGAAACCTGTTCGACCAGTCACCCAGGCTGACCATGTGACTCAACTCCATTTTGATTTGGCAAGGACCCTGAAAGCATGGGAAGGGCCAAAGGGTGATAAAAGACTGGAGCCCCATCTCCATCTTGTCTTTAGTCTTCAGTCTGCAATCAACACTACCCTCTGGAATTATTCTTCTGGGGCTGAACAAAGGACTAAGATGCACCCAGGTGCCAGGTGCATACCAAAGGAATTGGACTAACCTGCAATCTATACATTCTTCAAGGACTTGCTTGCTATGCACTCTAAATCATTTGCATGTATGCGATTCACTTTGACCCTTTAACATCTCTCATATTGTGTTTCTTTTCTTTTTATATTAAAACTTTAGTTGTAGTTACTAAAGGATTGCCTGGCAGCATGGTATTTTGGGTAAGATCACGGCCTATATTGTTCTGGGTGATGTGGCTGGCCCTTTGGGGTCAGGATAACCTATTTCTTTAAGAGACCCAGTGGCTGGGAGGACCATAGGAGCTGATGTGCAATAAGGGGGCTGTTTCTGTTTTGTTATGTTTGGTGATGACCAGAATGGGGAATCAGAAGCATGTTTTGTTACTGACTTGGAGACTGGTTTAAGTATCAACCATCAGTGGTTTGGGGGTTTGGCCCCTGGTTTTGCAGCTTGCCCTGATTTTGGCAGATTCAGAAGGTTACGCCAGGAGGCCCAGGTCACAAGTTCCTTACACTTAAATGTGAAAGAGCTGAGAATGATCTGCCTGATGTGTGTAGCCTTCCTAGAAAAGATAGAGGGGAGGTCCTTGCAGGTCATGACAGACAACAGGGTGCCTATGTTCTATTCAGGGGTGGCCAAAATTATGGAACTCAAGAGCCACACAAGTTGTTTATTAAACCTTCAAGAGCCATATACTTTTACCTACTAAATTGATTTGCTGACGTTCTTCCATGAGCCACACTTTTTCATTCAAGAGCCATATGCAGCTCCTGAGCCACAGTTTGGCCACGCCTGTTCTACATCAATTGCCAGTGGGGTGCTCACTCACGGGTTCTATGTAGGGAAGCTTCCCTGCTTTGGAACCTGGCCCTGGAGCACAATTTCAACTTCATAGCCTCCCACCTGCTGGGGATCAAAAACTCCCATGCGGACAGCCTAAGCAGGAAACTCCTTCCCCAGCATGAATTGTCCTTACACCTAAAGGTAGTAGAACTCCTGTTCTAGAGGTGGGGCCATCCACAGATGGACCTCTTCACATCCTGGGAGAACCACAAATGTGATCAGTTCTGCTTAGTTAGGGGCAGGGACAAGGGGTTAGTCTAAGATGCCCTCCTGATAAACTGGGGGAGGGAGACAACTCCTCTATGCCTTTCCACCTCTCCCTCTGATACAGAGAAACCTTATAAAGACCAAGAGGGACTGGGCAGACATAATCCTGAGAGCCCTAGCTTGGCCTCGCCAACCTCGGTACTCCTCCCTGGTGGACCTGTCAATAACTCAGCCCATAACACTTCCCCTCAGGGCAGACCTCCTCACTCAGGACTCCAGCCACCTAAGCCCAAGGGTTTTACATCTGACAGCATTGAGACTAGTAAAAAAACAACAAGGAGTTGTGTGACACTTTAAGACTAACAGATTTATTTTTTGCATGGTTAAAATCCAATGAGCAGGCATATTTGGCAAGGGTATAAAAGGTCCTAACCGAGAGCAGAAAGCACTCCACTATGGCCCCATACTGTGCAAAGTAGAAACAGTTATCTTATTGGGCCCAGGGGAGAGGGGCATCACCAGAGGATGCCCCAACTGAGACCATATTGGGCTACCTACTAAGCCTGCAGGAGGGCAGCCTCTCGCTCTCCTTGCTTAGGGTACACCCAGCATCCATTTCTGCCCTACATAATATGTTCAGTGGGGTAACTCCCTTCTCTCACCCCACAACTACAAGACTTCTTAGGGGTCTGGAAAGACTGTATCCACAGGTTAGGGCCCTGGCCCAGCACTGGGACCTAAGCCTTGTGCTTGAGGGGCTTACAAGACCCCTGTACAACCCTCTGGCATCATGTACCCTCTTGGTCCTGTCATGGAAAGTGGCCTTGCTAGTAGCCGTCACCTCGGTCAGAAGGGTCTCTGAGATATGAGCTCTTTCCTCAGAACCACCTTACCCAGTGTTCTACCAACACAAGGTGCAGTTGGGACCCTGTCTGGGCTTCTTGCCAAAGGTGGTGTCCCCTTTCCATGTGAACCAAGACATCTGTCTTCCAGTGTTTTTCCTGTATCCCCAGGTCACAGAAAACCAGAGGAAGTGGCACACCCTTAATGTAAAGAGAGCGCTTACAACATACATTGAACGAACCAGGCCTTTTCGGAAAACTTTCCAGATGTTCCTAGCAGTTGCTGAATGGAAAAAAGGGCCATGTGGTGAAAACTCAGTGTATGTCATCCTGGATAGCTAACTGCATCAGGGACTGTTATCAAAGAGCAAACACTCCTCTGCTGGGGAAGATCAGAGCTCATTCTACCAGAGCGCAAGCGTCTTCCACAGCCTTCCTAGCTCAGGTCCCAATCCACGAAATCTGCAAAGCAGCAACCTGGTCTTTGGGGCACACCTTTGTCTCCCACTATCCCATCATCCAGCAAGCAAGGGATGATGCTATAGGGGTAGAGCTGCACTTCGAGCAGGAAAACCTTAATTCCACCCGCCATTCTGATCATGGTTTGTGAGTCACCTACATCTGCATGAATGTGAGCAGCACTCAAAGAAGAATGGAGGGCTACTTAACTGTAAATGTCCTTCTTCGAGATGGGCTGCTCACATACTTTCCATACCCTCTCCCCATCCCCACTTTTCAGAGTTAGCAGAAAGAAGGGGGGCAGGGTCAGAGCCACCTATATACCACACAGGCCCGAGGGGGTGTTGGCCACTGACTCTACACGACAGGCTAGGGCAAAAGGCTTTCTAGGCACCACGAGCTGCAGCATGTAGACACCTACATCTGAATGTATGTGAGCAACCTCTCTCTAAGAAGGACGTTTACAGTTAGGTAACCCCCCAATCCTTAAAACTTGAATAAGTGCTCAAGCAGCAGTTTTCTTAATTTGTCCCTGTGTAAATTTAATTATTATTAATGGAGGTACTTTTTCACGTGTGTGCGTGTGTGAGTGCGTGCGCATACAATAAAATCGACACTTACTGACATAATGTAACCCTTCCAAGCTTCTGTGTGTTGCAGAGGAGAGACTCTTGTTTGAGAGTTGACTTTTGTTTTGTCTTGAGTTGTTGTTTCCCTTACTGTAGTGTAGCTAGGGCCATAACTAGGCCTTCTCACACCCGGGTCAAGCAGCCCCAAGGGCACCTCGCAACCTGGGCCCCGATCCAGCCCAGGCCCAATTCGGTCAGGCAGCAGGGAGCCAGATCTGGCCCTGGTCCCCATGCTGGGCTGGCGCCTTCCCCGCTGGCCCAGGTGCCTTCACCACTGCCAGGCAAGTGTGGCCAGAGGCCCAGTGGTGGATGCCTTCCCTGCCGGCCAGCCGGGTGCCTCCCCTGCTGGCCAACCAGCTCAGCCAGCATGTTCAGGGGTAGGGCGGGAGATGAACTCCCCCAGCCCCAACCTGGCTTCCAGAAAAACGTGCCTTCAGCAAAGGCACATTCCTTTTCAGGGCCAGGTAGAGTCTGGTGGTGCCCTCTAAAATTCAGCGCCTGAGGCTTTGCCCTGTTTGGCCTGCCCTAGTCATGGCCCTGGTTGTAGACTAAGTCCTATCTGAAAGCTGTATGACTGCTCTTTGGGTATATATAACCAGACTGTGAGAAAACTGCAGAATGGCATACCCCCACTTCCTTCTTCAACAGCCAGCCCAGCCTGGGTAGACTTATGGAAATGACATGATGCCTGTGGAAGTACCAAACTCACTGCCTGTGCAATGATCTTATCAGGAAATAGGTTCTTCCTACTGTCTGTCACAACATGCCCCGCCTGTCAATAGCATTGTAAGTGAAGCAAGCAAAAGAGATTTTACCACCAGCAGTTCAAAGAATTCTTCCTCCTCCCGAGTTGAGAGTACAGGTAAGAGTTCTGGCCTCACATAAAACACCTTTGCCAATATTCAGCGTTGACAATCAATCCTGGCTGGGAGAAGGAAGCCACACCTCCAAGAAAAACTGGCCAACCTCTGCATACACCCAGCCTGTGGTGAGCATGTATCTGAAGTCATATATCCAGAAGCATCGCTGCCCCAGGGAAAGACCCGGCACACAGACATGGACCCCACAGCCCCGATTCTCCACCTGAGCCCATCCGGCCTCAGGCTCCTGCCGCTGCTAGCCTGGCCCCAGATCCCAGGCTGGTGACGTGGCCAGGACAGGCAGGCACCACCACAGGCGACCTGGCCTGAACTCCTGGCCGGGAACTGGGCTGGAAGCAGCAGGCACTGCAGTGGGCGGCCGGTCTGGGATGGGGCCAGGAAAGGTAGGGGCTGCCCTGGCCATTCAGGGCACTGGTGCTGGGACTCAGGGCACATGCCTCATGTGCCAGGCGCCAGCGATGTCCCTGCATATATCAATTGCATGACGTCTTACTTTCCTTTATAGGAAGCCCAGGGAAGATGTAAATTATCCTGTTTGCCTAGTTAGGGCCCCCATTACTCTCATACTGCAATGGTAGGACATGGCCTCACCTGTTGGAAACAAAAAATAAGTTAGGGTTTAATTTTCTGCTGCCTTGCACTCTTGCATATACTCCATGTAAAATTCTACCAAGGGAGCACTTGATACCTTTCTTGCAGAGATTCAAATGATGACACTAGTTGCAGGGCAACAGAGAATTAGCCTCTTTTGGACATTAGCTAATTCAGACACTGCCACTCAATCCTGCTCATTATTCCAGAAGAGTCATCAAAATAGGGAGCTTCCACACCCCCATCTGTTATGAATGGCATTATTCATTAATATGAATGGCTTAAGTACACAGTTGCCTTCTATGCAGTTTGATACTTTCCTGTGTAAAAACTTCAGTGGTGCAGTTATTGATATAATTCCACTTTCTGGGGCCTTAAGAAAGATGTAAAGGCAGACAATTCAGCCCTTAGTTAGCAATTTCTTCAGAAAATCTCAGTGTGTGTGGGGGAGGGAGGATAAATATCACCCGTTTTACAGATGGAGAAGTTGAGGCACAGAGCTTGCACAAGATCACATACCATTTGGTCCTGTAAGAGGAACTAGACATTCAGGCCCCAATTCAGCGAAGTATATCAGTACATGAGTAGACCTATCCCTAAGTGCTTTGTGGGTTAGGGTCAAAGTGAATTCAACATTTTGCAGCAGAGAATTATAATTTATAGCAGAGTAAATATTAGCATCCCTGTTTTCTGCTCCCACTTAGCTTAATCCCTCTTTCTGCAGTATCTTCACAGTGAGCAGAGCCAGATAATGCAGAAACTATAGGGGCTGGAGCCTCAGGCCATGGCCTAAAGGGGGACCTTGGCCTTCAGCACCTATAGCACCTGCCTGATCTGCTCTCATCCCCCTCCCAGAACTGGCAGGGCTTGGGACAGTGCTGGGAGGGCCTTTGCCCTGTTGGTGGGGCACCTGGGGCCAGAGGCTGGACTCCGTGCTTCCATCTTGCCTCTGGGCCACCTGGTCCACACCCCAGGGCAGGACAGGGTGGCACCTGTTGACTCTGCCTGAGGAGCAGGGCAAAGAGACACTTGGTGTGGCCTTGGCACAAGTTTCCAGGGCCCATGGCCCTTTGGGACTGCCCCAAAGACTGTGCTTTGGGCCAGTCGACCCCATCTCTAGGGGACAGACTGGCTGGAGTGGGATCAGGGCAGGAGTACCCTCTAGCCCCAGGGATTCATCCCAACAATAGCCCACCCACCAGCTGCCATGGGGAGGAGGGGGCAGGGGCCCAGGGCCCCAAGGCCACTTAATCCAGCCCTGATTGTGGGTACTTAAATTCATCACACCACTCAGAAAAAAAGGGTACATTCACAGATGTAAATCAGATACTGAAAACTGGGTATTTAGTTCTAGCAATGAGGCCCTCCACTGCAGTATCTACACACCTAGGTGTGTAGTGTGAGCTGCTTTTTTTTTTTTTTTTGTTTAAAGAATCAATATTTATCCACAGTGGAAGAACCCCTGTGATTATCTCAGTTGCACATAGGGGTTCTTTAGCCAGTTCAGCAGTCTGCTCTCTTCTTTTGTTTCCTTTTTAGTTGCACTAATTGGCATCAACTCCCAGTAGTTCTGGTGAATCTACATCTTATACTCAAGCGAAACACATCACTACCAGGCTGGCTATGGCTGAGTTTGGCAATAAACACTGTAGTCTGGGCTCATTACTCAGGTTTTGAAACTTTTGCCTTGGAAGAAAGCTATGATTTTTTAATTTCTTGTTGTTTTGACACACCATATGACAGGCAAGCTTGACACTGCCCAGGCAGTGATGGTCAGGATTCACAGATTGTCTAAATAAAGATGATTATAAATGTATGTTGCCAACCTGGCTCCTTGGCCAGTTTGCCTAGGGCTACAACAGACCCATTTTTAAGCCACAAGCCCCATAGTCTAAATGTCAACAGAAGCTAGCAAGGTCAGCACTTACACCACAGCCAGACAAACCTAAGGAGAGCAGGCTGCCCAATTCCTCTGCTAAGTATCGCACAAGACAGGGAGACAAAAAAACAGCTAGAAGGCAGATAGAAGTCCTGGATACTGTGAACCTTCCTTCCATCTCTGCAAGCCTCGCAACTGACCAGACCACATGGTGGTATTTGCCGAACAGGTGCCTTCTTAACTCTCTCAGGGCTCATAATGAATAGCTGTGCCTTTGCAAGTGTACACAGATAGTACACAAGAAAGACTCTAGGATCCAGCAATACAGTGGGTGCAGGTGCTATATACACTGTACATTGTTCTCATCACTGAGCCAGGTGAGCCACTAATGTCTTTGAAACACCCCATGCTGTTTGAGCTGGTAACAGTGGAGTAGCTATCAAGTTGCAGGCTAGCACATCAGTATTAAATCATGGAAGACTTGAACCTGCCTAATCCATGCACCCAGAACCTCCAGGGGAGTTCAAGTGAATCTCAGGACAAGGAATACCAGAGTAGAAGGCTCCCCTCACTGTTTATTTGGATGAAATCCAATACAGCCAGTCTTCTTGTTCCTCCTTTGCCCAAGCAAGCTTGGCTGTTCCACATATATACAGTGGATATTTCTACACTTTAAAGGGGACACTGCAATAGGTTGGGAGAGTTACTTACTTTCCAGAGTTGAGTTATGCCATTTGACCCCTCCCAAACTATGCACAAAGATTTGAGGCTCCAAAGATATTTCCTAAATCCATAGTTTAGAACCTTAACTGAGAGGTATTGAGCATCAGCAGCTCCCACTAGCAGGCATTTGGGGTAGTGGCTTTTGAAGCAGCAGCTTTGTAAATAGTGTCACTGTACTCAGTTTTACAGAAGAAAAAAAAAAAAAAAAAAAAAAAAAAAACAGAGGCAGCTCTACCACCACTGTGCTCACCCCCTGACTAAGTTCAGGATAGCCCTGAGAGCCCCAGCTCCATAGAGCTAGTGATAGGGCAGGAAGGGAAGGGCAATTATTGCTAATATTCCCATTAAACATGCATGAGGTAGCTATGCCAACATACAAAAAGCCTGCCTGCTCAACCTAGCAGAGTAGCTGAACCTCCAGATTAAAAACTGCTATGGCCACATTTTCTACAATTATACAGATACTCCTGAGGGGAAGAGGTACTTTCTGCTTGATATCCCCTTTTGTGTATATAATCAGCACTTTATAGTGACAGACAAGCAGGGAAATTCAGCTGCTAGTCTGTTTATGACAAAATTGACCATTATCAGGTCAATAGAGTAGGTTTTCCTTAGCTAGCTAGCTACTTACTATGCTCTGTTTTTATATATAACTAAGTAACTTACTCCATGCTATTTGAACACTGCATGCATAATATCCCCACACTAAGTCACTCTAAAGAGAGGGCTGTTCCTATGCTTTTAGGTGCACTCCTAGACACTTTTCTAGGTGACTTCTACATACTTCCTCCCCCTTGAGGCTTGTCTTAAAAGTGTCTTTATTTGAATCCGTTAGGCTTAAGCTCTTGTGTACCCTTAAAAAACCAGCTAAGCAACAAACACTGACATTACAAAAAGGATGCTGGAGGTGCAGTTCAAAAAACCCCATTAGTGTCTTTTCAAATATAAAATATATAAATCTTCAAGTTACTTATCTATAGAGTACCCCCACTTCTGCCCTAGTTGGTCCTGCCAACATCTGGGCCATTAGCCCCAGCACAGCATTGAAGAGCCCATACTAGAAAGAGCATCTCTGATCTTCAAGTCACTGGCACAAAAAGCTGCTGAGCTTCAGCAGCAAGACTCGCACTTGTGTTTTTAGACGACATTCCATAATTTTCCCTCAGGCAGCAGGCAAGAGACATCCAAACATCTCCTGGGATGCATACGTCATATAGACAAAGCCATCTTCATCTTTGTAGTCCCGGTATACTTCAGCCAGTGTCAGAGACAGGCTGGCCAAGCTCTTGTTGTTCACTAGTAAGTAGAAAGCTTGTGTAGCATTTAGGGCCATTCTGCTTCTAGATTTGGGGGGGGGGGGGAAAGAAAAGTGAAAGTAAGGATTATTTTCCAATCTACAACCTGTTTTCAGGGCCTTTTTACATTGCATGTTTTAACTACATTGACAGATACTGCAGTTGTGATAAACACATTTGTCACCTTTAACTTCAGAGATGAGCCAGTGTTCTGTAAATCAGTAGGGTTTAACATACCACATCAGTAAGAAATAATATAGATGCAAATTAAGTCATTGTCAAATACAAATATTTCAGATTCTGAGACTCTTATGCCAGTTTCCTCAAGTCAACTGCTTGAAGCAGAAAGCCTCTGGGTAAACAAAGCCCTGACTTCAATTATAGTTGCTAAATACTAAGAAGAGAGCAGAAGTTCCTTCAGCACTGCTTTACATATGAAGCAAGATAAGAGGTTTAAAGGCACTATTTACAGAAACTTTCAAGGCTTCACTGAGGTTTTTAAGGGAGACTAGACCTTTTCCAGGAGTGCTTAGTTCTTATGACAGGCCTGCCCCACCCACCAGTAACACCTTTGTACTTAATGGAAGGCATTGTAGCACAGGCTTTTTTCTTTTTTTTATATATATACACTCTATTCTTTAGAAGAGCATTGCCTGCAGACTTAAAGAATACTAGAGATAGAGAAAATTTTCCCTGGTTTTTCAGGCAAAAAATCTCAGAACAATTGAGAAGCATTAAGCTTCACATAGCTCATCCAAGACAACTTCTGTGTTGGTATACTCTCTCCAAGTCAGTAGCAGTGTTGGGACTAAAGATCTCAGTGTTCTGATTACTTGTCATTTAAAGGTCTCATCAGAAAGAAGCAAGGCTTGAATCATACAGAAACACTATTTACTTAGGCTCATTGACAAACTTTGTGCTTCTATGCAGTCAGAGCTTCTTGTGAAATCAGAAGATGTTTGAAAAGAAAGCTTACCTAGAGATAACATACTGGAGGCCACCTCCCCCCAACAAGCAAAAAGAAAGCCACTAGCTCCTACACAAACTAGTTAATCAAGAAGGGGTCAGTTTTCTGTAGTGCTAGATAATGTAAGAAATTAACATGTCAAATACAGATTTTTGCAACCACAGCAAAAGAGCACATTTACACAGTGTTAATTTCTAATTAAGAGTTTGCTACATACCTAATGATAGTTATAAACTGTGTCATAGTCAGTTCCTGAGGAACAAGAAATTTTGTTTTGTCCAGTAGAGGAAGATATTTTTCTTTCTGATATCTTTCAACAATTACCTAATTTTAAAAAGAAAAAAAGTCACTCAAAGCAATTAAATGCTTTTTCTTTGGTTTTAGAAGAGTGAAGACTCAATATCTAAGCTTCATACTTGTTTTAAAGTTACTTAAATACTAAAATGGTAAACAGAATAAAGATACATTTACCGGGATTTTTGTTGGGAACTTTGCCCGAATTCCAGCTACTTCTTCCAATCTAGTTGCTGTGCAAGAGAAAAAAAACAAAACAAAACACATTATACACATACATTCCTCAATCACTACAACAGCTTAGCCACATACAGCACTCAGTGGATTTACCAAAACTCTTTCTTAGTTTAAAAGGTCTGACGGATTGGCTGCTATGCAGACTTTGCATCTTCTTTACTAGAAATTACTAGGGCTCAAAAATAAAACAGGCAGTTCTCTCCCAGTCCTCTACAACAGCTGAATTCAAACTGAGAGACAGTTGTAAAGCTGAGCCTTATAAAGGCCTGGTTGTGACATCATATTACTCCCTTACCCCACCCACCACCTCCCTCTCTCCCTCTCTCACTCACTCACACACACAGAGAATAGGGGTAGGTTCAAGATGCCTGTTTGGGTACTAACAAAGTGGTGGGAGTCTACTTGTCATACAGAAGAGAGTGAAGGGGATTTCTGCTTGTGGTCAGTGAGTCAGTACCAGCACAATGCAGTGTGCAGTACACTAGGGTCCTGGAAAGACATCCTGACACATGTTCTCTTTTGTTGTTTTACACCTTATGTAACAGAAAGTCTTTAAATCCCACTGTGCTTCAAGGATCCCTGCCCTGTTGCAGAATCTGCTCCATTTCAGATGGGCTGCTTCCTGGTTCCTTAGCCCCATTAAAACACATTGAACAGAAGGGGTTACAAGAGAACAGCTGCAGGTAGTTCCTCCTGAGGGGGCTAAATATGATACTTCCCCAGCACCCCCATGCCTTATCATAATAAGATGAAACAGGTCTGGAGCTTTGCTGTCTGCTTATTATAGCATGCTATCCCTATATAGCAAACTGCAGGGTGAATATTATGCTGGGACAGATTGCTTAGTCTCTTTGGGTGAAAGGAGGACAGGAGTTAATCCAGGGGTCTCAAACTCAAATCACCATGAGGGCCACATGAGGACTAGTGTGCTAGCCTGAGGGCTGCACCACTGAAGCCTTTTTGTACAACAATATTGCAAATATCAGCAACAACAGTGTAGTTGCAGGCAGCAGGAAATAACTTTAGGGGCTCCATGTGGGTGGTGGGCCATGTGTTTGAGACCCTTGAGTTAATCAATCCTTTGCAGTGATCAAGGCACAAAGGTATTTCAGAGGCATTTAGGCTCCTAACTGCCCTTGATTTCAGAGAAAATAGAAATCAGTGTAAGTCGGGAGTCTATATACCTTTGAAGATCTGGGCTGAAAGTCCTTTCTCAGCATTTAAGGAGGACTTAGGCAGTGCACAGGCCATCTACTAGCTGTCTGCAGGGGTGACTTCACCCATTTTGAACTAAAGATTAACCACAGTGCATGGTTTTAGGAAACTAGTGAGCTGCATGATTCAAACATATTTTATTGCTTAACCCAGCTCCCACATTTTCAAACAAGGAGAGGCTTGACTAAACACAGCAAGAGAAAAACAGGGCTGTTTGCTAGGAACTGGTGATGAGCATAGAAGGGGGGGGGACGCATGAGTTATATTTTTAATTAAAAGTGATATTGTAGACAGGCTACAGAAATCAAGGACTAAATGTCAATTTCCCATTGGTGTCAAAGGGCATTTTGGACCAAAGACTGAAAGTTGCATTTGGCTGTTAGATTGTAACTCAATATTTAGGTTAGTAAAGTTAAGTGTTAAACTCAGAGCAACTCAAAGGAAAAAAATAATGAATTATCGTATTTCTGTATCTCATCTTTTATCTCTGCATTCCTCTTTCTGTGGACAAAGGATGGTCTTATGATAAAAGCACTGGCCTATGAGCTACAAACAGTGGGCTTTGTTCCCAGATCTACCATCAACTTCTTTAATCTAAATTAAAAGTCATCCAGACTGAAAAAAAATATGTTTTACACTCTGCCTGTGACAGAACATAATGGATTCCAGATACCCATAAGAGAATCTTTAACCCAGGGCTTGCCAAAATCCAGGACCCAGGTCACCAAGGCACATGGCAATTGTACCTTGGTGCCTACATGCACCGTGGTACTTCATGGGCAGAATGCCCCCTGGTGACCAAAAAAAGCTGCTGGTGCATTCAATAGTGCATGGCTGTTTTTTCAACAGCAAGTTACTTTTTCACCCCAGCCCACTGCCAAAAGCAGCAGCAGTGATGGCGGCTTGGCAGTGACAGGGGGCTTCTTCACGCAGACACTGGTTTTTTGGTGGCTGGATGCCCTCTAAATGCCACATGCTTGGTGCCTCAGTTTTTGGGCCAGCGTCTAAGTGTGCTGCACATTTGTCAGGCCTGCTTTAACTTATAGGGTGTGTTCACACAGCAGTCTTATTTTGAAACAACATAGGTTGTTTCGAAGTAAGAAATGCGATGTTCACATGACGTACCGTTGTTTTGAAACAACGGGTTCCGTTGTTTCGAAACAACGGTGTTGTTTCGAAACAACTTAAACCCCATTTGGTGACGAAACAACGTTGTTTTGAAAAAATTGTTTCGAACCAATCCCGTCAGAACATGTTGTTTCGAAACAATGGTGACTCGTTTTGAAATAACTGTTGTCTGAACATGCTATTTCGATTCCTGCTTTTTTTCCTTAATTTGAATTAACAAACTGTTAATTCGAATTAACTTATTTCGAAATAAGGCGTTATTTCAATGCAAGTTGTTTCAAAACAACTTGTATCCAAATAACCCCCTGTGTGTGAACATAGCCATAGTGCTCCATGCCCATCTGCTTTCTCCTTTCACATAGTTCTGCCTCCAGGTTGTCAGTTAGCATCTTAATACTTTCAATTGGCCCTTAAAATTATTTCTTTAATTTTGAACATGGGCCCATCTTTTTCACGCTCTCCTGTATCCACACTGGCCCACTTCCAGAATAATTCTGGAAGGTGACTTCTAACCAGAATCTTGCTATTGTCTCCCAGAAACACTAAGCTGCTGGGTTTTTTTTTCTGCAGCTTCCAGATAGACTTCAGTGCTGCCTATGATTGTACTCAGCCAAACTCTCAGCCATTACCTTGCTTCTGTTTCTGTAACTACTGCAGCTGTCAAGATAGTTTCTCAACCAAACATTACTTGGCAAAAAAGTTAAGTCAACATAAGACTGATTGCTCTTTCTACAAGCCATGGTAATGAATGGCTGTGTAGCTTATCCCAATTATTCTGATTGTGTTACATAAGCAGTGATAACATAGAATTGTAGGACTGGGACCTCATGAGGTCTTCTAATCCAGTCTCCTGCACTTCTGACAAGACCAACCATTATCTCTAGAGACTATCCCTGCCAGGTGTTTGTCTAGGCTGGTCTTAAAAATCTGCAGCGATGGAGATTCCACAACCTCCATAGGCAGGCATAATAGTTAGTATTCTATTTAGCTCAGACTGGGAGAAATGTAGGGTTGTTCAAGGTTTATTAATTACTAAGACACACTGAATATGGCAGATTCAGAGTTAGTGCCCTCCAGCGTTCCCAGCTCTTAAAAGTTACCAGTCTTGCAATATTTGCCTTCATGATCAGACTCCTAGCTCCTGGAGTCATATGAATATGGCAGCTCCTGCCTTTCATCTAAAATAAAGTTTCCAGCCCTCGTTGTTCAGGAGAAAGACTCTGAAAATGTGTCCCAAGTGCAACTTAAAGCCTCAGAAAGAAGGCAAATGCAAATTAGCTACAAAAAACCTCACGATTCAAAGACAATCTCCTGATTTTTCAGTGTTGGACTCATGATGTTTGAGTACTTTGGATTCATTGTACTGCTGGGCCATCCTTTGAGTGGCTCCAAAACTGTAAATGAATTCCTCAGCTAGGGCTTTTGTCACAGCACCAGTTTCTTGATCTCACACCATCTATTTCTTACAAAATTGTACAGAGAAGACAAGATGCTTGCCCCAAGTTTACAAAGACCCTGACCCAAACCCATGATCCAGCAGGCCCCTGCATCCATCCCATCGGGCTCCACTCTTTTGTCAGTTAGATCAATAGATCCTCCATTAGCCAATAACTAATCTATTCAGGTATAGTCAACTGTTCTGTTACTTTGCACAGAAGCAAGCATCTGAGGTATTTAGGTATCAGACACAAGGGCTCTTAAGATTGTTTCATTAAGCCTGGGCTTCAGACTTAGAAGCACAAACTCAATTTGCAATAAATCCCAATAGTTTTGTAAAATGTGAGCTCAGGATTAATCGGGGCGGGGGGGGTAGTCACTCCTGAACTCCCATGACCTGGCTTTAGAGCAGGGGGTCTCAAACTCACATCACCATGAGAGCCACGTAAGGACTAGTTCAGGGCTGCATGAGAGCTAGTATATTAGCCCGAAGGCCACACCACTGAAACCTTTTCATACAATGATATTGCAAATATTGGTAACAACAGTGTCATTGTGGACCTCAGGAAATAGCTTTATGGGCCACATACAGCCTGCAGGCTGTGTGTTTGAGACCCCTGCTTTAGGGTATTTTTTGTGTCGTCTAATTATTACAGGAGTATAACCCACATAACTAAGAGCAGAAACTGTGCACATAGTATCTCAGCTACCCTTTTCAAGATGGCATCCATCCTGTTTGTGATTAACAACACATCACAGGAACATATTGCTTTAGTACTCCACTGTTTGTGCAGGCTCCTACTAAATAGAGATCAAAGGCGGTGGGTGCCTACCCCACAAAGGCCTGAGTACTGAAAAAGGGCCAATTACTACTGTGACAAACTGCACCTTGACGAGAGTCAGGGTTGATGAGCTTTTAATTGATGATGGAGCACAGCTGGACAAGGAGTCAGCTAGAGTACTATAACACTAAGCGATATGGTGTAAAAAAAAACAAACTATAAAATAGATGGTCTCTATTTGTTTCTGGGTATGGCATTAGGCTAGTAGCAAGAAGGGGACAAAGAAAGGTGCATGTAGAGGTAAGTGAGGATGAGGAAATAGCCTAGGGAAATACTGGTAAAATTGGAAACAATGTAGGCCTTAGCTACAGGTTCCAAGCTAGAGTCTGGTGTAAAGGGTGGGAAGGTCTTCTTCCTAGTTATTGTGGAAACTGTATAGATTAGATGAAGTAGAATATTGTCAGACAGCTTTCCTGGAAGGGCATAAAAAATTGTAAAAGAGGAGGACTATAGGGCCTTACTTAAAGGACTAGCTCTAGAAGAAGATGTAACCTGACTCTTGAGTGAGCGTATGCTTGGACTGAAAAACTGAAGGAGGGGGCATCAGACTGGTCAGGGGCTACTTCATGGATCAGTGCTGGGTGGTGTTCAATACTACAGTAAATATCATGATAGATTCTCTCCAGGCATTTAAAACTTGCCAAGAGGTTGGCCCTAGCTTCCTGAGTGCTTCTTCCTCTTCATACTTGTGACTTCAGTGGAAAAGCTAAAGTTGTTGATCAACAGGAGTGACTTGTGTAGTAACAGGTACGGCTTTCTGTGAAGCTGGACCTGAGTTATGGAGCTAGCTCCTGTGACCTCTAATAAGCATGGGATGAAGTACTTGCAGAGCAAAACACAAAATCCTTCCTTTTACTGAGCATTCCTTCTGTAAGTTTGTGTTAACATACAAATTATGAACTCACACTGCTGTTTTCCCTAGACACTAGAGAAGGTCTCATTTCTCTTTGAGTACTTGGGCAGTATGTAGACAGTGACCACACTGCTGTAAGCCATGTAAGCTTATAGTTGTATTGAGTAAGCTCTAAAGCTACTTGTATAGCACACTTGTGGCAGGGGTTGGGGGGGTGGTTATAGCAGTGCCTTTAATTTTAAGCTTGTACTTGCTTTGGTTCACTGACACATTTACAGCCTCTCCTGAAAGTCCTGTGTTTACTGTTGTGCAAGTGAACTGTGCTGTTTTCACTGTGCATGAAAGTAATGAAATGATCAGTATTATGGCTTTCCAGTCCCATGTTTGCATGCAGTCTGGCAGGGAAGAAGTTAATGGATGTGTAGAGGAGAACTGGAAATGCTCCAACTGGCCTCCGTTCCACTTGCGGGTATAAATGGACTTGTGTCAGGTGTACAAAGGGGCTGTATAAGCAGGTGAGCCTCTGAAAATGAGAAGAGCAGGTGCCCTGGTCCTGCAATCCCATGGACCCTGTGCTGCCCTGACATAAGCAGGGCAGGACAGGGCCCATGCTGCTGCCCTCCTGTGGCTGTGCTGTCCTGCGTCCCTTCCCCGGTGCTTTCAGCATGGAGCCAAAGGCAGTGGGGATCAGGGGACAGGAGCATGGAGCTGGTCTCTGTTCTGGGCCAGCTTGCCTGGCCTTCAGGATGGGGAACTTCCTGACCAGGAACGGAGCAGGTTGGCCCAAAGGCTAGGCTCTGCCCTCTTGCCTCTCCTCTGGGCCAGCTGTTCTGCCCTGGGGGCAGGGAGGGCTATCCCACAGGTGGAGCAGGAGATCAAAGCAGCATCCAGCCCTTGGACTGGCCCACTTGGCCCCCAGCTCAGGGATGGGGCAGGAGTGAGGAGCCAACCTCTGGGCTGGCCTGCCCTACTGTCCCCCAGTGCGGAGAGGGAGTAGCCAAGGGACTCCCCACCTGCCTAGAGATGGGGTGCCAAAATCACAGGTATTTAGGGTGCCAGAAAACTTTGGGCTGTCCCTGTTTCCCCCTTCAACAGAGAAGATAATGGGTGCAGTTAATGTGCAAGTCACATCTTATCATAGGGAGTCTGGGAGAGCTGATAAATGATGCTGGATCTTCCAAGTCTAGGGTTACCAGATACCAAAGCATGGAAAAGACAGGGAAGTACAAAAAGGAGGATATTGTAAGATACATGGAGAAAATGTAGTATTAATGTAATATTCTTCTGTTTTTAGGGAACCCTGGAATGCTTCCTCCTAAAAATAGGATGTTTCAGGGTGTTCTAGCACATTTTTAATCGCTATAACTAAACCGCCAGACAAAATCATGGATTTTTAAAATGCCTGCTGGGCAGAAGAAATGAAGGTGAAAAGGAGGACATGTCCTCTTTTTCCTTACATCTGGTAACACTACCCAAGTTCCCATCCAGTACCTTAATCAAAGGGACCCTTCTTCCTCTAACAAGTATACTTGTGTACAAAAAACCCAAGCTATTAGAACTGTAAAACTACTGGTCCCACGATAGTTCTGATGTAACAATACAGGAGAAACATGGAGCAGGGTGCTTGTGAAGAGAGAGGCAAGGTGCTTCTGAAAAAGTACCAAATAAAACTTAAATCACCATGTCAGCTTGTGGTACCTAATATGATCAGTATGTGTCCAACTGCCCTCTACTGGACAGGTTTATGTGGCTGAGTCTCTTTAAAGGCAATTCACTCCTGCTAGAAATGGGATAGATCTTTCACGTGAAACTTTCTGTGAATAAACCAAGATTTAGTGATACCGAAATGCTCATTTTTTTTTAAACTTCAAAATGGCCACTTAAACATTTTTAAACAGAAAGCACTTAGATTTTTGTTCAAAACACATTTTGAACTTTCCTCTTTTAGAACAAATCAATAATTTTTATTTTTATTTTAAAAAAATCTAGAATTGCCTATACACTGGAAAAAAAAAAACATTTTCCTTTCTTTCCTGCCTGTGACCACCTGCCCCCCCAGCTGCCCCAACATCACAAAATACTGTTACTTGGGTGACCATATGGCAAATGTGAAGCCTTGATATGGGATGGAGGAGGGGAGGATAATAGAAACTAATATAAGAAATGTCTCTGACTATCAGGACTGTCCCTGAAAAATCAGGCCATCTGGTCACCCTAACTGCTACTCATTGTGGTTCTTGAACTGAATCCTTAGAGGGCTGGGGCAAAGTTTCTTGCTAGCACATGTGAATGTTGGATGATTGCTGACTGCTGTGAGCTGTGTGTGGTCATGAGTTCATTATAATGGATGCACTAACAAATAAACCTTGCAACTGATCACCTATTCTGGGTCACAGATGTCATGATTCCCAGCTATGTCCTACACGTGCTATAGACTCTAAGACAGGTAGCAAAGGACATAGTTTGTGCTACACAGAGTGAGAAGGTAGGAAAGAGGACCAAACCTTAACTTTTGCTTGCTAATTTGGCTTAAAATGTCACTGGTGACAGTGACTTGGCTTTCAATTAGAAGTGGCAGATCCAAGTAAAGCCTATGGATATGTAAAGTGCAGCTGGGAATGAGCTGTCAATTTAGCTGAAGCATCCAGACCTGTACTAGCTTTGCTACTTTTAGCACACTGGATGGGGCCATCCTAGTGTTGCAGCTTGGGCTTTCAAGCCCACCTGATCCCTGCAGGGGCTCTAAGCATCCTAGAGCTATCCTGAGTCTTTGCTGTAGTTATAATGACTACAATGCTGTTCTTAGTCACACGGGGAAAGTCCATCTACCAGGACTGGAAGGTTTCTATGTAGCTATAGTATACACCATGGGTGGCCAAACTTATGGATCTCGAGAGTCATGCAAGTTGATTATTAAACCTTCAAGAGCTGCACTGAGGCATATACTTTTACATACTAAAATGATTTGCTGATGTTCTTCCACAAGCCACACACTTTCATTCAAGAGCCACGTGTGGCTCCTGAGCCACAGTTTGGCCACGCCTGGTATAGACCCCCTCTAGCGGAGGTGAGTGTTGTTGAACTTGCTGTTAATGTGCGAGACGCTGAGTTGTCCTCACTAAAGTGAATTAAAAATGTATTTGTAGTATAGATGTATCTCAAGTTAGTGTAGGTCAGGTCCTCACTAGAAGACAGCAATGTCATTTCAGCGAACTGTCTTAAGGGTGAGATCCAAGTGTTACTTGTGCAAGGTAGAAAGTGCTAGTGCTCTGGATGCTGTTGACTGATTAAAGCAGAAGCAGTATGTGTCAAAATACTCTAGCTAAGGGTGTGCATGACATAGAAATGTAGCGATTCAATTCCTGCCTAGCCATCCTCTCCATGCTGCCCTTTCATTTAAGGTTTAACACTATCTTAGCAAGCCTTGTATAGTGACATTAGTAGCAGGGTCTTCTTACACCCAAATCACCTTAGTTGAAATGACCTAGAAGTGATCTGAAGGGGAGGTCAGGCAACTTCATTAGTTTGTTTAGCCACCTCGGTGAAATAAAATAAAACACTAATGAAAGCCAACCTAACAAGGGGGTTTAGTTACAGGAGAAACCCAATAAATATTAAAACACAGACTAACTTGGTAGTGACTCTTCTTCCAGTAGAAGTGATGTTACATAGCAGAATCAATCCACTTTGCCATACACTATTATTAGCCTTATTTTGTAACTTGGTGTATAGGTGGTGTTATTCCAGTATTAAACAAGAAGGATGAAAAAGGAGGACCTGATTAAAATTTCCATCCCTTGGTGAAGATATTTAGTATGCAAGGACAAGGGGTGCTGAGGGGATCAACATCAGCAAGCATTAAACAGCTTCCATCTAGACTAACAATTTTGAATATAAATAATCAGGTGGGAAAAGACCAGATTTTCT
Source organism: Podocnemis expansa (assembly GCA_007922195.1). Lineage (NCBI taxonomy): Eukaryota > Metazoa > Chordata > Testudines > Podocnemididae > Podocnemis > Podocnemis expansa. Next base: position 17,196,981 of record ML681972.1, on the reverse strand, counting down.
TTTTAAGCAGTGAAACTGAATAGGCATAGGAGCTGTAACATTTTGTTTTGGAGGAAAGAAGTAGGTGAGAGAAATACAAAATTATTAGTGGGAGAGTGGAAATATGAGTAAATTGATATGAATATATGAGTAAATTGCTGACTGTGGTTTTTGTCTTGTTCCTACAGGTGATTACTGTTAGTTGTCAGTTACTGTGTGATTGTGATTGTCTGGGGGCCATTTGTACCATTGTTCCTTGCTCACCCCTGGTCATCCTCAATCAGCCCTGTAATCACCCTTCCCCTGTGTGCTTAAGGAGGGGTTAGGGCTGACCTTGGGGGAGAAGGCCTTAAAAGTCAGTGGCTGAGCAAACAGGGGGAGCTTGCAAACATGGGAGTTTGAGGTTTGTGAGGCCACTATGGTGAAGAGGAGCTGCACTGCTTGTGCCAGCACTGCTGTGTATCCAGACACACATTCTGACCATGGATATCTCTGCCCAAGTCCTAGTGTTGACTTGCAGGGACTGTGGCCTGTATTTCCCACTCACAGTCAGGCTGGGGAGATAATTTAGTGTGATAGGTGCCTTCTGGTGCAATCTCTCAGGAGGCAGATGGGAGAATTACAGGAGGAGGTGTCTAGACTCAGGAGTATCCATGCCCTGGAGAAATTCCTTGATAGCATCCATGAGAAAACTATTCAGGTGCTGAAGACTGCTGCTATACCATCAGAGAAGGATGAGGTGGCTCTGGCACAGGGAGGACAATGGCAGCTGGGTTACTTCTGGCAGCAGATAGTGCTACACCCCTGTTCCTATCCTGCCATCAGTTGTGGTGAAGAACCATTAGGCAGCACTAGAGATGTAAGATGAGGTGGACAAAGAAAGCTCCCGTGGCTGGGAGCAGAGGTAGCATTAGGCAATTGGGGTTCATAGCCAAAGGCCCTGTATAGGCCCCCAAAACTGACCACCAGCCCCCTGATGGTCTCAGCTCTCCCTTCTGCAACACCAGCTCCCCTCTAGTGGCCCCAACCCCCTCCACAGGCCTCCCCCACAGCCCCAGCTCCTCACTGGTGGCCCCCAGAACACCCTCTGTTCCCCCCCCTCCTGTAGCCATGACACATTACCCCCCAATCCTGGCTTTGGCTTCCCAAGGCCAGCCTCTTTTGCCTGCCAGGGGCCCCAAAACTCCCCTGTGGCCTCATTATCCCAGTTCCTCTTGCAGTCCCAGTGCCTGAACAAGGGCCCCAACCCCTCCATGGCCCCTTCTCCCTGTGGCTGGCTCCTTTCATGGGTCTGGTGCCCTGCCAGGGGCCCCAAAAATGGTCCCAGTGCTCAGCCAGAGCACCAACCCCCCACTGCCAAAGGCAGGGAATGGCAGGAGCGCAAACCTGGGCCTCTGGGCTGGCCCACCCTGATCCTGGGGGTGGAGCATGACACCCAGGGGCATGGTGGGAGCCCTGCCTCTGGAACGGCGTTCTCTGCCCCATGCCCTTGCCTCCACACAGAGCCCTGCCCCTGGCCTGGCCCCCTGCCTTGTGTTCTGCAGGGTGGGAGGCTGATACTGCTTTTGGGTTAGGTGAAGGGGCCCCTTCCTGCTTGGGGGACCTAGGCAATTGCCTGCTTCATCTTCCCCACAAGCCGCCTCTGGCTGAGAGGATCACAACCATCACACCCAGGAGGAAACATCAGGTTGTGGTGGTTAGGGACTCTTTTCTGATGGGGATGGAGGCACCTACCTTTTGCCCTGACAAGACCTCTCTGGAGGTATGCTGCCTGCCAGGGGCCTGTACCCGGGACATTACAGAGGGATTGTTGAGAACCATCCGCCCCCGGACTACTGCCCTATGCTACTCATCCATGTGGGAGCCAATGATGCTGCAGGAGGTGACCCTCAGCAAAAGAAAAGTGACTATATGGCTCGGGGAGCCTGGGTGAAGGAGTCTGGTGCACAGGTTGGTTTTTTCCTCAATCCTTCCAGTTAAGGGTAGGGGCCTGGGCAGAGACAGATGCATCTGGGAGGTGAATGCCTGGCTGCAAAATGGAGTCATCAGGAGGTCTTTGGCTTCCTCAACCATGGGGTACTGTTACAGGAAGGAGGACTGCTAGGCAGAGAGAGACTCCACCTATTGAGGAAGGGGAAGAGCATTTTCACACATACACAGGCTAACCTAGTGAGGAGGACTTTAAACTAGGTTTGAAGGGGGAAGGTGACCAAAGCCCACAGGTATGTCACAGTGAGGGAGACCTGGGGGAAGGGATGGAACCCTTGGGGGGGTGCCAGAACTGTAACAGCAGGGATAAAGGAGAGTGTAGTTGGAACTGCGGGAGACAGAATCAAATCACTGACTTAGGTTTCCTAATGGTACCTTAGTACCTGAGGTGAGCAGGGAAGAAGGATTGCGGGAGAAATTACAAGGCAGAAGATATAAAAGGAGAGAGAATAAACAGAGGAAGGTAGGGCAGTTGGCCCGGTATTTTAGATGCTTTTACACAAATGTGAGGAGCCTGGGAAACAAGCTTGAAGAATTGGTGGTACTGGCACAGACAAGGAACTATGATGTAATTGGAATAACAGAGACTTGGTGGGATAGCTTGCATGACTGGATCACTGCTATGGATGGGTATAAATTGTTCAGGAAGGACAGACAGGGAAGAAGAGGGGGAGGAGTAGTGCTATATGTAAAAGAGCTGTATGACTGCTCAGAGCTCCACTGTAAAAGTGGAAACAAGCTGGTTGAAAGTTTGTGGGTTAAGTTTAGAGGAGAGGGCAACAAAGGGGATGTTGTGGTGGGTGTCTGAATAGAATAGAAGAATAGACTGGGGAAGTAGAAGTGAATGACAACCTGGGCAGCAGTGACCATGAGACGGTAGAGTTCAGGATACTGATCAATGGAAAAAAGGAAAGAAGCAGAACACAGAGCCTGGACTTCCAAAAAGCAGATTTTGGCTCCCTTAAGGAACCGATGGGCAGGATCCCTTGGGAGGCTAATCTGAAGGGGAAAGGCATCCAAGAGAGCTGGCTGTATTTTAAAGAAACCCTGCTAAGGGCAAAGGACAATACCATTCAGATGTGCAGAAAGAACAGCAAATGTGGAAGGTGGCCCGTGTGGCTTAGCAGAGAACTTTGCAGTGAGCTGAAGCATAAAAGGGAAGCTTATAAGAAGTGGAAACTTGGACAGATGACTAGGGAGGCATATAAAGATACTGCTCAAAACTGCAGGGATAAAATCAGGAAGGCCAAAGGGCAATTGGAGTTGAAGTCAGCAAGGGATATGAAGGAAACAGAAAGGTATTCTACAAGTATGTCAATAACAAGAAGAGGATCAGGGATAGTGTAGGTCCCTTACTGAATGGGGTAGGTAGACTCGTGGTGAAGGATGTGGAAAAGGCTGACATGCTCAATACTTTTTTCACTTCAGTCTTCACACGGAGGGCTAGTTCCCCGGCCACTATACTGGGTAATGCAGAATAGAGAGAAAGAGAGTGGCCCTCAGTGATGGAAGGTCAGATTAGGGACCACATAGTTGGATGTGCACAAGTCTATGGGGCTGAACGAATTGCATCCAAGGGTGATGAGGGTGTTGGCCAATGTGATTGCAGAGCCGCTGGCCGCTATCTTGGAAAACCTGTGGTGAACAGGAGAGGCTCCAGAGGACTGGAAAAAGCCAAATATAGTACCTATTTTCAAGAAAGGGAAAATGGAGGATGCGGGGAACTACAGACCAGTCAGCCTCACCTCAATCCCTGGAAAAATCATGGAGCAGGCCCTCAAAGAATCCATCCTGAAACACTTGGAGGAAAATATAGTGATCAGGAACAGTCAGCATGGATTTACCAAGGGTAAATCATACCCGACCAACCTCATTGCCTTCTATGATGAATGTCTGGATTTATGTATGCGGGAATAGCTGTTGACGTGATATACTTTGACTTCAGCAAAGCTTTTGATACTGTTTCCCCCGGCATTCTCATTGGCAAGTTAAGAAAGTATGGGTTGGACGAGTGGACTGTAAGGTGAATTGAAAACTGGCTAGAGGAACAGATTCAGCAGGTAGGAATCAATGGCTCAATGTCTAGTTGGCAACCAGTAATAAGTGGTGTGCCCGAGGGGCTGGTCCTGGGGCCGGTTCTGTTCAACATTTTCATTTATGATCTGGATGATGGATAGATTGCACACTCTTTATATTCACAGGTGACACCAAGCTGGGGGAAATGGTAAACACCCTGAGGGGCAGAGAGAGCATTTAGGGGGACCTAGACAAATTGGGGCGTTGGGGCAAACAAAATTTCATGAGGTTCAACAAGGACAAGTGCAAAGTCCTGCTCTTAGGATGGAAAAACCCATGCACTGCTAGAGGCAGGGGAGCGAAGGGCTAAGTAGCAGCACTGTACAGAAGGACCTGGGGGTTATGGTGGATGGGAAGCTGGATATGAGTCAAAAAGGCCAATGCCATATTGGGCTGCATCAGTAAGAATGTTGCCAGCAGATCAAGGGAAGAGATTATTTCCCTCTATTCAGCACTGGTGAGGACACATCTGGAATACTGTGTCCAGTTTTGGGCTCCCCACTACAGGAAGGATCTGGGCAAATTAGAAAAAGTCCAGTGGAGGACAATGAAAATGATTAGGGAGCTGGCACACATGGCTTACGAGGAGAGACTGAAGGAACTAGGCTTATTTAGCCTGCAGAAAAGAAGTTTTGAGGGGGGATTTGATAGCAACCTTCAACTACTTGAAGGGGTGCTCCAAAGAGGAGGGGGCTGCTGGTCTCAGTAGCAACAGAGGACAGAATAAGGAGCAGTGGTTTCAAATTTCAGCTGGGAGGGTTGAGGCTGGATATTAGGAAAAACTTTCTCACTAGGAGAATGGTAAAGCATTGGAATGGGTTACCTAGGGAGGTAGTGGAATCTCCATCTTTGGGAACATTTAAGGCCTGGTTAGAACGATTTAGTGGGAGTGGCCTTGCTTTTAGCAGGGGGTTGGACTAGATGACCTCATGAGGTCCCTTCCAACCCTATGATTCTATATAATGACTTTGATGTTATAGACAGATATCATAAGTGATTTTTTCCATCAGGGTTGTCTATGAATGAAAACTAAAAAGTGACAAATTAGCATCTTCAAAAAGAGAGAAAATTCTCAGATCCTCCAAGCTGATTTAAAGACTTTGTTTTCTCTTCTCCCCCCACCCCCTAAAAAAACCAACCAACCAACCAACCAAACACATCCAACCTTCATTTTTTTGCCAACTTCCTCAATACAAACTCTTTAGGTACCTGTGAGGAACAGTCTTGTCTTTTCCCACCTATACACTTGACTGCTACTTCCCTTGCCATGCCAATATGCACTCATCTCTTATTCATTTTTCAGGAATCTATAGCAGATATAGGATGCCTGTATATTTTTTTCTTTTTTCCCTCCCAAAAATGCAGTGCCTCAACCCCAGCCTGGAATAATCCTGTACTGGGGGTGGAGTAGGGGGTGGAGCTGGCTCCTAGCTTTGTGACTCAAGCCTCTGTGCAATAATTCTTAGCTCCTTTTCCTTCCTCAGTCCTTATGCAGAAGGATTAACATTAATGAATCAAGGAGTACTGTGGCACTTGTGGTATGCCGGGCAGAGTGTGGTCAGGAACGTCAGGTAAGATGTGTTCTTATCAGTGTTTTTTGTGTCTGGTGCTGATATCAGTTTGGCTGTGTGTGTGCATGCGTGCGTGAGTAAACTGAAGCAACACTCACGATCGAGGAAACCAACACACCCACGGACCTTTGTAGAAATGAAGGTGCCAGGCTAGGCTTTATTGCAATGTAGCACTATGGCAAATAATCCGTATCAACAGATTTGTTGGCAGCAGTGGTTCTCTCACTGCAATGGAACAGCTCAACTGACAGCAGGACTGGCTGTCACCCTCTTGGCTGCACAAAGTCTGAGCTCTAGAGTTCCTACTTTATACCTCATTGCCTTTACCTTAATTGACATGTACATCCCTCCTTTGGTGCCACCCCTTAATTTGGTGGGTCCCTGGGCATCACCATCCATCAAGGTGTCATGATTTGACCAAACCTCTCCTTTGCACAGGTCACTTTGACCCAGCATGCCTCCTTATCTCTGTTGGCAAGAAACTGGGCTAACACCTCTCTCCAAGTCTTTATTCAAGTACATTCTCATCTTTAGCTTATTTTGTGCTAGCTTTGATGAGGTGATCATGGTCCCTTCAATTCATGCCCCGTGTGCATGCTGTTCAGGCCCACTTTCCTGGATTGCTTCATTAGACCTTGAGCTAATACCTAGGGGCTTCTACAGTTTCTCCTCCAGCAGTTAGAGACTAAATTTTTTTTTATTGCATGAGCTTTTGTGGGACAAATCCCACTTCATCAAAGTCTGACAAAGTGGGATTTTTCTCCCATGAAAACTCATGCAATAAATAAATTTGTTAGTCTTTAAGTGCCATGGTGTGATGCTGTCTAGGTCTAGGGGACTGGTTATGATTATTTTTCATATTGATATTTCATGTTTGCAATGATCCATATGTGGTGTGCCATGTTTGGTATCAATAGAAAGGTTGTAATATGCTAGGAATGATTATATGATTGATATGTAGGTATCATGTTTGTATTAGAACCCAGGAACGGTGGGTGACTCTCCAGTAACCGTTCTCCTTCGAGATAGGCTGCTTGGATGCATTCAGTAATAGGTGTCTCTGTGCCGGAGCGCCAGATTGGTCGGAAAAAACTTGTCCTAGCCTGTCAGAAGAGGGGAGATAGCCACTGCCCCTCGCACCACCCATGGCTGTATACACGGCCGCCTTCCCACCCCCTCCTCAGTTCCTTAGAGTCATCAACTCCAGAAGCAGGGATCGAGGGGAGGGACCTGACTGGATCCAAGCAGCCCATGTCGAAGAAGGACGGTTACTGGAGAGTAGCCCACTGTTCTTCTTCGAACACTGCTCGGATGCAGTCAGTAATAGGTGACTACTAACCATGCTGAAGGACGGCGGGTGGAGTTGATACTTCCGCCTACAGCACAGCAACAAGCCCTGTAAGGTAGAGGCCCTGCAGGAAGACATTCGCCGAAGACAAGAAGCAAACGGGCCTTCACGGCCTGGGAGATGCAAGAGCTGAGGGTCAATCAGAACAGGGCAAAACCAAACCCACCGAGGCAGAGCGCATACTCAGGTCGGCGAGGCACCAGAGCTGGAGAAAAACGGACACAACCTAAGAAAACAGGTTACGCGGGTGCCCTGCCTAGGAGGAAAACCGTGGAATGTAATCGATAGACTACAATGTTTGGCCTAGGCCATGTCACGTGGCCTCAGAGGAGAACACTGAAAGCTAGCCAATGATACTAGCCATATGGTCGTGTCTCATGCGAGACCAAAGAAAGGGCAGGCCTAGAGCACCTGAAGGCTCTGCAGGAGCCACATAGTCGTGGACTGATCTGGTGACTACTGAGTACACAAGGAGAAGTAAAGTGATGGCAATGCCCCTTATTTAGGATGCAGCCAAGCAAGCCATCTGGTTAAAGAGAGAAATAAGGATACAAGGTTGTGAGGTGGGCTCAAGGGTGACTGAGAAGACCATGGGACACTAGCCATTATGCATAGAGTTGAACCAAGCAGGACAGGCCTACGGCATGCTAATTCACGACCTGGTAGCACAGGAGCGCACATTTCAGCTAAGCTGGTACCACGACTGGGCTCTCGCAGGAGAGAGGCCCCAGAAAGGTACTGACCGCATGGTGGTCTGAGACAATGTTGGCGAAAACAGCCTACTAAGGGCCGCGGGGAGCTAGAATGTAAGAAAGGGGCCCCGTTGGTCTAAGCTAGCGGGGTTTTGCCTCTCGAAGCTCTCACTAAGCATGAGGGGGAAGGAAAGGGATGGAAGAGAACTCTTACTACCGTCTAGTCAGCCCCTCGGCGACCAAAGAATTGAAGGAGGGCCATGAAAAACCATGGACTCAGTACCTAAGGTGTTTTCCTGAGGGACAATGCTACCACTTTGCCATGCCAGGGCGGAAAACTCTTCAGTCCATGGATAGTGAAGAACTCCGCTGCCAAGGAAGGGTCCCTCTTAAGCTAGAGAATAAGACCGTAGCAAGGTGGCAGCTGCTGCGTCTGAAGGACACCTTGGGGTCAGAGAACCCAATCAAGTTTTCTCCCTGGGGGAAGCCAAAGGGTGAATAAAAGGGGTACAGCCCCAAACTATTACATGTTGCATAGACTGGGTTCTCTGTGTATCATGCCATCGTAACAGCAGTGGGTGTAAACGGGTCCTTGAGAAGGGAAAAAAGGGAACTGCAGAACTGCCAGGTGCTGCCAACGCACATGGGGAAACTGCTGTCGCACCAAGGGGCTACATGCAGCACAGTGGGACGGTCCCGCAGGGGGGCAGGGCGGAAGGGGGGGAGGCCATGCCAGGGAATAAGACCATAGGTCAAAAGATTACACAAGCGCCCTGGAAGCAGGGAACCTTCTGTCTGACACAGACAGCTGTCCAGGAGGCAGTGGATACTGAGGCGGGAGCTACATGTGGGAGGGCACTTGAAGGGATAGACCTTTTGCAGTTTCCCAACATATGGTACGCAACAAGGTGCTTCCCCTTCAGGGTTTAAAAAGGGTGCCCCCAGCTATACTTTGGTGAGGTCAGGGAAATGTGGGCTACCTCGGAGGGGGTAGACCAAGTTGAGGGTTCCTGAGGTGGGCCCCTGGTTCCCACTAGATGACCATAGGGCAGAGATGAGGAACCGTATGAGAGTGGGAAAAGGGAGTGGGCTGTACCTAGGGCCCATGCAGTGGTAAAACCCACTGTAGAGATCCCTTCCCAATGAAGTAGCTATGCAGGTAGCTGCATTACTACACAGATGTGTCCCCTTAGTGTGCAGAGGAAATGCTTGTTGAAAAGGAGGAGGGGGGTGGGTCACAGTGTAGAAGATGGTGGTGTGACCAGGGGCATCCCCTCCCCTTCCCCTAACCTGGAACGAGGGGGCCTACCTGGGACATGTGTCATGGCCACAGGCACAGTACTGTTGTGAGTAGGCTTTGGATGTGCATGTCTTGGAGCCCTGCTGTAGCTGGGCTACAATGAGATGCGTCTCCATCCCTTGACGAGGGGTTAGGGCGGGGAGTGCAGTGGGGCGTGTTTGGGAAGGAGGCCTGTTAGGAATAGAAGAGGGGCGGTTTCCATCCTCAGGGAAGTCGCTGCTTCAGGAGTGAGGGGTGGGGGTGGGGGGATGGTAGCTATGGTATTGGGATACCAGCACCATAGGCGGGCATCATTATATTGTCAGCCCCTGGTGTCCCGATCTAGTCGTTGGGCCTGCAATTGAGGGAGGGGGAGAATGGGGAAGGATCGGGATGGTTCCTGTCAGATCCCTCTTCCCTAGAGGGGGCAGGGTTGTCTGTCTGCAGCAATGATGCCTTGGGGGCCCCCTGTACCTCAAGGGTAAAGAGGGTAGTGGTGGTCAGAGGGGCCCCTCCTTGGGGAGGGGTGACCAAAGGCCCTCTTTCTGCTGTGAGTGAGGCGGGAAAGAAAAAGGGGGTTATCCCACCCAGGGAATTGGGAAGCTAAGTCGGGGGGGTCTGGGAGGGAGAAGGCCAAAATACTTGGCCTCTCCCTGAGGATCCCAGGCTGTGCCCTCCATGGAGAGGGTTTCAGGGGGGAACAGGATGTTCCCCTCAAAGGGCAGGTCAAGGACTGCCGGCTGAGCATTAGGGGGTGCTCTAGCCTCCCTGAGGCATGCTACCCTGTGGACGGTAACCGCCGAGGCCATGGTGCGAGCTGCAGTGTCCACTGCATCGCAGGCTGAAAGAAGGAGATCTTGAGAGATTGTCGTCTTCCTCTAAGAAGGCATCATACTCATCCCTGGCCTCGGGCGGAAGCATATTTCTAAATCTCCCTAGGGACTCTCAGACATCCAGCAAGTACCTACTGGTTATAGCCTGGTGGTTTGCCACCCACAGTTGAAAGGCCGATGAGGAATACACCTTGCAGCCTAACAAATCCAGTTCTCTGGTCTCCCTGGTGCCAGGGAGGAGGTTCCTGGGGGGTTCTCCAGACCCCATTGCCATCTGGACCACGTCCCTGGGTGGGACTGGAGGGCCAGCAAGTGAGGGTTAGTCTGATTCGGATACCTGATACTTCATGCTCGCTGTATTCGAAACCGTGGGGATGGAGCTTGGACTGCCACCGGGAGCGTGCAAGGTCCCGCTGTGGAGACGTGGGAACCTTCTACTAGGTTAATAAGGGAAGACACGGGTGTTGATCCTCTTTCTTTTCTATTCGGGTGATGGAACACAGGTGGGTGATATGAGATAGAGCCACTAGGAGGCAGGGGGGTAGTGTTTAGGGAGCCTGTACCTGGGACCCCCCGCTGGTCACACTGGATTCAGCTGCTTGGGCCAGGGGGTGGAGAGCTGGGCAGCACAAGCAGGGGAACAAAGGACTGGGGGAAGGAGCAGCTAGTAGGGAAATGGAGGTCCAAGAGACAGGACCCTGCCCTGGGGTGTCCTAATTGCCTGGGGGTTTCACTTCTGGTTGTTCTGATGATGCTGATACCAACTGTCCTTGCTGCTGTATGAACTGGTTTGCTAATAAACCCTGATTGCCACACTGGCTGAGAGTCGCTGCTGACTGGGACGGCTGGGACCCTCCTGGAGGGAAACCCCTCCAAGGGAGACCGGACAGAGCAAGGATCGGACCCTCTGAGCCTGGAGTTGGGGGCTGGCTGCACGGAGCGGGGATACCCGAGGTGCTGGACGGGAGGAGACTCCACCGTAGCAGAGACCTGACTGGCTGTGGACAGAGGGGATCCAAGTGGCTTGTCTGGGGTCTCCTTCACACCCACATGCTTGGGTGGGGCAGAATTGCTAAAGGCACTGTGGGCGCGAATGCCGGTCCAAACACGGTATCAGGGGGAGGTTCAGGGGCTCCACCTCCATACCTAAGTGGGCCGTGGCCCAGCGCAGCAGATCAAAGCGTACCGAGAGGTTGCACATAAAGGACTCCGGTGCCGGGGACAGCACGGCACTGAGGGTCTGCCATGGAGGGGAGGGAGTTCCCTCAGGGGACATTCTTGCGGCCAAAGCTGGAAGGGTGATGGTGCCGATGTGCGGCACCGGGGCTGTTTGGAGCCCCTAGAAGGATCCTCATCTGGGCTGGAGGTGGGGGACGGGAATTGGGATTCCTGGCCTGGTGCCATCGGTGGAGTGATTTCAGCCCCCGCTGGGGTGGAAGACGGGGGGGCTGGGTGGTGAGGGTGAGCATCCCAGATGAACCCAGGCCGTTGAAATGAAGGCCGGTTTGCCCCTTCTGATTGGAAGTGGGGCCGGGGGAGTTGGGAGGAGCAGCAGGGCTTGTGCTGCCTCCAGCGCTTCCAGGGTGGACAGGACCAGAAGTGACTCCACGTGAGTCGCAGGCACGTCCTCACTAGGGGAGGGAGGACTGCTTGGGCGGGAGGGTTCCCGTTCCTTTGGTACCGGGCTCTGTGGTTCTGAAGGTGGAGTCAGCCGGTACCATGGTGATGTCGGCACCGGTGAGGCCAGGCTGTACCACGTTGTTGGCACCGGAGATGATATATCATGGTGCCGGGCTGACTGAGCGCGACCTCAATCGGTGCCGAGGTGCCAAGGCACCGGGTAGGCACTGCAGTGCCGGGGTCAGCACCGAGGTGGTGTTGTGGCGGCGGCGGCCACTGGTGGCACAGTGCCGCGTAGGCTCTGGCACCGAGCTGGGTCTCAGTGCTGGGCTCGAACCCGAAGCCTCAGGTGAAGGGTGGCAAGCCTCCTCCAATGCTGGGGTGTGGTATTGCTGTTCCCTTTCCTTAATCATTCGTGGCTTAAAGGAGAGACAAATGGAACACACTGAGAACATGTGGTTTTTGCCCAGGCACCTGAGGCACTTCCCGTGGCTTCCCTCCTGCACCCAGCTACTGCCCCCAATGTCCATTCCCCTGTATCCAAAATCCACTTCAGTCCACAATACCCACCCACAAAATCCACCCCTTGCCCCAAACCTGCCCCCAACAGGCACCCCTAATACTCCCCCCCAGCGTGAGCCAGGGCACCCCAGTACTCACTAGCAGCATGATGGGCTGGGAAACTGCAACCTGCACATGTGCAGGAGAACCTGCCGCCCCCTCCCCTGCCTGCTGGAACATGGCAGAACACCGTTCCGGGGTCCACTATTTTTAGGGGCCCAGCATTCAGGCCCTTAAAAATAGAAAATGGTGCCTGAACACTGCGTTCTGAGGCCTACTATTTTTCAGTGGTGGGCCCCGGAACACAGTGTTCTGGCACCATTTTTTATTTTTAGGGGGCCTGGAGCACTGACCCCCTAAAAATAGTGGACCCTGAAGCAGCGTTCTGGGCCATTCCAACCTACTTTAACCCTGCTGTAAGATCAGAAAGGACCAATAGGATTATCTGGTCTGACCACCTGAACAATGCAGGTTGCAAAACCTCACCTACCCATTTTTCTAAAATCACAGTGATGAGGATGAGGATTGTAGTGTTTTTTTTTTTTTGGTTTTTTTTTTTTTTTGAACAAAGGAATGTTAATTCTTTACCTGCACATCAGCAGGAGTTAATACAAATGATTAGTCCAGAAGAATCTGTTGTGCTCATCTGATCTGGATCTGTCTTCCTGGATAACACTGGCTATAGGATTTCCCTGAGTCAATTTGTGTTTAAACTCAAGCACATCTCTTAGCAAAATATGAAATTTAAAGGTTCCCAGTGATGGAGAGTCCACCACAACCCTGAGTAAATTGTTCCAATGGTTAATTAACCTTACTTAAAGTAAAAAAAAAAAGTTGAGGTCTGAATTTGTGTAGCCTCAGCAGAGCTGTAATGAGGCCGGGGGTGAATGGGGTAAAGCCCCAAGTGGGGAATTTTATAGGGTGGAGGGGATGGATCTGGCTTCCTTCAGCAGCTGGAGATGGATATGGATCTGTTCCCAGCTGCCCTGGGAAGCCAGATCTGTCCCTTGTGCCCCCTAAAATTCCACCGCTGCCACCAGCAGCAATCCGGATCCCCCCCCAACAGCTTGCTGATGGTGATGGAAGCTGCCCTGCTTGTCTGGAAGCAGCTGGGAACAGATCTGGATTCCCCTGGCCTGTTGGCAGTGGTGAAAAGCTTCTGCCACTGCCGGCAGGCTGCAGGGATCCAGATCCCTTCTCAGCTGCCGCCGGACAAGCAGGAAAGCTTCTGCTGCACAGGCAAGCCGTGGGGGTGGGGGGTATCCAGATTGCCCCGGCTGCAGAAGCTTCCCAGCTCATCTAGAAGAAGCTGGGGACAGATCTGGATTGCTGCAGCATGCCAATGTTGGCAGAAGCTTTTTGCCACTGCTGGCAGGCCAGGGGAATCTGGATCTGTCCCCATCTGCCCCCAGACAAGCAGGGAAGCTTCCACTGCTCCGGCAAGCTGGGGGGAGGGCAGATCCAGATTGTCCTGGTGGTGGAATTTTAGGGGGTGCAGGGGACAGATCTGGCTCATCTGCAATTTTTTTTAGTGATTTTATCTTTAAGGTCATTGATTAAGAGATTATATATGGCATAGGGCCAAGATCCCTTTCCTGTGAGATCTCACTGGAAACATACCTTTTGATGATGATAGTTCCTAATTTACAATTATATTTTAGATCTGTCAGTTAGCTAGTTTTTAATCAGTTTAATGTGTGGCCTGTTGATTTTCTATCATTTTAGTTTCTTTATCAAAATATTGTATCAGTAATGAGTCAAATGCTCACCAAAGTCTAAGCATATTATATCAACACTATTATTTTATTGACCAATTTTGTAATATTGCTTTAAAATATCGCGTTAGTTTGACAAGATCTGTTTTCCATAACAGTATATTGATTGATTAATTATAATACTCTTCTATGGTTAATAAATAATTATAGAAGTCCAATATTTACTGCTCCGTTATTGGGACTGGGATTGATATTAGGCTGAAAAATCATTAATTACCTGAGTTGCCCTAGTTACACTTTTAAAATATTGGCACAGTATTAATATTTTTTTTTTTTTACATTCTTCGGGAACTCCCTCAGTGCTCCAGGAATTACTGAAAATCAAAAGTGATGATTCAGTGAGCTCCTGCCCAGCTCTTTTAAAACTGTTGGATGAAAGTTATCTATATCTTATGATTTTAATGTGCTTAACTCAAGTAGCTGCTGTTTGACATACTCCTAAGTTACTACTGGAATGGAAAGAATATCATCATCATTATATAAGATGAAGATATCATCTGACTTTTTTTCCCAAACACAGAACAGAAATATCCATTGAGTACTGCTTCTCCCTTTTCTGTATTTTTTTAGATGAAGAAAGACATCATTCTTTAGTTTTAGTTTACTGAATATGTCTGAATAAATCTGATTTTTCTAGATGTAAATATCAGGATTGAACTATTGCAACGTGTTTTCCTTCTTTAAATATTATGAAGGGTATGACCTATCTATCTTCTATGTGCTCAGTTCTATTGAATTCAGTCGGGGAGGATAGAATTAAAAGGTTATTCAGTCAGAGCAAAGAATCATATAAATCATATAGTAATTCCTAGCAGCTTACAGCCTTGCTGTTGATACCAACCATGGCATATCATATATGGATTATTGCAAATATGAAATATTAATATGGAAAATAATCATGAACAGTCCCCCACACCCAGACAGCGTTGCGCCCCCATCCCACCCAGCCACACAGGGAAGCCATTGTCCCTGCCGCCTCTGGCCATGGCAGGACACAATCACCCCCGCTGATTCTGGCTGTATCAGAGAGAAGCAATTCCCCACCCTGGCTGGAGCCAGCAGGGGTGATGGCTTCTCTGCTATGGCCAGAGCTGGCAATGGGGTCCCTATGCTCCTGCGATGGGAAGAAGGGACCCCTCTCCCACTGCAGGCTCTGGCTGCGGCAGGGAAGTCATGCCCCCTGCTGGCTCTGGCTGCGGTGATGAATTGCTTCTCTTTGCTGGGTCCAGAACCAGCAGGGGTGATTGTGCCCCCCCCCGCCGCAGCCAGAGCTGGTGGGGGGATCGCTTCCCTGCTGTGACCGGAGGTGACAGGGGCAATGGCTTCCCCATGGTGCCTTTTAAATTGGTACCCAAGGCAAAGTCCTTTTCCCCTTACTGCCCTGGCCACGGCAGAGAAAAAGCGGCAGGGCCAGTGCAAGGGGTTGTGGCTCCCTGAGCCAACTTGTCCTTTTGTGCCCCCCCCACCCATGGCCACGCTTCCCCCCACCCCACTGCCTTCAGTGGAGTCAAAGGCAGTGAGGGATGTGAATGAGCATGCAGAACCAGGCCTCCGTGCTGGGCTGGCTCGCCCTGCCCCTGGAGCAGGGAACAACCAGCCCAGGGGTGGTGCAGGCCAGCCCAGAGGCCGGGCTCTGCTCTCTTGCCCCTCCCCTGAGCCGGCTGTTCCTCCCTAGAGGCAGGGAGGGCCAGCTCAGAGATTGGGTGAGAGAGAGCAGAGTCCAGCCCATAGGCTGGCCCGCTCCACCCATGGGGGCAAAGTGACTGGCTCAGGGAGAGGCAGGAGCATGGTATCCAGCTTTTGGACTGGCCTGCCCCACCCCCTGGCACTCCTAAGCTTCAGCACCCTGGGCTGGTGCCACACTGGCTCACCACTAGTGCCAGCCCTGATCCTGAGAGAGAAATTAGAACCACTTCCTTCGGCTGTTTGAGAATTTGATCCTGACTCACTCTACATGGAGGGAAGGGGAAGAGCATATTTGGACACAGACTGGCTGACCTACTGAGAAGGGCTTTAAAGTAGGTCTGACAGGAGAAGCAGACCAAAGCCCACAGGTAAGTGACACTGTGGGAGACCAGGGGGGGAAGGGATGGAACTTGGGGGGTGCCAGGGCTGTAACTCCAGGGATAGAAGAGAGGGTAGTTGGAACATGTAGGGCGAATCAAATAATCATCTTAGGTGCTCTAACGAAGCCCTAATACCTGAGGCAAGTGGGGGAGGTCAACACCGAGAGAAAATGCAGGGGGGTAGATACAATAGAATTGAAAATCAAAATGGGAAAGTAGGGCAATGGGCCTGGTATCTTAGGTGCCTATACACGAATGCAAGGAGCTTGGGAAACAAGCAGGAAGAATTGGTAGTGCTGGTGCAGACAAAGAACTATGATATAATTGGGATAACAGAGACTTGGTGGGATAGTTTGCATGACTGGAGATCTGCAGTAGATGAGTATAAACTGTTCAGGAAGGACAGGCCGGGAAGGAGAGGGGGAGGAGTAGCACTATATGTAAAAAAGCCCTATGACTGCTCAGAGCTTCATTATGAAAGTGGAAACAAGCCAGTTGAAAGTCTGTGGGTTAAGTTTAGAAGGGAAAGCAACAAGGGGGATGTTGTGGTGGGTGTCTGCTATAGACCACCAGATCAGGAGGAGGAGGTGGATGAGGCATTCTATGGACAACTGACAGAAGTTTCTAGATCACACGCCCTGGTTCTCATGGGGGAGAGGCCCTTGGTGACAGAAGGTCAGGTTAGGAACTACTTAAAGAAGCTAGAGGTGCACAAGTCCATGGGGCCAGATCAACTGCATCCAAGGGTGCTGAGGAGCTGGCTGATGAGATAGCAGTACTGTAGGCCATTATCTTTGAAAACTCATGGCGAACGGGGGAGGTGCCGGAGGACTGGAAAAAAGCAAATATAGTGCCAATCTTCAAGAAAGGGAAAAAGGAGGATCTAGGGAATTACAGACCTGTCAGCCTCACCTTAACCCCTGGAAAAATCATGGAGCAGCTTCTCAAAGAATTGATCCTGAAACACTTGGAGGAAAATAGAGTGATCAGGAACAGTCAGAATGGATTCACCAAGGGTAAATCATGTCTGACCAACCTCATCGCCTTCTACGATGAAATGACTGGATTTCTGGATGTGGGAAGAGCCATTGATGTGATTTACCTCGACTTTAGCAAGGCTTTTGATACAGTTTCCCACAGCATTCTCATTGGCAAATTAAGGAAGTATGGGTTGGATGCATGGACTGTAAGGTGGATAGAAAACTGGCTAAATCAACAGTTTCAGCATGTAGGAATCAATGGCTCCATGTCAAGTTGGCAACCAGTAATGAGTGGTGTGCTCCAGGGGTTGGTCCTGCGGCCAGTTCTGTTCAACATCTTCATAAATGATCTGGATGATGGGATAGATTGAACACTTAGTAAGTTTGCGGATGATACCAAAGTGGGGGGAACGGTAGACACCCTGGAGGGCAGGGATAGGATTCATGGAGACCTAGACAAATTGGAGCAGTGGGCCAATAGAAATCTCATGAGGTTCAACAAGGACAAGTGCAAAATCCTGCACTTGGGACGAAAAAAACCCATATACTGCTACAGGCTGGGGAGTGATCAGCTAAATAGCAGCACTGGAGAAAAGGACCTGGTAGTCATGGTGGATGGGAAGCTGGATTTGAGTCAGCAGTGTGCTCTTGCTGCCAAAAAGGCCAATGGCATACTGGGCTGCATCAGAAGAAGTATCGCCAGCAGATCGAGGAATGTGATCATTCCCCTCTATTCGGCACTGGTGAGGCCACATCTGGAATACTGTGCCCAGTTTTGGGCTCCCCACTACAAAAAGGACATGGACAAATTAGAGTGTCTCCAGCGGAAGGCAACAAAAAGGATCAAACCGCTGGAGCACAAACCCTATGAAGAAAGACTGAAGGAACTAGGCTTATTTAGCCTGCAGAAGAGAAGATTGAGGAGGGATTTCATAGCAACCTTCAACTACTTGAAGGGATGCTCCAAGGAGGATGGAGCTTGGCTGTTCTCAGTAGTAACAGAGGACAGAACAAGGAGCAATGGTTTCAAGTTACAGCTGGGGAGGTCCAGGCTGGATATTAGAAAAAACTTTCTTATTAGGTGAGTGGTGAAGCATTGGAATAAGCTACCTAGGGAGGTGGTGGAATCTCTGTCTTTGGAGGTGTTCAAGGCCCAGCTAGACAAAACCCTGGCTGGGATAATCCAGTGGGAGTGTTCCTGCTTTTTTGGCAGGGGGTTGGACTAGATGACCTTGTGGTGTCCCTTCCAGTCCTATGATTCTATGACCTGATCCCATGTCTTACACTCCCCTGCATTTATTTTCATCCCATTCTGTAAGTTCCCCTATCTTCAAAGTGTCTGATGAACTGGGAATTTCTCCCACAAAAGCTCATGCGATAGATAAATTTGTTTGTCTTTAAGTGCCACACGACTCCTTGCTTTATTTTCTCTTGTATCCTTCCACAGGCAGTAATGAGAAATCCATGAGCCCTATAAACAGGTGATGAGGCAGATCTTTAAAACAAATGGGGCTGTAGTTTAATCACATGCATAGTAAAAGGAAGGGAAGCACAAGCCACTGAAATCATTAGTGACTAAGTGAGTGTTTCCCAACCAGTGTGCTACAGAACCCAGGTGTGCCATTAGGTCTGAGCAGGTGTGCCATAGAATTTTTTGAAAACTACTCAAAGAGCTCTGGTTTGGCTCTTGTCTCATGAATATTCATGCATTCATTTGGAATCATATGGTGGTATGTCTCTAATTAATTAAAGGTAGCAAGGTGTGCCACAGCAGAGAAAATGTTGGGAACCACTGGACTAAACAGAACAGAAATCTGCTTCTAAGGTTTCTCTCTAAAGATCCTTATGTAGTAAAACTAAGTTAGTTTAACTCAAAGAAATTTCCAAAGGGGCAGCCATGTTAGTCTAGTCCAGCAAAAAAACCAAGGAGTCGTGTGGCACTTAGGCTATGTCTACACGGGGAGTGCTTGTTTCGAAACAACACGTTTCGAAACAAGCTGTTTCGAAATAATATGTTATTTCGAAACAACTTATTTCGCTGGAGAAAAACCATGTCCGCGAAATAAGGGAGTGAAATAGCAGGTCCACAGT
>ML681972.1:17098186-17177721 GCA_007922195.1 Podocnemis expansa | reverse complement strand
GCTTCTTTCGAAATGGCCGTGCGTCGTGTGGCCATGCCACTTCTTATTTCGAAACAACCTCTGTTGTTTCGAAATAAGAACCCTGTGTAGACATACCCTTAAAGACTAAGGCTATGTCCACACATACATTGTTATTTTGAAAAAAGTTATTTTGAAATAAAGGCCTTATTTCAAAATAAGTTAATTCAAATTAAGAAAATGTTAATTTGAATTAAGGGAAAGCCTGCTATCGAAACGGCTGTTTTTTCAAAACGGTTATTTTGGACATGTTTGGACATGTTGTTTTGAAACAGTTGTTTCAAAACAATGGTGTTGTTTCGAAACAACATGTCCAAATGGTGTTATTTCGAAATAACAGCCGTTTCAAAATGAATGGGGTTTAACCTGTTTCGAAATGACAGTTCTTATTTCGAAATGACAGAGCCTGTCATTTCGAAATAAGAAAATGTCGTGTGGACCTAATCTTTTTTATTTCAAAATAACCAGTGTTATTTTGAAATAAAAGAGATGTGTGGACATAAAGACTAACAGATTTTTTTTTTTTTAAATCTGTTAGGGTAAGTGCTACCCAACTCCTTGTTTCTTTTTAATTCAAAGAAAGTCTGGGCTGATCCTTGTGGGGTTTAAAGCACAATACTAGAAGCATCAAATCTGAAATGCTTAATGAATTTGAGAAAGACCATCAGATCACCCCCTCCTTCCCCTGCCTCATTTACAAGTGAATCACCCCCTCCTCTGCCTCATTAACAACAGAATACAAATCAATAGGTCTGAGAGCTTCTCTCTCAAGCAAAAAAGAGCAAGGAGTCTTGTGGCATGTAAAAGCAACACACTGTAAGCATTGCAAGAGGATGCCCCTCCAAGTCGGTGCCTCCCTGCAATGCTTACCTTGCTTACCATGCTGTGCCTGTTCTGCCTTTGGGGTCTTAAAGAGCATGGTTCCTGTGGGGGAGGGACTGATTGTCCTGAAAGGAGGATGTGGAGCTGAGGAGAAGGGGCTACAGCCAGAGGTCCCAGGAGAGAAGCAGCCAGAAGGAAGTGGCAGAGAGAGGCCCTGACTGAAGCCAGGGAGGACAGAGTAGTTGACATGGGATGCCAGGCCAGCACCCATAGGAGGACGCTGTGCTGGGGAGAGTCACCCAAGAACAGAACTGGATCCAGTGACTGGCCATCTGAAGCCATGAGGCCACGAGTACAGGGCCTGGGACACAGCCTGGGACTAAGGGGGAGGTTGTATTTAGTTAAGTGGGGAGGTTGTTGCTCTGTGGTTGCAGAGAGCGGGGGAAGAGGCATCAGAGGGTTTTTGCTGGGAAAATTGCTGGTGCTGAAGATGACCAGGATCTGCTGGACTGAACACTGGACTGGAACTGTGCTGGGACTCCTGAACTCAGGTTGCAGATACAGAGCTCACAGTCTGCCTTCAGCCTGCTGCACTGCTGGGTCTACAGGGCCCTTTGTCAGCTGTTACTCTGTTACTGCTGCCCCATCTGTCCTGTTGACTTCTCCTTCGCCCCTCTGTAAATAAACCTTCCCCATTCCTGTAATCCCTGTGCTATCTCAGTGTGTGTGTGTGTGTGTGTGTGTGTGCGTGCATGCGTGGTCATTCTGGGGAGTTTGGAACAGGTGCCCCTTGGGCAAAGGGGCTCTCCTTGCTGCATGCCCATGCACGCCCTTCTGTGGCCAGAGCTGCCTGCAGGGCAGACTCTATCTGGCCATGGCGGTGTTACATATGTACATGTATGCACAGCAAAGAGGTTAATTCTCAAATATTCAAAGTGTTAATTTACTTGTATAAATACCTACCAAAGAAATAGAAACTGGATTTTGCAAAGAAGGTGCACACAACACTACAGAATTAAATTTTAATTAACCAGATTTAATGAGACTCTCCAACTATCCATGATCAGGATTATGCTGATATTCGCTGTTATTCTTTGTGCTGGCTGACACTACTGTGATCAGGCGACCACTGGTGGTTGACATAGTGTAGTGCTGAGGTGATAGCCTGCTCAAAATTCTATTAAATAAGAACTTTGTTCATGGTTAGTGATGTGCATAGTGTATGCATATCAATTGCCTGGAGATTTAAATGTTAAACCTGTAGCCCAGAGATAAATAAAATCCATAGTCTCTGTGTCAAACCCGGAGAGGTGACAACCCCAGGTAGGGAAGGAGTGCGGAGCCTGGCCTCTGGGCCAGTCTGCCCTGATTTCCCTAGTGCTGGCAGAGTGGAGGGGCCACCTGACCATGGGCCCAATTGGCCTGTAAGGTAATCCACCTTTGTCTCCATGCACTCTATGGCTATGTCTACACTATGGGCTAAGGTCAACTTAAAGCCCTTTCAGTTGACTTAAGTCCCGTCTATATTTAGAAATTATTAAATCGACTTAAGCAATTGCTTAAGCTACTTAATAGCTTCTTCCCTGTAAATTGACTTAAGCATTTAAGTTGACTTTACAGGGCAGGGTCCACCCCCTTCCCTGCCCCAGGGCATGATGGGCTCCCACGGAATCCAGCCTGGAGGCCTGGGAAGGAGCTGAGACCAGGATCCAGCTCCCAGCCCCTCTCTGCTGGAGGAGAGGGTGGGCAGCTGGTTCCTGCACCCTGCAGAGAGGGGCTGAGAGCCTGATGATGATCTCAGCCCCTCTTTGCAGGATGTTAGGATTAGTAGATGGCTCCAAGACCATCTGGCTCCAGCAGCTTGCTCCGCAGAACAAACAGCTAGGAGTCTGGTCAGTTTCACAGGGGAGTTGCTGGTTTCCCCACTCCTGGCTGCAGAGAGGGGCTTGGAGACAGTTTGGGCTCTTAGTCCCTCTCTGGCCCCACCACCTGCGGAGATGGACTGGGGGTGCCATCGTGGGTGGCGGAGCTGGCAAAGAGGGGTTAGGAGCCTGAACTTGCTCCCATTCCCTTTCCAAGAGCAGCAGGGACTTGGATCCAACTCCAGCAAATGGTCACAAGTGGCCTAGGGTCAAATTTAGTCCGAGTCACTTGTCACCACCAGCAGGAGGCCCCTGCTCAAAGGAATCCACAGCCTGGTCGATTTCACTCCTGTGAAATCGACCAGGCTGCCGAGCCTCCTGCTGCGGTGACAAGTGACCTGGCACCCAATTTGGCTCCAGGTCACTTGTGACTCTGGGCAGGAGCCAGCTTCAAGCCCCCACTGCCGGTGGAAAGGGGGGTGGGACCAAGTTCATATTCCAGCGTCTCTTTACCTGCTGCCCCTTGCCGGTGGAGAAGAGCTGGGAGCTGAACCCAGCTCCCAGCTCCTCCGCAGAGGGCAGGAGCCCAATTGGATCCTAGGTCCAGATAGGTCCCTGGAGCTGATTGGGGTTGGGGCATCCAATCCAGACTGTCCATGCAGACATACTCTGCAGTTGACTTAACAAGGCCTTATCCAGGAACCCCCCCCCCCGTGTAGACATAGCCTATGAATTCCCTTAAGTCAGTGACAATGGCCACCATGTTTATGATGTTTTCCCCTATATTCAAATGGCAGGATTTTCACAAGTATTCAGTGCTGGCCAGACTCAAGTCCTGTTGAAGTTGATGGGAATGACTATTGACTTTACCGGTAGCAGAACTAAGCCAGCTCTGAGTGCTGATTAAAATCCCACCCCAAATGAATAGGTGACATCTGCGATAATTGTGTGGCATAGCTTTGCCTATAGCTATGTGTTACTTAACCAAGTACCCACTTCATGGTCAGGGTTCACACCTATGTTATCTGGGAAAGCTCAGTTCCCAAGATGGATTACAGCAGAGAGCTTATCAATAGAAGGGAAACCCCATGGAGCTCAGTAGAATGTACAGCTCCTAGTGGGCCAGGATCTACATCACAAAGCACACCTTTGTGTCTGACACTACTGAGCATCTGCTTGGATGGTTCAGCACAGAGGACAAGTATTGAATGGGCCACATGCTCTTGCTGTAGAGATGGTCTCCCTTACTCAGGACTGAGCCAGGTTCTCAGGGTGGACTTGAGAAGCTTGCACTGCAAAGTGCTCTTTGGCTCTGTGCTGCTGTGCAGGAGGCAGTCATATTCCCAGGTGCAAAAAGGTGGGGTGGCAATAGTACTACATAAGCACTGAAAGTCCCAGATGGTTCATTTTGTGCTATTCATACCAAACAGTGCTAAGAACAGATTGTCCCTTAATAAAAATACAGTGTCACATGTTGCCACCCTGCCTCTGCACAGCTGGGCATGGAGTTTTGAGTAACTTATCTCTTTACTGACCTTAGTGGCTGATTGGGAGCCAGAGACTGAAATGCATGCAATAAAAGGGGCTATTTATACTTTGCTTTGGTTTCTTGATGTCTGGCATGGGGAATCAGAAGTATTGTTTGTAGCTGGTGGGAAGTCTGACTTTATAGTGTCATCCACCAGTGGTGGGAGAAGTAGCTCTCCTTTTTGCAGCCTGCCCTGATCTTGGCATTTTCAGTTTGCTACCCGAGGCACAGATCGGTCACATAGCTTCACTATTTTTAATTGTTCCTGTTCTATTTTTTGTGTAGTGTTAGCTCTATGCAGCAGTTAATGGATTGCAAAGGCTGGAAGGGAATGTCCATTTGTTTAACGCAAGAAAACTCTTTTTCCATTAGAACTGAAATATCCTCAGTTGTGTGTTTAAAAAAAAAAACCTTTATTCCTTTTGTATATTCAGTAAGCCCTGTGTCTTTTCAGACATCACACTGTGCATGCATTTTATTTCCCTATGTTGTATGCAGTGTTGTTGCAGTTGTGTTGGTCCAAGGATACTGGAGAGACAAGATGGGTGAGGTAATGTCTTTTACAGGACTGACTTCTGTTGGTGTGAGAGACAGCTTGCCTCTGAGTAAGCTCAAAAACTTGTCTCTCTCATCAGCAGAAGCTGGTTCGATAAAAGATATTCTCTCACCCACCTTGTTTCTCTTTTATTTCCCTTGCTTTCCTAGTGAAAGAGTACAAGTACAGTGGCACTTAGCAGGTGAAGTAGCACCAAACCTGCCTTTCCTCAACCTACTCTCCACATAGTGACTTCTGGATGTTGACTTTTTCGGCATTTGTAAGAAAGCCAGACAGACGTATGGAGATAGAGGTCACTCTGTTTCATTCAGCCAGATTATTGCATGAGGTGGGCTCAGCTGGAAAGTCCTACATTTGGAAAGAAACTAGTAATTTGTCTCAAATGTGGAAAAGCTCTAATAGGTTGCTAGGGATGTAAATGATCCTGGTTGATTAGCAGCCCAGCTGCTTGTGGTCAAATACTGCACCCCACCTAATGCATCTGTAAAATAAAAATAATTCTAAGGAATGATTTACAATCTAGACACATAAAATGTTTCCTGGATAGTACTTGTTTCCTTTATATAATGTGGTTTTTGAAAGCATCTTGACCTCTGCTTTCTGTTCCAACTTAGTTCAGTCACCTATGAAATCAACTTGTTGGTGGATGGTGGCAAGCCATCTGAAGACAACAGGCATTTTCTTGTGTGTATCTCTGGTGTGGTGAGTTAGTGTCCAGTATCAAGTATCATCTTGGTGTCACAAACTAAAGAGCTGGGGGACAAGATGGTGAGTGAGGCACTAATGAAAAAAAACTTCTAGCTAGAATCAGAGGAGCAACAGACCTAGCAGTTAGTCAGTCTAGATAAACTTATTCCATGAAGTATATAAATCTCTAGTTCTCTTCTTTGAGATGTTTATTCTTAAAGCTGACTGGAGAATGACAGTGATATTTAACAGCAACTTTTTGTGATTGCAAAATTGGGATTTTGTTCTGTATTCATTTGAACAAAACCTTTTGACTATGTTCACAAAAACAGAATTGTGTCAAAATGTTTGGAGTGAACTTGAAGCTTTCAGTGCACCAAGAGATATTGATACTAGAAAGAGAGCACGTCTGTTGATAGCAGTCAGCTAAGTAAAGCACTCAGGTGGGATAGGGGAGAGCCAGATTGATGTACCCACCCAATTCAAAGCAGAGCATTCATCTTAGATCACTTTGACTCAGGCAGAGGAGACTTGAACTTGTCTCTCAGTCACAAGTCTACAGCGGGGGAAGAAAAGATCAACAAAGTCTTTAGTGAAGCCATGTGAAGATGTCATTCTATTCCAACCAGCTCTAATTATTAACGAAAGTCACAGGACTACCAAGATGTACTGAGCATCACTGTTCTCCCTCTTGCTTTTGTCACTTCTCTTCCCTTCCATTGTCTGAATGTCCAGCTGTAATCTTCACAAAGGGGATAAACCAGTGGTTCCCAGCCTTTTGAGCTTGAGGGCCACGGATACCATTTTTACAACCATGAGGGGCCACCAGCCTCCACCAGCAGCCCCTTCACACCCTGCAACAATCAGTTTGACTCTTTGCTTATTGGTCTCTTGTCTTCCTGGCTGCAGCAGAGAAACAGCACACACCCATAGCTCTGCACTCTCTACTTGGGTCCCAAGACAGTGGCTCCCATCTGCAGCCAGGGGGACAGAAGATTAGTGTTCTCTCTGACTCCAGCAAGAACCCCAGCATCTATAGACCTAGGCAGAGTGCTGTGTAGTGCTCCCTGCTACAGCAAAGGAAATGGGAGCATGAATCTCCTATCTCTTTAGCTGCAGCAAGGAGCCTGCATTGGTCTTTTAGCCCTGTGAAAATGTGCTCCATCTGGGTCCTTAAGCAGTGACTCTATTCTGCAGCCAGCAGAAAGAGAGCTGAGGGCCACTTTGAAGGCCCTCAAGGGCCACTTTTGGCCCCCAGGCTGCAGGTTGGGAACCACTGGGATAAATGCTTGCCCATAGAACTACCTGGCACAGTACAGGTGCTTTATTCGATTGGTAAAACTAGCCAGGTTGGTCTCTGGAAATTTGGGCTCAGTTGGAGGTGTGCCAGCCTGCTTGGTGCCTCTGGGCCAGTGGCGTTGCTGGCATTGGGCATGCCGGGGCATGTGCCCCAGGTCCCAATGCCAGTGCCCCAGATCTCCAGCCCAATCAGGCCAGGGATTTGGGGCCCGATCCCCAGCCGGCCGCCGCGGCGGTGGCCCCGTTCCCGGCTGAGTATCCGGGGCCTGGCTGGCTTCCCGGCAGGCCCCGCCCCTGGCCAGGGATAGGGCCGGGGGAGGCCATGCCGCTGCGAGCGGCTAGGCCGTGGCATGGCGTGGCCAGAAGTGGCCGCTGGAGGCCAGGCCCGTGCCCACACCTACGCCTGCAGTGCCAGGCTGCCAGGCCCCTGATTCCCGGCCAGCCGCCCACGACAGCAGCGGTCCCGTCCCCCGCTGGGGATCTGGGGCCTGGCGTCCCGCCACCATGGGCATGGGCCCGGCCTCCAGAGGCCACTTCTGGCCACACCATGCCACGGCCTACTCCTGGCCCTATCCCTGGCCAGGGGTCAGAGCCTCTCCCCAGGGGCTGGGGCCTGGCCCTGGGGGTGGGGGCTGGGCCCGTGCCCCGGGTCCATTGCCCCCCCAGCGATGCCTCTGCTCTGGGCAAGTCAAGTTCACTGGGATTTTCAAAATGAATGAAGTACCCCAGTCTCTCAATTGCGTCCCTCTTAAGCTGGGTCTGACAGGAGGCCCTGACTCATTTTGCACTCAGCCTTTTTATAGCAAAAGCTCTTTGTCTGTTGGTGTTTGGAAAACCCAGTTTGAGCCAATATACGGAAACATCGCTAGAGGTATTTTTACCTTAGTCTCCATCCCACTGCTGTTTTCATTTCCTGTGAGAGTGATGGGACCTGTCCCCTTATAACTGCATACACTCCATGGCCCACAGTGCTGTATAAACCATTTGTAAGATTAATATAATGTGTGGCTGCAATATCTGTCACTCCTCACACCCCTGCAACTTGGGCTGTTTATTTAATTAGTTAGACATGGACTTTGTTGCTTAATTTTAACCACCCAAGTTAAAAAGATTTTATTCTAAAAGGCTGTTTCTTCCATTACTTTATGGCTTGGCAGGGTTAATTGTAAAAATGAAAAAAATTGTTTTTGTCAGTAAAGTTAGCAGCTGTGACTCAAAGACTCACAGGGAGCACATCTGTTGAAGAAGATGGAGAAGATCTTACATAATCCCTTCTCTGACCATAACCACACTGTAATGGATTGGAATGCAAACTCCAAAATACTTGACTGAGTGTCTGGCTCACTGCAGAATATCTTACCCTCAAAAGTCCAGTGGGCCTCCTGTGTAGTCACCTCGTTTAATACATTTTCAGGGACAGCTGATCAGTCAGGAGTTGCAACTTTGTGTAGTATGCTGATCTGCTCTTTCACAGGTGTGGGAAGGCCCATCTGGAATGTAGAGTCTTTAGTGGAACAAAATATGGCAGGATGCTTTGACTCAGGACATAATAACGCTCATAACAAGAGTATCTCCTTTTTCCACACCAAGAAAAAAACAAGGGCTGAAGAGAGAACTCTTATATGATCTTCTGGATGATCTTAAAAATCCTTGAAACACTATCATCCATTCAATTTTTGTTCCCTATTCTCATAGTTTAGGGCAACAGCATTTGTATTTCCCTATTCATGGTCCTCCAGGTGTGCCCATTCTAGACTCCCAGTTCCTAACCCTGCTTTTTCCTGCCTACAAAGATAATTCCAGGAAGCAGACTGTCTAAATAGGCCAGCATCTGCACTTTGATCTTTCTTCAGATGCTATAAACCCTGTAACTGTCCTGTTGTAAGTTACCATGCAGCTCTTTCCAAGCAAGCACATTTATTCTTAAGGTGAAAGAATTACAGAAAGAATCTTTAAAAAACAATAGAAGAACCACACATCTGCTAATATTCTTGCCAGACATCACCTCAGTTCCATCAAGGGCTCTGACAGGAGCCATTCCTTCAAACTCTGCCAAGGAGTGCTTTCTGTAGTTACAAGTTATAACAGTCTTGGTTCAGAACAAGCATGCCTAAGAATAGGTTATCTTTCCTTCATACAGCCTGGGGCTTCAACTTCTGGGAGCAGCAGACAATGGGACCTTCCTTGGAGCATATCTTCAAAAGGCTGAGTTTTTGCACAATCAGGAGGGTTGGAGGAGATTTAAATTCACACCTCCCTTAGAGTACATCTACACTGGAGCCTTAGGTCACCTTAACAGGAGTGATGCTGCCTGAGGAAAAGACTGGGGCCTGGGGCTCGCCCTGGTCCCGACTCAGGTCCTTGTCCTGATCTGGTCCCAGGGCCTTAGACATGGTCCAGATGGGGCTCCTGAGGCTGTCAGTCCAGCCCCAGATTCCTGGCCAGGGATGGGGCTGGGGAAGATAGCCACCTCTGTGGGTGGCCTGGCCTAGGATCCCTGGCCAGGGATGGGGCCGGAGAAGAAGGCTGCCGTTGTGGGCAGCCTGGTCCCAGGTAGCTGGGCCTTGGGGCACGAGCCCTCTGTGCTCAGTGCCAGCAACACCATTGGAACTAAAGGAAGCTTAAGTCAACCTACAGACCCCCACAACAACATTGGGCTTTTATTAAGTTGACCTAAGGGCTTCCTTAAGTCAACTTAATAACACCACCTCTTAA
This sequence comes from Podocnemis expansa, assembly GCA_007922195.1. Classification (NCBI taxonomy): domain Eukaryota; kingdom Metazoa; phylum Chordata; order Testudines; family Podocnemididae; genus Podocnemis; species Podocnemis expansa. The sequence continues at coordinate 17,168,234 of ML681972.1, read as the reverse complement.
GGTCACTTAATGGTTAAGTCAACCTTATTAAGTCGACTTAAGCCAGTGTAGATGGGGAATAGCACTTAAGTCAACTTAATTGGCCTCCAGGCTCCCTCCCCAGAGTTCCTGGCCACCAGGAAGGGTCGATCTAGCACCTGCCACTGTAGATGGAGGAAGTTGACAGGAGTTTTCAGTATGGATGCTCTAAGTCGATTTAACAAGGTTGACTTTAAATCGACTTAAAGCCAACCTTGTTAAGTTGACTTAACAGAGCCTCCAGGGTAGATATACCCTTAGAGATGTCACAGGAATCCACTTCAGAGGTACACTCCCAAAAGGCCATTTTTGTGTGCCAAATTGTTCAATATAGTTCTCTGATCATCTAGGCTGACAGTAGTGTATAATCTTGGCATTGAATACAATGCGTTCCAAAGACACTTAAACTGAATTTGGTAAGGTTTTCCAAGTCACACTAAGAACCTGAAGCACTACTACAGGAGGGTGCTGTAGGCACTGTGAATCCTAAAAGCAAGTTATAGATAATATTTTTTCCGAGTGCATTGGTCATGTAAGGGCAATTTAGAAAGCCAATCAGCATCAGTATTTTGGGCCTGATCTTGCATAATGTCAGGTTTCTTTTGAAAGATGATACGCAGCCTCAGTTTTCCTTGACTTCATTTAGGGGTGGAGGGAGCTCAGCAACAGAGGTTGCATAGACTGAAGAATGATATAATATTCCATATCCTGCTGAACAGATTGTACAGCTCCGTTAGGCCCTTTTGCAGCTGCATCCCTTGTTGACTCTCATTTAATTTGAAATCCATCATGGCTCTGACATCCTTTTTAGCAGTACTAACATGGCGGTTTCTCACCATTGTGTAGATGTGCATTTGATTTTTTTCTTTTGTAAAGTTAGGATTTGCTCGTCTCTACTGAATTTCATCTTGTTGATTTCAGTATAATCCTCTAATTTGTCAAGGTTGTTTTGAATTCTAATCATGTCCTCCAAGTCTTTATAACTGCTCTCAGATTGATGTCTTCTGCAGATTTTATAAGCATACTCCCCTCTCCAATATCCAAATCAATAATGAAAATATTTAATTGTATTGGATGCAGGACTGACCTTTGGGACTCCATCAGATGCATCCTCCCAGTTTAACAGTGAGCCATTGAAAACTGCTCTTTGAGTACAGGCTTTCAGCTGCTTGTATGCTCACTTTATAATAATTTCATCTGGACCAAATCTTCCTACTTTGCTTATAAGAAGTCATGTGAGACTGTATCAAAAGCTTGCTAAAATCAAGTTCTATCACAGCTATTGCTTCCCCCCATCCACTACACTAGTAAGCTTGTCAAAGAAAGAAACGAGTTTGGGTTGGCAGGATTGGTTCTTAACAAATCTGTGCTTGATATTCCTTATTATTTCCCATTATCCTCCAAGTGCTTACAAAATTTTTCTTTAAAATTTTTGCCAAAGCCTTTCTATGTATCAAAGTTAAACTGATTGGCCTGAAGTTACCTTTTTGAAAAAAATAGGTTCTATCTTTGCCCCTTTGCAGGCTTCTGGGACATCACCTGCCTTCTAGGAGTTCTTCAAGATAATTGTTAATGGTAGTGAGGTTGCTTCTGCTAGCTCCTTAATTACTCTAAGATGAATTTTGTCAGACCCTACTGACATAAATATATGTATCTCATCTAAATATTGTTTTGTCTTGTTTTTTCCCTATTTTATCTTTCATTCCTTCTCCCTTGTAGTTAATATTAAATGTGTTGAGTATCTGATTACCACTAACATTTTTAGTGAAGACTGAAGCAAAATATGCTGTAAGCAGCTCAGCTTTCTGATGTCATCTGTTATTTGCTCTCCTTCCCTCCTAATTAGAAGATTTACATTTTCCTCCTTCTTTCTCTTTCTACTAAAGAATTTAAAGAGCTTTTTAAAGTTGCCTTTTATGTTCCTTCCTAGCTATAACTGATTTTGTTTAGTTGTCTTTCTGATTTTGTTCCTAGTTTTGTTGTGTTTTTCTATGTCTCCTTAGCAAGTTGTATATTTCCACTTTTTGTAAGATTCCTTTTTGATTTCTCAGGTCATTAAAAAGCTCCTCATGAAGGTATATTGGCCTGTTGTATTCTTCCAATATTTCCTTTCTAACAAGCAAGGTCATAACTAGGTCTTCTGGCATGCAGGGCAAACAGCCACAAAGGCCCCCACCCCCACCCAGGCCCCGATCCAGCCCAGGGCCTGATCCGGCCTGGTGGTGGGGAGCAGGATCCGACCCCAGTCCTCTGGCCAGACAGGCACCTTCCCTACTGGCTCGTCCAAGTCCCCATGGTCCAGCGGTTAGTGCCTTCCCCACCGCCAGGTGAGTGCAGCTGGCATGTTCAGGGGCAGGGCAGGTGATGAACTCCCCCAACTCCAGCCTGTCTCATGGAAGAAAGTGTCTTTGGCAAAGGCACATTCCTCTTTGGAACCAGGTAGGATCTGGCAGCGCCCTCTAAAATTCAGCACCCAGGGCTTTGCTCCATTCTCCCTGCCCTAGTTATGGCCGTGTTATCAGGATAGTCTGAAGTTGTGCCTCCTTGGGAAAGTGGTAAGTTTGCTGAACTTTTTTTAGCTTTACATTTAATTCCCATGGGACCTTACCTACTAGTTTCCTGAGTTTGTTAAACAGTGCAATTTTTAAATTCATTGTCTTTATTTTGCTGGTCCCGCTCCTTCCTTTGCTTAGAATCACTTTCACCCAAGTTGCATTGCACCTTCAGATTCACTACTAATTCCTCTGTTAATCAGAAACAAGTCTAAAATGGCTATCTTCCTTGGTTACTTCCTCCATTTTATAAAAGGAAAAGTTGTCCCCAATATATTCCAGTAATTTACTGGAATTTTTTTTTTTTTTTTTTTTTTTTTTGCCAACAGACATACAAATACTTAAAATCTCCCATCCCTATCAGGTCTTTTGTTTTTGATATTTCTGTTATTTGTTCAGCAAATGCCTCACCCATCTTCTTTTGCTGTTATGGAGATCTGTAGTAGAGCTCTACCGTGATGTCACCCCTATTTCTTACCACTTTTACCTTCACACAGAGACTCCCAACTGGCCTTTCTTGTACCTCCTTCTGGACCTCACACCAGATGTATATATTCTTAGTGTACAACCAGTGTGTCAATCAATCAAATCATAGGGCTGGAAGGGACCTTGTGAGATCATTGAGTCCAACCCCCTGGGAACTGAACCCAGGTGCTAGCCACTACACTATTTGCAGGGCTTGCCTCCATTTTTATCCTGCCTGTCTTACCTGACCAATTGTTCAGTCACAAGATTTATCTTGTCATGTCTTTGTGTTGTGCTAGAAAAGGAAAACTAGTAGGATCTTATTCAGGGGGACAAGGTAACATGTCACATTTATTATAAAAAATCCCACAATTGATAATTAACTATCTAGTATCTGTGCACACACACATACATGCACACACTCATACAAGAACATCCTCTGCAGTTCATCAGGTATAGTTACCAGTCCTGACTGCTACTTGAGATCATGGCTTAGGTTTGTTCCTGCAGTTCACAGATCGTGGCAGCTACCTGGCCAGGGAAGCCAGCCATGAGGAGGAGCAGGGCCTCTGGCAGGCACACAGCTGCGCACTGACACTCTTGAATGCTGTGCAGGACATTATCCAAAGCTATGAAGTCTCACCCCTCTTTTATGTCTCTTTGTCCAATGATGTTGTGTCCGCAGTGCCTCAGGGTACTGTACGACTGTGAGTCATCAGCTAATTGCAAATGTGACTTTGATATTGTTCTTGATGGGGCTTTTTGTACCTTCTTTCTAGGATGGGTTCTTCTTGCTTTTGCAGGGTTTATCTGCATTGTCCTTCAGCCATTAAGGTGGTGCCAGCACTTTGCCATCAGGACAGGCTGGAGTTGGAGACTGATCCCATCAAACACACTCCCCCCTTATTCACACCAGACTAAGTTCACACATCTAAGTCAAGTTTCAGCAAGGCTTAGGCTGATCAGTACAAAATGAAGCAAACAGTTCAGAATGGAGTTTTGGTTTCACTATGGAGTTACAAGTGAATGAATGAGCATGACCTTTTCATCAATGAATATTCTACGTAAAACTTTCTATTTGAAGCAGTTCATCATATAAATTCATATTTAGCCCTACATTTGTGACAGTAATTAGAGTCATAATTTATCTTATGAGCCAAGACTTCCAATTCTTCTTGCATATTCGCCATACTCTTTGCATTGTTGTATGGACCTCTATGATATTGAGCAGATTCCTCTTTTGATTTCCAGTACATGGATGCAGACAGGGAGTACAGGGAAACAATGAGACCATATTGGTCAGCATAATAGACAGTATTCCAGCACACCAGCAGCCTAACTATTATGGTCTTTGTAAGCATCTCAACGAAGGACAAATCTGAAAGAGGATTCTGAAATAACTTATCACCTATTTTCTGTTAGGCTGTGTTCACACAGCATTTTTGTTTTGAAACAACGAGGTTGTTTTGAAACAAAAAAAAGCATGTTCACATGACGCACTTGTTTCGATACAACGGGGGCGAAACAACCTTGTTTCAAAATTGTTGGCCAGGGTGCTGAGGGGTGTCCCCTGGCCGGCAGAACCCCCCTCTGCAGGCACCCGCGGGGATCAGCGCTGGGCTGCGCTGAGCCCCATGGGTGCCTGCAGCCCCCTCCCCAAGCGAAATAGCATGTTTCCCGCCTTTTTCCTTATTTCAAAGTAACTTTTTGCTAATTCGGCTTAAGTTATTTCAAAATAAGGTGATATCGAAATAGCCCCCTGTGTGTGAACACAGCCTTAGTGTCTTCGAAAATATTGGACATTTTGGGATCACACTGGTAACATTTCTATTATCGTTCATACTACTGGAAAGTATTTGGTCTTATCTCCCTGACTGCTCCTTAAGGTATGGGTGATAAATGTTCTTAATTAACTTAAAGCCCTTTATTGCGAAGTCTGCTGTCTGTTTTTGTGACTCATCTGAAATTCCAATGACAGAGTAGAGAGAGAAATAAAATTGATGATGCTGGGTGTTAATGGCAGCTACACAATGGGATGATTATGCATTTTCATATTAATCATGTCTCATAACATCAGTTCTGATTAAATCGCTGAGAAAGTTGCCCTTTATTTCAACAATGTTTTATGGTTCGGGGGTGGGGGGAATAGCCTGAATTCTTTGGCTTACAAGGAATATAAGCTGCTGAAGCATGGATGGCTTTTCAGTCACGTATGTCTGGCAATTGTATAGATTGTATGAAGCCAGAAGAGACCACTATGGTCATCTAGTTTGACCTCTTGCCCTAGAGGCCAGAGAATTTCCTTCAATTACCTCTATAGTCAACCTGTGTATGTACTGCCACTGATGATCAGGCTCAGGAGATGAGCCTATGTGATAGGTGCCTTCTGGTGGCATCTCTTCAGAAACAGGTAGGAGAGTTACAGGAGGAGGTGTCACGACTCAGGGGTATCTGTGCCCTTGAAAAGTTCCTTGACAGTGTCCACGATGAGACCTGCAAGGAGGCGGTCCCTATCCCAATGCCAAGGGCTACTGCCACAGCTCTGGAAATGGATGGGATGCCTATGGCAGAGGAAGGACACTGGCAGCTGGTCACCTCTGGCAGTAGAGAGTGCTCCACGCCTGCTCACATCCCACCATCCATTGTGGTGAGGAACCGTTATGCGATGCTGGACACACTGAAGGAGGTAGAGGAGATGCCATCCACCCCAAAGGCTGGGCAGATCACAACCACCTCACCTAAGAGGAAACGCAGGGTCGTGGTGTTTGGGGACTCACTCCTGAGAGGAGCAGAGGCACCCATCTGTTGCCCTGACAAGGCCTCCAGAGAGGCATGCTGCCTGCCAGGTGCCCGTATCCGTGATGTAACGGAGGGATTGTCTAAAATCATCCGCCCCTCAGACTACTACCCCATGCTTCTTATCCATGTGGGTACCAATGATACTGTGAGAGGTGATCCCCAGCAGATCAAAGGTGACTTCAGGGCTCTGGGAGCGAGGGTGAAGGAGTTTGGAGCACAGGTGGTGTTCTCCTCGATCCTTCCAGTCAAGGCTAGAGGCCTGAGGAGAGACAGATGCATCCTAGAGATGAATGCCTAGCTGCGAAGATGGTGTGGTCAGGGGGGATTTGGCTTCCTTGACCATGGAGTCCTGTTTCAGGACAGAGGATAGATAGGCAGAGATGGCCTTCACCTGTCCAGGAAGGGGAAGAGCGTGTTTGGGCACAGACTGGCTGACCTAGTGAGGAGGGCTTTAAACTAGGTTCAATGGGGGAAGGAGATCAAAGCCCACAGGTAAGTAACAATGTGGGTGATCTGGGGGAAGGGATGGAACTTGGGGGGTGCTGGGACTGTATCAACAGCAATAAAAGAGAAGGTAGTTAGAACATGGAGGGGGGGAATCAAAAAATTGTCTTAAGTGCTCTACTGAAGCCCCAATATGTGAGGAGAGTGGGGGAGGAGAACTCCAAGAAAAAATGCAAGGAGGTTTATGTAATAGAATTGGAAATCAACATGACAAAGTAGGGCAATCGACCGGGTATCTTAGGTGCCTGTACACTAATGCAAGGAGCCTGGGAGATAAGCATGAAGAATTGGTAATACTAGCACAGACAAGGAACTATGATATTATAGGAATAACGGAGACGTGGTGGGATAGTATGCATGACTGGAGCTCTGCCATGGATGGGTATAAACTGTTCAGGAAAGACAGGCAGGGAGGAAGAGGGGGAGGAGTAGCATTATATGTAAAAGAGCTCTATGACTGCTCAGAGCTCCATTATGGAAGTGGAAGCGTGCCAATAGAAAGTCTGTGGGTTACATTGAGAGGGGAAAGCAGCAAGGGGGATGTTGTGGTGGGTGTCTGCTATAGACCACCAGACCAGAAGCAGGAGGTGGATGAGGTGTTCTATGGATAACTAGTGGAAGCTTCTAGATCACAGGCCCTGGTGCTCATGGGGGACTTCAATTACCCTGACATTTGCTGGGAGGCCAATACAGCAGTGCGTGGGCAATCCAGGAACTTTTTAGAGAATGTTGGAGACAAAATTCTAGTACAAATGTTGGAGGAACCAACTAGGGATCTTGCACCGCTCGATCTGCTGCTCACAAACAGGGAAGAATTGATCAGGGACGTAGAGGTAAATGGCAAGCTAGGCAGTAGTGACCATGACATGGTTGAGTTCAGGATCCTGATTAAAGGAAGGAAGGAAAGAAGCAAAACAAAAACCCTGGACTTCAAAAAAGCAGATTTTGGCTCCCTCAGGGAACTGATGGGCAGGATCCCTTGGGAAGCTAATCTGAAGGGGAAAGGAGTCCAAGAGAGTTGGTTATATTTTAAAGAAACCCTGCTAAGGACACAGGAAGTTGCCATTCCAATTAGGAGAAAGAACAAACATGTGAGGCAGCCAGAATGGCTTAGCAGAGAACTCTGCTCTGAGCTTAAACATAAAAAGGAAGCTTACAGGAAGTGGAAGCTTGGTCAGATGACCAAGAAGGCATATAAAGATATTGATAGGGACTGCAGAGGTAAAATCAGAAAGGCCAAAGGACAAATCGAGTTGCGGCTAGCGAGAGATGTAAAGGATAACAAGAAGGGGTTCTGCAAGTATGTTAATAATAAGAAGAGGATCAGGGATGGTGTAGGCCCCTTGCTGAATAGGGCAGGCATCCTTGTGACAGAGGATGAGGAAAAAGCTGAGGTGCTCAATGCTTTTTTTGCTTCAGTTTTCACGGCTGGGGTCAGCTCCCAGCCCACTGCCATGGGTGTGGCAGATCGGAGAGAAGAAGACAGGCCCTTGGTGACAGAAGGTCAGGTTAGGGACTGCTTAAAGAAGCTGGATGTGCACAAGTCCATGGGGCCAGACGAACTGCATCCAAGAGTGCTAAGGGAATTGGCCGATGAGATAGCAGCACCGCTGGCCGTTATCTTTCAAAACTCATGGAGAACGGGGGAGGTGCCAGAGGATTGGATAAAAGCAAATGTAGTGCCTATTTTCAAGAAAAGGAAAAAGGAGGAGCCGGGGAATTACAGACCAGTCAGCCTCACCTCAATCCCTGGAAAAATTATGGAGCAGATTCTCAAAGAATCCATCCTCAAACACTTAGAGGAAAATAAAGTGATCAGGAACAGTCAGCATGGATTTACCAAGGGTGAATCATGCCTGACCAATCTCATCTCCTATGATCCGATGACTGGTTTTCTGGATGCAGGAAGTTCCGTGGATGTGCTATACCTTGATTTTAGCAAGGCTTTTGATACAGTTTCCCACAGCATTCTCATTGGCAAATTAAGGAAGTATGGGTTGGATAGGTGGACTATAAGGTGGATAGAAAACTGGCTAGCTCAATGGTTTCAGCGTGTAGGAATCAATGGTTCCATGTCTAGCTGGCAGCCAGTCACGAGTGGGGTGCCCCAGGGGTCAGTCCTGGGGCCGGTTCTGTTCAACATTTTCATCAATGATCTGGATGATGGAATAGACTGCATTCTCAGTAAGTTTGCAGATGACACCAAGCTGGGGGGACTAATAGACACGTTGGAGGGCAAGGACAGGATTCAGGGAGACCTAGATAAATTGGAACAGTGGGCCAATAGAAATCTCATGAGCTTCAATAAGGACAAGTGTAAAATCCTGCATGTGGGACGAAGAAACCCCATGCACCGCTACATGCTGGGAAACATTCAGCTAAGTAGCAGCAGTGTAGAAAAAGGACCTGAGGATCATGGTGGATGGGAAGCTAGATATGAGTCAGCAGTGTGCTCTTGCTGCCAAAAAGGCCAATGGCATACTGGGCTGCATCAAAAGAAGTATTACCCGCAGATCAAGGGATGTGATCATTCCCCTCTATTCTGCACTGGTGAGGCCACATCTAGAATACTGTGTTCAGTTTTGGGCTCCCCACTACAAAAAGAACAGGGACATGCTAGAGAGAGTTCAGAGGAGGGCAACCAAAATGATTAAAGGGCTGGAGCACAAGCCCTATGAGGAAAGACTGAGAGCATTAGGCTTATTTAGTCTGCAGAAAAGAAGATTGAGGGGGGATTTCATAGCAACCTTCAACTACTTGAAGGGATGCTCTAAAGAAGATGGAGCTTGACTGTTCTCGGTAATAACAGAGGACAGAACGAGGAGCAATGGTCTCAAGTTGCGGTTAGGGAGGTCGAGGCTGGATATTAGAAAAAACTTTTTTACTAGGCGAGTGGTGAAGTCTTGGAATGAGCTGCCAAGGGAGGTGGTGGAGTCTCCATCTTTGGAGGTGTTTAAGGCCTGGCTGGACAAAACCATGACTGGGATGGTTTAGTGGGAGTGGTCCTGCCTCTGGCAGGGGGTTGGACTAGATGCCCTATGAGGTCCCTTCCAACCCTGGGATTCTATGATTCTATACTGCACTAGATTCTATCAAGTGCTTTCAGTGAGTATTGGCTTGAACTCTTCCTTGTCCTTCACCAGATCAATCAGATATATATTTACTCAGTTCACAGTGTGTGTTTCAAATGTCATGCTGGAGACCACAGTCTGGCTTTGGATGGTAATAGTAAAGGAAAGAATTACTCATTCATGCTATCAACTAACCCAGAATATTGATAGACAAGATCTTCTTCCCCTCCAAACTATAGACAGGCTGCCAGCACTTGCTACCAGGTTAAATTTGGTTATAAAGATAAGTTGAGTCAAGTTATTGTGATTGTGATTTTAATATTTTTAGCCCTTCATTTCCTTCAGTCACACATGCACTGAAATAGAGCCTTTTTCTTTTAATTTATTTGTATTTTAGACAGCCACAATTCAAAATGTGTAAGTGAGCACCAGACACATTTGGATACGTGATTTTTAACAGTGTGATTAATGAAAGGTTGATAATGACTGGAATAACTGTTATCCTCTGACTTTGGTTCTTGCCCTCCCTGACTCTCCTGCATGTCTGCTCAGCTGCCACGTCTTGCCATTGGGTCAGCGGTGAGCCTGCTGAAATAGGCTGACTCATATGCGGACAGCACAACCTGAGTCATATTTGGTTGCCCTGGGCTACTTCTTACCACAGTCCATTGATGTGGCTCCGTAATTTGGAGGTCTTCGGCCTTTTCGGGTTAAGTGATGGATGGCAGTCCTTGCAGCTCCTCTCCACTCTCAGTCTGTTCATCCAGGGGCAGGACACCGCACACCTTCAGGTCTGGTCTGGAATCCTGCAGTGGGTCAGTGAAATCTGGCTTGAGTCCAACTGAGCTGAAGGGTCTGTTTCTTAGACTTTCCATCCATCTCTTCTGCTTCTGGCATAGGGATTGTTGGGATGGCTTGACTCTGCCTGCCAGGGAGAATGTACTGGTTCCTCAGTGTCAGGCTCATAGGGAGGCCACTCTGCCTCATTCTCCTTTCACTTAAATATTTGATGAACCATGCGGTGTTTTATGGTTGAAAAACCTCCTTCTATCTTCCTCTGAATTTCCTCTCAACACACTGGCTTCTTTTCTTGGTCAAAGTCACTTCCAAATACATATGTTTTGGGTCCTTTTTTGCTAAGCTGCATTAGCTTGACTTTGGTGGGAGTCATGGGATGCTCATTGCTTGAAATCCAGGCAATGTAGTTAATCACCTAAACAAGAATTATTATTTAGGAAGTTTCAAGTTATATGATCTGAAGGATTGGTAGCACATTGTACATGCTCCATCTGGAGGTGATAAGATAGTTGTTTAAATCTATAGGTTACAAGTTAGAAAGGACCATTATCATCTAGTCTGACCTTCTGTTTAACTCAGGCTTTAGAACTTGCCCCAAAAAATTCTGAGAACATATCTTTTAGAAAAACATCAAATCTTGACTGAAGATTACCAGTGATGGAGAATTTACCATGACCCTTGGAAGATTGTTTAAATGGTTAATGGCCATAACTGGTAACAATTTATACCTTATTTCTAGCTTGAATTTGTCTAACTTCAATTTCCAGTCACGGGATCTTATTGTAATTTTCTATGATAGATTGAAGAGCCCATTATTAAATATTTGTTCCTCAGATAGGTTCTTATTGAATGTACCCTCTCTGTTAAGCTAAACAGACTGAATGCCTTGATTCTATCAATAGAAGGCAGGCTTTAATCATTCCTGCAGTCTTTCTCTTAACCCTCTCCAATTTTTCAGCATCATCTATAAATTGTGGGCACCAGAACAGAACAAAGAAGTAATAAGAGTGCCACATACAGACGTAAAGGAATATCTGTATTGCTACTTCAGATTCCCTTGTTTATGCATCCCTGGATCACATTTGCCATTTTGGCCAGTGTTGTTTTGGGTGTTCATGTTTAGCTAATTACCAACTGCTATCTCTAAATCTTTTTCAGAGTCACAGCTTTCTAGGATAGAGCTCCCCTATTATGTAAGTATGGCCCACATTTTGTTTCCTAGATGCATACATATAGCTGTATTAAAACACACATTATTTACCTGCTCCATTCTAAGCAGATCATTGTCTATTAGTAACCTAACTTTTTCATTATATACAACTACCCCAACTTTTGTATCATCAGAAGAATGTATCAGTGATGATTTTGTTTTCTTCCAGATCATTGAAGAGAAATGTTAAATAATGTAGGGCCAAGAACAGATCCCTATAGGACTCACTAAAAACTTGGTTATGATTTCCCATTTACAGTTACATTTTTAGTTCTACCAGTTAGCCAGGTTTTAAGATATTTAATGTTTACTCTGTTAATTTGTAATCTCATCCAAAAAAGAAAAAAAAATCAAGTTAGTTTGACAGAATCCATCTTTCATAAACCTACTTTGATTGACATTAATTCTATTATCCTCCTTGACCTCTTCAGTAATCATGCTCCATAGTGAGTTGCACTGTAAACTTGCCTGGTATTTATGTTAAAGTGACAGTTTTATGATTGCCAGAGTCATGCAGCATACCCTTTTTTAAATATTGGCACAACATTCACTTTCTTCTGGAATTTTGCCTCTCTTCCAAAACTTACTGAAAAATCAACATTGATGGTTCAGCAAGCTCCCCATCAGCTCTTCTAAAACTCATAGATGAAAGTTAGTTGTACCTGCTAATTTAAAACTGTCTAACTTTACCAGCTGCTATTAAATATCCTCCTGAGATACTAGTGGAATAGGAAGAGTGTTACCATATGCAATGACTACTTTGTTTCATGTTTTCACAAATACAGAACAGAAATATTTATTAAACACTAATGCCTTTTGTTCATTATTATTGATAATTCTACCATATCCATCTATTAATGGACCAATAGAATTGTTAAGATTCTTTTTGTTCTTAATATACTTAATAAGGAGGTTTTTGTCCATAATTCTGCAGATTATAGCGATCTTTTTGTGTTCCTTTGTCACTTTTCTACAATTCCTAGCTTCAGATTTACATTCATTACTATCAAGTTCCTCTTTCTTCTATTTGTGAAATATATGTATATATTTATATTTCATAGCTGTCTTCACTAACTCTGTAAACTGTGTGGATTTTATTAACTAATATGGTCTTCTTCCTCAGTTGTGGCCTTTTGGGCATCTATTACTAAGGGATTCCTAAACAGTTCCCAACTATCATTCACATTTTTCTCATTAAATTCTTTGTTTCAGCTGATCTGGCTCATAATTGTTTTCAGCTTTGTGCAACTGGCTTTTTAAAGCAATTTGTGTGTGCTTATGTATTACTGGTCTGGACTTTATTCTGTATGCATATTATAAATCTGATGAAGTCATAAGCATTTGTTACCATTAAATAATTTACCATAGTTTTGTGATTAGCACTTCTTCATCTGTCAAGAAAAAGTCCAATATGGAATTCCCCTGTGTTTGTTGCAGTACTTTTTGAGTTAGGAGATTGCCAGTCAGCGGTCTGATTTTTGGAAGTGCTCAGAATTCACAACTCTAACTGAAGTTACTGGGAAATTGGGTTGTTTAGCCTCTCAAGCAGTGGGGTTTGAAGGGATGAGCATAGGATTGCTGTAAGAAATCTGAGTTCTTCTCTTGGGTCTGTCAATAATTCAGTGTGTGAGATCTCTGGCAAGAGGCTTTGTCCTTCACTCAGATTCTCCATGAAAAATGGGAGCAACAGTGTTCTGTTACCTTGCAGGAGAGCTGTGAAGAAAATTCATAATGTCTGTGAAGCACTTAGATACTATTATGAGGAATGACCATGGGGAAATTTATAAATCAGTGCAGGGTTTATGTGGTATGCAGCAAAAAAAAGATGGGGATGCACACAGAAAAAGATAAGGAGATTAAAAAAAAACAAAATTATTGAACAGCTGCTTCATCCTCTGAACACTCTCCATCCTGTGTATTGAATGTGGAAAATATAGCATGCAATGAGGCGATTGAAAGAAACTCTCTTAATGCATATGCAGGGTGGGGGCAGAATTAAGATTGCATAGGCACTTCTAAACTTTTCAGTGCTTGACTGCAACCTGAATGACTGTTGTTTAACATATCACGAGGGTCACAACATGAACATTTTCATGGGGGCTTCAGTGTGAACTGTGGGCTGTTCCACAGTTTTTAAAATATGACAGCTGACTTTTAGGTGCCAAAATATGGGCTATAAGTCTTATTTCAAGCATCTATTTTCCCTCTAACATTTTAACCACTGTACTTGCAGCCACTGCCTGCTACCACCCACAGTAGAATTCTGGTTCTAATAGTCTCACTCACAAAAAACAAAAAACACACACTTAATTTGCAGTTTGCTTTCGCCATCTATAAATAACACTGTAAGATTAGTTTGAGATGGAGAATCTGTAATGTAATCCCACACTGAGTTGCATCCCTTCACTGCAGGTGCTTCTCTGCTATGACAGTGGAACCTACCTGCTGACACAGCCTGCTTTTAGGAGAGAGAGACTATTATCATGGATTATGGCCTGTAGACTATTGACATCCTTTCCGGAAACCTTATTCCTCTTGACCAGAGTCATGAGACAGTGTGATGCGTTAGGAATCCTTGCTTGGACTAAATTTGGAGGTTAGGGCTTCAGTTAATAGGTATACAGATAAAATGTAGCCAGGCATTACAAAATAAGCATTTTCCAGGAAAGTCAGGTCAATCTTTAAATATTAAAATTACAACCTAGTTTTGCAGCATGAGACCAACAGGGAGTCTGTGCAAACTGTGGAGAAAAATCTGATTCTCGTGGACAAAGGCTTTTGAAAGTTTTATGGCTGTACTATTAATAAGTGAATCCTATGAGTAGAATCCAGGGTTGCCCCAAACAGAATGAATAGTAGTTGTCCAAGCTGAAAATGGAGCAATAGTTAAAATATAATAAATAAAAAGAAAACCAGGATAGGAGATCAGTAGAAAAAATGTCTGTGAAGCCCAGATACAGCACAACAATGTGAAAGAAGATATACAAAATAAAACACATGGGAAAAGAATTGTTCATCACAAATATAATAGAATCTTCCTGAGATTTGCATTCCAGCAAATACAATAGACCAGGGGTCTCAAACTCAGCTTACCACAAGGACCACTTAGTATGGTAGCCCAAAGGCTGCACCACTCAAACCTTCCATACAATGATATTGCAAATATCAGTAATGATCGTGTCATTGCACGCCACAGGAAATAGCTTTCGGGGCTGCATGTGGCCCAAGGGCCATGTGTTTGAGACCCCTGCAATAGTGTCTTCCATGTTCAATAGCTGAAAATGGTGGGTTACTTACCAGTAACTGTCCTTCTTTGAGATGGGCTGCTTGGATTCATTCAGTAATAGGGGTATCTGTGCCACAGCACACAATTGATCAGAAACTCTTTTGCTCTAGCCTGTCAGGAGAGGGCTGGCAGCCACCACCCCCTCACTACCCCGTGGCTATATATGTGGCTGCCACCAGGCCCCTCCTCAGTCCCTAAAAGGTATACCAACTCTGAGTTGTGGGGACAGTGGGAGGATTGTGAATGAATCAAAGCAGCCCATCTCAAAGAAGGACAGTTACTGGTAAGTAACCCACCATTCTTCTTCGAGCGCTGCTCAGCTACATTCAGTAATAGGTGACTGCTAGCTGTGCTCGTGAATGGTGGGTGGAGTTGGCCCTGGATGCCTTCAGCACTGCTTTCCCACAAAGGGTAGCCCTCTCCCCAAGCCAGCGAGGTCCCTCGGAGGTGCCAGGGTATAGGCATTGAAACCAAGGACCAGGTAAAGAGCAGCCTGGGCAGGAGGATCCGACCCAGATGGTAGAATAGAGGGCTTAGTGAGAAGAACCTTGTATGGGGGGTTCTGAGGAAAAACCTTCAACCTTGAGACCCTTCTAGTCGAAGTAATTGCTACCAGAAAGTCTACCTTCCAGGCAAGGACCAGTAAGGTACATGTGTCCTACTGCGTTGGAGAGTCTACTGATCTGTGAAGGGGAGGAAGGCCTAACGTCACCTTAGTATGAGACTTCAAATGGAGATGTATAGGAGGTTATGACCAAGAAAATGACTCAGCATGAAGATCTGAGCAGTTGGCAATGCAGACCTGCTGAGGTAAAAGACCCCAGTATGCTGGTGCTAACATTGTGTGAAGATTGCGGGAGAAGGTAACGTAACTCTGGAGCTATCCATCTACTAGCTGCAGATACAGAATGCTGCAAGGAAAAGGGGAAGGATGGAGGGGAAAGCCACTCTTTTCCTAGTCCGGATGGAAAGAGTGCAGGAAGATCAGGGGCAAGGGACGACTGCTGATTAGGATGCAATACCTGTGCAGTCAGCTTAAATCGCTGTAAGGAGATGAGTGTTTAACTGCAATTGTAGTGATGGCATGACCGGCCCTGTCTGGGCAAGCTACACCACTGATAAGGTGTTACGTGAGGCTGAGGTGCCTTCACCGAAGGCATTGTAACCCTCCCAGTGTTCTTGTGGGAGGGAGCTGTTAAACACTTCAAGCATTACGCTGATCTAGAGGGGACATCTAGTAACCGAGGTCTGCTGGTCAATGATTTGCCGCTGGCACTGCGGCGAGGGAACTTGGCTACGGGACAACTTCTCTTTTCCATGGCCATGACCCTGGTACTATTTCTGTATTTGCAGCATTGATGCATCCAAGGGCCATAGTGAAGCATACCTAGCAGCGATGCACCCAGTGTCATGATGGACAGAGCCTGGGGATCCCAGTACAATGTTTGCAAAGAGAAAGATCTCGAGTATCCAGGGGATAGGAGAGGAAAGATTCCCTGTGAGGAGATGGGGTGGGCATGTGTCACCATGACAAGATGCAGACCCGGCTCTCCCCCTTTCTGTCCGTTTTCTCACTCCATCTTTCTTTTCTTTCTTTTTTTTCTTTTTGCACTAAGAAGGGAGAAGGGAAATGACCAATGGTGGGGGTCATCTTGCTCCCCAAGATCTGAGATGACTACTTGGTATTTCAGGATGGAACTGGTAACATGTTCCCGCTGTCCTTGTAAAGGTCTTGTAGCTGCCTGGCACTGAAACTTTATGTGTGCCAAGAAGAGGCTTCCTCTATTGCTTAATGGAACCCATGAGCTAAAAGCACAGGAGTCACTGGGAGGGTGACCACAGTATTACCAGTACCTTGAGCGCGGGTGATGTAATGGGGATAGACACCCACCGGGTGAGGAGGTTCTGGGGAAAAAGGGCGGGGAAGCACCTAGGCCAGTGTTCAGAATGAATATTTACAACTGGCCTCTGGGTTAGTATTGGGGCCCAATGGCCAGAGCTGGATGGAAATTTCGTCCCACCTGAAGGGAAGGAGGATAGCTGATCCACAGAGTTCCCTGAAGATGGGTGGTCTAATGGGAAGATGCCTGCCAGGTGAGCAGGCTCCGGGGAGCCACATAGGCCAATGCTCACAATGAGTATTTGCAACTCACCTCTGGGTCAATGTCAGAGGGACTGACTGCTGGAGTTGGATGGGAATTCGTCCCATGAGAGGAGAGAGGGGACAGATGATACACAGATTACCCAGCCTCATCACGAAGAAGGGGGGGGTATACTGGGGCAGTGAGCCTGTGCTGTCAGTTAGTGGGTGACTACTAGAGGTGTTCCCAGCATCCATAGCGTGCTCACTGAGTGGCCTTAGGTCACTTCTATGTAACCATGAAAACAAAAACCCCTCTGAGGACTAGGGAATGAAGCCCTGGGTTTTAGGGTCCCAGAATATCCTGGATTTCCCAGCAAAACAGCTCAGTAACCCACCAAGAGGTTCAGCTAAGATATTAGGTGAGCAGAGCTCCTTTCCCACTAAGAGTAGAAAAAAATTCCTTTTTCAATTTGGGAGGGAGAAACATGGAGGCTCAGGCCAGAGGTTCTGCTGTAATGAGATTTTCTCAAGAGTGTTCACCCCAAGCTGGGGAGAGGTTGGCGGGGATTGTGGCTGGGGAAAAAGTTAATAACCCCTAAAGTCTCTGATCCAGATATAAGTGGTTGGATTTGAGAGACTGGGCATCTAACTGCCCGGTACTGCTGTTCCAGCTTGGCACATGGGCGGGCAGCAGCGAGTTGACCAGTGCCGTAAGCCTGGGGAAGGGGAAAAAGGATAAGGCCCCAGACCTGCAAGACAGCCGCTGGCCAGGGGCGGGCCTGTTTCGTAGCCCATGTTGCGGGACACTGGAGTTCGGTAGCGGTGGGACCAAGAGGTGGGAAAAAGGGAAACCCCTTTAAGCAGTAGGAAGGGGAGACAACCTGAACCGCTCCACCCCATTATGGGGGGGCACAAAACCCCTTCCAGGGGAAGAGGGCATGAAGGTGCAGAGCCCACTTAGGGATAAAACGCCTCTGAACATGCGGGCTCAGGGCACACGGGGCCTGGAGGTGTGGCCTTCACAACTAAGCGAACATGTGTTCACCGAAGTAACAACAGGGATGCTGAGGGAGGAGTCCCTTAGGCCACCACAGGGAGTCCCAAAGAGGAAAGGCTGTTCCTCCCAAGTTTTATAGGGTACCCTGGTTTTTGCCCTGTGTGCCCATGAGGGGGAGCGGAGAAGCACCGAGCGTGAAGAAGCGGGGGGGCTTCCCCGGCCAATAGGAGAAAACCCCAGTGAGAAATAATGGGTGGCACCAGAGAGGAAGGGAATCTTCAGCAGATGTTTTTGCACCCACTACTCCAGGTGGTAGATGGAAGTGTGTCGAGGCCTGGGGTAGAATATGGTCCCTGTCTAAAAGGGAGACTGACGACCCTCAGCCAGAATGAGAGGTTCCAGCCTCTGGTGGAGGGAGGGATCTCTTCGCAGCAAGAGGAGGCGTGGGCCTGGGTTGGGAGGAAACTCTCCTGACTGGGATGGAACTAGGCCAAAGGGGCAGAACGCTGTAACTCAGCCACTAGGCCAAAAGGGAGGCTGAATCAGATCAGAGGCGTAAAATTCATACAGAGGCGGAGGGCAGGCAGGAGCCCCTGAAAGGAGGAGGCACAAGTACTTAATGCCCCCCCCCCCAGGTGTCCTGGGCACTAGCAATTATGGCCTGCATCTCAGCTGGGAACAGAGTCTTGCTGTCAAGAGGGAGGTTGAAGATGACCTGCTGGGAGGCAGAGGGTCCCCCTGCTCCTCTAACCCAAGCTGCGCACCGGAGGGTCATGGCTGAGGCCATTGTGTGGGAGACTGTGTCTACAGCATCCTAAACTGATAGGAGAAGCTCTGGGGATGCTATCCTGCCCTCCTCCAGGAAGGCATCATAGTCCTCCCTATCCTCCTGTGGGAGTAGGTGGCTGAACTTATTCATTGACTCCCACACATCCATCACATACCTGCCCACCAGGGCCTGATTATTGGCTGCATGCAACTGGAAGGCGGAGGAGGAATACACCTTCCACCCCAGAAGATTTAATTTCCTTGCATCCCTTGATGCCAGAAAAGGGTCACGGGGAATTTGCCTTGGGCCTCGCATTTTTTCCACCACTCGCCAGATGGTAGCAGGTGGTGGGTAAGGGAAGGAAACTCTGTCCCTTGGACCTGATATTTGACGCCTGCCGTTTCTGATACTGGGGGAATGGAACCCGGGCTTTGTCAGTGTGATGAGGCAAGATCTCAAACACTAGAATGGAGTGGGACAGTGATAGGTTTGCCAGATGTGAACACTGGCCTGAATAATGTGTTGGCGGGTTCCTCAGGGTATTGAACTTCCACCCCTGCATGGGCAGCAACATGCTTAAGAAGACTGCAATGCACCGTGAGGCCTCCTGTGTAGGAGAATGGCACAGGGTTTAGGGCTCTGGCCAGTGCCAGAGGAGCTGGTGTTGAGATGAGCTCCATGGGAGCCCAAGGGCCTGACGCGGTCTCTTGAGGGGACCATTCATGAGACCAGTACCTAAAGGGGGATGATGCCGAGAGCCTAGGATGGTGCCGTTTAAACCCCCCTGAGGCACCCTCCTCCAGGCTCGAAGGAAGGGAACATCCTCGGGACTGTAATGATGGTGCTGGTGACGGCAGAGTGATACGGTGCTGGCGAGAAGGCTTAATGGGACCGAGGCTCTCACACATGGGTTCCAGTGTCAGGGAACTTGGTACCAAGACCAGAGAGGGTGTTTGGTGGTGCTTCCGGGGCAGCCAGGCCCTCGAGGCAAACACCGGCTTACCTCTCCTCCTGGGGGGTACTGGCAAGGGTAATAAGAGGAGCGCCTTCGTTGCCTCGAATGCCTCCAGTGTCGTGGGGAGCAGCACCAACTCCTCTCGGTCCCCTGGTGACCGCCATGTGGAGGACTAGGATCGGTGTTGATGTTGCAGTACCAACACCGGTACTGAGCTAGTCTTTTTGCACTCTCTGGGGGAGTGGTGCTGGGAAGGGTCCAGTGCCAAAGAGGCACGCAGTGCCGCAGGAGACCCCAAAGCCTTGGGGGTGGGCTGCTGCACTTGCCCTGAGGCCAGTGCATGGTGCCTTTGCTCCCTGTCTCTGATTGTGCTGGGCTTAAAGGACAGACAGATGGAGCAGAAGGTGACCAAATGGGCTTCGCCCAGGCACCGAAGGCACTTCATGGGGGGCGGGGTCATCCTGCAGGAAGGCCTTGCCACAGGCAGCACAAGGTTTAAACCCTGTCATGGAGTGTGGCGGAGGGGAGCGGTGTTGCTACTCTGACAGACACTCAGAAGAAGAGACGCTCTTCTGTGGAATGATGTCCACAGGGAGGTGTTCCCAGTCGAGCTGCTGGCTCATTGAAAGGAGAAGAAAGGCTGCTTGTGCAAACTGTCACTGAGGTGGACAAAATGGAACTGATGAGGAGCCGGCTGGCAGCCACATATATAGCCATGGGGTGGCGAGGTGGCGGTGGCCGCCAGCCCTCTCCTGACAGGCTCGGGCAAAAGAGTTTCCGACCAATTGTGCACTGCGGCACAGATACACCTATTACTGAATATATCTGAGCAGCACTCAAAGAAGAACGTCTCCCATCTCACTTTCAGCTGTGGTATAAAGGCAGAACAGTGAAGGGCTTGTTAAGATACCAGTAGCCTGGCACTTCAGTGAGGCTGAGACAGTTTCTCTTGGAGCATCAGAAGCTGGGCAACCACAGGTGACCACAGACAGAAACATGTTTCCTGCATTTATTATTTCTTTTGTAATTATAGTAGTTGAGTTTTTTGTAGGGATTATAGCAACTGTATTTATGATCATTGTGAATTGCAGTGAGTGGATCAGAAGCAGAAAACTGACCTGTTGTGACATGATCCTGGCTAGTCTGGGCATCTCTAGATCTTCCTTATAGTTCATGCTATTCATTAACACTATCTTATTTCATCCCACAGGGATGAAAGGACAGTGTGATGCATGGAGAATCTGCTACATTATTTGGCTATTTGTAAGTATTCTCAGTCTCTGGTTTGCCACCTGGCTCAGTGTCTTCTATTGTGTGAAAATTGCCAACTTCAGCCATCCCCTCTTCCTCTGGCTGAAGCAAAGAATAGCTGGGTTACTCCCACAGCTGCTTATGGGTTCCTTGCTGTCTCCCTGGTCACCTTTCTCCCTTCAGCCAATAATATACATGGAATGTACACAAGCAGTTCAACAAATACACTGTCAAGAAATGCCATAATGTCAATATGAGGGTAACATCTGCTGGCCTCTCGATTTTGTTCATGCATGGATATTCCTCTCCCTTCATTATGTATATTGTTCTTCCTGTACTGTTAATCACTTCTCTGAGAAGCAACATCAAGAGGATGTTAAAAACCACAAGCACGCTATTACTGAGGTTCATGTGAGAACAATTAAAGGACTGATTTCTTTCATTCTACATTTCTTATTTTGTGGCACTAGTACTATTTTTGGTAGATACATTTCTGAATAACAGCTCCAACTTCAAATGGTTGTGGGGGGTAGAAATGGCAGCTTATTCTTCAGGGCACTCTCTGATCCTAATTCTGGATAACTACAAACTGAAGAGAGTAGCCATGAGGGTTTGCCATTTCATGAAATGGTTCATGATGAAACAACACTGCAAAAATAGCCCTTTTCTCCCCTCAATTTATTTATCAAATGTTTTCCTCTACTTAAGCATGCATTAAAAATAGATGATTTCCATCCAGAGCTTTGCTTCTGGAGGATGCTGTTAGAGGATGAAGTTAATTTAGAGTGGCATACTTGTTTTTCTTAAATGTTTGTGAATGAATAACTCATGGAAGTTAAGGGCAAACACCTATTGATTGTGGGGAGGATTTCATGAGAGGGAGGAATGGAAGAGCCCTTCAGCTGGTATATGTCATCCTGGAATGCTACAGTAAGAGATATGCACTGGACCCCCATGCCCAATCTACAAGAATTGCAGAATCCCAGGTGCCTGCAAGGACTCTTAGGGTATGTCCACACATTGCTTTAACTTTTCTTATTTCATAATGATGGAGCTCATCATTTCAAAACAAAAAAACGTTGTGTGGACCAAATCTTTTTAAAATCAAAATAACCTGCGCTGTTTTGATTTAAAAGCTAATCAATAGACCCTGCGCATGAATTGAAACAGCCATTGAATTGAAATGGTCATTTCAAAATAACGCAGTTCAGATGTGTTATTTCAAAATAACTGTTATATCGATTCCAGTGCAAATTGCCCTTCCTCCTTTCAAGGTGCACGGCACCAGGAAGGAGGAAATGCCCAGTCCTCGTGGTGCAGTGTGCCTGGAGGATGGTTGCAGCATGGCTGAGCCACGTGCTGCCAGGGCGCAGGGGTGACGCTGGGCCCCTATGTGGTCATGGGAGTAGGTCCTCTCTCTCCTCTGGCTATGGCGGAGACAGCAGAGGCAGCCTTAGGGAATTAGGGGCCCTAAGAGAAGGCCCTTTATGGGGCCCCCTATGGGCCCCCAATACCACCCTTGCCAGGGCTCTGGGCTCCCACTGCCACCCTAGCCGCCGCCCCCCCCATGGTTCCAACTCCCATGGTGGGGGAAGCAGGAGACTGTGGACCGCCAGGTCCAAAAGCTTTGCTGCCCACCTGCCAGACTGGCCTCTCTCCAGTGGCAGCGGAGAAGCGCTCCCCACTTACTCCCAGCCAGCCGTGCATTCCCAGGGGGAGGAAAGCAGCTGGCATGGTGCTGTG
The DNA here is from genome assembly GCA_007922195.1 of Podocnemis expansa. Classification (NCBI taxonomy): domain Eukaryota; kingdom Metazoa; phylum Chordata; order Testudines; family Podocnemididae; genus Podocnemis; species Podocnemis expansa. The sequence continues at coordinate 17,145,733 of ML681972.1, read as the reverse complement.
GCTTTCCGGGAGTGGGGCCACCTGGAGCGGCCCACTCTGAAGAGTTCCAGCCGCTTCCCAGCCTGGGGTGGCCGGGGGCGAAGCGGCCCGAACCTTTTGGAGCACACCACTCCAGGGGATCCCATGCCCAACAAGCTGCAGTGCCGCCCCAGCCACTCTCCTCCCTCCCCCTGGGGACATGTGGCCGGCTGGGAGTAGGTGGGAAGCGCCTCTCTGCCCCTGCTGGAGAGAGGGTGGTCTGGCAGGTGGGCAGCAAAGCTTTTGGATATGGTTGTCTGCCACTCTCTGCGTCCCCACTGCCCCACCAGCGCAGGGCTAAGTGAAGCAGGCGGCTGCTATGGGGGCCCCCCTTGCAGCTGGGGGGCCCTAGGCCACCGCCTGCTTTGCTTACCCCAAAAGCCACGTCTGTGAGACAGGACATCCTTGCCCAGTTCCATGCCAGGCACAGAAACTAGGATGTCTATGTGGACATTGCAGAGGCAATGTCTGCCCAGGGGGCATTCCTGTACCACAGAGCAGGTGCACTGCAAGGTGAAGGTCCTGTGCCAGGACTATGCCTGGGCCAGGGAGGCGAGGCAGCTCCAGGGGGCAGCTAGCATCACCAACTGACCCTTTTATGAGGAACTCAATGTCTTCCTGGGGGAGGAGCAAACCAGCCTCCCAGCCAGGGCCATGGACTCTGCTGAGCCAACCCCCAGGGCCACATCCCATGAGGGAAGCCCCTTGGACATGGAGGCGTCACTGGACGTGGTTGACACCAGCCGGCCTGGGAGGGGTCCACCACCCGAAGCCCCACTGGCTAGTCCCAAGCTGTCCTCTGCCTCGGAGGAGGAGCAAGAGGAGGAGACACTGTGACCTGGGCCTCCTGGGATAACCTTCTGAATGTGCCAAAATCAGGGCAAACTGCAAAACCAGGGGCCAAACCCCCAAATCACTGACGGGTGGTACTTAAACCAGTCTCCCAGTCAGTAATGAAACATGCTCCTGATTCCCCCACTTTGATCATCACTGAGCATAACAAAGCAGAAACAGCCCCCTTACTGCACATCAGTTCTTATGGTCCCCTCTAGCTACTATGTCTCTTAAAGAAATAGGTTCTCCTGACCCCAGAGGGCCAGCCACATCACCCAGAACAATATAGGCTTGGATCTTACCCAAAATATCACGCTGCCAGCCAATCCTTTAGTAACTACAACTAAAGGTTTAATATAAAAAGGAAAACAAACAAAATATGAGAGGTGTTAAAGGCTCAAAGTGGATCACATAATGATTTAGGGTCCATCAAAAGCAAATCCTTGAAGATTCTGTAGTTTGCAGATTAGTCCCAGTCCTCTGGTGTGCACCCAGCAGCAGCCGTAACTGGGTGGGTCTCGGGTCTTTGTTCAGTCCCAGGAGAATAGTCCCAGAGGGGAGTGTTGGCTGCAGACTGGAGACAAAATGGAGAATGGGTTATAGCCTTTTATCTCAGAGTCCTTGCCAGATCAAAATGGAGATGGGCCACATGGTCAGTCTGGGTAACTGGTCAAACCAGGTTCCTCTTGGGCCCACTGTAGCTGGGAGCCCCCTTCTGATGGGCCATCAATAAGACAATAGTTTGCACACACCCAGTCTGGGATTGCCTTAGCTTAATCAACTTGGAACACACATAAACACAAATAGATTTCTAATCTCCAATACAGGCATGTTACCTACATGCAAATCATATAATCATTCCTAGCAAATTACAGCCTTTCTATTGATACCAAACATGGCATATCACATATGGATAATAGTAAATATGAAATATCAATATGAAAAATAATTATAAACAGTCCCCTAGATCCAGACAGAGTCACAGGCACTGCCCATGGAGCTGGACCCCAAGGAAGGGACATCCAGGAGAACATCTGGACTTCCTGTCAGTGAGTGTTTCTCCCCCCTCCATGCAGGCAGGGCCAAGCCTGCCCATGGCATGGGAACTGAGGGGGGCATGGCCCAGGGACAGGCAGAGCATGGGGGTGGGGGTGCAGACAGGGGCGTTACTGCACTGTGGAGGGAATTGGGGCACTGGCCCAGGCCCTGCCCCTGGTTCACAGGTCACGCCCCCAGCCTGCAGGCCACGGTCCCTGGGCAGGGATGGGGTCGGAACAGCTGCCACTGCTACAGGTGGCTGAGCCCCAGATCCCCAGCTGGGGACAGGGCTGCCGTGGCCGCAGGTGGCTGGGCCCCAGATCTCCGGCACGATCGGGCTGGAGACCAAGAGGGGGGGCCCTGCCAGACCCGAAGCACTGGCGCCGGGATTCGGGGCATGTGTCCCGTGTGCCCAGTGCCAGTGATGCCCCTGGGTGCAGAGACCCTCCCACAGGTGCAGGTAGCAGAGGTAGATGTGGCGCCAGGGTCCCAGGTCCAAGCAGAGTGAGGGTTGCTCAACAGGTGGGTGGCAGTAACCAGATGTGGCAGCATCAAGGGCAGAAAGCATGCAGCCCACCTTGCTGGCACATGGCCTCGGGAGACTTCCCAGGCCAAATCCTGGCTGAGTGCCGCTCACCACTGTGGGCACTGCAAGACCATGTGCAGCTTCAGTACAGTGGCCTACAGGACACAGATAAGGAATCCTGCTGACAGTCGGGGTGGAGGTGTTTGCTGCTGACAGGCTGCACAGTCAAAGATGGTAGTCAGAGGGGACTAACCCTGTTTCCCGCTTCCCTGTAGCAGTTCCCACAGCTACATGCTGTTCCACTCCAGGGAGACCACAGACCACCATGAAGCAGAGGAGGAGGGGCCACCGGACCTGGGATGAGATCCTGTCCAGCCTCCTCAAGCTAGGCCAGCAAGCCGAGGAGTCAGCATGGGCCTGGAGGGAACAGCAGGGGAGGCGCCAGGATGTTGCCATCCGCTAGCTTCAGCGTACAGCCGACACTGACAACCGCATGGTTGCCATGATGGAGCAGCAGAGTGCGGTGCTGGAGCAACAGAGCATGGTGATGGAGTGACAGGGCAACATGCTGCAGGCCCTTAGTGTCACCGTGCAGGATGTCGCCTCAGGCCTGTGGTACATTGTGGGGCACCTGGCCCCCTGACAGCCAAGGGAGCTCCCCTGAGAGAGACAACTGTCCCTCGCCATTGACACCCCCAGACCAGGGGTGGTCTTGGGGAAGACCACGGCACAGGGGGCCACAGGCTCAGGACAGCTCCCCCATAGCACCCCGCAATCTTTCAAAGTCCCCAAACCCCTAGCCACATCCTCTCTCCCAGTTTGTGCCCACCCACAGTTCTCCCTCCACCAACATCCCCATCTCCCAGTTCATGGCCCACCCCCAGAGTTCCAAATCCCCTTACTGCCTCCCAAGCCCATCTTAGCCCCAACCCTACTCCTTATTGTAAATAAAAATTGTGAAACTGCAAACAGTTAAAGTAGGACATTTATTGTGTGGGGTAAAGGGTGTGGGTGGGAGCATGGGGGCTGGCTGTGGCAGGACAGGAGAGTGGGGGGGGGGTGTTGGGGCAGGCTTGGCCCTCACAGGTCCTTGCCAAGGAAAAGGTTTGTCAGCACCTTGCGCACAATAGCTGCCCTCTGCAGTGCTCGTTTTCCTGGGGCAACAGGTTCAGGTTGCTGCAAATGGCCAGCGACAAGCTGTGCTTTGGCCTACCAGATGGTGACTACTATCTCCCCCTGGAGCTTGCAGAGATTATGCAGGGCCATGCAGGCACTGATGATCTCTGTGGCGGTCTCCTTCACAAGGTGGAGGCGCATGAGCAAGCACAACCAGTGGGCTTTCAGTCAGCCAAATGCCTACTCCACCACCTAGCAGCAGCAGATGTCATGGTGGTTGAAAAGCTGGTAGCTGGTGTCGAGGGGTCCCATGTAGGGGCACATGAGCCATGGGTGCAGGGGGTAAGCCACATCAGCAGTGATGTTATGGGGGTGGGGAGAAGGTGCCAGCTTCTATATCCTGGTACAGGACAGAATTGTGGAGGACCCTGGCATCATGCGCCCTCCCTGGCCATCCAACATTGCAGTTTTGAAAGATATCCAAGTGGTCCACGAGGGCCTGCAGGATGATCAAGTGATATCCCTTGGGGTTACAATACTTGGCTACACGGTGCGCCAAGCTTGCATGGGGATGTGAGTGGTGTTGAGTATCCCAGCACAGTTTGGAAACCCAAGGGTGGTGAGGCCAGCATTGGTGTCCCTCAGCTCTCCTTGGGTGATGAGGTGTGGCAGCAGGACTGTGTTGATAGTGCTGGCAACCTGTAGCAGAACTTCCCTGACAGTGGACCTCCCAATGCCAAAGAGGTGTGCCATGGACTTGTAGAACTTGGGAGTGGCCATCTTCCAGAGAGTGATGGCCACTCCCTGTCCACAAGGATGGCTGCTCTCATTACAGTGTCCCTTCACTGCAGGACCATGGCAAGCTCAGCAACCAGGTAAGCAAAGGTCTTCCTGCTCATCAAGAGGTTCCTCCACCACTGCTCGTCGCTCCAGGTTCCCAGCACAACCCACTGCCACCAGTTTGTGTTGGTTTTCTGTGTCCAGATGTGACAGGGCACAGAGGAGCAGGAGGGGAACTAAGACCGCTCTGAGGCCCAGCAATACGATGGTCTGGGGCTCAGGCTTGGGACCCTCGGGGTCCGGGAACAGAGTGCCCAGCTGCAGGAGGGCACCCTGCAGGCTAGCAGAGGGTCAAGCTACTGCTCAGTGATGGTATGAGAGCTGGGGAGCATCCATACCTGTCTCTCTCACAGTCTCTGCCAGCCAGAATGGACAGAGAGCTGAGGTTAGTTCCTGCTTTTATGGGATTGGTTGGGCAACATGGCCCTGCAAGGGGGCCATGTTGCCATACCTCCCATGGTGTCCCTCTCCTGAATCAAACTAGCAATTCCTATCCCCAGATATTCTAGTTCAATTTCAGGTTTTTGGTGTGGACCTATTAAATCGATTTAATGATTTTTGTATCGATTTTATTAAATTGATTCAACTTGCATCAATTTTACTGTCTGTGTGTGGATATAACCTTAGCGTTCCTCAGGTTCCAGACATGAAAAGACAAGAACCACGCATTAACAAATGAAAACAGAAGATGACCTAGAGGAAATGTGCTAATGGCTACCATCAAGTGAGTTTTTCATCCAAAGACAATCACAAACCTAGTTAAATCAATATGAAATTTAAATTTAATTTTGCAAAAAGAAATTAAAACAAAAGCTGGAGATATCCCAAAAGAAACTAAAACAAGAGCTGGAGACATTCAAAAGTATCTGGGATAATATTGTTCTGGAAAAATATTTCCAGAGAGGGATCAGGATAGCTTGTGCAATAACAACCCCCTCAAGCATTTATCAACTCAATGTTAGCTTGTTGGAATAATCACCAGGAGACAAGGCTTTCAAAACAAACACAGTTTATTAGTTGCCCACACTCCACAATTACTAAACACAAGCCTAAGGACACTAAAGTAGTAACAGGTAAGTAACGCCTCCTAACACTACCTAACTACCAACCCAAAAGAAAAAGGAATTAGAGAACCTATGCCGGCAACCTGATCTAAGCTTGTCTATTTACTATTTTTCTTCACCCAGGTAGGGTGTTGGCCTATGATTCCTGTGTCATCTTCAGGCCTCCAGGCACAGGCCAAGTTCCCTCACTGTGAGGAACCCCGAAGGACTCAACTCAAGCAGTGGGTCTCAGGCTGCGCCAAGTCCCTACTCCACAGACCATCTGCTTCTAGATCCAGGTCCGGTGTCCTCCAAGCTTGGACCGTCTACTTCTGGACCACGTCTGGCAGGGGCATCGTTGGCTGGGGGAGGGACCCGGGGCACAGGCCAGATGCTGCTGCCGCACTGAGGGCGGCCAGGCCGCACATCCCCAGCCAGGGATGGGGCCACTGTGGCCGCGGGCAGCCAGGCCCTGCATCCCCAGCGAGGGACAGGGCTGCCAAGGCCCCCGGTGGCCAGGCCCCGGATCTCTGGCCTGATTGACCCGGAGATACAGGGCACTGGTGCTGGGGTTCAGGGCATGTGCCCCAGAATGCCCAGCACCAACAAGACCCCTGACTTGTGGTCTGGTCCTGTAATGAGAGTCCATTCACCCTAAGCAAAGTTTAGGGATTCCAGGCTCCCAGGGTTGAACAGGGCATTGAGACACAGTCCTAGGCTCCAAACCTGAGGCTTCCAAGATGGATCCCGCTTTGGGGTCTCTCCTGTGTTGGTCTGCTGAGTGTCCCACAACAATCCCTATTCTATCTGCACTCAGAGCCTCCAGGTGCCTGAGCCGGAGTCCTCAAATAAGAGCAGTCACACTCTCAGTCCTCTTTCTCTGCCTCTTGCAGCTGAGGGCTTCCATGTGCCTCAGCCAAAGTCCCAGCAACAGAGCAAGTCCACACTGCATTTGGAAGTGTCCTCTAACAGCAGCAGATGCACACATCAAATCTAGCCACTCTGTTGCCAGCACGCTCAGCTCTGCTAGCACTCCCTGCAGGCTACTCAGCAAGAGCCACCTCATGCATGCAGTGGTCTTCTGGTCTTCAGGCTCTTCCCTAAGCCCTAATCCAAAAAGAAGCACCGAAAGGACCCCTCCCCACAGCAGGCAACATATAATAAACTCTGTGGCCCGGTCAAATTGCCCAATCAGAGAGTTACATTCCCCCACTGTGGAGGATCCTACCAATCACCCAGCAGAGCACACAGAAAGTTCCAGCAATAAACAACCTTCCCCCAATCAAATACAAAGTTGAAGGTTGTTGGAAGGTTCTTGCAGCCCTTCAGCCTGCCTCCAATCAAAACACAGCCCTGAGAGAAGGTTCTCATGCTGCCAGGCAGACTCCAGCTCTTGGCAGCCTGCCAATGTAACTTGTCAGTGATATGCTGGATTGTGCCACTCTGCTGGTTACATAACCCAGCCTCTCCTGCTGGTTAGGAGCGCTTCTTGTTTACAACTTACCACCATAACAAACACAAATAGTGGTTTTAACACAAAATTAACCCAACAATATCTGCAGGTTTCCTGGAAAGGACCAAGAAATAACCCTTAGTAAGAAATAGAAAGTTTGTTGGAGCAGCAGCTAGAAAATTCCCAGTCTAATTCTCAGTGTAAGAAATACAACCTAGAGTAGGAATTAAAAAGTGATGTCAGCCTCCTTGATGAGAAATCAGGCCAACCAGAGAACTTGTGTAAGATTGGACATTTTCCAATACTTTTATACCGCATTGTAACCAAGATAAGCCCAGCAGGAAGAAGTGCATTTGTTTCAGCTCAAGTAATACATTCTCTCCGATGAAGCAAATCCTTGAGAGTGTTATTCAGTTGAACATCATAGCCCAAATGAATGGCTGTAGAGATGAAGAGGGAGGCAGTTTTCTGGAAGCCAATTTGAGTGGCCACCTCTGATGATGCTGCAAAATTTCCCCAGAAAATCAGCTGTATTGTCTGGATTTAGTACAAGCTTTTGAGAGCTCGTTTGGAGCCAGCCATCAGTCTAAGCTGGTCAGGGCACAGATAAAAGTTAGATGGAAAGAAGAGACCATACCTGAACTGACAAAGGTCTGGAAGAATCTTGTGTTCTTAGAATACCAGAGTCTAATGAGGGCTTCCAGGACAAATTAGTAATGGACCAATTTATAAAAGCTCAACTGAATTTCAGCTTTAGCTTAATCAGCTAAAGGATCTCCAGTGACACTTCGTGAGTCCATGGAAGTCACCACAGACTCTTTAAAGCATCCCATCAGAAACAAATGTAGCCAGTGATGGAAAAGATGAAAGTTGATTGCCACAAGCTATGTAAGAGTATATCTGTGTTCAATGTACACTGTGGAAAAAGGCATTCTAATTTAGTTCATGACATATTTTAAGGATAGGAAACATTGTAAAATGTGGTTTATAAAACAAGCGATACTAGGAATAAGGAAAACATTGAAGGAAGCAATTCAATTAAATGTTGGTATTGAAAAAGTTGGGCGACAAAGAAGATTGTTATGCACATAAGCCTGCCAAGGAAAGTCCCACTTATACAAATACAGGAACATCAAGCTGAAGAGGCAAAGCTGGGAGTTACAAGAATCAGCTCAATATTCTTTGTTTAGCTGTGGGCAGTTATACCACAGTAAAAGGAGTTTTGGTATTGAACATATAATAGGAATCATAGAATTCACAGGAATAGTGACCATGGGCTCCAGTGTAACAGATATTAGCTCAGAAATGTTAAAAGAATAGGGAATGGGGGAATCTGGAATTGAGCAACAAGTCTGGATTGCCAACATAGTGGATTAGCTAATAATTTATTTGGATTCCATTATGGCCAGTAACTGTGTAAAAATGGGGCGGGGGGGGGGGGACCACCACCAAAGGGAAAAAAACCAATGTTTTGTAAATTTGGTCTGTGGAAATTCCCTTTAAAGTCGTGTTCCCAGTGAAACAAATTGCTCATAGACAATTGATTTGTAGTGAACAAGTTGTCCTGCCTCCATGAAGAAACAGCCATAAAAGTAGCTATTGGTTGTTTTTAGCTTTAGGCAAGGGAAAGGAGAGTGGTTGAAACCTGGTTTGAGAGTCAGCGTTACAGGGGATTTTTGATTGGTAAAGTTCTTGTGATTTCTGTCTGTTCACTGAATGTTTCTAATAAACAGTAATTGGTAAAAGGAGGAAGTGAAAAAAAGGAAAGCTGCTTATGTGCTGAACTGGCCATCTCATAGACTCAAAGGTCAGAAGGCACCAATATGATCATCTAGTCCAGTGATTTCCAACCTATGGTCCCGGGGGGCCAAATGTGGCCTGCAGGGGCTTTTAAAGTGGCCCATGGTTTCCCTCCTGCTGGCTGAAGAATGTAATGGCTGCCTAAGGACCCAAGCAGAGCACATTGCCTCTGGGCTACAAGATCCGTTTAGATTCTTTTCTGCACCCAGTGGACAGGAGATCAGTGAACCTCTTCTCAGGGTCCAACAGGGAGCACGGCAAACTGTTCTGCCTGGGTCTCCAGACATTGGGTTCCTACTGAAGCCAAAAGGAGGGGAACACTGATCTACCATCTCCCTGGCTGCAGAAAGGAGCCACTGCTTAGGAACCCAGCTGGTGTGTTCAAGGTACAGGCAAGTGCAGATTACCGCATAGGCCTGTGACAGGGGCCCCTGCATAGAGTGGGGGACCTCTGCCCTGCCTTGCCAGTGCTGGAAAGGAGGAGATGGAGCTGCCCTGGGTCAGAGGCCGGGTTCCCACCCTGCCTCTGGGCCATGTGCTTTGCCCTGGGGGGAGGTGGGGTGGACCGGCATGACTGCTCTAATCCAGAGATGGCTGCTGTGCTGTGTGTGGCCTCCAGCATGGCCTTCCAGGGCCTGTGGCTTGAAGGCCACATTGAAAGCTGCACCACGCACCTGTCAGCCCTACCATCTCTGTAGGCAGACTGGCCAGAGTGGGGTGCTGGGGTCCAGGGCCCCAAGTTCTCTTAATCCACCTCTGGCTACTGGACATGTATGGTTTCCCTGCTGCAGCTGGAAGGATGGAAGATCAGCAAGGAGATGGTGTCCTCACTGAACTACTTTCATCTGGCTACAGTGGGTGGGGGAGGGAGGATTTGGCACAGCCAGGACCGACCATGCTTGAAAGGAGTAGGATTCTAAAAATCAATGCCTTCTGATTTGTTCAGCATATACCAGGCCAACCATTGTGATTTAGCTGCCAGTTCAGTGTGTAGTGACATGCAATCATCTACACTGGTGCTTTGTCTGTGTGTGTACAATGTACCAAGAGCATTTATAGGTGTAAAATAGCGAATGTAAAAATGAGCAAAGTAGCGTCAAAATGATTACTGTCAATATGTAGTGATCTGTAATGCATATGTAAATGCTCTTTCAATGAGTTGATAGGCTAGTGGCCCTTCAGAGTTGTTAAAATAATATTTGTGTTCCTTGCACCAAAAAGGTCAGAAATCCCTGCTCTAGTCTAACCTTCACAATGCAGATCAGAAAACATCACCCACCCACTCCTGTAATAGATCTCTGATCCAGCAGTTCTCAACCACTGTGTTGGGACACACTACTGTGACACCACATAGTAGTTAAGTGTGTTGCAGAGAGCTGTGGGTATGACTGAATTTGGCTGGGGAACGTGGGGGTGGTCTGGTGTGTCCTGTGTCATCGCGATATGCCACCAAGTGTGTCATGACCTGCAAACAGTTGAGACTCACCGTAGGGCTAAAGTGGAAGATTTTGTGATGGACAGATAGCATGGCGCTTGCACCCACACCCGTGAGTGACCCGACCATGAACTGATGCTGGGCTTTATGCCCAAAGCACCATCTGGAGCCAATTTTCTGTGTAAACTGGCTAGAGCCTGATGTAAGGTGTTTTGCTGTTTTGCAAGGCTTGGATGTGATGTACTGCTTTTATCTGTTCCTTCAAGCTATCTCAGCCTTGGACCTAAACGTGTGAAAGGGAAAGTGGGCTTGATCACCCTGCCTTCTCCTGAAATGCTATACATGAGCATAGTTCCTGGGAACTGGTGGACTTCGCCACAGGACCTAGAACCAAGGGGCATCTGAAACCTCCTTGGGGTCGTCAGCAGCCATGTAAGGGGTCCCTGGGTGCTGATGGGATGTAAGCTTTCACCATTGTATATCTATCTATCTTTGCTGCTTGCTAGGACCAAGCACCCTAGCTTTAATAAACATCTTATATTTATGCAGCTGGCGTAGTGGACTGTGTCTGGTGAATCCTCACGAATCTACCCCTTTGGGGTAACAATCACTTTGACCTATTACTGGGTTATTAAAATTGTCAAGTCATGTTTTAAAGACTTTAGGGCACAGACAATCCACCAACAAGTGTGCCATGTCCCATGCTACAGAGGAAGATTAAAAAAACCCAGATGCTTCATCAATCTGCCCCAGGGGAAATTCCTTCCCGACTCCAAATATGGCAGTCAGTTAAACCCTGACCATGTGGGCAAGACTCAGCAGCAAGACCCTCAAGAAAGAATTCTCTGTGATAGCTCAGAACCCACCGCATCTAGTGTCCCATCTCAGGCCATTGGCATATCCACCACCAGCAGGCAAAGACCCAGTCCAGACCCTCATAGATGTACACAGTTGCATGGGGCTTTGCTGCTATAATGGTAGCTGCCTAAGTTTATTTGTGAGTTCGCTAATATTAGAAAACATTGTGTAGGCTAGGTGAGAAAAAAAAACCATTTCAGTGGTAGACAGAGTGAGATATGACATTTACAAAACTGAAAGGGACCCTCAGAGGCATTGCTGCCCGCAAAATAGGTCTGGAGCCAGGTTGGGGGGGCAGAGGGGGCAGGGCCAGGGCTGTCCCCAGGGGCGGGGCTATCACCCCAGGCCCCACTGTTTGCTGAGCTCTGCAGCAGCGTTCTGGCCCAGGGGCAAGGCGGGGCAGGCATGTAGCCAGAGCTCTGCAGGGCCCCTGCCACATGCCAGCCCACCCTGGCCTGCCCTGCCCCACCCCTGGGACAGACTGGCCGGGGGGGGGGGGGAGGCCCACGTAGGCCGATTGGCCCTGAGTCCTGCCCTCTCAAGAGATAGTCATGGGCGGGCTGGTGGCAGCCAAGGCCTGGATCCCTGGGCTCCAGAGGAAGGCCATGTTGGGCTGGTGGTGGCCGGGTCTCTGGTCTCCAGGAGACCCGGGGCACTGGCACTGAGACTCGGAGCACAAACCCCGTGTGCCCAGTGCTAGCGATGCCCCTGAGGACCCTTAAGACTGCTGCTCTCTTAAACCGTTTGTTTCAAAACTCTTTTTCATGGTCTCTGGTATTATGGCCATGCATGCTATTGCTCACAGATTGTGGGTATGAGGACAAGATTATAAGGGCCAGCCTTGAAGGTGCCATGGGTACAGAATTTCAGCATAGCTCTTCCCAAAAACTGAATGTTTAACTGTGGAAGCTGAGTTTGGAACCGCTGTGACATTAATGAGTTTCCCATTGGGATAGAATGGGAGAAGGTTGTCACCACTTAATGACTCCATAGGAACTCTCACAAAATGCTAGCTGAGTCAGGAAATTCATTTACTTGTGTAAATAATTTGTGAACTAAAAATGTTAGTGTCCATTTGCCTGCTAAGCAGAGTTGGAGACTTAAGAGAAAATAGTTGATTCGAACCTCTTGGTTACATTTCATTATTGTTAGTTAAATTTTTCTGGCTTATTGATGTGGTCATAGAATACACATATAACCCTTCTGCCAGGGAAAGCTGGCAGAACAAGGGCTGGATTTTATATCTAGGGGTTCTTCTTCAAGCGCTGCTCGGATACATTCAGTAATAGGTGTATCCGTGCCACAGAGCACGATTGGTTGGAAACCTTTTTGCCCTAGCCTGTCAGAAGAGAGCTGGCGGCCACCACCCCTTGCCACCCAGTGGCTATATATGTGGCCGCCGCCCAGCCCCACCTCAGTTCCATTTTTTCCGCCCTCAGCAATGGTTTTCAGAAGAGCCCACTCCTTGCGATCACGCAAGCAGCCTGTCTCTATGCCTTCTATGAGCCACCCGCTCAACTGGGAACACCTTTTCATGGATGTTGTTCCACAGAAAAGTGCTTCGCCTATTGAGCGTGAAGCCTCGGAGCAGGAATGCCACTCCCTTCCACCGCTCACAATGCCAGGGTTTAAACCTTGTGCTGCCTGCGGCAAGGCCTGCCAGTGGGACAACCCCCATGAGAAGCGCCTCCAGTGCCTGGGCGAAGCCCACTTGGCCATCGCTTGCTCTATCTGTCAGTCCTTTAAACCTCAGACAATTAAAGACAGAGAGCAAAGGCACCATGCACTGGCCTTAGGGCAAGTGCGGCAGCCTACCCCCGAAACTTCAGGGCGTCCTTTGGTATCACATGCCGGTTTGGCACCAGAGCCTTCTCGGCACTGCTCTCCCAGAAAGTGCAAGAAGATGAGCTTGAAGTGTCAGTGCTGATCTTGGTCCCCCACATGGGGGTTGGCCAGGGACCGGCGGGAGTCGGTGCTGGTCCCTGCCACTCCAGAGGCCTTTGAGGCAGCGAAGACACTCCTCCTCCTGCCAAAGCCTCCTACCCCGGTACCCCCTCAAGAAAAGGGGTAAATACACTCTCACTTTGAGAGCCTGGTTGTCCTGAAAGCAGCACCAGACACCATCTCCAATCTCAGTGCCGAGTTCCCTGACACCAGAACCTACCATGCATGAGGGCCATGGTACCATGGAGTCCTCTCCCTGCCACGATATTACTCTGCCTTCACCGGCACCATGGTTGTGGCCCTGGGAGGCATCTCTATCTCTGAGCCCGAAGGAGCATGTCTCGAAAGGAACAAAATGCCCCACGACCTGCCTTCGGCACCATCCCTTTATAGATATGAGCCTCATGAATGGTCCCCCCCAAGAGACCCTGACGGGTCCTCACAGTACCACTTTGCCCAGCTCGGCACCTGTTCCTCCAGCACCAGACAAAGCCTTAAACCCCATGCCCTGTTCCTATACTGCGGATCTCACAGTGCATTTCAACCTCCTTTGTCATGTTTCTGCTCATGTGGGGTTGGAGGTTCAGCCCCCTATGGGGCCCAGTGACATTTTATTTGGGCCGGAGTTTCCTTCTGCTGAGCCTATCACAATTCCCCATCACACTAGTGTATGGGGCCTTGCACCGTCACGCTGGCAAGCCCAGGGCTCCATCACCCCCGTATCAGACATGGCAGGCCTTAAATACCCCATCCCAGAGATGGAGTTTCCATTCCTTACCCAGCATCCAGCACCGTCTCAAGGGGTGGTGGAAGCAGCACTAGGCCCAAAGCAGGCTTCCCGTGACCCCCTCCCAGCATCAAAGGATGCGAAGGAGTTAGATCTCCTTGGGCAGAAGGTTTATTCTTCCTTCACCTTCCAACTACAGGCAGCCAATAACCAGGCCCTGGTAGCTAGATATCTAATGGATGTGTGGGAGTCCATGAACAAATTTAGACACCTACTCCCACAGGAGAACAGGGGGGACTATGATGCCTTCCTGGAGGAGCGCAAGATAGTGTCCCAAGACCTTCTGTTATTAGCTTGGGACACTGTAGACACAGCTTCCCGTAGTATGGCTTCAGCCGTGACCCTTCAGCGGGTGGCCTTGCTCAGAGTGGCAAGAGTGCCCCCTGCCTCCAGCAGGTTACACAACCTGCCTTTTGAAGTTGAGTCTCTCTTTGCAGCTGAGATGGATGCCATGCTCCGTAGTGCCCAGGACCCCCAGGGGGAGGTAAAGTACTTGGTCCTGCTGCCTTCAGGGCCCCTTGACTGACCCCTGAGTCCATAAGGGCCAACCAACACCCTTTCTTACGCCTTCCATAAACTGCTCCACCAGGTATATTGAAATTCTAAAGTCATTCTCCTCTTAGTTGATGGGCTACTGGCCCTACCATCAAGCAGAGGTTACCAACTATTCCCTGTTTCAGGACAAAGTTATCTGGTCCACTGGGAGTACCAGGAAGAAAACACCCACCCTGTGTGGGGGAGGGGGTGACCCTGACATACGAAGCATTGGGATCCCTAAGGATTCCTATCAGGGGGGGGCGCCCCCCTCCCACTTTTCCACAGTTGGTGCCACCTCTTGTTCTTCTTTTGAGAATACATAGGATGAACACCTGGGTAGCCTTCCTATTATTGGAAGGAGCTGCTCTCCGTTTTAAAGTTCTCCAGAGACAGGGCTGGAGGATCCCTTCCCTCACCTTCTCTCTCCTGCCCCATAAGAGAATGCATAGTCAGACTATATCCACAACGTCTGTAGGTCCGGACTCCCTGCACCCCCACACACGCTGTGAATGATCAGATGGGATTCACCTCCCAATGGCTTCTAAGAATCCCTCCCCTTTCCTTGGAGGGTACTTCCCTCCTTATGGTTATGTGGAGTTTTCAGGATGCCTTCCTTCACACTACTTCCTTGAAAGTTGCTTTCTCTCCCTTCTGGCATTCCTATTTTCCCCATGGGGTTCACGATTGCGAGGCACAGGGCACTGATTTTGCTTGTGCCTCGGGTGATTCACGCTTGTTTCAAATTAATAAGAATAGGCAATAAAGGAAATGAAACAATCTCTACTGATCAGCCAATTGTTGGGGCGGGTCCACTGCCCTTCCTTCCCCAACCAATCTAAGCCGTCCCTTGAGTTCACAAGGCCCATCAACTTGACTACGTCTGGTCTTGCGATTTGAATTGAGGGATCGACAAGCTAGTAGTTTGTGCTCGTCTTAAGGGTTAATCCCCTCGGTGCACATGCCTTTTATCCTCTGACTAGAGGCCACGTGGGTTGTCAACTCTCTGTTGCAGTCATGCCTCTTCCTTTTTTGCCAGACTGTCCCCAATCCCTGGGACTAGCATGCTTTGAGGACTTCTTATCACTGTAGAACCACTGGCTTGGCTTTTCTTCTTCCTTCTTTCTCTCCACTTAGAAAAGAAAAATCTCAGTTTCTTAGCGGGAATAAAAGCTTCCTTGCTTTGCCAGCTACACAGACCCAAACCTCTTGGTGGGGCACAGGTTGTATATTATCAGAGCAGACTGGGATAATCCAGAGCTCCTGCAGCTGCTGACTCCATTCTCCTAGTCCGCAGAAGGACATTTGAGGAAGTGATGGAAGTAACCCAAGGGCCTTCAGAGGGCCCTTTTATAGGTGAGGGAATGCATCTATGATTTAGCCCTGTTCTGTCCACTGACAGAACAGGTTCAGTGATGCCTGGGAGTCTGCCTGGTTTCTCATAACTGGGGCCTGATTAGTTCTCTAAATGATCCTCCTTTCCTGATGTGGGAAGAATCTCCATCTAATTCCAGATTTGACTTGTCCCTATCTCACTCCAAAACCATCTCGTGGTCCAAAGGGCCCCCTGGTCTAATGCCAGCACTACCCTGTTCATTCATTATTCTTACGGGGATCAATCCTAAGTCATTTGTGAGTCATTGATTCTTATCCTGGCTCATGCGGTGCTTTCCCCTTTTCTCCTGGAGTTTGCTCATCCTTCATGGTGTCAGTCAACAGACCCCCTCATCCTTAAAGTACTTCTAGTGCCATCATCAACCTGGCTGCTTCCTTCTCGCTTCAGGTACCTAATGGAGGGAGTAACCTGTATTCCGCTAGATTCTCCCATCCTTAAGAGTCTTTCTTCAGGGCGAGAGATTCATTATCACTATCAGCCCACCCCCAGTCACATGCTATGTCAGTACACATTTGCCATCCGTGTCAAGGGGTTATGACCTTCACTAATGGTCATCTTTCCTGCTTCCTTCCCTAATGGCTGCCCCCCTGGTTAAAAAAAAAAGGAGGGGGGAGAGAAAGAGAAGAAGAGGTGGTGAGGGTGCACCCTACCATGGTGACATGCCCTTACTCCATCTTCATCTAATGGACCTAATCTACCCTTTTCTCTCTTGTACTTAGACCATTTAGATCTTCTTTCTGTTCTCACACTAGGATGGAGATTCAATCTCTTACACCAGGGGTCTCAGACTCGGGCACCACAAGGCCGGGTGCGTTGACCCGAGGGCCGCACCACTGAAACTTTTGCATACAACAATATTGCAAATATCAGTAATGATTGTGTTGTCACGGGCTGCAGAAAATAACTTTAGGGGCTGCTTGAGGCCCTCGGACCACATATTTGAGACCTCTGTCTTACACTGTGGTGCGTTTGATTTTGTGGCCCTGAGTTTCCTTGCTTCTGCACCTGTGGTATACCACACCCTCATGCAGGCCTCTGAAAGGGTACCCTCGGCTTCATATGCCAATCTAGATAGACTGCCGAGGTATAGCCTTTTACTAGGTGGTTGTCTGTCATCTTTTGCCTCCTTGGTGGACCAGCCAAAGGTTCTATCACCTTTTCTCCCTTCTTTCCCCTTGCATCTTCCGGCTTCATGTACTCACCACTAGTAGACTGAGTTCTGTCTGGGGTTGCATTATTTCCCCATCACCAGCTAATGAACTTTTTATAGACTTAAGACCAGAGAATGGCTTGGGCTCATTCGCCTCAGCAGATGCGTACCACCAACTGCTCATGGCCACGCTTGAAGACAGCTCTCCAATCATGATTCGGTAAATGTGTCTTCATTTTTACTTCTTATAATAAGGTGACTTTAGGCTGCCACTGTTCCTGTCATTTGCAGATCAGGGAGCACTCAATCAATCAAATCATAGGGCTAGAAGGGACCTTGTGAGATCATCAAGTCCAACCCCCTGGGAATTGAACCCAGGACTTTCTGCATGTTAAGCAGATGGGCTAGCCACTACACTCAGACCATTCTTCTGCATGGTTTCCCCTTACCTGGGCCACAGTCCTTATGTTGATACTTTAGGCACTTCCTATGAACCTTCTTTGCGCGGGTCATTGACCCTTGTGGGGAGTGGCAGTGCTGAAGGTGGGAAAGAACCAAGTCTGCCTACCATCCATCAGCACAGCTAGCAGTCACCTTTTACTGAATGTATCTTATCAGCGCTTGAAGAAGAACAGTGGGTAGCTTACCAGTAACTGTCCTTCTTTGAGGTGGGCTGCTCGGATTCATTCACAACCCTCCCACCATCCCTGCAATTCACAGTTGGTGACTTTTAGGGACTGAGGAGGGGCTGGGTGGTGGCCACATATATAGCCACAGGGTGGTGAGGGGGCAGTGGCCACCATCCCTCTCCTGACAGGCTAGGGCAAAAACTTATCTGACCAATTCTGTGATGTGGCACAGATACACCTATTACTGAATGAATCCGAGCAACCCATCTCAAAGAAGAACAGTTACTGGTTAAGAATCCACCATTTCCAAGTAATGTTATAGAACCAACCAGCTCAAGCCCCCACCCAGTCTTCTGGGAAATCATGCACTATTCCCTGGGCCCCCCAAAGGGGCAAGGCTTCCCCACTCACAAGCATGAATCCGAGTCTGGTATACAAAACTTTCAATAGCAGTAAAACAGAATGTAAAAACCCAATAGCAGAAATCAGCACTGATCTGGAGAATCAGTGCAGAACAAGGTTCCCAACATAATACCACACAGCATAACAGAACATATAAACTCGGTAGCAAAACCAGCACTTATTGAGGGAACCAGTGCAGAACAAGGTTCTCAACAAACCCCAGGGTATGTAGGGAATGTCTTTCACATCAGCTGTCTGCTGGTGCTATCCATTGGTCCTCACACTGTCCACTCCCACCAGCCACTGGTTCTGCCTGCTGTCCAACAGCTCTGCCCTCTGGTCACTCATGCAACACTCTCACCAGCCACTAGCTCCACCTGCTGGTCACTCATGCTCCTTTCTCACTAGCTGCTGGGTCTGCCCACGGTCCACCAGTTCTGCTTGCTAGTCACTCACACTCGGCTCTCAGCATCCATTGGCTGTGCCTCCTGTCTGCCAGCTCCACCAGCTAGTCACTCATGCCCTGCTCTCACCAGCCACTGACTCCACCCACTGTCCTCCAGCTCCACCCTCTGGTCACTCACGTTCCACTCTCACCATCCACTGGCTCCTCTTCAGTGATTTCAGCTCAGAGAGTGTCTCCTTTCTCAGTGATTTCATCTCAGACAAAAGGTTTGCCTCTGTCTGTGATTTCGGCTCTTAAACCTTACATAGCTGCAAACAGCTTCTCCCATTAAAATAACAAAAGAAAGGCTTCACAGGAAGCCTGGCCAAATCTGTCCTTTGACAGTAGGGCAATGGGGTGAAGTAGAGCCTCAGGCATAGCTCTAGACTGAGCTAATGCTAAACTCTGCCCCTGTTTTAACTTCATCAGGCTGGAAGGAGGGGGCCACCCCTCTTTTAATATTTTTTTTGCTAATGGTAGCTTTTATCCCTTTACCCCACCTAAACAGAGTTTGAACAAGCAAGAAAGTAGCATATTACAAAAGACAGTATTTCATGTTTCTCTTCAGTAGAATTACAGGTATTGACTGATCTGTGATCAAATAAACCCAAAAGCCATTTTCTATATTGCCGTGCATCGATAGTGAGGCTATGCTAATAGGCTGTTTGTGCTCATGCAAATAGAAAACCAATGCAGATCAGTTGCCCCCCACCCCCAGAAGCTGTTGGGCACAGCTTCTAAGCCTGCCTTACACACAGCACCTCAATATAACAGTAATTTCTCATCACCTCATATCAGTGAGGAAAATGACTTGTCTTCTCACTTCATATAATGTTTAGTTAGTCAAAAGTTTAATAGCAGAACAGTTTTGTAGTTCTCAGAAGTGGTGCAGTACATCATACTTATTAGGATTTACCCACAAGAGGTTGTTTTGTATCTGACAACTCCAATGGATAACTGTGAATTATTTGTACAATTTAATATAGAGGAATATCAAACACTTGCTCACTCTAGTGACCGATAGTAACAACTGCAGGTTTCTCTATTCAGGGCAGTAATTTATCAAAAATGAGGTCAAATTTCTTCTCTTAGTTACACTAGTATAAATCTGGAACATCTCCACTGAAATCCATAGAGATATTCCAGATTTACATGGATACGTAAAGCAGAATATGGTTCAATATTTTTAAATTGGGGACTTTAGTGTGCTGGCCAAAAGTTTATGGTTAATGATTTCTGCATTCTGTAACAGTATAAGAGAGTGACTGTAGATCATCACATTTGTGAGTCGGGCCTTTCACAGTCCATGGCCTTCCAGCCCTCTGGTAGGGCGAGGCAGCACACCCAAATTCTATGGATTCCGCTCCCTCACAGAGCAAGGCCAAATAAAGTTCCCGCTTTCCAGCCTTCTGGTGGAGTGAGGCAGCACATTCACAGTCTATGGCTTCAGCCCTCACACAGGGACAGGGCTGAAGCATGTTTGAGGTAGTAAGGGAAGAAGTAGGCTCTCCCACTCTACTGCATTTCAGCCCAGGGCCCTATCTAGTGGCCACAAGGCCACTATTCAGCCAGCAGTGCTCCTGCCAGAACACACCAACTTCCAAACCTGGCGAGTTCAGACCCACCTGCCCTCAGGCCACTTCCTCCCAAATCCCAGTTTGCTTCCCAGAGCCAAGGCCTCCCCAGCTCTGATGTCAGGGTAAATCATGAGGGGAATCCCAGTCAAACATTCCATGCCTGGAGGTGGCAGGTCCGGTAGGCCCTCTAGATTGTTGCCAAGGGGTAGCTCCTCTAGGTTACAGGGATTAGGGTTCACTGGCCTAGCAGCATCTTCCACTGAAGGCAGTTCCTCCAGGTCCTCAGGGCTGTCTGCTTCTTTTCCCTCCTATAGTCACGCCACTGAGGGTAGTTCCTCCAGGTCATTGCCTTGGGGAGGACAGTATAAGGGAAAGTCCAGGCCACAGTCATTCTACTTACATTCCTGGGGTTGAAGATCTTCTGCCTCTGCCACACGTCTCCTCCTAAGCTGCTTGGCCCATTCCTTCATATTGTCCCCCCACCCCTTGACCCACCCTTTTGATTCCAGTCATACTTTCTGGCATACACTTCTTTAGGCCAGCAGTGGGAGTGCTGACCCCTCAGGGTGGTTGGCCGAAAGGGCTACCAGCTACCCTCCCTGTTACAGTGACACCTTCATCATCTGGACACATGGCAGGGATGCTCTTGAAGATTTCCACAGAGATTTCAACAATTTCCACTCCACCATCAAATTGAGACTGGAACACTCCACACAGGAGATCCACTTTCTCGACACTACACTACAAATCAGGGACAGACACATCACCACCACCCTGCACCCAAAACCTACTGATCGGTATAGTTACCTACATCCTTCAAGCTTCCATCCTAAACACACCACACGATCCATTGTCTACAGCCAAGCCCTAAGACATAACCGCATCTGCTCTGATCTCGCAGACAGAGACAGACATCTTGAGGATCTCTATCAAGCATTCTTAAAACTACAGTACCCACCTGGGGAAGTAAGAAAACAAATTGACAGAGCTAGATGGGTTCCCCGAAGTCATCTACTACAGGAAAGGCCCAAGAAAGAAAACAACAGACCACTAGTCACCACATACAACCTCCAAGTCAGAACTCTGCAACAGATCATTAAGGACCTACAGCCTATTCTAAAAGATGATCCCTCTATCTCTCAAGCCTTGGGAGACAGACCCCTCCTTGCTTACAGACAGCCACCCAATCTTAAACAGATACTCACCAGCAACTACAGATCTAACAACAGAAACACTGAAGCAGGCACACACCCTTGCAACAAACCGCGCTGCCAAGTCTGCCCACATATCTGCACAACAGATACCACCATAGGTCCTAATCAAGCCTGCTACTCCATCAAAGGCTCATGTACCTGCTCATCTACTAATGTGGTCTATGCCATCATGTGCAAGAAATGCCCCAACACCTTATACATTGGACAAACAGGACAATTGCTGCGCAAAAGGATAAATGAACACAGAGATGATATCAGAAATCATAGAACAAAAAAACCAGTTGTTGAGCACTTCCATCTTTCTAATCACTCAGTAAATGATTTGTTGATGACTGTCGTCAGAGATGTGGCTGGGACATCAAGACTTCAAAGAGAAACAGCTGAACTCGAATTAATATGCAAGCTAAATTCTGTGAAAGCAGGACTTAATCGAGACTATGGGTTCTTTTCCCATTACAAAAGGTAATTTGACTTCAGGCTTCCCATGGTTTGAACCTAATAAACTGCTCTGGTTTGCTGTTACTGTATGACCTGATCCTATGTTTTACACCCCTTTGCATTTATTTTCATTCCATTCTGTAATTCACCCATCTTCGAAGCATCTGACGAAATGGGATTTTCTCCCACGAAAGCTCATGTGAAAAATAAATCTGTTAGTCTTTAAGTGCCACATGACTCCTTGTTTTTTTTGCTGGATCTCTCTGGCCTGGCTGATACAGTGGTATTTGAAAGGCAGGTAAGCTCTATCAGAAGAAGAGAAATTCTTCTAATTCCCCTTTCAGTTTCATGGTGGAATTTTAATAACATGTTCCTGGAAACCCTCCAGGAAGACTCCTGAAGCACTTTATTGGAGGAAACTAAGTTCACATTAGGACCTGTAGATTCTGCTTCAACTCCTTGGTTCTTAAATCATGATCAGTTTTGTCAGTAGCTGGCATAACATATCTAGTAGTTCACTGTAAAAAATCAAGATGAAAGAAATGTCCAATTTGGGGTTCTCAAACTCAAATTACCACAAGGACCGCATGAGGATTAGTATGGTAGTGGGAGGGCTGCACCACAGAAACCTTTCCATACAATGATATTACAAATATCAGTAATGATCGTGTCATTGTGGGCCGCAGGAAATAGCTTTAGGGGCTGCATGCAGCCCACAGGTGACATGTTTGAGACCCCTGGTCTAGTGTGTGTATGTGTGTGTGTGTATTAAACACCTGGCATCTAAGATGATGTTTACTTAGTTTCAGCTGTAGTTCACATTCCAAATCAGTGGGTTGTATGTACTCTGTAGCACCCAAAGATATTTGAGCTTTATCACTTGTGACCCCTCCATTTAAATGGAAAACTTATTAAATATGAATCAGATGAGTTTCCTGAGTTATAGAAAGAGCAAAATAAATGATTCTGAGTGCTAAACATTTGATCAGGGAGCTCTTTCTTGGGCAACATGTTTGGATGGTGGTAATCACCATTAGTTATGTCACTTCTAGAAAAGCAGCACACAGCAGGCAAATTCTATAGCAAGAGTGTTCAGTCATGTCAGTTTTCCAACACACACAAATGCAACAATGCACACAACACCAGAGAGTACATACTGAAGCCTGTTGCTCTGCAGTGAATCAAAATTAGCTTTAGTAATCCTTCTGCCAAGGCAGGCTGGCAGGACAAGGGCAGGGTTCTATATCTAGGGATTTCCCAATGACACACCACCACCAACTGGCTTGAGCCCCACCCAGATTTCTGGGAATCCTGCAGTGTTCCCTGGGCACTCCAAATGGGTAATGCTTCCCCACCTGCAAGCATGAGTCTGAGTGTAGTAAATGGAAATTTTAATGGTAGTAAAGCAAAAATGCAAAAGGCCAAATAACAGAGATCAGCACTAATCTAGGAAAATTAATATAGAGCAAAGTTCCCAACAACCCACACCACATAACAGAATATACACACTTAGTGGCAAAACTGGCACTGATCCAGAAAATCAGTGCTAAGTAGGCTAGGGTGCATGGGGAATGTCTTTCATGCCAACTGTCTGCGGATGCCACCTACCAGTCACTCACTCCATCTTCTAGAACTGTTTCTAGGCTCTGCTTGCTGTCTACCAGCGCCATCCTCTGGCCCCTTGTGTTACCCAGCTCACCACCGGCTACTCTCACCATCCGCTGGCTCTGTCCTCTGGTTCCTCACATCACCCAGCTCACCACTAGCCACTCTCACCATCCACCAGCTGGTCACCCCATCACTGCTCCTCTTCAGTTCAGAGAAAGAAAGAGAACTTTCTAGCGACCTCAATGAATTCAGCTCTTTTTAAGCAGCTGTTAAGCTGTTAATCAGCTAGTTCTATAATAAAGAACAGGAGAAGCAATGGGGGGGGAGGAAGCAAACTACCCCGAGCATTGCTTCAGCAGAAACAATGTTAACCCCCCACTCCTGCTTTTCCCCTTTTTCAGGCTGAAACATGCAGTCACTTTTCCTACAAGTGTCTTTTTAACTGAGGGTAGTTTTTCACCCCTTAACTAACCCAGACAGATTTGAAACAAACAGAGAGTAGCAGTTCACACAAGGACAGTATTTCATATTTCCCCTTAGTAGAACTACTGATATTGATAGATTTGTGAGCAGACTAACCCCAAATATCGTTACCCACTATGCCCTGCACCTAGTATGCTAATCAGCTAATTGTTCTCTTTCTATCCATGCTAATACAGGACCCATGCAGCTTAGTTGCCCCTCCCTTCAGAAGCTGTTAAGCACAGCTTCTAAGCCTGCCTTACACTTTTTTCTTTGTTCCCACATTGTCAGTATTCATAGCCAAACAGATCAGTTCTATTGAAATGCTCTTTCTCCTGTCACTTACTAGAATATAGGCAATAATTTGAAGAGTAAAGGCCTGGAAATTAGCTGACATGGTTCTACTCCTAACAGTGTCACTAGAACACTGAAAGCAAGTTAGGCTCTCCACCCCTTGGTTCTCCTCTTTGAACATTTATAAAGCAATTGGTGATCACTGAAGGAAAAGCAGATTGTGCTTCTGAGCACAGACATGTTTCAAGTTTGCTTAGCTGTAGGAAATCACCCCTCACTTGTATAAAATAGGCCAGTTTGCACCCACCTTAATTTTTACAATGGATGTGTAGCAAGGAAAACATACACACCCCAGTAAATAAGTGTCCCTGTTATCAGGGCAATGGCTACAATGCATGTTGGGAATTACATGGGCTGCCCTTCCTCGCTAAAGATTAGGTAACTGCAGGCTCCTCCCAGACCTAAATTCCTTAGACTAGGGGTCTCAAACACATGGCCCATGGGACGCATGCAGCCCACAGAGCTGCCTCCTGCAGCCCCTGATAACCGCCAGAATCCTGGGGTTTTCTGCAGATGGAGAACAAGCAGCCTCACCTCCCCCCTGCGTTATCAGCCATTGACAGGGAGGAGCTGAACTGCTGCCTGGGAGCTGTTCTATTCATATGCAGCAGTTGATTGACATATTCACATGCAGCTCTTGATCAGGAACTGCCCTATTCACATGCAACAGCTGAAGCAGACTGAGCTGTCCAGGGGGGTGGGCCTTCAAGCATGGTGGTCTGAGCATGTGGGGAGGGTTCACAGGGGGCTCCATTCTGGAGGAGCACCAGAAAGCCCCACTACTAGCCACAGCACAACCCCCAGGGCTTTCCCTGCTGTCAGTCCTGGCACAGGCAGGGGGTGTTTCCCCCCAGGAGGGTGGGGTAGTGTTCTTTCTTCCACCCACCCCAGTGCTGCTAAATTCTGGCATGCAGGGGATGTTTTCTACTCTGCCGGCTGCACTCAGCCAAATTCAAGTGGGCAGGTAGGTGGGGGTTGTTTCCCCTTCTGCCAATCCCAGAGCAGCTAAATTCAGGGGGGCGGCGAGTGTTTTCCCTTAAGCCAGCCTCACCGCAGCCAAATTCAAGTGGGCAGGCAAGCAGGGGGTGTTTCCCCCTCTGCCAACCCCAGCATGGCCAAATTTGAGCAGGGAGTGAGGAGCGTGTCTCCCCCACCACCAGTCCCAGGGCTCCCCCCAAGGCCAGGCAGGGGGCTGCTTATTTATGTACCTGTGGAGGGCTCTGACCAACCATTTTGCAGCCTGTCCTGGGATGTGGCTTTTCCTCCTCTCCTGGCTTGGGGACACATGCAACCCCCTCTTTTTAAAACAAAAAAACCCAAAAATCTTCTAAAAATTTAATTTTATTTAAAAAACTAAAACCTTTATAAAAATTAATTTAAATTAAATTTAGTTCAATTTTAATAAATCAAACTGCAATTAATTTATTTCAATTAACATAAATTTGAATTCAATAAATTAAATTTTAATTAAATTAACCGGTGGTCCTTCAGGGTTTGAAAAAGTATATTTTTTGCCCTCAAACCAAAAAAGATTGGGAACCACTGATTTATAATGTAAAATTTTAAGTGTGTTTGCTTACTCTTTGTGTTTTTGATGATTTTGCCACCTTGAATGGAAGCAATTCTAAAAGGAAACGTGTGTTTTGGCTTTGGAAAGACTGACAAAATTAGCACAGACTTCATGTTACAGTTTCAAAAAAGTTAATAAATTGACTTTTATTAGCATACTATATTACTCTTCATTTTTTACTGTACTTCTGCATCATTGTAAGAAAAGGTTCCAGTGGTGCAGCCCTTAGGCCAATATCCTAGTCCTCATGTGGCCCTCGAGGTGATTTGAGTTTGAGACCCCTGCCTTAGGCTATACCTAACAGCTGTGTTCGCACGTAAAGTGTTATTTCAAAATCCTTGTTCTGAAATAACTTAAATTGAAAGAAGCAAATATTAAATTGGAATAAGGGAAACTCTCAAAGTGAAATAGCATGTCTTGTGTTGTAACATGCTATTTTGCTTCAGGAGAGGGGCAGCATGAGAGGTGTGGCAACATGGCCCCCTGGCAGGGTGCCAACCATTCCCCTGGCACTGGCTCTGCACTGGCTCTGCAGATCCAGTGGCAGAGGAAAAAAATGGAGGAGGTCAGAGAGGGTGGCAACCCTCCTCCCCACCATTTCCCCAGTGGCAGGGGCAGGGGGAGAAGTCAGGGAGCCCCATCCCCCTGCTGGGCTGAGCTATAGGGCTGCCCGGTCCTCCAGACCCTGGCCACCTGCAAGCAGCTAGGGTAGATGTGGGCTCCGGCAGCTCCTGTCTACCTGCAAGAGGCCAGGGCAAATGCAGGACCCAGCACCCCTACAGCTCAGCCCTTGCCGGGTCAGCAGCAGGGGTGCAGGGTGCCCCAATCCTGCACTCTCTTGCAGCCCAGGTTCAGGGGCTGCTGGAGGGTGGGAGGGGGCTGGAGCCGGCTCTCCCCACCCCTGGGGCTTGGTGGCTGCCGCCCCAGCGGGTGGTGTGGGAGCTGGCTTGTCCTCCCGCCCATGCTGGAGAGCTGCCCCCCAGGCAGGGGCTGTGGAGGCAGCTCTGCCTGCCACCTGTACCGGGGGGGGCTGCTGTCCGGGCAGAGCCAAGCATGGGTGGCGGGCTGAGCTGGCTCCACAGCCCCTTCCCAGGCAGCAGCCCCTTCAGCACGGGTGGTGGGCAGAGCCGGCTCCGCAGCCTCTTCCCCGGTGGCAGCCCCCCCAGCACGAGTGGCAGGCAGAGCCGATGCCCACACCAGCCACCCCTCAAGCTGCTGCCAGAGCTCAGGCTGAGGGGCATCCAGCAGCAGGGGCAGAGCACTGGGGATGCCCCGGTCCCCCAGCCCTTGGCCACTTACAAGCGGTCGGGGGGGTGTGGGCTCCCCCAGTCCCTGACAGGCTCCACAGCTGGTCAATTTCACCTCTGTGAAATTGACCAGGCTGTTGAGCCTGTCTGAGGCTGGGGGAGCTGCATCTCCCCTGGCCGCCTGCAAGCAGCCAAGGGCTGGGGGACCGGTGTGCCCCCAGTGCTCTGCCCCTGCCACCCTACCAGGAGCCCCTGAGCCTGGCAGCGGGTCCAACCAGCTGGGGACCCGCTGCCCACTCTGGCTTCTGGCTTGCCACGGCACTGGGTCTAGCTGGCTGGGACCCATTGCCGGCCCTGGCTGCCCACTTTCTGCAGCAGCGGGTCCAGCTGCTGGGGACCCGCTGCCCCCCCCCCACTGCCAGCTTGCCTGGGCAGCAGGTCCAGCAGGCTGGGGAACCCCTGCCCCTCCTCTGCCAGCTTGCCACAGCAGTGGGTCCAGCTGGCTAGGGACCTGCTGCCCTCCTGCGCTCCCCTGCATCTCCCCTCAGCACCCTGGCTAGAGTGCTGATCGGCTCTCTGGCCAGGGTTCTGTGGGGGGTGGGACTTCCTGCATGGCACCCTGGGAGGAATGTCATAGCCCTGTTTTGAAACAGGGATTGTTTCAAAACAACGCATCCTAATAGCATTGTTTCAAAACAACCCTTTTGAAACAAGGATTATTTTGATTGCATGCCAGGTTTAACTGTTTTGAAAGGACGGCTGGTATTTTGAAATGACGGGGTCCCATTGTTTCAAAATAACAAAACATCATTTGGACATGCCAGGCTTTATTTTGAAACAACTCCTGTTGTTTCAAAATAAAACCCTGGTGTGGACACAGTCAACCTGTGTACTGCACTGTGGCCACCCCATTGGCTACTGCACAGGTCTCAAACTTGCAGCTCACAGGTGGCCCCTAAAGATATTTCCTGCAACCCACAACAATACTATTGTTATCAATATTTGTGTAACCCCCCTGGGGTTTTAAGGAGCATGGTTCCTTTAAATCTTTGCCCTGTGGGAGAGGGTTTGTGGAGCTGAGGAGGGAGGCTGCAGCTGGAGGCCTTGGGAAGGAAAGAGAGGGAGAGGCCCTGCCTGAAGCCAGGGAAGACAGAGCGGCTGACCTGGGATGCCAGGCCAGCACCCACAGAAGGACACTGTGCTGGGGAGAGTCGCCCAAGGACAGAGCAGGATCCAGTGACTGGCCATTTGGAGCTGTCGGGCCGTGAGTACAGGACCTGGGACTCAGGGGGGAGGTTGTCACTCTGGGTTCGCAGAGAGTGGCAGAAGAGGCATCAGAGGATTTTCTTTTGCTGGGAAAGTGCTGGCGCTGAAGACTAGGAGTTGCTGGACTGAACACTGGACTGGAGCTGTGCTGGGTCCTCTGAACTCATGGTGCAGATACAGAGCTCACGTCTGCCTCCAGCCTGCTGCATTGTTGGGCCTTACAGGGCCCTGTGTTAGCTGTTACTCTGTGTTACTGCTGCCCCATCTCCCCTGTTGCTTTCCCCTTTGCACCTCTGTAAATAAACCTTACCCATTCCTATAATCCCTGCGCTATCCCAGTGTGCGTGTGGTCACTCTGGGGGTTTGGAACAGGTGACCCTGGGGCAAAGGGGGTCTCCTTGTTGCGTCTCTGCGCACACCCTTCTCTGGCCAGAGCCTCCTACAAGGCAGACTCTATCTGGCCACGTGGATGTTACACTTGCAATATCATTGTATGGTAAGGTTTCAGTGCTGCAGCTGTCAGGCTAACATACTAGTCTTCATGTGGCCCTTGTGGTGATTTGAGTTTGAGACTATGCTCCTGGGTCACACTATCTATTCCAGTCAGGCAGGGAAATGATGAAGCGAGATTAGTGATTGTTCACCCAAGCCCATAAGGGGTGCAGTCAATGTTTCCCTTGTAACCTTGGATGTTGTGTGGGTATGCATCTTTGGTTCAGCAGTGACCCCAAGAATCCGCCTGCCTGCCACAAGTCTCATCCAACTTGGATACTCCCAGAAGGCTGATTTTAGGAACCTTCCAGCCGTGAATTTACTCCAAAATCCTCCTCCTGCAGGGTCCTGTCTCTTTTTCTGGATCAAGAATAGTAGGCATATTGCCTGTTCAGAGAGAGTACGACATGCACCTATCAGCTTACTGAAACCACACACTTCAATGAGCTTACCCAGCACTGATGGTTTATAACAGGGGTGGCCAAACTTATGGAACTCAAGAGCTGCACAAGTTGATTATTAAACCTTTGAGAAGCCGCACTGAAGCATAGCCATATCTTTGCCTACTCCAAAAATACTAAAATTCATTGCACACTTTAATTTTATTGTAAAAAAGGGCAAATATTGGTCCTACTAATGTCAGATTCTAATAATTACTTAAGGTTATCATGAAAATTAGGCCTACAAAAACTTATTTTACTAAGTCAGGCATTATAATACAAGAAAACAATGGACACAGATAACAGATCTACAGCAAACTAATACATGAGATAGGGTTTAGAGCTCACATACAAAAATTTCCAGCACATGCACAAAAACAGCATTTGTATTGCATTGAAACATCTTCATTTCTACGCCTTTGATACACTGTACTGCAGGGTATGCTATTAACAGTACTGATACATCTGAGCTATAAATAGCAGTATTTTTTTTTTCTTTCTGCTGAAAACTTACTGAAACTTATGTATTGAAACCTACTGAAATGGAATAGTTCTCCTCCGCTAGGCTCACACCATGATACTTATTTCAGTTTTTCCCTAGCTAGAGGAATAAAAGTATACTAGAAAATACAAGAGCACATGAGAATAGTGGGTTGCAGCGTAGTAGGTCAGGTGCTTATGTGGACCTCTGTTTATCAGAGAAATTTACTTGAGGACCACCTCTCCTACCTTTGCTGACTACAGACTACTTCTTCTCCCACTGTGATTTTCTAATTTCCCTATATCAGCTACATAATACAACTGTGATTTTCTGAAAAGGTTAAGAATTACAAAGGGGTAAGCTGTGTTAGCCTAGTTCAGCAAAAGAAACAAGGAGTCCTGTGGCACTTAAAGACTGACAGATTTATTTAACACATGAGCTTTTGTGAGAGAAAATCCCACTTTGTCAGATTTTCTACCACAAAAGCTCATGCGATAAATAAATCTGTTAGGCTATGTTCACACACAAATGCTTGTTTCGAAACAAGCTGTTTCGAAACAAGCCTGTTTCGAAACAAAGCCTTATTTCGAAACACCTTATTTTGAAATAACAAAAAAGTGTTTTCAAAATAAGGGAAAAGGAGGGAATCGAAATAGCATGTCCAGTGTGCCCCACCCCTGGGATTTCCCTGCCCCCTGCGGCTCTGGCCAGGGGCGAAGAGTGGCTCACCCTGCCCCCCCGCCACCTCTGCAGGGGTCAGGGAGGCTCCCCCTGCCCCCCCCATGGGTCCAGCCTCGGGCAGGGGGACTTCCCACGCGCCCCCCCTGCGCAGCCCCTGCTGGGTGTGGGGGCGCTTCCTCTGCCCTCCCGTGAGGCTTCTGTCCTGCGCGGGAGGGCTTCCTCCGTCCCCCCACAGCTGCTGCCTGGTGTGGGTGGGTGGAGGAAGCCCCCCTGCGCCAGGCAGCAGCCGCGGGGGGATGGAGGAAGCCCCCCTGTGCCTGGCAGGAGCCATGGGGGGACGGAGGAAGCCCGGGGGTGGGGTGCCCCAGGCTTGGGGGCAGCCCCAGGTGGCTTCCCCCCCTTCCCCTTGCTGGAGGGAAGATCCTTGTTATTTCGAAACACTTTTTGTTTTGAAATAACATGTTCAAATGGCTTATTTTGAAACCACTGCTTTTGAAATAACCCTCCTTTTGAAAGCAAAGTGGGTTTAAGCTGTTTCGAAAGGAGGGCTCTTGTTTCAAAATGAGGAGCTCCCTCCTTTCGAAACAAGAAAACGTTTGGACATACGGACTTTTATTTCGAAACAGCCAGTGTTGTTTCAAAATAAAAGCCCTGTGCGGCTATACCCTTAGTCTTTAAATGCCACAAGACTCTGTGCTTCTTTTCCCAATTTAGGGAAATCCTTGTGTGATTTTGGTCAATGATCCCAGGAAAAGCACAGGGCTTTCTATTAGAGGTGCCTTTTTTAATTATCAATACCGTGCTGAGATTACTTTTTATTAGTTGGTAAAGAAACGCTGTTGTCTAGAAAGAAAAGTTAATTAACTTTAGTTACACTGTTGCAGA
This sequence comes from Podocnemis expansa, assembly GCA_007922195.1. Lineage (NCBI taxonomy): Eukaryota > Metazoa > Chordata > Testudines > Podocnemididae > Podocnemis > Podocnemis expansa. The sequence goes on along the minus strand of ML681972.1, from coordinate 17,114,770 downwards.
TTAGCTTTAAAAACAAAACAGCACACAACCAGTGGAAGTTGCTGATGTAATGGAGATGAGCATGGTAATGGCCTTAAGGGGCAGATGCTTGGATCTTGTAAATCAGTGTATACCAGTTTATACTACCTGAACATTTACTCCTAAGTTTGTAAGAGTCTGAACTATATACAAGATTCTATTCTGTATTTCATTGGGAAAAGCAGTTTTAATAGACTTTTCTGTTTCCCTGGACCCTCACCCTGCACATCCCTGGCTTCTGTCTCTCTGTTCCAGCTAGACCCTGAGCCCTTCTCCCTCCTGCGCGCACACACACACATACCCACCCACCACCCCCTCCCTCCCAACATGTCCCCAGCTTCTGCCTTTCTTCCCCAGGCAGACCCAGAGCCCTTCTCCCTCCTGCAAACACACCTTGCCCCTGCTTCCGCAGCACCTCTGTGGCTTCTTCCTCTGCTCCAGCCCAACCCCTCCCGATCCCTTCTCTTTCCCTCCCTCTAACAGTCCCCAACCCCCACTGCATGCTCCCTCAGTGTGATCCCCTTAAGCCCTTTACCTGACCAGCCAGCTGATGCTATGTTTAAGGGACCCTCTACTGCTCCACCCTGAGCATTCATCTGAAAAATGCTTGGGAAGTGGAGATTTAAACTGTCTCCCCCAGCCTGGTGCCAAGAGGAATGTGTCTGGGACCAGGTAAAGCCTGCAGCAGGGAGCCACACTTTTCTCAATGAAGAGCTGCATGCAGTTTGTGAGCTGCAGTTTGGCCACACATGGTTTATAACAAGAGGTTTATTAACAGATCACACATGGAGTGTCACAAGCCACTTCTTCAGCTGCCCTGAGAGCAGTACTGCCTAGTCTGCTTTCATGATCTTTCAATCACAAACACACACAGGTTGCTTCCCACTTTCATCAAAGGCACAGATATTTTGCACTTCCCCAGCTGCACAGAACATTCGCAGGTATACAGCAGGCATACCAGACTTATACACAAGACTTTACCCTCCCCTTGAATTGTCTTCATGAATGTCCAGTCCTCCCCAAAACAGATCCAGTTGCTGAGCTAGTTGTCTCTTTGGCAGGGTAGTTACCACACAGCTGTCTGTAATACTCTAATAGAAAGTGATTAACTGCTTCCGACTGAGTTGCAGGCTTCTTTGGGCTGCAACAACCACAGAAGCATAGAACTGGAAGGGACCAACAGAAGTCTTCTATTCCAATCACCTGCACAAAAGGCATTGATCAGCAGGCTGCTGCTAGCATTCTGTCACACCAACTAAAATAGATTAAAAAGTAGAGATGGTTCCAAGTGAAAACAGACTTCTAAATGCTTGATCTAGCGTGACACTATCTTTGTTCAAGACATTTTTCCTCACCCACACATTACCAACTTTGCCCACCAACTTGGGGCATGCTCATTTATTAGGGTTAATTCCTTGGGATGCGTGTGTGTGTGTGTGTGGGGGGGGTTGCAATTCTATTAGGCTATGTCCACACCTAAAAGCTTATTTTGAAATAAGCAAATTTGAAATAAAACCCTTAATTTGATTTAACTTAAACAGAATTAAGGAAAAATACCCAATAGAAATAGCAAGTCCTGACACAGGACTTGCTATTTTGATTGTGGAGAGGGTCATCCTCAGAGGTGTGGCAACATGGCCCCCTGGCAGGGCCATGTTGCCACCCAATCCCCTGCCTGGCTGTCACCTGAAGAGCCTGTCAGGGGAAAACAGCCCCCAGGGCAGGGATCCCCCTGACCTGCGTCCCCCACTGCAGGTGGGGCAGTGGGGGAGGGACCGTGGGGCACACCTGCAGCTCTGGGAGCGTGGGTGGGAGCCGGATCCCCTTGCCCCTGGACCTAGTGGCTGCAGCCCCAGGAGCATGGATAGGAGCCGGCTCCCTGTGCCCCTGGGGCTTGAAGCCTGCAGTCCTGGGAGCACAGGTGAGAGCTGGCTCTCATTTGTGCTGCCCTGGCTGCAGCTGCCAAGCCCTGGGGCAGGGAGAGCCGGCTCCCACTTCTGCTGCCCCCCTAAGCCCCCCAGCAGCTCCCTGCAGCACCCTAGCCAGGGTGCTGATCATCACCCTCGAATGAAGGTCATTCTGTTATAGTGATATGTGGGACATGTCAATATAACAGAGCCAGATGGGGTTATTTCAAAACCACAGTTTTGAAATAACCCTCATTTCGATATATAACCATGTTTTATTATATAGAAATGATTTTCCTTCTTTCAAAATAAGGGAGCTCCTTATTTCAAAATAAGTAAAACGTCATCTGCATGTCTATTTTTAAATCGAAACAACTGCTGTTGTTTTGATTTAAAAGGCTTGTGTCGACATAGCCTTATTGTACTGCTTATGTCACTTGTGTTTCTATATGGAGCTCACTTCTCCCTCCTGCAAGTCCCTCCCAATGAGCCACCCTTGCACGACATAAATTTCCCAAGACTGGGTTTCTAAACGCATGTGGGAGGACTGGCTCTATCAGCACAGCACTCTGAGCTGACCCCTTATATGTCCCTGAACTCAGCAGGCTGGGTTACACAGCACTTCTCTGCTGCCACCTTTATGTGTCCCTGTACTGCACCAGACTAGATCTGAATCTGTATTCGAGCAGGCTGGGTTAAAACATCACTTTCAGCTGTCACCCTTATATGCCCCTAGATTCCACAGGCTGGGTCGAAGCAGCACTTCCAGCTGCCACCTGTGTATGCCATAGGTTCAGCATGTTGGTAACCCCCTTAATGAGCAAACCTTACAAGGAACTGGGCATCACAGGGATCTTTGACTAGTAAAAGAAGCATTGCTGCAGAGCAATATAGGGAGGCCAAGAACAGAAAGGATGTCTGGCAGCCAGCTTGATGAGAAAAGTTACTTTATTGCCAGGTACATGAAATCTATGAATAATTATAAAAGGAAAGAAACATACCCACACAGTTACAATAGTAATAACCATACAAAGAGACAGAAATGAACAAACAGTTACAATATTACAATATTATACAATGTCAATTATTGTATTGGGGAAAGCTAGCCCAAGTGGATTACAAGTGGTTTAGAGAGTTTAGTTGGAGTAAGAGGAAAAAGAGAGAAGCTGGAGGGGGCATTGTCTCACCACTAAGTACAGCTCAAAGGTACCCAGGAACCAGACTGTTCAGCTTTGGGTCTGGAGTGCTGGAGACAGGCAGAACCCCCACCACAATCAGCAAGGAAAAAGTGAAATCCCAGTGGACCTGACACAGCTTTTGAGTCCAGTATCAGGACAGATTCGGGACTAACTGCAGTGTAGAACTTGGGTAAGGATTTTTGCAGGGAAGAAACAATGGTTCAAGGCAGAACACCTGGGTTATTTTGGGGGTAAATTACGACTTAAGGGAGTATACCAGAGGTGTTCTGTTTAGTAGGACAATAGGAGCTGATCATTCCTAGTGATGGGTGGCATACCTCTGAGGGAGTTTACAATGCAATCAGTCACATTCAGTATGCTGGATATCAAATTGAAGATCTATTGACTAGAATTGGTCTGATAACTGCTGAGCTGGGTGTGTGCAAACATGAATTCATTTGTCTCAGGAGCAGAGATCCCCCATCATGCAAAGAAATTGCTGTATAAGGAAACTGTCATGCACAGACAGTTTGTAGCATTAGCTTTATAAAGATATCTCAACTGTAGAAAAAACTTACAAGGCCATGTCTACCTGACAACAAAATTCGAAGTGGCTGAAAATAGTGAGTGACAGGTACCAAATACGGTAAAACGAAGCAATGGTGCCTTCTAGAAACTGAAAGTGGGATTGTGGAAAGTAACAAAACCACTGAATAAACTCAGGCAAAATAAAGGTCTGCAGAGGTGCAAATCTACTGCTGAACTGAGGACTAATCACCCAAGGTTCCCTCCCTGGTGACAAATCTTCTCACCGATAAGCTCGCTGGTCAAGAGCAAAACATCCCACCTGGGATAGGACTGTTGCGCCTGAACTGAATCTGAATCAATGGAATAAGCTGTGGTTTTGTAAGTATAAGGGATAATCCTTAATAGTTATGATTAGAGCCTGGTATCAATTAAGGGTTTAGTAATAGGAATAGGTTTAGGAATTTTCCTGTAATAAACCTTTTGTTGTCTTTTTGTTTTTGCTTTAGAACATCAAAAAGAATAAGAAAAGATGGTTCATTCTAATTAGATGTAAATAAATAAATTGATTTAGTAAAAGAAATCAGATTTACCTAGTGTCTGTTTCAGTGTCTCATCCCCCTCAATTGTATCCAAAGAATTCATTATCAAACAGTAAATTCTTACCAAATAACACATAGTCTCCTCTCAGTCTTCTTACTGGCCAGTCTGGGCAGGAGTCATCACAGAAATCAAGTTGCTTGGTTTCTTCATCTCCTTAAAGTGGAAAATTGCTTACAGATTCACCCCCCACCCTTCATAGTTCAGTGAAACTTTGGAGGTACTCTTCAGAAGAATACATTTTAAAGATCACTAATGAGTGCTGAGCAAAAGAGCTATGAGGTCTGCAGAATACAGCTCCATGCCACTTCTTCCTTACTGGTGGTTGTATCTTGCAGTGCAACTTCCTACTAATTATATGCTACTATTTGCTCCTAGCTGCAGTGCAAACCCACCCTCTAACCCAGCTGAATAGAGCACTGAAGTTGGGCTGCATCCCTCCTTTTAGGTTTTGGCCTTTTTGTCTGAAGAAAATTTGATTAACTTCCTGTGGCATGCCTAGGTTAAACCCCTTATAGTCATAACCTTTAGAGCATGAGATTAGTAGAGATCCATGATTTCAAAGAAATCATGGTGACATTATACAATGATATTATGGACTAAAGTTATTAGTTTTCAAGTGATACCTCCCAAGGCAATTTTTTTCCCCACAATTAAACCATTGAAGTAGAATGGTAGAGGGGAACACGGACATGCTCAAGATCATATAGCTGTACCTACGTAATCCTAACAGGAGATGCACAACCACATTCTGCAGAAGAAAGTGAAATATGCTCCCAAGATCGGTATGAGTTTCAGGTGGTGTAGAGGGAAATATCCTGCCTGACCCCACCTGTGACAATCTGACACTGAGCATAGAGAAAGAAGCAGTCAGTCAATCACATGAGAGAGAGAAATTGCTCACTGGCCAACCTGATCAGTGTCCAGTCTTCAAAACAATGGCCCTCTCTGACGTTCCAGAGAAAGAAGCATTATTAAAAACAAATATATGATAGGTGAGATTCTCTCCTGATCCCCTGAAGGCAGGTAGCTGAAAAGCTGAAGAATGAGCTTTCAGGGACAAAAATTGAACTAAAAAAAAAAAAAAGAAAAAACCACACTGTAGCTGCTGATCCTTGCACTCCCCTATGACAAGTAATACTGTACCACAAATCACAAATATGAAATCCACCTCTCATTTAAACCGAAGTATATAGTTGGGCCCCCCACAACTCCTCCTGGGGTGGCTGGTCCAGAGTGTCATGCTTCAGTCCAGGGCTAAAAAGTACCCAATTTTTTATTAGTAGCTTCAGTCTGTTACTAGCGATGTGACGTTAAGCTAACACATGACCTTTATTTCTACACATATTCACTCTCCCTGCTCCTTATCCCTCAACCTAGGTGTGAACAACAGCCCAGTAACATGGCAGTCAAGTGTTTCCAAGACAAATCAACTCAACCTCTCCCAATAACCTGTCACAAAACACCCCTTCTTTGCACTGGTCATCCCAGAAACCCAGCCACACTCCATTATTATTGTAAGGTAAATTTTATGGTGAACTTCATAAAACAGAGGAAATATAGAGACGCAGACAGGAAACAAGCGCCCTGCACATGAACGCAAAGTCATAGCTCTGGTACCAAAGACAACAATAAAGAGTCCTCCCTCTAAAACAACACCTTCAGGCAAACATCCTATGCAAACTCCCTTGCAAACTCCCCTGTTTGCCGCTCCTGTTCGCCTGCTCACGAGTTCGCTGGTCACATTCCACCATATATACCACACCCCAGGAACTAACTCCACCCACCCACATTACCACTAAAGAATTTACACCTAAAAGCACCACCCAAACAAATATATAAGCAAAACTCGCAACTAAAAAATACAGAAATTCTAAAACAACATCCAAAAAATGATGACTTACCAATTTACTTCAAATCAGAAAAATGAAACCTAGGTGAAATAGCTTTTCTGAAACTCTCCAAATACAACATATGAAAAAACATCACATGAAAACATAAAACAAAAAAATGTAATGGACCATTTAGATCAATGAAACCAAAGGAAGCAGAGTTTCAAATGATAATACTCAAAAAAAAAAAAGAAATTGTAAAAATGAATACCCATTTGTTGGAGATCCCTACAGCTTGGCTTCTGCTCTCCGGGGGCGGGGGCGTTTTCTCTAGCTGCTCGGGGCAGCCGGTCCCAGGAAGTTCACAGGCACCTGGGCCGGGCCAAGTCAGAGCGGGAGGCCCTTGGGTGCTGAGCCGCAGGCGGCCTGCGGGCAAAAGGCAGGCAGCCGGGCCCTCGCTTGCGTCCGGGTGGCCGAGCGGTCCGGGAGGCCCTTGGGTGCTGAGGTGGAAGTGACGGGGGAGTCGAAGGGCCTGGCCATACCAGTTTAATCACAGAATGACAATGCATAGGCAATGCGATGTGGCAGTGGAGAAAAGCTAATGCGGGCCTGGGGTGCAGCAGATGGGGTATTTCCAGTAGAGATAAGGAAATGTTAGTACCATTATACAAGGCACCGGTGTGCCCTCAGTTTGGGTATTGTGTACAGTTCTGGTTACCCATGTTTAAGAACGATAAACTCAAACTGTAATAGGTGGAAAGAAGGGCCACAAAGATGATTCATGGAATGGAAAAATCTTTCCTCTGAGAGATGACTTAAAGAGCTTAGTTTACGCAAAAGACAGCTGAGAGGAGCTATGATTGCTCTTTATAAATAAAAATACATTAGCTGGCTCAATACAAGGGAAGGAGAGGAATTAGTTGAATACAGCACCAATGTGACCACACAAACAAATGGATAGAATCTCTCCTGCAGAAAATTTAGGCTTGAAATTAGACGCAGATTCCTTACCATCGGAGGAGTAAAGTTCTGGAATAGTCTATCAAGGGAAGTGGTGGGGGCAAAAACCTTAGGTGCCTTCAGAACAGAGCTTGATAAGTTTATGGAGGGAATGATATGATGGACAGTGTAACTTGGCCATTGTCTGTCTTTTACTAATGGTGATGGGTATGATAGTGACCTGGGAAGGGGCATTGCAGTGAGTGGGTTCTGAGTTATTACAGAGAAGTTCTTCTTGACTGGCTGTTGTGGACATGCCCTCATGCTCAGGGTTTAACTGATCGCCATATTTGGGGTTGGGAAGGAATTTTCCTCCAGGGCAGATTGGCTTGAGTGCTGGGTTTTTTTTGCCTTCCTCTGTAACATTGGGCATGGCTCACTTGCTGGTTGATGCTCTGGATTAAAGTCTTTAAAGCATTATTTGAGGACTTTAATAGCTCAGTTGTGGGTTTGAGGTTCAGTGTAGAACTGGGTGGGTGAGGTTTCATGGCCTTCAGTGTGTGGGAGGTTAGACTAGATGATCATATTGGTCCCGTCTGACCTTAGAGTCTATATAATAAAACCTAGTATTATAGCAATATGACGGCTAAATCAAAATTGTTATTTTGAAATAACACAGTGAGGATAACAGAAATTGGGAGGCTGGATGCGAAAACTGGTGAGACCCAGGCCATGCTCTAATCCCATTCTGCCTAAAGCTTCAGTCCCACTTGCTCCTCATCCTCTGGGCTCCCCCTTGCCATGCACAAGGGCAGTATTTTGCTGGGGACAGAGCATGCACTTGGTGGGGGTGGGGGAGGTGGGACTAGGGGCATAGGTCCAGGGCATGGAGCTGGCAGCTAGGTGTAGGGGAACTGATCTGGGAGTGGCTCCTCTGTGGAGGACGAGTCTCAGCATGTTCTGAGACAGGACATGCCCTGGGGAAAGCTGGAGGTGTGTGTGTGTGGGGGGGGGGGCTATATAAATCTGCTAGCTCCCAGAAGCTCTGACTCCATCTTTATGTAAGCATGGGAGTGGCTCCGCTAGAGTGGGGACTTTGTCTGTCGCATATACGACCCTGGTGGAGTTGTCTAGCAAAAGGTGCTGAGCTCGTGAGGTCACATCCTTTACTCAGAGGCCTGGCTGATGTTGAGCCCATCCTCCCCCCCCCCATGTGGCAGGGTTCCTGTAACCTTAACAAAGTTGAGCCCAGGATTGTTGGTGGCTTATTCCCCAATCTTCTCATGGTCACTTAGAGCTGGAGTGAGCAACCAGCAGCATGTGTGCCAAAGGTGATATGCGCAGCACCAGAATGTGCACCCTCACATTGTACAGTGACTGGAGCTGCTTGTTATACACCTGGGGCTTTGCCCCAGTCACCCTGCCCTACTTATGGCCCTGGGTATACACACCTATTTTGAGTGGCATGCATGGTTTCTGGCCCTGCAATATTGCTCGGTGCAATGACTGCTTTTCCCTGCTGGCCCCACCTCCCCCATCCCAGCAGGGCCCAGGGCTGCTGCATGTGCTCTGTCACCTCAGAACTCAAATGCGGGGTTTTAAGCCACCTGAAAGCAATAAATATTTCTTTGTCTACAAACCTGACTAGTTCTGAGATGGAGGATCAGGGATCAGTGTCACCTAAATGGGTAAAACCCCTAGTGGAAACTCTAGCTACAGCCTGCCAATCAAGAACAGATTCAGAGCAATAAAGAAACTTAGAGCTAGGAATTCTTTGAAAAACAGGTATTAAAATTTATTTAAGATCTTACAAGGAGATTCACAGACAGAAAATATGCATTTAAAATCAATACCTGTCTATCACAGTGAGCAGTACAGAGTGACAATTTAGAATGGAATACTGCTCTGCTGGGTTACACGTCTTAAAGTTACAGACATACAATTACAGACTTAACAATAAAACAAAACACATTAAAACATTAGAGACTAATACCTAAACTATAACATTCCACAAGTGAGGGCCAGTCACTTATGGAATGGAAGATCTCAGGTCTTAAATCTATGTCCCTTCCCAGCACAACAAGGGTTTCCCAAATTAAGCTTTTCCTCTGGTTTACCAGGCAAGCAGCTTGCTAGTTTCCTACCACAGTCCAGTGGACTTTGTTCTTAAACCCTGGCTGGCAGTCTCTTGTCCTGTGTCATTCGCTCAGCACTTCCACTCACCAGCAGTTCTCCTCAGTGACTGAAGAGACAGTGACTTCAAACCTTTTCTGAGGCTCACAGCTGCAGTTGCTGCTTTGATCTGAGCTTCAAAGCCCTGAACTTTGAGATGGGACTGGTTCAGGACTTCTGAACCTTTATGCAACTGCTCAGGCTTCCTCAGTTAACCAAGTGGTGCAGCCTCTTTTGGATAACCTATACCAGAGATGGTGAGACATGAAGTCCCTGAACTGGGAAGGTGTCCCAGTTGTACCCTCTGGCAACTCCTCCCAGAGATGGTGAGACCCAAAAGTCCCCCAGCAGAGACTTCATGCTGCTGTACCCTCTGGCGCAGAGTGTGCGTGCAAGGATTTTAGAGTATCAGACTCCATTGGTTGTGTTGTCTGAACCCTTTTCGCAGGCTCAGTGCCCTACAGGTGCTCGGTGCTCTCAGATTTAGAGGCAGGGCTCAGTTAGCTGTGTCATCTGGAGTGGAGTGGAAGACTGAACATCCAGGATTTTAAGGCTGTTAGTCAAGCCTGACACTGGGATGCCCTGTTATGTACGTCCTTGGTGCATGTTGTATGCCCAGGACTACACTGATACTCTGCGTGTTAAGGCAGGACTCAGTTAGCTGCATTGCTCAGGCACTTAGTGTACCCTCTGGAGACTATTTTACATCCAGGACTTTATTGAGCAAGTGCTCAAGGCCACCAAGTTAAGCCCAATGGTAGGATGCCCTTGTCAGCCACCAGAGATGTTGTCACTCTCTCTGGGGTTGGCTGAGAGTATGACTCCTAATGCAATGGGAACATAGCCAGAGGCCAGTGGAACCCATTTGGAGTGGGAGAGACCTCCAAAGTTCTGCTGTAAGTGCTGCTCCTTTTCTACACTCCAAACACCTATTCACATCCTCTTGACCAATCACAAAGAGGATGATTTCATCCTTAACCAATCACAAAAAAGGGTGATTTCATCCTTTTACCCTTAGTCCTCACTGTCTTTGATCAGCCACCTGTGAGGGGAGATCAAAAGTGTGTACAACTAGCTAAGCAGTGGGATTAGAACTAAGAATGTGTGATGGGAGGGGGAAGTGAGGGAGGTCAAAAGTTTAAAACCATCTAGATTTATAAGGACCAAAAGCTGTAGCTTTTAGGTTTACCCTTTTTCCGTCAAATGATGGATTTCTTATGATCCAGATGGCGGGAGAGCATATTTAGCTTACTGACTGCATTTGAATACTGAAACACTTGTAGATAATACTTATTGCTAAGTAAAGCAGTAGCAATTGTATATGTATTCTAATGAAGATTTTTTACCAGATTGATTGCCTTACACTATTCCTTACTCACTCATACTCGTACTCCTTTATTGAATTAAATTTATTTTCAACCTAAAGAGGTGGCAAAAATCTTGGGTTACAGCTGCAGCACTTTCCCCTCCTGACCCTACCCCTGGCACCTGGGGGTGAGCAGGCGGCAAAGGTATTCCGACTCCAGGGTGCTAACCCTGCATTGGGAGTTTCCATGACCCACTAATCATTGCATATAGGTCCAAGCAACTACAATTTATAAAACAAACAACAATCAAAAAATCAAATTAAAAATATAAGAAGAGAAAGTTTAAAGGCAAGTAAACAATATACCTGCCCCCCCCCACCCCCCACCCCAGCGTAGGGGCACTGCACACAGCGTCTCTGGGATGTGAGGGACTGCCACAGTCTGTTTCCTCACATCGCAATGTTGTGGTACAGACAGCTAATGAATGGAATTTGCCTTCAAAATCTATATTAGTTAACATTGTGTAGCTGATCTTTAGTATCATAACTAAGCTAACTAATTTTGCTCAATAGAAATTCTAACCACTGTCCAACAAGACAACACATTCAGAGCTCCATCTTAACCATTGTATTCCATTTTGTATACATGGCAAAACCTGGTTTAGGCACATGCTGTGTAAATTATTTTAAATGTGTGAACAAGGTGTGTGTGTGTATGTGTGAGGGGGAGGCAGTCTCAACTGCCAGCCTGTCCTGATGAGACAAGTACCATCAAGTGGCTGAAGAATTGCAGACATTGCTGATTAAAGCAAACAGAAGGAGCCATCCCAGAAATAAAAATACAATCAAGTCTGCAAGTGACTGGTGACCAACGATCTCACAGGAACCCTGAGGCAACATGACACACCAAGTCCCATAGACTTATATAAGAGGCAGCAAGTATAAAAAATTGGTAAGAAGATGGATACTTTGGATCTCATTTTGCAACTGTCATTTTGGAGCACTGGATTCGTGCCTGACAGAGGCCTGGCTCCCTCCTTGTGCCCAGCCTAGTTGGCCACTACACTGGGTCAAGCAAAGCATGGAAGGACTGGTTATTATATCGCACCAGCTTCCAGAATATGTGTGCATGCGCATGCGTGTGTTGCCCCCCACAAAGGATCCTGGGTGCTCTTTTTTCACAACAGTAAGTCACCTGCTCAGGCCCTGGTTGTGCTGTGTGGAGGGAGAGCAGCAGACACTGGCTTTCACAGTGGGCAACATCCCCAGGTTCTAGGTGTGGGTTATAGCCTTTCTCCCCAGTGTCAGCCTCTCCCCACCTCACCCTGCGTCAGGGTTATGAGTCCCCTTCTGAGTCTGGTCTGCCAGACTTCTGAGCTGGTGGCATTTCCTCACATCAGGCCCTGCCAATGGTCAACCTCACTCTGCCCAGCTGCTCACCACACTCAGCTCTAGTTCCATGTTGCTTCAGCACAGCCGCAGCTTTGTTCCTTAGCTCTGTATAGCTCTCTGGTGCCCCTGAATCAAAGTATTTGTATTTGTCAAAATGAACTGAAATGTTTAATTTCAGACTAGTTTGACATTAATCAGTATTCCTCTGAGACCCTTGCAGTGCATCATGCGACTGAAAAAAAGAAGGTTGTACTAACCATTCTTGCATCGCCTGCTGGCTATTCTAGGAAATCAGTGTGACTCAGGTCTCCTGGAATAACCTTCTGAATCGGCCAAAATCAGGGCAAGCTGCAAAAACCAGGGGCCAAACCCCTATACCACTGATAGGTGGTACTTAAACCAGTCTCCCAGTCAGTAAGAAAACATGCTTCTGATTCCCCACTGAGGTCATCACCAAGCATATCACAATAGAAACAGCACTTTTATTGCATATCATTTGCCCCCCCCCCCCAGCTGCTGGGTCTCTTAAATAAATAGGTTCTCCTGACCTGAAAGGGTCAGCCACCTCACCCAGAACAATATAGGCTTGAATCTTACCCAAAATACCATGTTGCCAGCAAATCCTTTAGTAACTACAAATAAAGGTTTAATATAACAGAAAAAGAAACAAAATATGAGAGATGTTAAAGTGTCAAAGTGAATCACACACATACAAATGATTTAGAGTCCATAGAAAGCAAGTCCTTGAAGCACCTGCAGTTTGCAGGTTAGTCCAACTCCTCTAGTGTACACCCAGCACCTGGGTGGGTCTTAATCCTTTGTTCAGTCACAGAAGGATAGTTCTTTTTTGAGTGCTGCTGGACACATTCAGTAATAGGTGTGTCTGTGCCGCAGTGCACGATTGGTCAGAAACCTTTTTGCCCTGGCCTGTCAAAACAGGGCTGGCAGCCACTGCCCCCCTATGGCTATACATGTGGCTGCCGCCCCATCCCTCCTCAGTTCCATATTCTCCTTCAGTGAAGGTATCAGAACAGCCTGCTTCTTGCGATCATGCAAGCAGCCTGTCTCTACATCGTGCATGAGCCACTCGCTCAACTGGGAGAAACTCTTCATGGACGTTGCTCCACCGAAAAGTGCTACTCTCATCAAGTGCTCAGCTTTGGAGCAGAAATATCGTTCCTACTTGCCACCTACCATGCCAGGGTTTAAACCTTGTGCAGCTTGTGGCAAGGCCTTCCCGCAGGACATCCCCTACAAGAAGTGCCTCTGGTGCCTGGCCAAAGCCCATCTGGTCACCGATTGCTCCATCTGTCAGTCCTTTAAACCATGGACCATTAAAGACAGAGAGGAAAGACACCATGCATTGGCCTCGGAGCAAGTGTGGTGGCCTAGCCCCAAAGCTTCAGGGCTTCTGTCAGCACCATCTGCTGGCTCAGCATTGGAGCCTTCCCAATGCTGCTCTCCTCAAGAGCGAAATAAGACAAGCTCGGTACCAGTGTAGGTACCAAAGCAGCCCATCTTGAAGAAGGACAGTTACTGGTAACTAACCCACCTTTCCAGAGGAGAGTGTTGATTGCAGGTTGCAGACTGAAGACAAAATGGAGATGGGGCCCCTGCCTTTTATCTCAGAGTCCTTGCCAGATCAAAATGGAGTTGGGCCACATGGTTAGCCTGGGTAATTGGTCAAACAGGTTTCCTCTTGGGCCCACTGTAGCTGGGAGCCCCCTTCTGATGGGTCATTAATATGACAATAGTTCGCAGACACCCAGTCTAGGATTGCCTCAGGTCAAACAACTTGGAACACACATAGAACAAGTAAAATATCTAACTTCTAATACAAATATGATACCTACATATAAATCATATAATCATTCCTAGCAGATTACAGTCTCTCTCTTGATACCAAACGTGGCATATCACATATGGATTATTGCAAATATGAAACATTAATATGAAAAATAATCATAAACAGTCCCCTAGACCCAGGCAGCATCACAATAAGCTCTCAGTGACTCTGCACAGTTATGTCTCACCCACCATTAGCTCCTCCTTATACTATACATCTATTGAAAGCCTGCAGTGGCTACTTTGTGACACAGCCTTTCAGCTTTGTTGCAATCTGTGCTCTCTCACCATCTAGGGGATTCTTCAACCTTGCAGCTGAAGTCCATGGTCCAGCCCTTCCTGCAGGAGTCTCAGGTGCTCCTTTTCCAGCATTATCCACTGCTGTGTCCATGTGCTGACCTTCCTTGGCATCCAGGACTGCCAGCCTTCCCTGCCTGAGCTGCTGCAAGTGACTGTCCTCCCTGCTGGCTGCCTATAAACAACCTCCTTGTCTCTGATTGGCTAGTCTCAGCTCAGGCTCCGTACAGCTTTATTAACCCCTTTGGGGTTAATGTAGGGCAGCTACCCCACTACAGAGACATAATACAGCCAAGAACTCTGTCCCAGCCAGGAGATCTGGGATGTGAGGTACTGTAGTTCCATGAGGTTTGACAGAAACTTACCTAAATGAAGCATTTCAAGAAACAAGATTTTTTCAGAACTTTTTTTATGCTAGAGGGGCACAGTAGGAGAGGAAGATTTTTCCACTTTTCAACATAATTGGTGGCTAAACAAATTTTCAAACACTGAAATTTCCTGTGAGACAGAAATTCTGATTTGCAGCCAGCACTATTATTTTGTATGTGTTGCTTCATATTTTTTGACTACTATACTTAATAGATTGTCTACATAATGTGTGCTTGCTGATAATTAATCTAACTAGCTAAAAGTGGTTGTGCTGTTGAAATTGGCTGACGCACTATGTCCAGTTCATTCCTAGTACAGATCTGTTCACTTCAGTGGCATTCACCAGGTTGAATTAAGGTCAGTGTATTATGCTAGTTAAAATGTTTTGAGATTTGGACAAAGAACAATCTATTTTTCTCTTTTAGAGCAGGTGTAATTAGGTGTATATAAAAAAATAGTAACCAAGTCGATGTTTCAGGATATGGATTAGAGTTCAGGCCTCTGACAAAAATCTGAGATCATTCCAGCATTTGAGTACAAAGACATGATGGATGAGCATTGGCATGAATGAAGTGGAATGGCTGTGTAAGTAAATGAATGAATGTGTGAGGATGAATGAGTAGGTGAACGTGGGTGCCTTATGATACAATGAGCATGCAACTGCATGAGTGGGTAGATGAGGAAGGATTGAGTAGTGAGTGAAGGAACAGGATGGAAAATGAGATAGAAAAGGGAGGAAAAAGAAACCAGTAAAGAGGCAAGCCAAAGGAAGAAAACAAAATTGACACAGAACACTGTGGGGGTAAATATCTTGACACACCACAGAAACAAAGGCAGCTGGTATAATGTAGGGCTCCCTCAGTGGATGTGAGTGAAGGAAGAAAAAAATGGGGAATTGAGGGAGAGAGGGTGCAAAAGTTGGGAAAACCCAAGGGAAGGGGACAAGAATGTAGGCTGGGACCAGAGGAGAGCAAGCACAGTAATGAGAGACCAGCTGAAGTGATAGGAAGAATGGCCCCATGTCTAATGCAGCAGATTGGCGAGTAGGGCTTGGTTCCTAGTGTTTCCACTGACTCTTATGTGCTCACGGGCAAGTCACTTAGTTTACCTCTGCACTAGGTCGGTGGGTCTCAACTGGGGGGTCAGCAATTCCCAGAGGTGTGATTTGGGGGGGGGGTGTCTGTGAAGCAGGACCAGCATTAGAGAGGGCAGAAAGTTTTGACCCCCCAGAGGCTCCATAGCTGAAGTCAGCATCCTGAGCCCTACAGCTAAAGCCTGGAACCCTGAGCCCCATCACTCAATGGGTTTGAAGCCCACACCCCACTGCCCATGGGACAGAAGCCTGGTGCCATGAGCAGAATGCAAAAAGTTACATAGGGAGCTTACACTTTTGGGCACCAAAGCGCAGATGAACTTCAGTGTTGCTAAATGAAGAGTAATGTACACTTCGAAACAATTACAAAATGATGTGGTCTAAATTAGCTGTTACCACTTATGAAAAAGAGCTTAGAGTCATCATTGTTAGTTCTTTCAAAACAGCCACCCAGCATGCAATGGCAGCCAAAAAAAGCTAATACAATGTTGGGAATCATTAAGAAAAGGACAGCTAAGACGACAGTAAACTTAATGCCACTAAATCCCTGGTACCCACATCTTGAAAACTGTGCCATTCTGGTCAATCCAGCTCAGAAAAGGTACAGTAGAACTGGATAGAGTATGGCAAAGGGCAACAACAATTAGTAAGTGTATGGACCAACCTCCATATGAGGAGAGATGAAAAAGACTGAAACTCATAGGGTATGTCCACACACAGTCCTTATTTCGAAACAACAGAGGTTATTTCGAAATAAGGAATGGCATGGCCACACGACGCACGGCCATTTCGAAAGAAGCAAACCACTTCTTTCGAAATGGCCATGGTCCTTTCGAAAGAAGCTAAACCTCGTTGCCTTTCGAAAGAGCGTTGTTTCAAAACGGTTGTTTCGAAACAACGCCAACGGGACATGCCGTTTCGAAACAACCGTTGTTTCGAAACAAGTTGTTTCAAAACAACGGTTGTGGTGGCCGTGTTATTTCGAAACAACTGTTGTTTCGAAATAACTGGCTGAGCTTCCTCCCAGGGTGCTTAGCACCCTGGGAGGAAGGGCAGCCCCCCCTCAGCACCCTGGCCAGGGTGCTGAGGGGTGTCCGCGGGGAGGGGGGGG
>ML681972.1:16892438-17097786 GCA_007922195.1 Podocnemis expansa | reverse complement strand
GCACCCTGTGGGTGCCTGCAGTCCCCTCCCCAAGTGAAATAGCAGGTCCACACTGTGGACCTGCTATTTCACTCCCTTATTTTGAAGACACCATTTTGTTATTTCGAAACAAGTTATTTCGATATAACAGGTTATATCGAAATAAGGTATATCGAAATAACTTGTTTCGAAATAACAAAACCGTGTGTAGACATAGCCCTAGCCACTAAGATTAGAAAGGACCAAGATGATCATCTAGCTTGACTTCCTGTACAATGCAGGCCTCAGAACTTCATTCATCCACTACTGAAATACACATCTATGGCTGAGTTACTGAACTCCTCAAATAGTATTTTAAAGACTAAGGCACAGAGAATTCTCCAGGGCATAAGCTGTGCCCCGTGCTACAGAAGGACTGTATGGCTTGGAAAAGGCAGATATGCGAGAGGGTTATAAAATCATGGATGTTGTTGAAATAGTGAACAAAGCAGTGTTGTGTTATTTAATCCTTCACATACCTCAAGCACCAGAAGCCTGGTGCCCCAATGAACTTAACAGGCAGCAGTTTTAAAACAAACAGAAGGAACTACTTCTATACAAAATACAGTCACACTGTGGCACTCATTGTGTGTGAAGGCCAAAATGGCATTCAAGAAAGAATTAGATAAATTCATGGAATATATGTCCATCAATGGATATTAGCCAAGAAGGTGAGAGATGCAACCTCATGCTCTGGTTGTCCCTGTTCTTTTGACTGCCAGATTCTGGAACTGGATTGCATGGGATAACTATCTTGATAATTGTCCTATTCAGTTCATTTCTTCTCAAGCATCTGACATTGGCTACTGTAGAAACTAGGTTACCTAGCCTGTTGGTCTGACCCAATATGGCAATTCTTATGTCCTTATGGCTATGTTCACACATAAACTGTTATTTCAAAATAAGCTATTTCAAAATGAGTTATTTTGAAATAAAGTCCTTATTTAAGTTAAGTTGAATAAAGAAAATGTTAATTCGAATTAAGGGAAAGCCTGCTATTGAAACGGCTGTTATTTCAAAATGATTATTTCAAAATAAGGCCGTTCAGACATGTTGTTTTGAAACAGTTGTTTTGAAACAATGGTGTTGTTTCGAAACAACGTGTCCGAACGCCATTGTTTTGAAACAGCCATTTCAAAACAATGGCTATTTCGATTTCAAGCGACATTTTACTGTTTTGAACTAATGGCCATTATTTCAAAAAAGCAGGTCCTGTTGTTTTGAAATAACGGAACCTCATGTGGACATAAGAAATTTTATTTTGAAACAGCTGCTGTTGTTTCGAAATAAAACTCTCATCTGAACACAGCCTATGAGTTCCATGTCCAAGGCCACAGAACATGTCAACAGCAAAGCCAAGCATGCAAAACCAGCTTTCCTGATTGCCAGTCCCTCATGCTAGCCACTGCATCACTCTTTTGGGGTTTAACTTCCATGGAGTTTACCTTGGTTCTGGCATGTCTCTGCTGGTAGCTCAGGGAGGGGCATACTGCCACTAGAGAGGGGGAAAGCCAAGGGCAGATGGTGTCTGGTAGGCAACCAAGAGAGAGTGAGGAGAGAGAGAGAGAGACACTATTTCAAGCAGCAAGAACCCCAACTGGCTCAGGACAGAAAAGCAGAGCACCTGGCTGGCCACCAGCCTACGTGCTCCAAGGATGCATGATCTGTGACAGAAAAGATGGGCAGTAGTGTCAAATGATTGACAAGGGAAACCCAGGGGAGAAGAAGCACTGGCCTGACCAACAGGTAGTAAGAAGCCCACTTCCAGGAGCACTGTGAGAGAGGAGAAACTACTTTGCCAGTCTGAAGCCAGCCACTGTAAAAGCAGGACTGGCTGTGAGGTAAACTGATGCATCCCAGGCCCACATGCAGGACTGATCTTGAGAGCTGGTCCCTGGGTACCTGGAAGCAATATCCCTCAGCATGATTCTTTCCCTACTCAAGGTAATTTCCAATGTATAGACTTTTGTTGGGATAACTCCCTAGCCATCCGGGTTGAATTAACCTGCCAGCTCCCTGGATAAACTGAGTTACCTCACACCAAGTTTTGTTCTTGTTGTTACCTCAGAGCCGCCTGCCTCCTGTGAGCATACCTTCAAGCTAGCAAAGGAGATCAGAGACGGAGTTATTATAGCTTGCACCTTGCACCCTGCAGCTCTTTGGGCATGTCTACACAGCACTTTTATTTCAAAATAACACTTGTTATTTTGAAATAAAAGAAATTAGGTTTACATGACGTTTTCTTATTTCGAAAGGACGGACTTCGTCCTTTCGAAATAAGAATCGTCATTTCGAAAAAGTAAAACCTGCCCCCCCTCAAAACGGCTGTTATTTCGGAAGGGATATTTCGAAATAAAGCTGTTCTTTCAAAACAACACTGTGTAGACCTGTTGTTTCGAAAGAGCTGTTTCGAAAGAACAGGTCCAAATGGCTTTATTTCGAAATATCCCTTCCGAAATAACAGCCATTTGGATTGCAGGCTTTCCCTTAATTCGAATTAACATTTTGTTAATTCGATTTAACTTATTTCGAAATAAGGATTTTATTTCGAAATAACTCATTTCAAAATCCTTATTTTGAAATAACAATGCATGTGTAGACATAGCCTTTGTGGTGAAGGAAAAATCCTGGAAACAGAAGCAGCCTGATTGCTGCATGAGGATGATTCCCTGTCAGTTGGGATCATCAGTACTCCTGCAACTGCTGAGGAGTCCAGATTCATTTTTCAAACCTGACGAATATTTGCAGAGTTGTGAGTGCACCATCTTTCAGAAATTCAGGGAAATTGTCCAAGAGACCCCTTATTCCCAAATTGTGTCCTCAAATCAGGGTGTAAGGTTTGGGGATTATATTACCTGCTGTTAAATAAACCTGTGGAAGAGCTTCCCATCTTAACCCGGGTGTGAGTCTGGGACTGTAGTGAACTCAGTCAGCAAAGGTGCTTTGTTACTACAGAAGATATCTTTGTCACATGTGCTAATGGGCTATTGACTTTGACACTCACTTTATCAGGTCACACACCTCAGGAAATATCCAAGTATTATCAATATGGATTCCAGTGCCCTTCAGAGCTGTGTTTTACCTTTAGATTATATTTACTTTCTGTTTATTTCAACCACTCTGCTGAATATATTGTGTGTCATTTCTTGAGAGTCTCCAAGTTAAGTGGGGCTTTTCGTATGCTTAGAAATTTCCTTCCACATTGCCTTAGTGACCCTTCCATGAAGGGGTGGAGCACCACTACATCAATTCATATGCAAAGACAAAAACTGGACGGGAGGCAGGAACCCATGACTGTCCAGCAAATCCTATAAGGCAGTGGCTCCCAACTTGGGGTCAGTAGACCCCTGGGAGGGGCTCAGAGTGGCTCCAGGGGGGTCTGCAGATAGGCTGGGTGCTGGGGCTGGATGCTGCCGGGATCTCCAGTTTTCACAGAGACACAGGCTTCCAGCTGGCAGGGAGCTTTCAAAACTCCCACCCTGAGCATGTGCTCAGGGAAAGTATTCTGGGGGGCAGCCAGGGGGCAGGAGCTCCAGCTAAGCCAGGTAAGTGGGGGAAGGGCAGAGAACTGGGGTGAGGAAGGGAAGACTGGAGGGGGACATGAGGCCATGGCTGCAGCGCTGCTGCTGCGGCCCCATCCTCCTGCTGGGGAGTGGGTGCTGCCATGGCAATGGCCCCCTGCCCAGGGACCCCGCTCCCTGGCAGGAGAGAGGCATGGGCTGCATTCTGACCCAGCATATGCCAAATTCTGCCCACAGCAGCACCACTGCACCCACAGGGGGCCGCAAACATTTTTCCCCCTTGGCAAGGGCTCGCCAGCCTTAAAAAGTTTGGGAGCTCCCGCTATAAGGAGTTTGGCATTACAGGAAGTAAGTGGGTGGATGGGTGCCTTATCTTTTACAATAGACACCAGAAAAATGCATATGGCAAATAAATAACAGCTCAAGGCTTCAAACAGAAACTGTACAGCTCAAATTTATTTGCAAATTTAACTGTGTTGCTTCAGCGCTAAATAGGGACTTTGGATTTTTTTTTCTCATTACAGCAGGTGATTCTCCAGTGTTGAATCTTAACAACTGCTTTGATTTGCTGTTACAGTGTGACCTGATCCCATGCCTTACATGTTCCCTTCATTTATTTCCTCCCATTCTGTAAGTTCTCCCATCTTCAAAGTGCCTGATGAAGTGGAATTTTCTCCCATGAAAGCTCATGCAATAAATAAATTTGTTAGTCTTTAAGTGCGACAGGACTCCTTGTTTCTTTTGCAGAAGAAAAGAATAAGTGTGGAATATTAACACCTACTACTAGAATAGCCAGGGTATTAAAAACTCCTTCATATCTAAGAATGAACATTCACCTTGGTATTTGTATTATGAATTGACATTGCACTGTCTAATCTAACTGGTAAATTTCTCATGGAAATGGCAGTACTTCCCTGTATGTTTGGATAGCATCAAAAATACCAGAAGTACTAAATAAATAAAGTTTATCCTTCAACTAATGCAGCTGCTGAACACTTCTCCTGTCCCCACCTTTGTATCACGACAACATCACACTTTAAACAATTTCCACCCCCCAATTATAGCTCTCATGTACTCCCATTTTCTTCCTACTGCTGACAAGCTTTGCAACCCCAAAAACCTTCTCCCAGATGCCAGTTTTGAACAACTCCCATCAACATCATAGGAACGGAGGGTGTAGGCATAGAGCTATTGGGAATGTATGAACACTCAAAGATGGGATTTTTAAAATCTGGGTAGGAACAAAAATCACATTGAAGACTTCAGAGAGCAGCAGAGGAGACCTGGCAATTAGATCACATATGGGAGGTCAACAAGGGCAGCAGCAGGGAGTTGGAGATTTGAGCAGATGACGGTGGTTCAGGAGAGAAGCAGTATTTTATTATGAGCCATCAACTGGGTCTCTCAATCCCCTGCCATAAGCATGAGCACCCACCTCTAATTCCAGTATGTTGGTAAAAGTCCTGTTTCTGGTGTTTCCGTGCTGTTTCTGGTGTATCCATGATGATTATGTTTTCTGATATATAAGCTCAAAGTTTTATCTTTGCAGTGGAGAAAGGTGAAGTCCTCATCTCATGCTGTTTATCTCTTTTGATTCACAGTCAGCATGACATCTGTCCAGATTATTTTCTCAAAAATGAGCATGTGCCAGAGTTGCCTTTCCAACATACCCACTCATGGCTAGATGTGGTTTTGTAGCAGTTGTGCTTTAGTTTCTCTCTGGTGTTCTTCAGTCTGTTCTGGTCACAGGAGTGACCTGATTCTTCAGCCAATTCACTTTCAAATGGTTGCAAGGCCCACAGAGTCCTTGAACATGTCCAACAGAGAAATCTTCAGTCCCAGTAGGGCTCCTTTAACCAGCTCTCTCCCTTGCAAACAAACCTCAACTATAATGTAGTGTCCTCACACATTAAGATCCTATACCCATCTCTGCCCCACGCTGTAGGACTGCCCTGGCACCCTGCTTTACCTTCCCAGGGTTTCAAATAATGTACTGTCCCTCAGCTTCGCTTGGTCTTCCAGGCTCACCTCAGGCTCAGACTTTCTCCTGCCAACCTTCTTGCAAGCCCCTTTCTGCTTGTGTATGATAGAATTGTTACTTGCAATAGCCCAATAAATTCTTTGTTTACTGTAAGCTAGTATGACAGTAAGACTGTTGTTCAGCCACCAGGACCAATCAGTTCACAGTCACAACACACAGTGGCAGCAAAGTAATTATTTTGAAGCTTACTATTAAACACAAAGCTTGGTTTTTACTAAGGTCAATCATTTTCCTGAGTCCAAAAAAAACCCAAAACCCCACACAGTCTAGTTTTAAAGGGCTGCAGACTGCTAAAACAGATACATTTAAATTGATTTATCCTTTGCTTAAATCTGTTTTGCTTGTGTCAATAAATTACTGATTGACGCTAAATCAATATTACCAAGGGTTAAACTGGTTTAAGTTGCCCTATTAGGGTCTTTTATTGGCTTACAAAATTAATTTATAAATTGATCTAGGTGTCCCATTTCAAAAAGCATACAGCATAAATAGGGGAAGTCCAGAGAAGGAAACAAAAATTAGGGACATGTAAAGTCTTCCGTATGAGCGTAGAAGAAAAAGATTGGAGGAGACATGACAGAAGTACATAAATCAATGAATAGGTTAGAAATGGTGAAGTGGGTGCTCCAACTTGCCTGTTCTTATAACACCAGGATAAAGCAACAGCTAATGAAAATAGATAAACTTACCACTATTTTAAAGAAAACTTTGCCATTGAACGTTCTGCTTTAAAAACAGTGCTGTGATATGGTTTGCCACAGATGTTGAAAGGCAGCGAATGTAAAAGGGATGAAAAAAATGTGTTGCCGTAATTAACATTTATCCTGTGGGTCCCGCGCCAACTAAATGCCATAAATTCCTTATAAAGAGTCTAAAAAAACCCAGACGTGGACAAAGACATCCACTGTTACATGTGATAGGAAAAACCATACAGTGACAATAAGCACTCATATTTCAAGCCATAAACAAACCATTAACTACCTGACACTATGAAGAAACCTAAGACTCATGCTCATCCACTGCAGGGCTGTCCCTAAGGGAGCACAGGGCCCCAAGCGAATTGCCCTCTGAAGGGCTCCCCATCTGGCCTGCTTTACCCTGCACTGGCTGTTTCCCATCTAGGGGTCGGGGCAAGCTGGCCAAAAGTGGCAGCTAGGCTCAGCGCTCCTGCTCTCCTGCCTCTGCCCGCGGCCACGCGCACTGGCTTCAGCACTGTGCTGGAGGGGGCGGGACGCAGTGCGGCTGGGGGGCTGCAGCGGTACAGGACATAGGCTGCCTCCCACCTTCTCCCAACCACCGCCCACATGGAGCCAAAGGCAGCTTGTGGCTGGGGGCCTGGGGGGGGGGGAAGCAGGAGCACTGTACCCAGCTGCCACTGGCTCACTCCACCCCCCGGATGGGGGATAGCCGGCTGTGGGGGGCAGCGGTTTGGGCCCCGCTCTGCTCTGCTTAAGGCACAACAGTGCAGGGCCCACAGAACCGTGGGACCCAGGGCGATCACCCTTTTCACTCACCACTAAGGACAGCTCTGATCCACTGTGGAGTTTCTTGGACCTTAATCCAAAGCATTTGGTTCTTGCCACTGTAGGAGACAGCAAACTGGACTCAGCATGCTGATGTCGAATACCAGTTCCTCTGTTCCCACACCAGTTCGTTCATTCATTAGCAAATGTTTCATACTGCTAATTTTAATAATAAAACTTGGTTGCCAAACACATCTGCAGCCCCAGCCATTACATAAAGGGTTCCCTTGGTTTTTACTTTCAGCAGTTCAGGGTGTTCACTGCCTTGCATAACTGACACTCAGCTAGCTTGGTCTCTTCTTGCTTTCATTTCTAGATTTGTTCAGTGTAATAGGGATCTTTAGGAGAGAGAGGGTCCTTCCCCATTAGAACCTGGATTCCCTTGGGTCCTACAATACATGCACAAACTATGCTCGATTTTCATGATACTGCTACTGCAGCTGGCATTTCCATTTGGCTTCCCTAACTAGTTGTCTTCAAATATGCAAACCTCCAAAGCCATGGCTGTCAAGCTGCAGTCTTCAGAGAAACTAGTTGTTTTCACAATGTTGGTTCCACCTCATGCCACATATTAGACTGCTTTTAAAGGCTCCTAAAATATATTAAAATAATTTTCCTTCTATTACTTTGCTGAAGGAGCAATGTTTGTCATCCCAAGGAAATAATTTGATTGCCTGGGGGAAGTACTCTGCACAAACCTAGCTGGCATGGCAAGTGGGCCACAGCTCAGCCTCATAATAACAATGAAATTCACACACTGGTTAAAAACTGGGAACCCAATAGTAAGCCTTGTGTAAACTAGGCCCATAAATGTGTGCAAACTGAAACATACAGAAATAGCAGTAGCACATTGCTGTGCATTTTGTAACGCATACTAATAGCTGCTTACAACCCTACCACCAAACCAAATAAGTGTATGGCCCTTTTGCCTATCATACAGCTTTTTTTTTCCCTTTGCAAACTGAAGGGTCCTCAGTGCCCCCTCTGTGATCCTTTGGTTCCGACACACACACACACACACACACTTACTTTGATTCTGCCCTCCCTCATTCTCTCCCACCAGCAGATCCTGTGGCAGGTGCCTTGGCCCACATCCCTCCCACACTCCCACCCCATCAGGAGGATAGACCCATTTTAGGTCTCAGAACACTTGGTTATTGAAGGAATTTTTTTAAAAAAATGGCTTTTCTTATCTTCTGGGTTGCTGACCCCTGGTCTAGATGATATAACAGGTCTTTTTAGACCTGTAAACCTATGTAAAGCAGGCTTAGAAGCTGATCCAAACTGCTTCTGAACCTAACAGCTTCTGGGGGGGGCACCTAATCTGCACGGGTCCTGTATTACCATGAACACAAAGAGCACAATTAGGTATTAGCATACTCCTTGCACGGCATAGTGGGTAATGGTGTTTGGGGTTAATCTGATCACAAATCTGTCAATATCTGTAATTCTACTGAGGGAGAAATATAAAATATGGTCTTTTGTGAATTGCTACTTTGTTTGTTTCAAATCTGTCTGGGTTAGTTAAAGGGTAAAAACTACCCTTAGTTGAGAAGAGGCTTGTGGGGTGGGGGGTTGAGGTTATTTTGGCCTCAACCCCTATTGCTTCCCCTGTCTAATGATAGTTATGGCTAGGTTTCTTTTGAGGCCTTTGTCATTTAGACAGAGGTAGCTCTTTGCAGCTACTTAAGAACTAAAATCACTACAGAGAGAAGCAAACTCTTTCTGAGCTGAGAGGGAGCCAGTGGACAGTGGGAGCAACAAGCTAGGTGACATGAATCATAGAATCATAGGGTTAGAAGGAACCTCATGAGGTCATCTAGTCTAACCCCCTACCAGAGACAGGACCACTCCCACTAAACCATCCCAGTCATGGTTTTGTCCAGCCAGGCCTTAAACACCGCCAAAGATGGAGATTCCACCACCTCCCTAGGCAGCTCATTCCAATACTTCGCCACTCGCCTAGTAAAAAAGTTTTTTCTAATATCCAGCCTTGACCTCCCTATCTGTAACTTGAGACCATTGCTTCTCGTTCTGTTCTCCGTTACTACCGAGAATAGTCGAGCTCCCTCCTCCTTAGAGCATCCCATCAAGTAGTTGAAGGTTGCTATCAAATCCCCCCTCAATCTTCTCTTCTGCAGACTAAATAAGCCTAATGCTCTCAGTCTTTCCTCACAGGGCTTGTGCTCCAGTCCTTTAATCATTTCGGTTGCCCTCCGCTGTACTCTCTTTAGCATATCCCTGTCCTTTTTGTAGTGGGTAGCCCAAAACTGAACACAATATTCTAGATGTGGCCTCACCAGTGGAGAATAGAGGGGAATGATCACATCCCTTGATCTGCTGGTAACACTTCTTTTGATGCAGCCCAGTATGCCATTGGCCTTTTTGGCAGCAAGGGCACACTGCTGAATCATATCCAGCTTCCCATTCACCATGACCCCCAGGTCCTTTTCTACAGTGCTGCTACTTAGCTGAATGTTCCCCAGCCTATAGCAGTGCATAGGGTTTTTCCGTCCCAAGTGCAGGATTTTACACTTGTCCTTATTGAACCTCATAAGATTTCTGTTGGCCCACTGTTCCGATTTATCTAGGTCTCCCTGAATCCTGTCCTTGCCCTCCAGTGTGTCTACTGGTCCCCCCAGCTTGGTGTCATCAGCAAATTTACTGAGAGTGCAGTCTATTCCATCATCCAGATCATTGATGAAAATGTTGAACAGAACCGGCCCCAGGACCGACCCCTGGGGCACACCACTCGTGACCGGTTGCCAGCTAGACATGGAACCATTGATTCCTACACGCTGAAACCGTTGACCTAGCCAGTTTTCTGTCCACCGTATAGTCCACCTATCCAACTCATACTTCCTTAATTTGCCAATGAGAATGCTGTGGGAAACTGTATCAAAAGCCTTGCTAAAATCAAGGTATATCACATCAACGGTTCTTCCTGCATCCAGAAAACCAGTCATTTGATCATAGAAGGAAATGAGATTGGTCAGGCATGATTTACCCTTGGTGAATCCATGCTGACTGTTCCTGATCACTTTATTTTCCTCTGTTTTAGGATGGATTCTTTGAGAACCTGCTCCCTAATTTTTCCAAGGATTGAGGTGAGGCTGACAGGTCTGTAATTCCCTGGATCCTCCTTTTTCCCTTTCTTGAAAATAGGTACTATATTTGCTTTTTTCAAATCCTCTGGCACCTCCCCCATTCGCCACGAGTTTTGAAAGATACTGGCCAGTGGTGCTGCTATCTCATCAGCCAGTTCCCTTGGATGCAGTTCATCTGGCCCTATAGACTTGTGCACATCCAGCTTCTTTAAGCAGTCCCTAACCTGACATTCTGTCACCAAGGGCCTCTCTTCTTCTCTCCAATCTGCCATACCCATGGTAGTGGGCTGGGAGCTGACCCTGCCTGTGAAAACTGAAGCAAAAAAAGCATTGAGCATTTCAGCTTTTCCCTCATCCTCTGTCACGAGGATGCCTGCCTCATTCAGAAAGGGACCTACACCATTCCTGATCCTCATTTTGTTATTAACATACGTGTAGAACCCCTTCCTGTTATCCTTTACATCTCTCGCTAGCCACAAATCCATTTGTCCTTTGGCCTTTCTGATTTTATCCCTGCAGTCCCTAGCAATATCTTTATATGCCTCCTTAGTCATCTGACCAAGCTTCCACATCCTGTAAGCTTCCTTTTTATGTTTAAGCTCAGAGCAGAGTTCTCTGCTAAGCCATTCTGGCTGCCTCACATGTTTGTTCTGTCTCCTAACTGGAATGGCAACTTCCTGTGCCAGTAGCAGGGTTTCTTTAAAATATAACCAACTCTCTTGGACTCCTTTCCCCTTCAGCTTAGCTTCCCAAGGGATCCTGCCCATCAGTTCCCTGAGGGAGCCAAAATCTGCTCTTTTGAAGTCCAGGGTTTTTGTTTTGCTTCTTTCCTTCCTTCCTTTAATAAGAATCCTGAACTCAACCATGTCATGGTCACTATTGCCTAGTTTGCCATTTACCTCTCTGATCAGTTCTTCCCTATTTGTGAGCAGCAGGTCGAGCGGTGCAAGGCCCCTAGTTGGTTCCTCCAGCATGAGTGACCAGTGGGTGGAGCTGATGGACAGTGGATGGTGAGAGTGGTCAGCAGCAAGCTGGGCAGTGTGAGTGACTGGTGGACAGTGTGGCAGAGCCAGCGGATGGCAAAAGCAGCCAGGGATGAGCTGGGCAGTGTAAGTGACTGGAGGATGGAGCCAGTGCACGGTAAGAAAGCTAGGCATGAGCTGGGTGGCGTGAGTAACTGGAAGGTGGAGCCAGTGGACAGTGGGCAGACCCAGCGGTGAACTGGGTGGCATGAGTGGCTGGTGGACAGCAGGCAGAGCCAAGGGACAGTACTATTGGATGGAGTGAGTAACCAGTAGGTGGCGTCGGCAGACAGCTGGGGTGAAAGACTCCCAACATACCCTAGGGTTGGTTGGGAGCCTAGTTAGCACTAATTCTCCAGATCGGTGCTGATTTTGCTAGTGAGTTTACCTTGTATGTTCTGTTATGCAGTGCGGGTTGTGGGAACTTTCCTCTGTCCTGATTTGCTAGATCAGCACTGATTTGTTATTTGGCCTTTTACACTCTGTTTTACTACTAGTAAAAGCTCTATTTACTACACTCAGACGCATGCTTGTGAGTGGGGAAGCCTTAGTCCTTTAGGGTGTCTAAGGAACAGTGCAGGATTTCCCAGAAATCTGAGTGGGGGCTCCAGCTGGTTGGTGGTGCTACATTATTGGGAAACCCCTAGGTATAGAACCCGGCCCTTCTTCTGCCAGCCTGCCCTGGCAGAAAGGTTATGCCTATAATCCACATTGAGTTACTTTGGGTTCTCACTGGTGGAATGGGGAATGAAAGTAGGCCCATGCAATTCTAGGATGCACCTGTGTTGAGCTGGTCAGCCCCCTATCTCTGACCATCCAAACCCTTGCATATGCTTGTCCTCATTTGTTTACATACCCTTAATCAATCCTTCGGCAATTATACTATAGCTGAATGTGATCCAGGCAATGAAAGTGATTTAACAGGATCAAAAGTATATTAATTTTAGTAATGACCACCAGTGACTTCGTCTGTGAGTTCATAATCTACGTAACCCTTCTGCTGGACCGAGATGGCGCAGCAAAGGTCGGGTTCTGTAGGGGTTTCCAAACACTGTTACAACACCAACTGGCTTTAGCCCCCACCCTGTCTCCTAGGAAATCACACACTATTCCCTGGGTGCCCCAGAGGGCCAGTGCTTCCCCACTCGCAAGCATGAGTCTGAGTGTAGTACACAGAACCTTTAATGGTAGCATAAGAGAATAAAGAGGCAATATCAAAACCAGCACTGGTTTGAAGAATCAGTGTAGGATAGGATTCACACAAAAAACTCACTCCACCCTAGTGTATATAGAGAATGTCCTCCACTTCTCCATTACTCCCATGCAGGCCATCATAGTGGCCATCATAGTTTTAGCATCCATTTCAAAAGGTGGGGGGGGCACTCAGCCCCCCCCCCTTCTGCTGTTTCTGGATCCTTTCACACTACCCACTGTCCACTGGCCCTGCCCTCTAGCTCACTCACGCCCTCCACTGGCTAGACACACCATACCCTGGCTCTACCCATTGACACCACTTGCTGGTCACTCACACTCTCTGCTGGCTGCTTGCACCATGTGCTGGCTCTGCCGGCTGGTGACTCACACCTTCTGCTGGCTGCTCACGCCTTCTACTGCTGTGGCACCACCTGCTGCTCACTCTTCAGTAATTTCAGCTCTTAGAGAGGATTTCAGACCTCAGTGATTTCAGCGCCAGACTTCAGAACATCAGAGATTGCTGCTCTAATCAAAATAACAAAGGAGATTCCACGAGGGGTCATCAAGTCTTGCTGCCTTTGCTGGTCCCCATGCCAGCCCTCCCCACCACACCATCAGCAGGTGCCAGGGGCAGGGCCAAAAGGGGTCAGGGCTAGGCCTCTGGTTTGGGTTCTGGCACCAGCTCCCCCTCCACTGGTGGGTGGCTTCTGGTTCCCAGCTGGGGCCAGGTCTGGCACCTGCCAGAGGGCAGCCTCTGGTTCTAGGGTCAGGATGGGCTCCCACCAGCAGCAGTGGCTCCAGGTGGGCTGACCTGCCCCACTGCCCTCTGGACCTGTCTAGCTGGGAGCAGGGCCAGAAGGGGACAGGAGCCCCATGCACTGCAGCTTCTTTGTCCCTGTTGACCATGCTCCCTAGTGAGGAAGCATGGCCAGTGGGGGCCTGGAGCTGTGGCATGCAGTTCTTGTGGGCCTGGGCCATGCAACTTTGTGGGAGAAGGGCCTGCATGCCATTTTTGGCACGAGTGCTAGGGCTGCTGACCCCTGCCCTATATGGTTCTGAGTTTACATATGCAGATAGTCCCATCAATAATGATGTTGATGCTGTCATGCGGCACATCCCAGACAGAAGTTCAGAATGTTCACAGTAAACATGAGACTTGTTATGTGAAACACTCTGCAAATGATTCTAATGGCAATGGAAATGAGTTCCACTCAGCATAAACAGTAAGAGCAGCTAACTAAAGACCTTTAACGTGGGTCTCTTAAGAAAGAGTGAAATATCAGTTACTGAGATGTACTTTTTTTTTTTTTAAGCTCATTAATGTAGGACAGCTGTTATTTAACATTTATCTGGAGAAAACAGATGCCAGGAATAACAGATATTGCAACTAAGTATGGCTGACTAACGCTCATTGCTTTTACGGCATACTATACCCAATGTACATTACAACCTTTGCTCCCCCACAACTAACATTTTTATGGAGCCTATAACCTAATTAGGGGAATAGTCACAAGCTGCTGAGCTTGGTTTTTGGAATCAGTAGCTGCTTCACACTGAGGAGCCAAGAAGATCTTAGGAATAATTTCCAGCAGAGACACAGCCCTGCCAAGATAACGTATCACAAGAAAATGAAAGCCAGGCAATTAACATAATTTTCTCTGTCTTGCCATACCCAGTGTAAACCCATGTGGTTTGAATGTGGGGAGGTCTCTGCATCCGTTTGTTGGTGAACAGAGGAAAGAACGGCCACTTAGCTGCTTCATCTGTACAGCTATTTACCCAGGTTTCCAGGTGGACAGAGAGGAAGGCCTTCTCTAGCCTACACAATTGGTGAATAGGAGGAAATATGGCTAGAGAGTGAGCTTCACATCTATGGAATTTCTACCCAGAATTCTGCTGGTGAAATTTTGGAAGCCACTGTACATAACTAACTAAATGGAAGGCTAAACAAGTTTTTCAGTAAGGGTTCTTGATTTTAAAAAGGCAATCTTCTAAAAATTAAGATACCTAGTTAAGGAAATGGACTGGATGGAAGACGGATCAGAATTACTTTAAGTCAAAGTTGCAGAAGCTACTTAGAAGCTAATTAAGTTTTTAGATGAAGAACGTGCAGGAAATCTAATCTACCTTGATTTCAATGGCTATGTCTACACTGGCAAATAAGTCTGGACTAAGAAGGCTTAGTCCGCACTAGTTTAGCCCATGGACACACTAGGCTCTCCCTAGTTTGAACTAAGAAATTTCTTAGTTTGAACTAGGGAAAGCTTAGTTTGAACTAATAAGTGCCAGCACTTAGTCCTGACTGAGGCGCTTAGCTCAAACTAGGCACAATGTACACCAGGACTAAGGCTTAATTCAAACTCAGGAAGTTTGACCTAAGCTGGTTAGTTCAAACTAACCTTGCATTCAAACTAAGCATTAGCCTGAACTAGGGCACATGGTTAGTTCAAACTAATAGGCTGATGGTTAGTTCAAACTAACCCAAGGTTAGTTCAAACTAACCTCGAACTTCCTAGTTCAGACTAACCAATCCAAACTAATTTGGGCAGATGTAGACATAGCCAATAAGGCATTTGTACAGTTCCATATGTGACATCATTAATTAAATTGGAGAAACTGGGGATTTATATGAGAATTTAAAGATGGTTAAAGAGGAGACTGATTAAAGGAAAGACCACACACACAGTCATATTGAAAGGTGACCTGTCAGGCTGAAGGGAGGTTTCTTGTGAAGTTTGTCAGGGCCCCATTTTGAGACCATTCTTATATAACATTTTAACTCATGACCTTGGCACAAAAAGTGGGGGTATGCTAATAAGATTTGCAGATGACACAAAGTTGGAAGGCATCACCAATACTGAGGAAGACCAGAAAATCATACAAGAAGATCTGGAGGAACTTGAAAATTGCAGTAATAAAAATGGGTTGAAATTTAATACATAAAGAGAGACGTCATGCATTTAGGGATGAACAGCAAGAAGTTTTGCTATAAAGCTGATGACTTATCAGTTGAAAGAGAGAGAATAGGAGAAAGACCTAGGTCTATCAGTTAATCACTGAATGGCTATGAACTGCCAATGTGATATGGATATGAAAAGGGTTAATACAATGCCAGGAAGCATCAGTGGAGGTATTTTCAGTAGAGAAATGTCAGTGTTATTTTTATTGTTATTGTTCGTGGCAATGGCAAGCCCTCATCAAGAATATTGCGTGCAGTCCTGGCCTACCCCATTTAAGAATAATGAATTCATACTGGAACAGGTGCAGAGAAGGGTTACTAGGATGATCATAGCAATGGAAAACACGCTTTATGAGAGGTGACTCAAGTGGCTTGGCTTCCTTAGTCTAAGCAAACAAAGGCCGAGGGGAGATATGCTTGTCCTCTATAATTCCACTGCAGGGACAAATGCCAGGGAAGAGAGGCATTATTTAAGATAAGCAACGATGTAGAGAAAAGAACAAATGACTATAAACTATCAATAAGTTTAGGCTTGAAATTAGATAAACTTTTCTAAGCTTTAGAAGAGTGAGGTCCTTGAACAGCCTTCTGAGGAAAACAGTGGGGAGAAAAAGCAACTGGTTCCAAGACTGCAATTGACAAGTTTGGGCAGAGGTAGTGGAGAAGATGATATGATGAAATTGCCTACAAAAGCATGTGGTGCATTTGTGACTGCTAGAAGCAAATATCCCCATTGGCTAGAGGTGGGACCCTAGATGGGGAGGGCGCTGAGTGAAACAGAACATTTTTAACCAGTTGTTTGGCTGGTGGTTGGGGCCAACTGATGGCTGTGCTTTGGGTCAAGAAGACATTTTCCCCCACTCAGACTGGCAGAGACTATTATTTTTCTTTCCTTTGCACAGTGCAG
Organism: Podocnemis expansa; assembly: GCA_007922195.1. NCBI lineage: Eukaryota > Metazoa > Chordata > Testudines > Podocnemididae > Podocnemis > Podocnemis expansa. The sequence goes on along the minus strand of ML681972.1, from coordinate 17,081,494 downwards.
GATAGGTCACTTGTTGTTGTAAATGGTGGCGTCTCTGTAAGCTAAAGTCTTAAATCATGATTTGAGGACATCAGTAACTCAGTCAGAGATTAAGAGTGTATTACAAGAGTGAGTGAGAGAGACTTCATGGCCTGCCATGTACAGGAAGTGAGAGTAGAGTATCACAAACCATTTTGGATGTAGAGTCTATGGCTATGTCTACACTAGCCAATTAGTCCAGCCTAAGCAAAATTAGTCCAGACTAACTCAGCCCACGTCTACTCTAGGCTTTGCCTAGTTCAAACTAAGAATTTCTTATTTTGGACTAGGCAAAGCTTAGTCTGAACTAATAAGTTCACCTGGTTAGTCCAGACTAAGTGCTTGTTTGAACCTTAGTTCGAACTAGGTACAATGTAGACACAGACTAAGGTTTAGTCCAAAATAAAAAGGTTTGAACTAAGCCATTAGTTTGAACTAGCCATGCATCCTAGTTCAAACTAAAAAATTAGTTTGAACTAAAAAGCCGTAGTTAGGCCAAACTAGCCTGAGGTTAGTTCAGACTAACCTTGGACTTTTTTAGTTTAGACAAGCAAGTCCAAACTAAAAAAAAATAGATGTAGACATAGCTTATGAGTCTCAGTCTATAAACTCAGAATTGGCTGGGTAGTGGAACTGAACTGAGAGAGAGGAAAAAGTGTCCTTTTTGGTGAGAGCTACTGCATAGTCTTGCATGCTAGTGCTTCTCCTATGCCAGGGGTTGGCAACCCAAAAGATAAGAAGAGCCATTTTAAAAAGAATTTCTTTAATAACCAAATGTTTTGTGAGCCACAAGAGGTGTAGTTTCCTGCTGGGGGGTAAGGGTAGCTGGACCAGTGTGCCTGCCACAGGGTACCCCAGTGGGTGGGCAGCCCAGAAGCAGGAGTGGGCCCCTCACAGGGTTCCCCAGTGGCAGTTGTTGGTGGGAGCCAGAAGCCTTGCATGAGCCACCTGCAGGGTCCCTAAGTAGTTGGAGGCCGTGGAGACCGAAGTGGGCTGCTTGCAGGGTACCCCGGTGGCTCGAGTTGGGAGAGGTCAGAGCCCAGAGTGACAGTGGGCAGTCAAAGAGCCACATGCGTCTCCGGAGCCACAGGTTGCAGAGCCCTGACCTATGCTGTTGGGAGGACTCTGCCAATGGATGATGCAAGAGCAGCTCTTTGACAAGGTTCAGTGCTGAAAGAGCTTTTAGCTGAAGCCCCTAAGAGTGGTGATGATAGCAGCAGCAGGTCCTCTTGCCCCATACACAAAATAAAGTTGAAATCATTGTAGTTGGTTAGATTGCAAAAACTCTGGGCAGGTTCATGCAGCAACTCCCATGGGACTGGAGATGGGCCTGCTTGAGTGCACCGCTGGGCTTTGAGACTGTGCTGCTACCAAACCTTGAGTGGGGTTTAGTGGATGCAGAAGGGAAAAAAAATGATGTGGTAAAGAGACCTTTCCCTGCTGGCAATTCACAGCACCAGGAAGGAACCAAGCTAAAGACAAGAGCTAAAGCTGGGGGGAGGGGGGCATTACGTTTTACATACTGCATTCTTTTTTCCACAAAATAAAACTTTCGGTTTCTTAGATACAAACTCAGTGCTTGTGAGATGGGAAATGTTGCCTAGGAAGGACATCACAGAAGGTACCCAGTGATCCCACTGTTACCCAGTGTTCCTTGACCCAGTAACTTAAATCTCTGCGAGTCATTATCAGGAAATAAGCCAAAGAAAACAGTGCCTCAACCTGCTATACGGCTGGCACAGACAAGGCAAAATCAAGTGGTCTTAACTTTAAAGCTTTACTTTATTGGTCTCCAGCAATTCCCACTGGAATTACCTTTACCAAAAGTCTTTACTTATGAGTCTTAAGCGCATACAGATACAATAGATGATTAGAGTAAACCAAAACTTGATAGTTACTGCACAGTTTGGGGAAGCGTTCAGGTGAATCCGTCACAGCTTTCTGGCTGGCTTGTCCTTTCACCTGTGCCTAAAGGTCTGCTCAATCTGTTCATAAAGTGATCCATCTGATTTAGCCTTGCTACCACCCTCTTATACCCCCCAAATTACAGCAACCTATTGATCAAGAAAATAACAGGTCCTGTGGGGACCTTAGAGGCTAACATCTGCATCTGATGAAGTGGGTCGTAGCCCACAAAAGCTTATCTTCAAAGAAATTTGTTAGTTTTTAAGGTGCCATAGGACTTTAATATTTTGCTTTGTACAGCCTAGCATGGCTGCCCCTCTGAATCTAATCAATAAAATGTTACATAGCTGATCAAACAAGTCAATCACTGAGCAGAAACAGGAGTTACAGAGATATGTCACTAAAATAATATTATTAAGCAAGCAGTCTTAAGCTGTTAGTCTTATAGATAAAATTATCCACACTGAGAATTCTAAAATATTTCCAGATTTCCTGTTTTTTTCCCCACAGACATTTGCCCCAGCATATTTGGATAGAGAGAATTGTACAGAACCAGGCTCACTTCACATATTCACTCTCACTTCTCCCCTATTTCCAATTTGCATAGGATATGCTAAGTTTTCTGCAGAGGCCTCAAAATGTCTAAAAGCAGCAAGCAGAATAATTGGTAACCCATTCAATTAATTGGCAGTGGCTTGGATGCCTGGGTGATTGCTAAAATGCCTCTATACCAGAAGCTTGGGATGGGAGAATTGAGCCCGTAGTAGTGGCAAGTTTTAAGAGAGACCCCGTCTGACTGAACTCACCCCTGGTTGCTGCCAACAGTACCTGGGAGAAGGGCTACTACAGCATCATGGACAGAAAGTGCCTGTTGAGTCCCTTCCAGTCCATCCCTAATGGACTCTTCAGGCTGATAGCGAAAGGTATAACACAGGGGTTTGCAGCCTGTGGCTCCAGAGCTGCATGCTGTTTTTTGGCTGACTCCTCGTGGCTCCAAGCTCTGAGCCTCCCACCACCACTGGAGGACCCTGTGGGCAGCCTACTCCCAGCTCCAACCCACACCCCTTGCCACCAGGGGAGTCTGCAGGCAGTCCATGCCAGGCTCCAGGCTCTCACCAAAGGACCCTGTGGAGGGCCCTCAACTGGGTCTGGGTTCTGCTTCTCCTCTCCCACCAGGGGACCCTGTGGCAGGTGCCCTGGCCTAACTCCCCCCACCAGGAGGCTACATCCCTTGAGGCTTTCAAAACGCTTGGTTACTGAAGGAATTTTTTTTTCAAAAAAGGCTTTTCTCATCTTTTGGGTTGTCGACCCTATAACATGATTCAACTATAAGCACGGGAAAGGTCCTGTTACTGAAGCATGACTGGCAATAAACAGTCTGTATTTTGATTTTTTTATTTGCAAAAGATGAACATCCTCAGGGGGGTGGATGTTGCCATTTGTGGATTGTTTCCTTCAATGTGCATCAGTGTAGTTAGACACCAGTTTCAGCTTTTGGAGAGAAAGCCTCTGCTGAAGTGTAAAGTGTGATAATCTGCAGACCCTGAAAGCAAGTTTGGTATAGCAAACTTTGATTGGCCAAACCTCTCTCTCTGCTGAGAAATGGAAGCAGGTTTTGTGTGGGTTTTTTTTCGTTTTCACTATTGTTGCTATTTTTCCTTAACCTTACAGTCTTACACAGAAACAGTCACAGTGAGGAACACAGACTATTTCTCCTTATGGCTCAAATCCCTCATCTACCTAGTGTCTTGTTTTGAAATCTATTTTATTCATTTGACCTTCACAAATCTCAGACACCCTCCCACTCAAAAACAATCCAGTGTTTCAATTTCTTCTCAGGAGTTAAAGTAAGCTGGAATACCCCAGAACTAACCACAAATCTGACAGGCCAGAGTTCAGGGGCCCAGATTCCAGAATCTAGAAAAATCAGGCTCCCGCATGCAGGAACGGGGGCCCAGACAACGCAGAAAGGGGGCCCAGAGATTAGAAAGGTTCTGGGGCCCCTCAAATTATACTTTAACCACTGTAAATCTTCCTCCATTAACATGTCAGCTCAAAAGGTGTTTTCTTCAGGTGTCCATCACTAGCAAAGACTGTGTGTTTCATGCTTTGTTTAGCCATGATTCTGCCTTGCTTACTTTGTACATTTTTGTCACTAACCTTCTTTATAGAATAATTATCAGTTTCCTAGTTAAAAAAAAATTTAGTAAGCTTGGAGTTCAGATTGCAAGTTTTTATCCCTGGGGAAGTCTAGTCTGGTGGGTAAGGTAGTAGAGTTAGGCTATATGAGTTTAATTCACTACTCTGTCATAAACCCCTCAGACAAGTCACTTAGAGCTGATCTATACCTACCAGTCAGATTATTTTATCAAAATTGGAATAGCTAAAGTAGTACAACCCCTTGTGTGGATGCATTTATATTACTCAAGAGGCGCTCATAGCGGTGTAGCTGTTCCTGTAAAGCAGAGGAATAAGTTTTAGTGTATAAGGTCTATCTCTAATAGTATAGCTACCGCTGCACTGTGGATATTCTGTTATAACTATATGGATGTTTTTTTAATCACACTCCCAACTGTCATGGCTATAATGGCACAAAACCTGCATGCAGACCAGCTGTAAATTTCCAGCTTTCACCTCTCTTATGCACACAAACATACTTAGTGGAAATAATTAATGTCACACCTCTAATCACTATTAACCTGCATGTGATGGCTGAGTGCTGTGTTTAATAAGTCTTGTTTGCCTGACTGGCACATTTTCAGCAGCTGCCAGTCTCACCTGATTTTTAAGAAGGGAGGACACTTTCATTGGAATGAGCGGATATTGATATCAGTCCTGTTCACTCAGGCATGCCTATAAAAGTAGCTGAAATTGGATGCATGTGTAAGGCAGGCTTAGAAGCTGTGCCACTAATCTGCATAGGTTTAGTATTTGTATGAGCACAAAGAATAGATTAACACAATCAAACTGTGGGTGCAGGGGAATATGGGTAATGGTATTTGGGGTTACTCTGTCAATATCTGTAAGTCTACTGAAGGGAAATATGAAATACTGTCATTTTGGTGATATGCTACTCTCTGATTGCTCTAAATCTGTTTGGGTTAGTTAAAGGACAAAAGCTACCCTTAGGTAAAAAGAGACTTGTAAGAGAGGCCACTGCTTGTTTCAGCCTGGAAAGGTAAAACAGGGAAGGGGTCTGCATGGTTACTTCTAGAGTTATGCTTGAGGTATTTTGGCTTAGTCCTACTGTCAAATGATAGAATGGGCTGGGCTGGGCTGGGCTTCTTTTGAGGCTTTTCTTTGTAATTTTAACGGAAGTAGCTGTTTGCAGATACTTGAGGTTTAAGAGCTGAAATCACTGAAGAGAAGCAGTAGATGGAGTGATCACTGGCTGGAGCTAGTGGATGGTGAAAATGGCCAGCAGCAAGCTGGGTGGTGTGAGTGGCCAGTGGGTGGAGCTGGCAGATGGTGAGAGCAGTGAGCTGGGTGGTGTGAGTGACTGGTGGGAGGAGCCAGCAGATGGTGAGAGCAGCCAGTGGTGAGTTGGGCGGTGTGAGTAACTGGTGGGTGGAGCTGGTGTGAAAGACACTCCCCACATACCCTGGGGTTGGTTGGGAGCCTAGTTAGCACTGATTCTCCAGATCACTGCCAATTTTGCTAGTGAGTTTCCATTTGCTGTTATGATATGTGGAATCATGCTGGAAGTCTGATTAGCACTGATTCCCCAGATCAGTGTAGGTTTTGCATTAAGTCTTGTATGTTCTGTTATGCAGTGTGGGTTGTTGGGAACCTTGCTCTGTACTGATTTTCTAGATCAGTGTTGATTTCTGTTATTTGGCCTTTTACATTCTGTTTTTACTACTATTAAAAGTTTTGTATACTACACTCATCTTGTACTTGCGAGTAGGGAAACCTTACCCCTTTGGGGTGCCCAGGGAATAGTGCATAATTTCCCAGAAATTTGGGTGGATGCTCGAGCTGGTTGGTGGTGTTACATTGTTTGGAAACCCCTAGATATAGAACCTGGCCCTGTTCTGCCAGCTCACCCTGGCAGAAAGGTTACACATGGAAATCCAAGATCCTTCTTCCCAAATACCTGCAAAACAATGGGGACTAAAATATGCAATAGGGCCCACATTCTCATGGGTATTTAGGCACCTAGCTCCCACGGAAAGTAAGGTGACTAAACAGCTTTGAGGATCAGAGTAGAGGAGTCTATTGGCAAGACAACAGGCTGCCAGGAGGTGACTTTATGCTACAAGGCTCTTCTGTCCTCTTCCTTTCCACACAGTGCAAAGACACTCTCCTTCAGACTTTCTGAGTTGCTCGTGCCTCACTCTCACTGAAACTATTCTCCCAGACTGACTCTGCTGAGATCTCTTGGCACAGAAGTCCAACCTGTGACCCTCAAAGGCAATTGGGTTAAGACGATACTGGAAATTTGATTATGAATAGACTATGTGTTACTTGAGCTGGGCCTTGCTAATTTTAAAGAGAAGTTTTTAACTCAAGACTGCCACTATGTGGAGGACATAAGGGGCACCATGCCACACCTAATCTCATGGCTTCCCCTGAAGCCCCAGAGGCAGCTCTGATAGTAGCCATGAACACTATGCACTTTCTATCTGTGCTTCAGTTGCTCCCCTGTTGGCCACCTGCTGCATCACTGAAAAAAGAATAGTTCTGGCTACCCAGTTCCTTTCTAACCTGCCTGGTGTAGAAGACCCATAGAAATCAGGAGAAGAGCTTGATGAGCTCTGTCTGATTATAAGGGAATCTCTCCCAAAGGACTGTTCTCTTCCCCATGCAGACCTCAAGAGCAGCAAAATGGAGAAGCTGAAAAATCAACAAGCACTTGTGTTGTAGCTGAGGTTAGAACAATCTAGGGACTGCTCAAAGTCATGCTGCTTGCCAGCAGTCACCCTAGAAGACATACACCTGCTAGAGACAGAGTGCAACACATTTCTGCCATTACCTCACTTCACCATGCCCCTAAACCAGCAGTTGTGAGGAAGGAGACCTAAGAGTTAGCCGACTACTCATGGGTGGTTTTCACTTCTTTTATGCTACCAAGAAGCATCTCACTTCCCTGTAGCCTACCCTGCTGTTATTAATTGTACTCCTTTGATTTTTTTAGACTGTGTGTGGCCTATAAGATACCACAGTCTCAATAATTCTTTCTAGATGTTATAATGCTGTTCTAGCATGGGGCAACAAAAGGATTTGTAACAGTGTCATAGTTCTTTTTCTTAGGGTGCAAGCAAGTTTTTAGTGTGCAAAGAAAATGCTACAGTAGTGTTGGTTTTCTCTTGCAGTTTCCCTGGGAAGCTGCACCAAACAATGAAAGACTCTCTGCCTTGTCTCCAACTAACATTAAATCTTCAGGCAAAGTGGCTCCTTGGGAACTGGAAATCATTTTGGAGGCTGATAGCCCTGAAAAAGAGGGTTGTCACCATCTTTGTTCCAGATCTGGCATTTATGATCTGAATAAACTAGGTTGCACTAACTATATATCTAGACACCACGTCACAGATTTCTCCTGTGACTGGAAAGCCCCAGGCTCTGCTACTGTTTTGCAGAGATGTGACAATAGAAATACTTACCACTTTTGCTGAGTTTTGTTTTCAAAGCATTTGATGAACATTTACTATCCATTTGAACGGTATGACAAAATATTGACATTTTGGTACACAGTGCATGAATCATCTTGAGAACTAGTTAGGCTTTGCAGTAGTTTATGAACTATCCTTCAGTGATTTCTAGCCCAACTTGTGCGCTAAGCCAAAAATTATTAAAATGCTTACCAGTAGCAATAAAGTACTGTGTAAATCCAGAAGATAAACCCTATGACTTATTACTATGCACCAAGATTCTGATGAATAAGAGAGAAAATTTTTAGCTGCAATGCTTATAAAGCCAGGATATTCACATGCAAGTTAGACAGGAAAAATGTTACTAACAGAAGTTCAGGAAAGAACGTTTGTATTATTTGGATTTACATATAATTGCAACATTTCTATCAAGTGTCAATGGCAACACCAAGGGCTTGGTTCAATTCGTGTTGAGGTTCTTTTCTGAAACAAAATAAACTATGACTTGAGTCCTTGCCTAGAGCTGGCCTGCAAATTGTTATTGAGAAATTACAAGAACATCTCCCTTGTCATCTGTGAAGACAGTTTTTTGTTCCCCACTCAGAAGTGCTCAGTAGTTCATGAGGTACATGGAACACAGGCATCTACATACTTGGAAGAAAAGGGAAAAATAGTCAAAAGAAACACAAAATCCTATTTAATATTTGCATTTAAGAAAACAACCAATACACCTGGATACCCACTTAAAACCTCACTACTGGGTTGAGTAGATGTCGGTGGTAAACCAGTGGCATTGAAGGAAGGATCTCCTTCACAATCTGCTTAGTCCTGAGACAGATGCTTTACCAAATCCTTCTCCACTAGGCCCTGTTCTGTGATTTCAGCTCTGCTTCCAGTGGGTGGTGGTATGGGGTGCAGTGAAGCTAGCTCTGCACTGCCAGTTCTTTCTGTGAGAGAAATTCAGCTACTGTTGCTGCCCTTACCTGCTGCTGTAATCAATCCTTACTTGGGAATCTGATTCTGCAGCTCAACAGGTCCTTTCTGACAGAGCAGAAATTCCCAGGTAGTGAAACTAGATCAAACAAGATGCTTGGACTGGTCTGCTATCCTTGATCAGCACACCTCTTTTCCAGGTCCAAGCCCTTTCTCTTTTGTCAGGGCTGTTTCCCCACTCTGGCACTCTGAATGCGGAAGGTGGGGGCCTGCAACAGGCCTTAAAAGCCACTGGCCTTAAAGCCTGATCTAAAAACTTTCCAAGGCCTCCAATTCATGGCTTTGGAGTGGTATTGCTGCCACCACCCAAAATAAAAACAAAACAAAACAAAACAAACCACAACCTCTTGAAGCCCAGGAAGGCACACTTGGGAATTCCTTCCTGTGAGGTACTCACAAACACTTTTATTCCTCTCTCAGGAGAGTGACTAACTCCAGCTGAAATATCAGCTGGAGGTGGAACAGAACTCCCTCTAGTAGCTGCTTGTGCGGTTTGAGGCACGTGCACACAAATCTCTTGCCTTTCAGGACACAGAACCAGAGCTTACTTAAAAGGTAAAATCTTTAATTAAAAAGAACAGCTAAAAAACACAGAGAGTTGCTTCTCTGGGATTTAACTTAGGTAGTTACAGAGTAGTGGGATGGGGTACATGTGCTCAGCACAGAGAAATCCAAAAGCAAGCCAAAAACAAAGAAAATACCCTAACTACATCTAAGTACACATTCTCTGATCTACCCATGCCTGGTCAGTAACAAACTTAACTCATCTTTGGTAAGGATGTTGCTGGACTCTTCCTCAGGCCCCTCTGGCTTCCTCCTGATCGTCCCAGGAGCTCTGCTGCTTCCAAACAGGAACAGGCAAGGCTGCTGCTCCAATTCAAAAAGCTGTGCTTCGTTCCTATTGGCTATCCTGGGACTCACTGACCAGAGTGTTAACCCCTTCTTTCCCAAGGATTATTACATCCTTCTTTTTACTTAACCTTAAAATTATTACCCCAAGTCCATTATTTGTTCAGTTAGGACGACCCATCACGCAGAACATGTCTTGCAGAATTGCCTTTCTGTGAGTGCACTAATCCCTTATTACATGTACTCATCAGAACAAACAAATTCCAACAAAACCCACAGAACTCAGTAGGTAGAATTATGAGTAAACCATATTACAATTTATGTAAATGAACTGGGACAGGGCTGGCTTTTCCTCTTCTCTCCAACAGCGGGTGCAGAAACCCCTAGCCCTCTACATCATCTAGGCCTGGAGCTTACATAATAAAATGCTAATCTGCCTGTTTGTAAAGCCAACAGTTTCCATTCTTGGCAGCACAGACTATAGGTACTAAACATAACACATTTTGATTTTACTTGTTATTATTCTTTACATCATTAGCACATAGCAGACAAATTATTTACAAAACATATTTTTCCTATTATGCATACTTTTCATCAACTGTACGGATCCTTAATGTGACTTTTTAAAGACAACTAATTTAGAAAGTAATTACAGATGTTAGTCCCTTTTGGTCTTTCTCTCATACTACCCCTTGACTACCAAAATTAGTTTTATTTAAGGGTACCAGACACTTAGACCCTAATAAATAATTAACATATAAATAATTTACCCCAATAAGCACAGCCTTTTTTTCTACTAGTCAAATATTCACAAACAGCTGGCTAGAGTCTGCTGCTGCCACTGATCAGCAGCCCTGCCCTAGGTCCCCAGCCAAGGTCTGGGCCAGACTCTCATGTACTGTGTACCCAGTGCCAGTGACAGCTATGCCATGAGCTCTAAGTAAGATGGACCCCCATCACAAACTAGCTGCCAAAAATCTAGTTCTGCTTCAGTTTCTAGAGGTAATCACACATAAAATGCATGGCAGCAGTCTAATCTAACATACACCCCCATCACTGCAATAGCTGAGTTCCATTTTAAGGATCAAAGGAGACTAGGTCAAATTCTCCCTGGAACCACACTTATGCAACCCCATTTTCTTCAGTAGCATTATACAGGCATAATACAGGGTGGAATTTGGTGCTGAAGCTGTATTGATTATGGGGAAAATGATCAATTTTTTTTAAGCTCTTCTATTTACCCTGTGATGCACTGGAATTAACTGAACTTGCAAGCTTTATATAAAACTCAGTGAAGAAGGCATCTTCACCTAAAGCTCTATAAGGCTATGTCCACACGTACGTCATTATTGCGAAATAAGTTATTTCAAAATTAGTTATTTCAAAATCAAGTCCTTAGTTTGAAATAAGTTCATTTGAATTAAGGGAAAAGCTCAAAGTGAAATAGCATGTCCAAACACAGGACTTGCTATTTCGCTTTAGGAGAGGGGCACCATGGGAAGTGTGGCAACATGGCCCCCTCCCTGGGCCATGCCCCCACCCAAAATAGGCTAAAAGGACGGCATCCTCGGAACGCAAAAGGCAAAAGTGTTATTTTGAAATAACGGTTATTTCAAAATAACACATTCAAATGGCATTATTTTGAAAAAACCATTTCAAAATAACAGCCATTTTGATTTAAAGGCGATTTAAGCTATTTCAAAATGACGGCTCTTATTTCGAAATGATGGAGCCTGTCATTTCGAAATAAGAATACGTCGTGTGAATCTAATCTCTTTTATTTCGAAATAACCAGTGTTATTTCAAAATAAAAGAGACGTGTGAACATACCCTAAGAGTATAAGATATTGTATTGCTTTTGCTAGTTTTGCTTCCATTCCAGGACAGCCCACCTTAATTTTAATAACAGGGATTGTGTCAAGGGCTCAATGACCTGTTCACAAAGGTAATGTTTTATTTCTCTGAGCTCATTAAAGCTACCATTTTTCCAGTTAACTTTCCATTTCATTCATAACCTGATTTCTGTCATCTGTAAACAAACGATACTTGGTCTTATGGGCAGGAGCCCTGGCTGCAGTGCTCTGCAGACATCTGATGTGTGGAGAATTTAGACTGCAGAGTGCACAGCTTTCCCTCCCCTTCAGTGACTCACCACCAGATTGGCCTTGGGCTGCTTTTGATATAGCTTTCTGTCATTTGGCCAATTCACCTAGCTATCACACACATCATTTTAAAACCCAGTACTTTATTAATGCTGGGTGATATATTTGAAATTCTCTCACCCTAGTTATCACGTCAGTAATTCAAATGGCTTCTGCTCTGCTGTTTTGCCACATGTCACATTAGGAGTAAAGGCTGTTATAGCCAAGAACCATAAGTACTGTAAACTCATACACAGGACTGATTAAAACTCAGTTACATGTAATTTACTGGCTAGATTAGACAACTTCATTTTTTTTCAGTTGTCTGGTTTGGGAAAAGTTATATGATAAAATGAGCACAAGACTAAATGATACTTTTACAATGATTACACAACTATGTATAGACATTGATTCTGACTCACCAGGGCTGGATTAAGGCAAGGGCTTTGGGGAATGCAGCCCAGGTCCCTGGGCAAAGGAGAAGTCCTACCACCCCGCAAAAATTAATCCACCCCAGTCTCAGCACCTACTTTCCCCAAGGCAGAGCTGGGCAGTCTGCCCAAAGCCCAGAGCACTTCTGGCTCCAGCACAGCGTTCCCAGCTCCTGATAACAGCCCACCTCACCCCCCCCCCCAGCACAGACTCAGCACCCCACCACCTGCTGTGTTGCCCGCCACTGTGATTCTGCCACACCCCAAAGCAGTGCCAGCAACCCAACCCAGTGCCTGAACACAGACCCATCCCCTCCCCCAGCCAGCTGCACTGGGGCTTGCACTGACCGAGTGCTGGGGTCCGTGGAGTGGCTGCTGGTCCAGCCTGCCCTAGCAGCACTGTGACCCACTCTAACTTTAGGCTGGGCATCCAGCTCAGGTGGGCACCAGGCAGCACCTGTGTCAGTGGAGAGGATGGATGTGGGGAGGAGTTCCCCTCTGTGAGGGGGAGCTAGAGAATCTCAAAGTCCAGGGCTCACAGGAGGGTTAAGCCAGCTCTGTGACACACATCATCAATGATGTTGAAACATGATAGACTCTTAGGGGTAAACTTGCCTTGACAGGCAGCTGCAATGCCAACAAAATGTGATGGCAGCCAGGGATCACAGGTCCATGGCAGGATTTCACCCTTGTTCAATAAGTGGTCTCATTCTTTATAAGCATTAAAGTACATGAGGTACTCTACATTCTGCTTTAGGAGCCCATGGAACATCAAAACACAGAAGGACATGTGAAGAAAAAGTCTTTTTTCTTTTTTTTTCTCCTTTAGTTTTCCTGGTTTGAATAAACTTTTAATACTATTTAAAGGATAATTTTAGTGTGTAAATTTGATTTTTGTTTAAACTTTGGTTTAAGGGAAAAACCTCATGGAAATTTACAATTATCATCGCTGATTAGGATGGCCTTTTGAAGAGTTTATGGTCAGCAAGTCCCATTGCTTTGAACTCCATCTCCCATTCTTCAACTTACTATCAACCTCACTCATCTGAGCTGTCTTTGCTTATCGGACCTAAAGGCACTAGTTGTATGAGTTAATGTTTGCAAGCTCATGCTCCTGGATTACAAACTTCTTGAAGCATGAACCTTGCCATTTTACCTGCCTGTAAAGTACCTAGTGTGCTACATACGTAATAAATACATTTTAATGGGCTATCCATAAAACAGCTTTGATACTTTCCCTCAGTGTATACTACATCTAGATGGATAGGCATGCTTGCCCAATACAGTGTTGGAGACCAATCTTTCACTACTCCGGGGAGCAGCCTCATTGATTTAAATGGCATTTCTGCTAGAAATGAGGGCCTCTAATTTGTAAGCACAGAGAAGCACTGCAAACGTTTTTGGACTAAACTATTAAGCTGGATCTGCATGAGCAGAGGTGCTCTAAACTTTTATAAGCCTTTAAGAATGAACTCTTGTTAAGCTGGTTCTGCTCCAGATGAGACAACCTTTCTAACAGCCTATAAAAACCTTTGAGATTACACATTAACAATACACTAGCAGAATGAGTGCAGAATCTCTAGCACTGTATACCAACAGGAAAGTATATTAATGATGTTTCCATGAAGACTCGATATTGGCCAGAGTGTACTAAGGGTACAAACCAGTGATTTTGAAACATTGGGTTCCAAAATATTGACTGACAATAATACATATCGTTATTTAAGATAATGGACAAAATAACAGCATTTCTAAAAATACTCCGGGAGCGTCATATCTCATTTTAAACTATAGGGCTGAAACAAGTTCCATTACATATTTATTTTTCCAAATTATGTTTTATTCAAGGAAAAATATAGCAATAAACAATGCCTCAGTGTGCATCAGGCAGCTGGGCTGTGTTTGCAGAAGAATAGGTGTGAAGGTCAATTGAAGTGATTCTGGAATGCATTAACAACACACAACTCTGAAATAGGTTACTGACGTTCTTTATATCTTTTGGCTTCTTCCAGTCTTCTATACTCACCACATAAGTGACCACACTTGAGAAAAGATAAATGGAGTCACTCAGATTAAAGAGGAACTATAGTGCTCTTCTGTAAAAAGGAAAATAAGGACAACCCAGGGAATTATAGACCAATCAGCTCTGTACCGGGAAAAATAATGGAGCAAATAATTAAGGAATCAAATAGCAAACATCTAGAAGAACATAAGGTGTTAAGGGAGAGTCAGCATGGATTTGTCAAGAACAAATATATCAAACCATCGCTTTCTATGATGGAGTAACAAGACTTGTGGATAGAGGGGAAGCAGTAGATGTGGTGTATCTAGACTTTAGTAAGGCTTTTGATATGGTCTCACATCACCTTCTCATTAACAAATAAGGGAAGTACAACCCTGATGGAACTATTATAAGATGGGTGCAAAATTGACTGGATAACCACTTCCTGCAACTAATTAACAAAGGTTTACAGTCATGCTTGAAGGGTATAATAAGTGGGGTACTGCAAGGATTGGTTCTGTTCAATATTTTCACAAATGATTTAGACGATGTCATACAGAGTACACTTATAAAGTTTGCAGCTAATACCAAGCTGAGGGAGGGGGACAAGTGCTTTGGAGGATAAGATCATAATTCAAAATGATTTGGACAAACTGGTGAAAGCATCTGAGGTAAACAGAATGAAATTCAGTAAAGACAAATGGAAAGTACTCCACTTAGAAAAGAACAATCCATTGCACATATACAAAATAGGCAATGACTGCCTAGTAAGGAGTACAGTCGAAAGGGATCAGGGTGTCATAGTGGACTACAAGCAATATGTGAGTCAACAGTGTAACACTGTTGCAAACAAACAAACAAAAAAACAACCCCCACCCCCCACTATTCTGGACTAGTACTACTTCTGCTCTCCTCCTTCCTGATATGCCTCAGCTGGAGTATTGTGTCTAGTGCAGGGCACCTCGTTTCAGGAAGATGTGGACAAACTGGAGAAAGTCCTGAGAAGAACAACAAGGATGGTTAAAGGTCTAGAATACTTGACGTATGAGGGAAGATTGAAAAAATTGTTTTTGTTTGGTCTGGAAAGGAGGAGACTAAGAGGGGAGATGACAACAACCATTTAGGTACTCAAAATCTGTTAAGACGAAGAAAAATATTCTTCTTAACCACTGATGATAGAACAAGAAGCAATGGGCTTACATTACATCAAGGGGATTTAGGTTGGACATTAAGAAATGATTTGTAACTATTAGGTGATTAACCATTGGAGTATGTTGCTTAGGCAGGTTGTGGAATCTCCATCATTGGAAGTTTTTAAGAGCAGGTTAGACCAACGCCTGTCAGGGATGGCTTAAGAGGGTACTTGGTCCTGCCATGAATGCAACAGCCTGGACTCTATGACCTTGCATGGTCACTTCCAGTCTCTGTGATTCCATTAAATTAATGATCCTAATGAGTCAGTATGTTTTTAATCGTCCCTTGGAATTCAGGGATGATACCACATTGATGGATACAGCTAAACTGGCTGCAGTCTTTAGTAGGGATTAAATTATAATTTGGTGGGCCCTGGAACCCTGCTAATTGTGTGCCCTCCCCTTCCTTCATGGGTGGGCCCCCCTCCTGAACCCCAGCTCCTGATCCCCAAACACCTTCCCCCCATCACAGCTCCTGCCCCCACCCCAGCTACTTCCCCCAATATCCATTCCCTTGTCCCCCAAAATCCACCCTCTACTCCCAATACCCGCCCCCAGCTCAGAAGCCTCAATACCACCCCCCCCCCCCGGCACAAGCTGGATGCCCCGATATGCACCAGCAGTGCACTGGGCCAGGAAACCGTGCAGCCTGTGCATGCACGGGGAGCCTGTCCCCTCCCCTGCCTGCTGGTGTGCAGGGCAATGCCGATCCAGGGCCTGCTAATTTTAAGGGTGCAGCATTCAGGCTCCTAAAAATAGAAAATGGTGCCAGAACACTGCATTCCAGGGACTGCTATTTTTCAGTGGCGGACCCTGGTATGCAGCGTTCTGGCACAATTTTCTATTTTTAGGGGGCCTGGAATGCTGAGCCCCTAAAAATAGTGGGCCCCGGAATGGCATTCTGGGCCACTTTAACCCCTGGTCTTTAGGAGGTGTAGTCCATAACTAAGTCACATTTACCAAAGTTCAAAGTCGGCCTGAATGGAAAAAAAACCCAAGGAGTCCAGTGGCACTTAAAGACAAACTGATTTATTTTTCGCATGAGCTTTCATGGGAAAAATCCCACTTCATCAGAACTTAATTCTTAACTTACTTCAGAACTTACTTCTCTAAGTTCCCCCATCTCCGAAGCATCTGACGAAGTAGGATTTTCTCCCATGAAAGCTCATACGAAAAATAAATCTGTTAGTCTCTGAGTGCCACAGGACTCCTCTTTTTTTTGCAGGACTAGGTTAACATGGCTGCCCCTTTGGAACTTAGCCTGAAGGGAGCACCAGTCCTGCTAATAGCAATCATTTATCAGGAGCAAGTGCAATTCCAGGACCTCACTGGTTATGACACACCTCTTCTGCTCTTTTTAAATAGATGGCATTAACAACTTATGGAAGGAAAGAGATTGTACCAAAGCAACCTAGGCAATCACTTTACACACACCAGAGTCAATTCATTACCATCTTTCCTCAGGGCACATACACATAACTTACCAAGGTTGTGATGCTGCAGTGGTGTCTTAATCACAACCACAGTGAGTGTCCAGAGACAAAGATATCTCAGTCCAAAAATAAATAAAAGGCTGATAAAAAGCAAATGACTTGATCTGGCAGGGTGCTGAATGCTTGGGAGCTGAAGCCCAAATGCATACTGCACAGTGGGCACACTTCAATGGCTCAACATTGCATTTTGATAGATTTTACTTTTGTGGGCGTTATGCTCTCCGCTTCAAATAGGAACTGTCACAGTAAGCACAATCTTTCTCAAAAGGCAATTCATTTTGTAAGTGTCAGTATTATTTATTGTTTTGTACATAAAAGTTATACCTACCTACAGTTAGGTGTCTAAGGTCTCATGCTGATGATTCAATGGGTTTTTAATGGCGTTCAAGCCCTTTGTTTGCTGTCTTGATCTGCAGGACATGAAACATTATAGCAGTCACAAAACTGCCTGAAGTGACTGTGTCTCTGATTTATTACACTGATGTCTGGCTTTGAAATCTAAATTATATTAATTAAAGAAGGAGGAAGGCATCCAAAATAGCTAAGCATCCATGAGCCAGCGTGTCATTTGCGATAATTTAGCAGCAGCGGCTTTGAAAAAGACCAGTACCAAAGCAAAACACAAAAGCAAGTACAGCAGAGCATAGTAATCACACCACACACACAGGTAAAATACTGTATAGCAGTGGCTCAAACGCAGGGGTACGCATACCCTTTGGGTATGAAAAGGTCTTCTAGGAGTACATAAACTTACCTAGATATTTGCCTAGTTCACAGGTTCGCAATTTTTGGCCAGTCCTGACTACCTCTCCCTCAGTGGGTGCTGGGGGGGTGGGGCCAAAGGGGGCAAGGCCAGGTCTCCTGTTAGGGGCCAGGGCCGGCTCCTGCCCTTGCTGGTGGGCAGCCTCCAGGTCCCAGCTGGGGCCACCTCTAACCCCGTAGCCTCCATGTCTGGCTGGAGCCACCTCTCTCCCCCACTGGCAGGCAGCTTCCAGCTTTGTGGTCAGAACCAGAAGAGGGGGGCAACCCTCCCCGCTCCCCTTCAGACCTGCCCATCAGGGGCAGGGCCAGCTGGGAGCCAGCGCTGTGGCGTCTGCTGGCCTAGCGCTGTGGCACATGGTTCATTCTGCCCAGCTGCACAGCGCTGGGGGGGCATGGCCAGTGGGGTGGCCTGAGTGGTGTCACATGCTGTTCAGGCTTGGCCCCCCATGCCATTTTTGGTACAGGTGCCAGTGGTTGCCGATCCCAGGCCTAGTTTTACAACAGGCTCTACAAACTAAAAGTTGGTACAAACTAAAATTTCATAGAACTAAAATTTCATGCAGATGGGTTTATACTGATCTATATGTTGAAATATAAAAACAAATATTTATATCCAAATTGATTTATTTTATAATTATATGTTAAAAAGAGAAAGTAAGCAATTTTTTTCAGTACTACTGTGCTGTGACAAACTCAAACAAAAAATACAACAGTAAGTTGTTTTTAAGTGAGATGAAACTTGGAGGCCCACAAGCTGAATCTGATTCCTGATAGGGGCACAGTAGCCTGGAACAGTTGAAAGCCACTGCCGTACAGCTTATTAGAAATTTGCAATGTTATGGGCCAGTTAACTGTTAAACTCAGCAATTTCCCGTCTTTTTCTTTCCATCTCACAGTGCATGTCTTTCCAACTGCACTCCTGTCACACATCTTTGAAGGCCAACAGTAAATAATGAATCTTAGTCCCTGGTTGCAAGCACCCTGCCTTTAACAAGAAAAGATGTTAAACCAAGAAACAGAAGGGAAACTGAGGGCCTGGTCATTATTATGGTTCTTAAATATCCCTCAGTTTCCCTTCTGCTTTTTGCTCTCTTCTTCCTTTTTTTATTCCTTTTAATGAAATATGAAATTATTGGAATTTTATGAATAACTAATTCTGTATTAACATTTCACTTCCATTCATATTTGTGTTTTACATTTTCATACAAAAATTATGGCTAGTGTTGTCAAGCTTAGCTGCCTAACATGCTGCTAAATCCATAATTAGGCAGGAAAGTAGAGGGGTACTGAGCAGGTCAGAATCCCAAAGACATCACATTTTGTAGACTTTGATATTAGCAAGAGCACAGGTGCTCAGAGCCAGAAAGCCTATGGAAAGGATCTATCATGGCCTTCATTAAAGGAGTTTGCAAAATAAACAAGTCAATGGCAACATCCATCAGGGCTGGTCCATCCATAAAGGTGACCCAGAAAGCTGCCTAGAGCAGCAACTGGTAGGGGCAGCAAGGGCTGGGCGTGGGCAAGCAAGCCTTCTTCATTGCTCTGCTGGCATCAGACCACAGGAGGGGAGCCAGCCCTGGCTGGGGGAGTGGCGGGCGCGGCTGTGTTTCAGCATGGCACCTGCCCACCACTTGGCCAGGCTTTTGTGGGGCACTATGAGGAGTGGGCGCAGGCGGAGCCAAAATCACAGGTGCCTAGGGTGCCAAAAAACCTCAGGCTGGCTTGACATCCATAACATACCTTAAGTACCGCATTTGTTGAGTGCTGCCAGATAGGGAAGACAAATACTACTAGCCTCAGTTTTACCAAGGGGGAAACTGAAGGTGATCTGCCTACAGCCACATGGTGAATCTGTGGCAGTGATGATCATAACTCAGGAGTCCCTGCCTCGCTGGGCTATTCCAGACTAGACCATTCTTCTTCTCAAATAGACAAACTACATACAATGAACCAACACTCAAACAGTTTGTATGCTTAAACTTGCCACAAGATATTACTGCCATGCATGGACAGGTGTATGTACACACACACACACACACACACACACACACACACACTCTCTCTCTCTCTCTCTCTCTCTCTCTCTGAGGGTATGTCTTCATTGATGGCAGCAAAATTGCCACCGTCAGCTCAGCATTCCAGGAGTGATTTGCAGTGAGTATAAGCTCACCGTGCTGCTCCTGGAAGTCAGCCTTGGAAGTCCTGGGGGCCAACGGGAAAGCTAACCACAAGGAATTTGCGGTTGGCTTTCCCCTAATGTGTAACTGCAGCTAAGAAAATCGCTGCCAGGTACACAAGGAATTTTACTTTCCTTGCATAACTGGCATTTGACCGCTGATAAAAAAAAGCCCCAAGTGTAGAGTAGGGCACAGTTACCAAACCCTTAGAGAACAAGGAGAAGTGAATCACATAGATCAAAATACACAATTGAAATCTATAATTTAAACAGTGTCACAGCACTATGGCTCAGTTTTAAAGGAGTAGTAACTGGACTTTAAAAAGCAAACAACAACAAGACCTTCTGCTGGCCAAAACAGTAACTAATAGTAATATATTTTAACAGTGGTTGAGCTACAAAAAACTTAGGATTTATCTAGGTAACCTTCTAGGTATTATATGTTAATATCTAGTTTATAGGCAGGGGTTAAAGTAAAGAGGAACACAGTTCCAAGGCCCCCTATTTTTAGGTAGGCACCTTTCTGGGCCCCCTAAAAATAGAGGAACGCACTGGAATGCATAATACTGGGGCCCCTAAAAATAGCATGAGCAGCCAGAAGGCAGAGTTCCTGTGTGTTCCGCCTTATGCCCTGTTCCACCTTAAGCCCGGACAGCACAGAGCTGTGGCAGGCTGGGAGTTTGTGAATCTCCCCCCTCAGGACGGAACAGCTTGTGGCCAGAAGCAGCTTCCAGCCAGTCAGCCAACGTGCCAATAGCCCAGGTAAGGCCTTCGCTGGGCCGGGTGAAGGCTCGCAGTGGGGGTGGGTGAAGGGGGCACTGGCCTCTAGGATGAGGGGACACAGAGCTGCTGGGAAACAGGGAATGCTGCTGCGGGGGTGTGGGGTGGGGAGTGTGTGTATACGTACCTGAGAGAGAGAGAGAGAGAGAGTGTGTGTGTGTGTGTGTGTGTGTGTGTGTGTGTGGGGCAGGGGGTGGGAGGGGATGTAGCTGGCAGAGGATGGGATGGGTGTGTAGCTGGGGGTGTGTAAGGGTTGTGTGTATATCTGGGGGGGTGGGTGGAACGGAGTGATAACCAATGCATATTATACTCAGAAGTGGTCATAAATGCCTACCTGGGGTGTGGGGGGAGGCATTTATGGGCCCAGACCTGCATGAGGGGGGCCTCAAAATTTAGGAGGGTTCTGGGGCCCCCCCAGATTATACTTTAACCCCAGTTTATAGGTATCAGGACGCTCTTCTGGAGCTCTCAGGGGAAGCCTGTCACAGTCACATGTGACCATTGCCCAGCCACCTAGAACCAGTGCTGGCTCCTACAACTTCTCCTGTAGCTTAAAAAGTATTCCCTCCCAGAACGTGTGAGCCTGCTGATGCAACACGTCAAAGGGCGAAGCAGTAACTGCAAGTTACACACACACAGGGACTTTCCTAACACCCCCCCCCACCCCTCTTGAATTTCCCAACATATCCCTGTTTGTCAGCTAGTGACAGTGTTATACCAATTTAGTGAGCATCCCAAACACCCCTCTTCCCTGCCTCCAATTGCAAGTCCTGGGGAAAGCTCTGCACACACACACACACAGGCAGGGTGCCAAGGATTTTATCACACCATTGTTTGCTTTTTAACAGCATAAGAAACATACAGTTCTATACAAGCATAAGCCCTGCATGCCTCCATTTCCTCATCAGGCCACCACAGTCTTCATATTGGAGTCAGGATCATCAAAAGCCATCCAGGGTCCTTCTGTGCCCAGTGCTTGAATTCTGAAACATGTAGCCTTCTCCACCAGCTTGGTTCCTCTGATGGCTGGTCTGTTCCATTCCCTGCCCATCTCCAGCCCCAACCTTTTCTGTGGGTCTCCCTCTAAGGTCAGAAGGGATCAGTATGACCCTCTAATCTGACCTCCTGCACAGTGCAGGCCTCAAAACCTCACCCATCCACTCCAGCAATAAACCTCTAATCTATGACTGAGTTATTTAAATCCTCAAATAATGATTTAAGGACTTTAAGATATGGAGAATTCACTCATAGATCAGCCATGCCCCATGGTATAGGGGAAGGTGAAAACTCCCCAGAGCCCTAGCCAATCAGCCCTAGAGAGAAATTTCTTCCCAACCCCAAATATGGCTATCAGTTAAACCCTGAGCATGTGGGCAAGCCTCAGCAGACATTCATCCAAGATAGAATTCTCTGTAATAACTCAGAGCCCAACCCATCCAAGTTCCCTTCTCAGGCCACTGGCACATCCACCACCAGTAGTCAAAGATCAAACAATTTCTAAAGTAGGCTGTCCCATCATATCTCCCCTCCATAAACTTACCAAGCTCAGTTTTTCAAGGCAGTTATGTCTTCCCTCCCACAGCTCCCTCCCCTTGGAAGGCTATTCCAGAAGTTGACCCCTCCGATGGTTAGAAACCTGCACCTAATTTCAAGCCCAAATTTCCTGATGGGCAGTTTGTATCACTTTAGTGAGTCCTTTGATAACCTTTTAATGCCTTAGCCAGGAGGCACCCAGATCAACTTTGACAGGTGATCACAGAGCTCTACCATGGATTTTATTGCCAGATGTCCTCTCCCCTGACAAACCAGTTCTCTTGAGTAGGAGGCAGCCTATGGCATAAAGACTTTGATTTTGAATAGAGGACCATCAAGAGTTAATGGCCACTTACAGTCAGTCCTCTGTTACCCTTGGTTAATTTCAGTCCCACATGGAAATAAAAAAAATAACAAAGAGGATAAAAGGCTGCACATTCAAAATGGCCTTTGTCAGTCAGTACAGCTACATGCAGAGTTCAAAATCTTACATGTAATTCAAAAAGTGTTGTGGCAAACTGCTGGTTTTCCAGCACTGGGTCTTGTGCTTTTCTTTAGTGGAAGTGGGTCAGGGCAAACCCCAAATTTTTGAGTCCTGCTCCTACAGGGCACTTGCACTGGTGAAACTGCAGGGAGGGGAGTGGGGGTTTGGGACCCGGACCCACCCTCTACTCCGGGTCCCAGCCCAGGGGCCCTGTGAAGTGCAGCTATGTGCTGCTGACAATGTCATAGCCTATACTTCTTTCCCCTGGGCCGTCTTCCCCCTCTGTCCTTACAGTTCCTTGTGCCTGCTCTCCCCTTAGGCCAGGTTTCTTTTCTCAACTGATTAGAGTCTCAGATGCACCTTTCTTTCTCTTCTCAAGTCCAGTTACCTTCTACAAACACCTCTGCTTCTTTGCTCTGCACAGCACCTCCCCCCCCCCGGCTCCTCCTCTAGCTTGTGCAGCTGTGTTTGGAGCAGGGAGGTTTTTATCCAAAAAAAAAAAAAAAAAAAAGAAAGAAAAAAGAAAACCCAGGGAGTCGTGTGGCACTTAAAGACTAACAGATTTATTTTTCGCATGTATCAGGCTACTACTTAATTGATCTCAGGTGGCTCTAATTAACCTTCAGTAATCCTATTTAGCCACTGGGGAACAAAGTCTTCAGCATTCTGAGGCTCACATATCTCCCTTCTTTTACTCTCAGGCTGTTTGCAGGCTTTGATCTCTCACAGTGTTTGGACAGATTCCCTACGTGGTCACAAGATCAACTGGCCCTCAGTGCACTGAGGCTAGCCACATTATCAGGCGAATTCATGGGTCTTCCCCTCAGTCTGGCACTAGGAGTGTTCAGTCCATATGCTCCTGTGGAGCTGATAGGCATTTGGAAGAGCTCGACTGCTGCTGAATTAAAATGTGAAGTGCCCTCAGGTAGTAAGCACCGAAGGGTGTATCTTCATGCAGAACAAACAAGATTTTAATTTAGTTTAGGGGTATGTGATGGTGCAGAAGCTAGCAGGGACAACTGGAAGATTGTAGGGAGCGGGGGAGAGGAGTGGGATTCCTTAGAAGGTGGCAAAGGGGAAGGTACAGACCATGTTGGGGATCACCCCATCTCTAGTCCACCTCATTGCTCTCTCTCTCCCCCAGAAATATTTAATGGAATTAATGGGAACTTCACAAAAAGTTCATGTTTGAATGGAATTTGTTGATGTTTCAGTTTTCAGCAGGCAACTGAATTTATATATTTAGCCCGCAAACCAGTCTTCCAAAGCAGTAACAAACATAGCAGAAACAGAGATTGCTCTGCTCATTCTGCCCCACGAATCTGGTCTGCATACTTCCAATTGGACTCCAAGAAGCAATGCTGGGTTTCAAAAAACATCCATTTAAAAGCTGCTTTGTGCAAGAGGTGTAATCCTATTGATATGGAAATGCAGCAGAAGCCTGGTCTGCCAGTGTGCCAGATGCAGCTACTGTCAGACAAATTATATAAGGGAAGCATCTGAAACAGTTTGGGTCCTAAATTTGGGATGCCCTTCTTCATGTTCTTGTGGCATGCCGATAAGGGGAGTTCTTTGTTTTCCATTAAAAATTTAGAGACTGGCAGAGGATGCTGAAGATTTTACAGTATCTGCTCACACAGGATTTTATTTCCCCTCTCTTTTGCTCTTTCTAAAAGATGGGATATCTCACAGAAATCACTGGGTGAGGGCTTTTTATTTGGGGGGGGGGGGGATTATGTTATGTAGAGTGCCAGACAATGTTCCCTCTAAGCTGCACAGGCGCGCGGCGACGCAGCCCACCACAGCCCCCCTGCGCAGGGTAGGCTGCCGGCCGCACAGGGCCGGCAGCCAGAGGCCCTGCTCAGAGCTCCCGTGGAGCAGGGAGCTATTAAAACTCCTGCCCAGAGAAGATCTAACAGAGCATGCCCAGAATGTCTGAGCATGCTCCATTAGTGCTTCTCTGGCCCCAGGAGCTGTGGCAGGGCCATGCTGCTCCTGCAGCAGGGTAGGATTGCAGGGAGGGGCTGGGCAGGCTGGGGGGTTAGCAGGGGAGTGGGCCCGCGTGGGGGGGAGGGGGGCCAGGATTGGGCCCGGGGGAGCGCCAGGATTGGGCCTGCGGGGGGGTGCCTGGATTGGGCCTGCGAGGGGGGGGCCCGCACAGTGAGCAACATGAGTTGCTCAGCTGCCGGAGGCTCTTAGAGGGAACATTGGACTGCCAGAGTAGATGATCATAATGGTACCAGTCATTTTTCAAATCTATGACTCTCTCTTTCCTTTCTTTTTCCTTATGATTTCTCTTTAAGAGCTCTCTTTTAGAAGCAGTATATGATTCCCCGGTTAGTGGGATCACTGTATAGTGATGTCTCCCACTTCCTATCAGCAGGTTCTCTCCAGGCAGGGAAGACAAACTAAGAGAAGCCAAAGCTCCACTGTGGGTCATTGTGCATGCACATGAATACGAGGAAAGTGTATCCAGTGATGTATCCAAGCCCAACATACAGATTTATCATTAAGTGTCAAATTCTGGTTTCACTGAGACTGCTCATGGGCTGAAGGACTGCTTGCTGTGGCCCCAGGGTAAGGAATGAAAGTTTTCAGTACTAGTCAGAAAGATCCTGGACTAACAGTACCAGCATGTGAACAACAACTGGAAACCACAGGGCTTGGATACTTGAATCCAAGCTAGACAAAGTGGCTACCAGCTCTGGTGACTTGGAGAAGAATAGGAAGGCATAATGTACTGAAACAGGATTCTTTTATTTCAGTGCAATACAAAGGAATTATACATAGTTTGCTCTGAATGAAAACATTTGATACTTTAAAAAAAGCAGATGAAATACATTCTATGTAATATTAGGAACCCTTGGATATCAAAGCAGTTGAAAATGATGGCTATGATGTCTCAGCATTAAAATCAATATTTACATATCTTTAAAGCAATGCATTTTTTAAAAAAAATGATTTAGTGTTAGATCATTGGTAACTTAGTGTGCAGCACTATAAATATATTACCCACTTTCAAACGCAGATGACAATACCGTGGCCAACTCAATCACCTAGCCAGTCATATCACGTTCTAAATGAACTGCTACCACAGCAGTACCGCTTCTGTACCAAAAATACTCTCTTCGAGTTAGCGTATCATTTCAAGTCAGTCATATTCTGAACTTTGGTTACATTCTGTAATGCTGTAAACAATGGGCTAAGATCACAATTAGATAACACCAACTCATTGGATTAAGATTACAAAAAATTACTTGAAAAAATGCTACCCTTCAGCCTGCTGTTCCAAACATAGCATTCCTCAGTTTTGACTGTCAACAGAACAACATAAATTGGAACATTATTATTTAAACTGGGTGAGGACAGACCTTATCTATTTCTACTGCTAATAACTTCATAATGAGCTGTTTCTCTCACCAAACCAGAAATTCTGGTGGTTGTCCACAAGGCATTTAGCTCCCCATTGTCAGATTCAGTGATATTATAAACATAAGCGTTAATTACAAAAGTATTGCTGTGAACCAAGCCCATTGTCTGAAGGAAGCACATTTCTTACCAAGTTTAAAAATGCTTACATAAGAACACGTTCTATAATGGACCTAAGCTGTTATTGTATAGTAAGTTATTAAAATCATGTGTTTTCTTGGTTGCAACTGTATACAAACACAAAAAACAACAATGGTTAAATCATGCAGTAAAATGTAGCATTCCTAGAAAATAAAGTGTAAAAAACATTCAATATTCTCATATTAAAGCATTTACACTGCATAGGCATTTGTATAAGGGTATATCATAATAAAATTAATTAAATATACAAGCATGCAGCAATTGCCTTGTATTCACAGTTTCTAGAAATGACTATGCATTGGTTTGCTCAAATATAAATCAGTAATCCAAAATAGACTTTGCAACTACTCTGTTTTGCAGTGGCAAATTTTGTATTCTCATGTGTGCATTGTAGATATTGACCTCTATAACAGGCCTAAGCTATGCCACTATCTATATGGTACTTGTGTTTGTAAATGTGTAATGAATATTAAGTTTGGAGTAAGAGAGACAATGAGAAGTTACCACTGCTTCTCGAATGAGAGCTTGAAGACTACAGAATGCTTCAAATAAGTAAATAAATTATCTAAGCATATTTACTGTATTCTCTTGAGAGATTAACACTGCAGCCTTGTTACACATCTACCTATTGCACAAGCTAGCCATGCAATTTTCAAAATGAGTTTAGACAACTTTACTGTCTGGTATACTAGTCCAGTCACATAATAGTCTGTCACATTTTCACTCCATGGCCAATGGTTCTCGACTATAATTCTCATCTGGAGTATCTTGCTTTAGGATCCCTTGTCTTTTTGCACCCCCTGAAGGGGTGTGAAATACCTAGCCCTTAAGGATATTATTGTTTGAGCATATTAAATATTTGTTTCCCATTAATAGGTTGATTTAATCATAAAACAATTACGGAGCAAGTACTGTTGGCTGATGGTATCTGATGTGCTAGCCAATTGATATAGGTATCCCTATTTCCAACACGTCCAATATCTATGTCTGTGTGTATGGGGAGGGCACATGTATGATCCATTTCCACATTTGGAATCTCAGACAGGCACTTGGGCACATGGGTATTTGGACATGTAAGCACAGTTATTGGACCAAGGAACTTAGATATCTGCACTTGGAAAGCGAGCTCAGTCTGCCTTTGCTAGTTTGCATGCTGAATGCCAGAGGCTGTATACGTTGCTTTGGTGCGTTTTCTCAGGCTTTGATCACACTGCTAGCCTCCTGAAAACATCAGTACTAGAGGAAAGAACTGGTTTTTAAAGAATACTTCAGGGGAGAATATATAAAAAACACACATACGGCCCCCTCCACTTTTTTCCTCTCCTGTTGTTCCTACAGTACATATATTCATACATGGATCTAAAACTGTCGGTAACACAACCATCTTTGTACAGCATATTAAAGCTTGCTGTTCACTCACTGCTTTCTCTATCTCAATGAACCTATTAGGAAACCATTCGTAGAATTTAAGGCCAGAAGGAAGCACCAGTTCATCTAGTCTGACCTTCTGTATATCACAGGCCACCAGCAATACCCAGCACTCACATCCTAAAGCCAATAACCAAAATTTAACCAAAGCATTCAGCCCTCAGGAGAATAGACCATTGTGTGCCATAGTGGAAGTATATGAGGGACCAGGATGCACCTGTGCCTGAGGACCCTGCAATGGCAGGGAGATGATTAAGGGAGATATAGCCAGATGATACTGGCAAGTGACCTGTACCCACACACTGAAGAGGAAGACTAAAACCCCCCAAGGTCACTAGCACTCTGGCTTGGGGGAACTTCCTTCCTGACTCCATCTATGGCAGTCAGTTAGACTCTGAGCCTACAAGCAAGATCCAGTCAGCCAAGCACCTGAGAGAGAGAAAGAGAATACTTGCTGACACTTCAGAGCTCTGCCCTCACCTCACCCAATGGGTCACCTCCAGTTGTGACCGTCCCTGATTTTTCATAGGATGGAGATCAAACATGTTCCCTCCAGAATACATCGTATTTGTAGAAAGGTGGGGTGGGGAAAAACCATCCCTATCCCTGAAAGTGACCAGCTGAAGCCTTGAAGCATGAGTTTTAGGAATGTAAGACATAATCCAAAGGGATGCCAGGACTGCTGGGCTCTACCCTCACACCATAAGCAATCCATTGTGCCATACCACTCATAAACGTGTCCAGCTTGCTCTCAAAACTAATTAGGCTGTTTGCCCTTACAACTCCTATTGGAAAACTTTGTGAGTCTCACTCCTCTGATGATTAGAAACCTCCTTCAAATCCAGGTATTTTCCCCTAAGCTTTGTAGACAAATGAGTTGCCTTTTCTATCTGTAATGAACGTTTTGGACATCAGCAAAAATTAACCCACCCCACCAGTTAACTTCTTTTAAAATGCTGAAGAAAATGAGTACCCAGGCAGTCTTTGTCTTCATTTAAAATACATGTTTATGTTCAATGAGCTGCAGGCCCTGACTGACTTTTTGCCATTTCCTTCTTTTGGTAGGCAAAGACAAACACTTTGTCTACCCTGGCAGTTTCTCAAACACAAGGAATCAGGGGCATTCTCAAAGAGAAAGAACACAGCATCAAGGGAGGGAAGGAGGAAGACAAAAGATGTCTTCTGAGGAGCTAAGCAGTTTTGCTACGAAGAAGCTGCTCCTAAGCACTGAAGGCCAGATTCTCCAAAGTTATTTATCCACCCATTGAAATCAACAGAAGTTAGGCACTCAAGCACCAGGGGCATTGCTGGCACTTGGCAAGTGGGGCATATACCCCGAGTCCCAGCTCCAGTGCTCCGAGTGTCTGGGGCAGCCCCTGCATCTCCCAGCCCTGTCCCATGCCGGTGATCTGGGGCACGGCTACCAGCTGCGGCACCTGCCTCTCCCGGCTGCAGTGGTGCCCGCAGCTTCTAGCCCAGTCCCCGGCTGGGAATTCAGGCCGGGCCACCTGCAACAGTGCCAGCCTCTCCTGGCCATCTGCCCGGTCCTGGCCGGGGATCCATGGCCAGGCAGGTGGTGGCAGGAGCCTGAGGCCGGATTGGGCCCCAGTGGAGAATCAGGGGGGCAAGGCCCATGCCCGTGCCCTGGGTCTTTCCCGGGGCAACGACGCTCCTGTCAAGCACTTTGGAAGACTTGGGCCTGAATTCTCTGCTTCCCCCATTGCAGAGCTACTGGCCCATTTGTATCACTCCTTGCAGCACTTTGGGTCACTGCTAGGAAGGAGAAGGGAGGAGAGGGCCTGTGTATCTCCCACCCTGCTGTATTCCTTTCAAGTGAGGGAATTAGAACCACCATCACTCCATTGCAAGCTGGAGAGAAAGAGGAATTATGGGATTGTGGGGCACCATACCTCATAAACCTCTCCCGTTTGGTCCAAGAATTACCTACACTTCACAAAGGATGGAATGCCATGTAATTTTAAGTTTCTTGAATGATAATTTTTTCATGTCCCTCATTTTGGATCTCAGTCACATGTTGGTGCCTGGGCAGACTGACCAGGATTGCAGGCACATGGGCTGCATCCGTTTTCTCTCTTCTTCTGACAGTAGATTATAAGCCCTGAGAAAGGCATAAAAGTGGGCTCAGCAGACACCAAGTATTCCTGAGGAACAGACAACTGTAGTGACTAGTTTTCTGTAATGAGCCCTCTGAACTCTTCAGAAGCTAGGAAATGAGCTCCAGAATACTGAATGACTCTAGGGGTGTGCTCACATGGCAGTCTTATTTTGAAACAACAGAGGTTGTTTCGAAATAAGAAACGCCACGTTCACATGATGTACCATTGTTTCGAAACAACGGGTTCCGTTGTTTCAAAACAATGGCATTGTTTCAAAATATCTTAAACCCCATTTGGTGATGAAACAACATTGTTTCGAAAAAATCCCATCAGAACATGTTGTTTCGAAACAACGGTGACTCATTTAGAAACAACTGTTGTCCGAACACGCTATTTCACTTTGAGCTCTTTTCCTTAATCCGAATTAAGATTTTCTTAATTTGAATTAACTTATTTTGAAATAAGGCGTTATTTCGATACAAGTTGTTTCAAGACAACTTGTATCAAAATAACCCCCTGTGTGTGAACAGAGCCTAGGTGAATAAGGGTGAGAGAAATTTGTTTGGCAAAGAGAGGGAAACAGTCTCCTCATCTGTGGAAAGAAATTGATTTCAACCCCATGGGCACCCTCATTTTCTGTCACATTCTCAAAATCCCCAAATGGTCTCAGAGTAGAGCTTCATTTAAAATAAACACCAGATTATTTCACATTTGCAAACCTGATAACCAAACACAGAAATGTGCATTAAACTATTTTAGCTATCTGTTAGTCACTCTTTGAAATCAAGACCCACACGATCTTCTGAGAAATCTCTTTACATTATGAATGCTGATTACCTTAGAAAACACCATTTGCCAAATGTGGTTCGTGTCATTTAATTTGTAGGATAAATACTAATTACCATTAACATTTTTGGGTAAACTTTTCAAAGGCATGGAAGTGACATAAGACTGTCAGTCATTTTGAATGGGAATGAGGCACCTAAATGTCTGTGAAGATCTGGGTCTAAGTTCCATTGACCATCCATGGTATTTAGATATCTAATTAACTATTATTAATAAGGATCAAACCACAAAAATCTGAAACTTTTTCCTATAGATGGAGCAATCTTATAGAAATAGCC
This sequence comes from Podocnemis expansa, assembly GCA_007922195.1. Classification (NCBI taxonomy): domain Eukaryota; kingdom Metazoa; phylum Chordata; order Testudines; family Podocnemididae; genus Podocnemis; species Podocnemis expansa. The sequence continues at coordinate 17,050,904 of ML681972.1, read as the reverse complement.
ATTTGTGCTAAAATACAAAACTCTAGCATCACAACTCTATAATCACAAGACATTAATATTAATCTTTTTTACTGTGGTATGAATTAGTAATCTGCTATCAACCATATTTCTGATCTGAGTGAAGAAAATCAGAAGGTGCCACATTTCACACAATTAACAAGTCTACACTGTTGGGTTCACTAAAATATGGGAACCAAATTTTCAGATTAATTGTTGGCAGAGGTAGAACTAATTCCATTGAGTATAATGGAGTTGTACGTGCTTGCTTAGAATCTAAACTAATTTAGAACCAAATTCAAGATAGTACTGAGAAATAAACAAAATTAACATATTTTTCCTATTTTTATTTTGCGCCTTAAGCCAAATGCAACCTCAGAGTTCTAAAGCTACTGTAGTCCATGTACAAGCAATAGAAAAATATACCTTTCTAAGCTAAATTATGTTCCGAAACTTCTCTTATGGGACTACTTAAGGGAGAACATGCCTCTTACAGTCTTTAAGATCCAAAGATCATTTACATCAATGGAAAAAAAAAAAACAACTTTCATTGACTTTGGATCATGCCCTAAATGAACTTTGAACAAAATGCTTCTAGAAACATCTGAGATACTTCATACTTGAATATGGTCATTTACTGATTGGTCCATAGTACAGGTTTCCTTGTATAGTGTAATACCATGTTACCATTAAGCTGCCTAAATCCCAACACCCATGCAGCATAATCAAATGTTACATGAGGTTTTTCTACACGTCTAAACTCTACTTTGAAGAGATTCATTGTATTCTCATGCTAATCTGGCAAGCTTCTAAGGCATATGTGCAAGGTGGTGCTGCAAAAGCAACTTGATCCATATATACTGTATAGCAATAATTAACATAAAAATGTAAAGTCAAATGTAAGAAACCATTATGCAATATCGTTTTTAACTACTGTAACACAAGCCATTATATTATTAACAGTTGAATAAAGTACTAGTGCACTCAACTCAGGAGGCAAGGCTATGATCGTAAATTTTATCAAGGATTTGTTCAACTTCTACATAAATTCAAATGAACAGCAATAATGATTGAATACATTATAAAGCTAAACAAAAGGGAAGAGGGGGAAGAGGCAAAATACAGTGATAAAAATTAACATTTGGAAATATATGTATATTTTATCAGTAAATCTTAGGCTATAACAAAATAGTTATATTAATTCTGAAGTCCACTGGGATTGAAATAAATAACTTCCCGCCATAAGGTTATTAGGAGTGAAGTGTAGATAACAGTAAATAAAAGATTGCTCAAGAGGAGAACATTTATAATGAACTTCCGTCTGAAGAATTAGAGTAGCTGGTTGATGCTTTATTATTGCCTTAAGAAAGGCAGCTCACCTTTGAGGAAGCATGCACAACAGCCACAAAAAAGTTAGAAATCATAAGCGTAGATTTCTTCTTTAATTAGGATTAAATTTCAAGAAAATTCCAATTAGTGCCAACTCCTACAGTTTTTGTGCCTGCAAAAGTTCTGTGTACGTTAGGAATGCAGAAATGAGTATATCTCAAGGATTCTAAGATTTCCAAACTTCTTTCTCGGACTCATACTTTGGGCCTGTCATAGGGGATTGAAGTCAATGGGAGCAGGATTGGGTTCTGTATTATGGCTGACATGGGGTCCAAATCTGACCCATTTCAATGTTAAAATGGTAAAAATACACACTTATTGTAAAAGAGTTGAGACAAACATGGGGCCTGATCTTGTTAGGGAACAGGCAAGGATACCCACTGCAGCAGCATGAGACTTGTATACAAGTAGCCACTATGAGCAGCCATGGAAACTTTCTCATATACTGGATTACTTCAGGTTTATGCATCCTCATCTGTTTTATATAATCTCATTTGCTATTTAAACTGGAACAGGAAAGAAGTGTGCTCTGGAGGCAAAAAAGGACTGTGACAGACTACAGCACTTAGGCTTTGTCTACATTAGAACTTGGGCAGGCAAAATTTTGTCACTAGAGTTTGAAATCTGCCCCCCCCCATGACATACATTTTACCAGCATCAGCACTTGCGTAGCCACACTATGTCGATAGGAGAGAGCTCTGCTGCCAACATAATAAAAACACTTACATCCACGCCCACGGTGATAGCTATGTCAGCAAGAGAGCATCCCCCATTGACATAGCGTTGTCCACATCAATGCTTACTGCTGGCAAAACTTATGTTGCTTGGGGTGTATTTTTTCACGTCCTTGAGCGACAAAAGTTTTGCCAGCATAAATACAAGTACAGACAAGTTGTTAGTTCTTACACATGCTGTTAGAGAGGCAAGCTAAATGAAGTAATATATTTTACTGAACCGTTTTCCGCTGGTGAATGAGACATGCTTTCGAGTTTCACAGAGCTCTAGCTAAATACCAGGTGAAACATATTGGAGTTAACACGTTTGCAAGATATTCAAGGATAGACTCAATTTATGGCTCATTACAGCTATCTGTAACTCACTAGCCCTCTTTTGTCCTATGACAGCAGAGGCATTAGCTGCCCCACTTCACCTTGAATAGGTCTCTTTCACCAAACAGTCACCATCTTTGGAGGTGTTTAAGGCCCGGCTGGATAAAACCATGACTGGGATGGTTTAGTGGGAGTGGTCCTGCCTCTGGCAGGGGGTTGGACTAGATGACCTATGAGGTCCCTTCCAACCCTAGGATTCTATGATTCTATGACTAGGGTGACCAGATAGCAAGTGTGAAAAATCGGGATGGGGGTTGAGAGTAATAGCCACCTATACAAGAAAAATCCCTGAATATTGGGACTAACCCCATAAATTGGGACATCTGGTCACTCTAGTCCTCACCCACCTCCTTCTAATATCCTGGAACCAGTATGGCTACAGCAGCACTGCAATCAAATCTGCAAAGTAACTGTGTATCAGCCATTGCATGTGTCTGGACTTACTTCACCTCCAGGCTTGAAGGAAATGCCATGGTACTGTTACTTCTGATTGGAGGCTGATATGGTGGAATACAGATTCTGAACACTTGAAAAGTCAGGATTTTTTTGATGTTTGATCATCTTGTAATAAAAATGAAACAATCTGTGAAATTTGGATCCGTTGCTGAGTTGGCATTTAAAGCACACCAAAATTCAGGTGTGCTGATTTCAGCCTACCTGCTTACAGCAGTTTTGTCTTTTTGTGACTCTGGACTAGGTACTGAACACTACACATTGACAACATGTAGCTCTTTTGTCTCTTTTAGCAAACTGTTTTTATGCTTCAGGGTTAAACACAAGATCTTAGTGAAATAGTTAAATAAGAAGTTAAATAAATGCTTGTGAATGAATAAGGCACTAGTAAATGTTTGCAGCAAACAACAATTAAGGATTATATTCTTTAAGAATAAAGCTGATCTCTTTAGAAAAGCCTTTGTAATATGACAGAGTTACCCATACCAGTTAGAAGGACGTTAGAGAAAGTGCATCTTTTGGATTGTGTTTGTGAGGTCTGTGAGAAACCACCACATGCAAATTCCTCTAGGAGTCTGGAAACTTGCCATGCAGAGGTGATGCTCAAGCAAAAGTAAAGGAAACAGTGGTTCTGATCCCAAACAAACCAATGTAAATTTAATGAAGTTACTCAACATTTACACCGGTGTAACTGAGATCAGGGTCTGCTCCACCTGATCTGATCTATTTGAAATATAGTAGTGCTACTGAGAACGAATGATTTGAGGTCTTCTAAAAATGAATAAGATTTCTTTTGAACTCTTTGCTCTTTTTTAAATGCAAGGATGCACTTTATCTTTTGCCTTACATATCATAACAAAGCCTTCTTCACTTTTTGGAGCTGCTGCCATTCAAATCAGCTACATTAAAACCATTAGTCTATGTTTTTTTATCAAATGAAATTTGTGCCTGTCAGTCCCATTGTAGAATGACTGTCTATTATTTACTGATCACAGTTATTTAAAAGAAACCCCTTCTGTTCACAAATCAGACTATCCATAAAAACACAGTATAATTTTTTAAAAATTGTCCTTTTTTATATTAATTCTTCTCCGAATGACTGAAGCACACAAATTTGTTCCTTGAGCTCATGTGAATCCACTTTATACCATAATGGACCAGAATGTTGCTGTGACTCTACTGCTCCAAAATCTATCAGATAAAATTATTGCATTTATATCATTCATTTGGTACCACTATTACAAGGTCCATGGCAACCCAACAATGTCATGAGATCACTTTCTCCTGCTTGGAAAACAAACGTCTTGGCCTCCTCATTTGACAAATTTTGCTCCATTGATATTTTCCATCATCTGTATAAAATGTCATAACAAAAGTTCAATCATTACTAGTATCAACAATGCAAGAAAGGAAATATATCAATGGTTAATATTTTTCATCTTTTTTTGTGCTACTGCCAGCAGAAGCTACAATAGCAAACTCAGGAATTTTTGTCTCCTCTGCCCTTATTCAAGGACTTAAAATTAAGTTTATCCCAAGATACATGATTGTCTGTAAGATGTTCACCTCTAGAGTGGTTCTTGGTCCCTCAGTGAAATTTTGCAAAGATGCTAATCTGATTTAAAAATGATCTTCAGCTTTGAATATACTGGATGAAATTCACTGCTGGTGTAATTGCTGAAGTCACTGTGGCATGGAGTTACACCAGAGATGAATCTGTCCCAATTTCTTTTCTAGTTAGTTTCTTAAAAAAGTAAATGAAATGAAGTGCTTGAGGAATTCTCCCACAGGCTGTTGTGTACATCTTTCTAAGGATGTAGAGAACAGAGAAGAAAGGAAATCAGAAATTTTGCTCCACAAAGGCCTCTCCTTCACAGCATTTTCGATTATTTCTCTTTGAAAGATGTTTTTCCCTATGCATCTTCTATGAATGTTTGAATATACGATATATTGTAATTTTAAGGCTCTGGGGAATAAAATGCACGTAACTTAATTTCATGTCTTGAGTTACTTGTTGAATGTCAGCAATTTGTTATTCATCTTTAGAGCTGTGCAACATATTTGCAATGAAGCATGACAAGATAGATATTTGACATTTTGGTATTTCGTTACAACTTGTGCAAAAACTAAAGAAACTGCTTCTAAAATATGCAGCCATTTCTGAGTAAAATGAGATTTGTTCATTCAGACACAGTTTATTTCTAAGTGTCATTTCCCTGAAGTGACTGTAAAAATGAGACAACCATGCTGCCCTCCACAACAGCTGCACTCAGTTTATGGGTAAAACTATGTTTTTTCTTACTGCCAACTTTGCAAATTCAAATTCAGATTGGAGTTAAGCTAGGTTCTTGAATTTTGAGCACTTATAAAGATTCTACAGTCTATGGTAAACCATCCCTTACTTCTCTGAAAAATTACAGTTTTCAAAATATGCTGCCAATGACTCACATGCCAATGAAATCAGATTGGATATTTGGAAAGAATTCTGTTGATGCTCAAGAAAATAGAAGATCAGCTCACTTTCATAGCTCAATTTCAGGTGAAGTAGTATAAAGATATTTTTGTCAGTACTCAAAGTCGATATAACTCTAAACAGAATGGAGCTGATCTCTTGACTAAGAACATATGATTGTGACACTTTATTTTTTAAAGAGCAGAATCACTCATTAAAGCCTAGATATCCTCAATTGGTATAATTCAGCCTTACTCTCTTGCAGTCAAAGGAGCTGTGCTGATCTTTCACCTGCTGAAAAAATTAAACTTCCATTTGAACAGACGTCAGATCCACCAATAGAAGCATGCAAGAAACTGAATGACCTATTTTGACACAAACACACCATTTTTCGTAAAAGGATATTCTTTTGTTTGTTTTGTTTGGAAATTAGCAAAGCAAAGTTTGCCCACTGTGAAGTCAACTGGAAGAAAATTGTGAAAAATTTCACTAAAAATACCATACATTTTTACACAATCCTTCACCTTTTTCAAAAAGTAGCATTTAAGGATTTTTGGCTTTTTCAAACAGTGAGATGCTACGCACAATTACTGCCTCACATATGAAAAACTCTTCAAGGTAGGAACATCACATCATACAGCTGGCAAAAAAAAAGACAGCTCTTGATCTTTATAATAAAACATCCTCAGAATCCTGGAATTTCATAATTAGAGACATTGGTATAACAAGGTATAACCATCATGATAGATGGAATTAAAGGATTTTTTTTTTAAATATTTCATTAAAAGATTTGAGAGAAAAGGTAATAAAGAAAGCTGTTTGGATAAGAGAAAATTTATGGTGTTATTAGGAGATAAGGAAGCAGATCACTAGCTTTAATGCATTTTAAGGACAGTGTGAAAATGTAATTAGGTAACAATATCAAACTATCTGTTCAAAAATATCAAAATCTGCTTGGATGATCAGATACTTGGAAAGAATGATTTACCTGGGAGAATACTTGCTTATACCTTTGTCTTTTGCTATGGGGGAAGTCTGCTTCCATTATATTAAAAAAATCAACTGATCTTAGAACAAGACTTCATAGCTCAACTTTCAGTTCTGCCTCAAGGTTCATACTAACCATGATGGGAGGTAGGAAAAGTTATAAAACTGAAGAAGAGAAATCGACGTATGCTTTTAAATTCAAATGTGAAAAATCAATGTTGAAGCATAAATGACATTCAGTGTCAGAAGTAGCAAATGTAAAAGTCATAAATAATTCACTATAGAGAATATAGTTTAGAGAATGTTTTATATAAGTGTGCTTTTTCCTTAAAAATTTTTTTTTTGCTTTTTTTGTTTAGTCTCTTATATGTAAATATGAAACAGGGTTGCAGCTCCCATGTATTTCTTCATTTGTTGTACAGTAAAACAGTCTTTAATTTACATTGCTCATGGTAGTCTTGTTTGCAATTGCTTTGTTAAGTTTGTGGTTTAAGCAGTTTGGGATTTTTGTTGGTTGCAAACTTTTGGCGTAGTGTGAATTCCAGTCCCTTTCAAACACGTCTTTAAGTTGCTTAATAATGCTTGTGTTGTTCCCCACGTCTGCTTGGTTGATAACGAGGCCAGCTCCAGCATTCTGAGTAAAATCATTTCCCACCCAGTCAAAATTGCCTATAAATAAATGAAAGAATATATAATGAGATTGAAATATAAAAAAAAGCCAATTTTTAAGGGCAAACCAACAGCACACAGTATTTCTTTCCACTTTTTGGAATGATTGCGGGTATACATACATACATATGACAGCTTGTAAAAAAAAAAGGCCTCAGTTACTTATTTCAAACATTACCGTAATTCAGTTTTGCACTTTTGTCACCTTTGTTCAATCTGAAAAGCAACTCAAAACAGAAGTCTCTCTCTCCCATTCACATATATCATATTATCTGTAGCTGCTAGAGCTGGCATTGCAGGAAAAGTAGGAAGGGGTGGCATGTTGCTGCACTTCCTGGCTTGAGGTGGTTTCCGTTATGTTCAGTATTTACAGTTTGGTTCAATGGCTCTCAGCACCCACACTGTACATATTGGGCGACTTATTACTGTTTAATTGATAATGTTGTTCAAAAACCTCTCCTTCTGACACTTCAGTCTGGGATAGTTCCACACATTTGTCATCTAAAAAAATAGCTCAAGTGTGGAAATCTCCCACATATCCTCTGCAAGTGAAAAGCAATGCAAAGAATTTATCTAGCTTCTCTGCAATGGCCTTGATTTCCTTGAATATTCCTTTAAAACATTGACTGTCCAGTAGTCCTATTGATTGTTTGGTAGGCATCTTGGTTCTGATGTGCTTAAAAAAATCCTTTAATGGTACAGAAGAGTCAATGATTAGCATTCATCTTTACTATGTGAGAGAGCAGATATGTTTTGCCTGATGGATAAATTTATGTCAGACTATGCCAGTATAGGTAATCCTTAACTGCATAATCAACCTTCATTTGTTTAAAATCACTGTAAGAGCAAAAGCAGCACGATCATCTCTGTGATTACGTGCTGGGAATAGGTTCAAGTAAGACCTGCTTTTTATCACAACAGTTTACTATCTAAATGATTAGAAAACTATTATATTATTATTCCTTATAGGTATAGAATGAGGAGTGGGCTAAGTCCTTTACAGAGAGGGCTGAAGACAGTAGGCTTATCTTCACTGACAAAGGCAAAGTTGCTACTGTCAGACTGACATTCTCAATCGACTGATTGGGTCTGTGGACACCCACTCAGTCAATCAGGAAGTTGATCCCTGAACACCATCTTGGCAACTGAAGTAGCGCTAAGTTGAAGGGAGGCCCCTTCCCTTCAACTTACGGCAGCAGACATGCCGGGTGTAGGGCAGTCAGCCTATGACAGGCAAGTTATTTTAAGTGTAGACTTGCCCAGTGTCCCTACCTGAAGAGATTACAATCTAAAAAGACAGACAGACAGTGAGGTAGATGAGGGGAAGGCAAACTCTTGAAAGGCAGCGTAACTGAAGGATGTTATGTATGCATCTTGGTCAATTATTTTTGTATATTTTGTTTTTAATTTTCTATATGTTAAAGGAGTGAGGATGAATGGGCAGAATAAATGTGTCTTCAGGAAGGATGGAAGAACTGTGATTTGGGTCAGGGAAGAAGTTCTGGGGATATGAAACAGCAGAGGAGGAGGTCTGGAGAAGGATATAGGAATTTAGCTGTTGTACTGGATTACAGCAATGGTCTTTCTAGAATCCAGACAAGTACTTTTTCTGTGATGATGGACAGGACTAGATCCTTCAAGAGCAAGATACAAAAAAATTTGAAATGGGCAATTATGAAATAACTTGCCCATAGGGAAAGTTTCTTCCATATCCTTCAGTTAGAGGATGACTCATGCCCTGAAGCATGAGGGCTCATATCCCTTACACACTTTTGATATGACTGATAGGATTGTGGGGGGAAGAATCCCAAGTAACTGAAGATGGGTGCAATGGTGGGGCCATGTTATGCAGGATCTTCAGTGAAGGGAGCTGAAATTTGATCCAGGGATCTGAAGAGTCATGGTCAGAGATGCAGAAAAGAGTGATGGTTTAGGGGGACATCCTTTCGACAGTTTGAAGAATGATAGAAAAGGGTGCAAGAGGCCAGACAGGAGACAGCTGCGGTATTTCAAGTGAGACATAAAGATCTGGAGAGGGTTTTGGTAATAAGACAAATGGATGGATTTTTCAACTGTTTTATGCAAAGCAATAGCAGTTAATGATATTACAAATGTGAGGGGGAGAAGGTGAGGATACAGGGACACAACTCAGGATAGTTCGCATTGACAAAGAGTATATGATGAAACATTTATAACATCTTCACACATTCCTACTGGTGTCTTTTGGTACTCTCATGCTGAGTTCACAGGGTTTCCTGGATTGTCCTTGGTTAAATGTCTCCTTTCTTGGATCTGCTAGTGTACCACAGCCCTGTGGTAGTACTTCTGGAGGTTGTCTGAAGCAAAGCTGTTGTCCCTCCACTACCTCAAGCCTTTCTGCCTCCCCTACCTCTGGTATTCTCCCCCCCATTTCACTTATGAGATCCAACTGTGGGTGCCTGCCTCCATGCTTAGGAATGCTGGGCTGTGAGTAGACACGGCCTGTCTGTTTGTAGGTAGCGAAGGCTCTTCTCCTCTTCTCTCCTTGGCTAAGTTCTGACTGGATCTTACAGATCCCTTTTTTGTAACCTTTAGTTGTAGAGTTGTAACAGGGTGGCAATATTAAAGAGGGCACACTATACACTGGCCAAAATCTTCAATTCAGGATGCAGTCCTAGCAAGCCAGTTGTATGAACCTGGCATTGGCCACTGTCAGAGTTTGCAGGATAACAGATTAGATGGATTGCTGCTTGGTTTGGGTATGGTAACATGTATGTTTTTACAATTCAGGACATGCTTGCACTACAAAGTTAAGCTGATTTAATTTAAGTCGACATCAAGCCACCATCATAATTAAGACAGATGGGCTTGTTCACATCATGGTCACTGTGTTGGTAGAATCCATCCCAAAGGTGTCAGTGCCCCGAAGAAATAGTCAGGGCCTGGGCGCCACCCTGCTATGTCAGCCCCGCCCCTGGGCCTCATCTGGCCTCAGGTCCCCAATCCAGGCCCCTGCTGCTGCCAGGTCTCTGACTGGGGCTGGATCTTGATGCCAGAGGCCAGTGGCCCAACCCCAGGTACCCAGCTGGGTTCAGAGCCGGTGTGTCACTTTTCGCCCTGTGCCTTCCCGTATCTTTGCCTCCATTGCATCTGTTCCCCTGTACCGCCCTTCCCCATTCTAATTCCAATGACTGGAATAAAGAATGAGTATTTCATTTGCAAAACATCGACTTTTATTGCATAAACAAAGAATCTGAGAGAGCAGGAAGATAATTTAATCTTGGGCAAATGGTGTGATAAAATCAGGAAGGGAGAAACAAATGCCGCTTGTCTGTGGAAGCACAGAAGTCTTGCCCATCCAAGATCTTCAAATGGCCTCCCTTTGTTCTTAGTACCCTCCACCAGCTCCTGAAATGTTTGGGGGAGGGAGATTGGGATAAGAAGAATTCTTGCAGGCTGTCCTGCAGAGACTGCAGGAGGGCTCTAGCCTCAACCTGCTTTTCTTGAAGCTCAACCAGATGCCTCAACTCATCTGATTGGCATGAGCAGTGGGTATAAGTGGCTTGCCTCCCCAAACAGCTGCTGCCATTAGAAGCTCCCACTTGGCCTCTGCTTCCAAACCCTGGCACTCACTTCACCTCTTTGCACCCTGCTTTTCTCCACCACCCTACTTACCATTGGAACAGGCAGAGTAGGAGTGATGCTTGGGGGAGGAAGTGGAGTAAGAGCAGGGGGGCCAATAGAAGTGAGCAATGTGGGTGGGGAGGCCTCATGGGGGGAGGCTGATCCAGGACAAGGCCTCAGGGTAGAGCCAGCTTCCACAAATTCAACAGGCATGTGCTACCTATGCTGATCGGTCCTTCATAATCTGTAGCATCTTATCCCTTATGGCACACATGCTCCTGGGATTCTCTCCTGTTCTCCATGTCTATGTCCAGTTTTTCAGACAATGAAATCCTCCAGGCTCTTCACTCCATGTCAGTTGCCTCAGAGGCATTCATTACCTCAGAGACTAGTTCATTGTGCATTCTCCTCTTCTGCCTTCTACTTTGGAAAAGACTCTCCACTGGTATTCAGGACGGGCTGAAGGCCAAGATTTCCATTGTAAGGCCCACAAGGCACACGGCAAACACTGTCACTGAATACCCTTGATCTAGTGCAAGGCTGCTACTTAACAAACAAACAAACAAACAAACAAACAAACAAACAAACAAAACCACTCCCCTTATTATACTTATGAGCAAGCCAAAACATAATCAGAATCCCTAGTTATTCAATGATCCAGCTGACAGATCCAGCCATGGTGAGGATGGCCCAGTGGCATGCAACTTGATTGAATTCTGCATCGGGAGCACTGGTGGGCGGATGTAAATGCAGGGCTTCTCTCCCAGCCACATGGATGTTGATTTGGACCAGGGACAAGCGTTAAGCCTCCCAAATTTTGATCTTTTTCCATGATGGCTCAGGGGAGGGAGGGAGAGTTCATGGCCATAAGAAAACAAAGGAAGCCACGCTACTTCCCCCCACCTTTTAATTTACCACTGCTGGTAGTAGCTGTCCTAGATTTGTAGAGTCTAAGGTCAATGGCAATCTCGGACACCCAAGCTACCAGCACATTAGGGAAATTGTGGTTGAGGGAAATAGCCATGGGTGCAGGAATCACATACTCTATTGTTTGCCAAACCAGAACTTGTAATGAAATCTACCACTGTCTCTCCTCTGACCCTATGCAACATTAGCCTCCTGAAGGTAACGGGCAAGAGAGAAGGTGCTGCAAATTTTTGAGTACGGAGCTATGCTGTGCACTGCAGTGATGCCAGCAGAGTTAATACTGGAGCAGCATGGTAAAGTGTCCTACCATGGTGGAAGAAATAAGGCAGCCCTGTCTAGAAAGCATCTGCAAAGGATTGCAGAGTACTTCCAGGAAGGTTCCTTGGATATATGAGAAGAGGACTCCCAGCACATCCCTGTGCAAATGAACAGTCCTTTCCAGGAGCCACTCTCTGTGTAGCTGGAGTGGCCACTGAGGAAGATGAGACCCAGTGCACCTCACTTTTTCTTCTTATTACACATAAAATGTGAGAGGATCTATTCTAACCACTACAGTCTGACAAGAACTGCATACTCACCAAAGGAGCCTTCCCTGGCATCATGGTCAGCCACCACACTTTCCTGTGACTGGCTGGAATGCTCCTGGGATGAAAATAGGTCCTACCTCCAGGGAGAATGATTAACCCATTCACCTGTCTCCCATTCTCCTCCTCATCATAATCTAGAATATCCTCCTTGTTCTTAATGGAGGAGATCCAAGACACAGACTACTGGGAGGTATCCACGGTGAGTTTTGGAGTAGCAATGGGAGCACTGCTGAGAACTACATGCAGCTCATTGTAGAGGCAGCATGTCTGTTTCAGAACCAGAATGACTGTTTGCTTCCCTTGGCTTCTGGTATGCCTGCCAAAGTTCTTTGATTTTCAAGTGGATCTGCTGTGTGTTCCTAGTGTACCCCTTCTCCACCACGCCCCATGTGATCTTTTCATAGCTGCCTTTGTTTCTTCAGCTGGATCAGAACTGTACCTGCATAGATTCTTCTCCCCACAGGCTGGTAAGTTCCACCACTGCCTGTGTACTCCAGGCTGGAGCATGTGGGGCATTGAGTTTCCATGCTCTGCTGGGCTGGTGAGCTCTCCACACTGATCAAACAGGAAATGGAAATTCAAAATTTCCCAGGGAAAACCAGGGAAAGGGCTGTTGCCTGTGTACCTGCTTACTGTGTAGCAGAGTTGAAAATGCTCTCCACAGTGGCAGCAGTGAAGCATTCTTTGACACCTTGTGGAGGCCAATTCAGTCGACTTACACAACATTGAGTTTACACTGCCTATCTGTTGACTGATCAGCACTGATTTAAGTGCTATGCCTCTCATAGGTGACAGTACAGGCAAATTAGATCGGCAGAAGAGATCTGGTAGTGTAGACCAGGGGTAGGCAATCCCTGGCACATGTCCCAACAGTGGCACCCGAGCCCACTCAGGGTGGCAGGCAGCATCCTCTGCAATACCACAGAAATTGCCACTCCTGCCCATGAAAGCCACTCTGGGTGGCTTCCTTCAGGTGCAGCTGGAGCACAGGGGCTCCTCCCCCCATGCCTTTGCCTCCATGTGACACAGAAAAAAGGTGCCCGGAGAGGCTCCCCTATGTAGTGTGATGCTCTCCAAAGGAGCCACTCCAGTCAGCTTCTTTCTGCAAAATGCCTGGGAACCCCTGAAAGGAGCTGCTTCTTTTTGTGGCATGCCTGTGGACCCCTGTTCCCAGGCATACTGCCAAGATGAGCCACTCTGAGTGACTTCTTTCCATGGCATGCCTGGGAAGCGCTCCCTCTCCAGCCATGACTGCTGCTGAATTTTCAGGAAGCCGCCACATTTTTTCAGTGGTGGGGGACAGTGGGTGCAGCGAAACACGAGCTGAAGGTTGTGGAGGAAGGACCAGCACAGGGGCTTGCAAAGGTTGCTGACCCCTGGTGTAGCCACAAATGTTTTTATCTTGATGTAAGGTGGCTTCTGGTGATCTAAGTTTGCAGTGTAGACCAAGCTTCAGAGAAATGTATCCTCAGGAAAGAGCTTAACATGCAAGGCCCAGATCATTAAGTCTGGGCATCAGTCTAGGCCAAATCAGTTGATGTTGAGCTTCAGGAGAAAGTCAACTACTAATTGCCTTAGTGAGAAACAAACTTCACTGCCCTACCCCTTTCACAGCGCAGTGACCTGAGCCATACTCCGGGTTTTTAGACTGTGAAGAACCTGCCTATGAATTAAAAAGTCATAGATTTTTGTTCTGGAGATGTTAATATATCCAGGAATGAAAATTTCTGTTCTTAATAGGTTATAGTGTCTGCTTTTGCTTCAACTTTTCAAAGGGTAGTTTTCACAACTCCATTTAATAAATATTTCATTCAGGATGAACTTTTACATTTAACCAGATACAGACATTGTTTAAATGCCTTCAGATTAAGAACGAAAACAAGTATAATCTAGTGCAGGTATTATGAACACAAGTATTACAGTCTGCAGGCTGTGTCCCTGTGGTAATCTGCAAAAGGATGAGTAGAATGGCAGCTTGTCCTATATTTATGAAAATACTCCAAACATAGTGATGACATGGTAAACTGTGAGACTAGTTAACTTCAGAGAAATTAGAGACTGACCAAACCAATTAGAGCATCCAATCTGTTCCCAAACCGATGTAGGACTGTTCGATGAAGTACATTCCATAGTGGCTTTTTTTCAGTCTACTCTTAATAATTCAAAACATTATCATTTCCCTTGGGAAACAATCCACTGGAAGGAAGGAATTCAACTCCTATCAAAGCACCAATAAACAACATCATATTGAAAATAGGAATTTTCCACTTAATGTCCAATCTTTAAAGACACTGATGCTTTAACTGAATGAGGTTTTTAGTTACTTAATATCGTTTACAGTCCAGTGTTATTTAAGACTTTGGGGCTTCAAAGCCATAATGTGCTAACCAGAACTGAATGTGGGTTTACTTACCAATATAAGCAGCTCTGTCAGTCACCATGTATTTGTTCCGATTTAATTTGGGAAGAGAAGTATTCTTCTGTTCTTTGAGAAAGCAAGCATTCTCTTCTTGAAGATCAAAGAATTTCTACAAGCAAGCAAATAAAGACAATCAGATTAATGAAAACTCCTCTCAACAACTTTGCCAAAGAAAAATGGAAAAATTGCAACTCACTCCCTATTTTAAAATGAGAATGAGTTAATATTACAGAAGAACTAGTAACTTTGATTAAAGGTGAATGTTTCTTGTAAAACTACATTATTTTATACCCAACTGCCATTATTCTAGATACCACATATGCCGTGGCAGCTTGTAGAAAAATTAATATTAAATTAAATTAAAATTAAATTAAATTAAAATTGAAAATAAAAAATTTAAAAAATGTGTGGCTATGGTATAATGGCAGAAGTACAATGCCATGGCATAAAAGCAATACAAGGAACACAAAATCCACACTTTTCTACAAGATGAGAGCCAGAAGTTTAATTTTTATTCCCTCATTTGTCGAGGGATGATGGAATTTTAAGTCAGCTTGAGGATACAGGTTGCCAGGCACGCCAATGAACTAATACTAATATTCTTATCTTCTATGTTTCGTAGCTTAGAACAAGCGATGTGCCCATCTCAGTAACCTCTCAAGATTAAATCTGTATTTTACATAGGTGAAACTTCGATACAAGAAAAGCCACATTAATTTTGCAAAAAGGGAGAATGTCTGAAAGGTTTAGTTTTCTGGAAGCATCACCAGTGCATCTTATTTCAATCTGTCTGAGCATCGAACAATAAAATCTGCAATACTAAATTTGATGCATTATTTGTATTTCATGAAGTAAGCTGACAGCTGGCCGAAAACTCCAAAAGCAGCACAAAGGAAAGGACCATTACACATAGGAAATAACTCCTGTCTGAGTTCGAAACATTTAGTTCACCAGAGATAACTGCAGCTTTTCCACAAATGCTGACTCCCAACCTCCTATTGAAAAGGCTAATTACAGGAAATTATTCATACATTACACACCTGTAGAGTAGTTTAATATTAGGGGGCATGAAGAATGGGTTAAAGTTATTGTTGTGACAATATTGTTACTGCCACAAAATCCCGTTCAGTCCCATCACATTTCTCTGATTTCTCCGAGACCCACGTCCAGAACCAGATGGGACGTTGCTGATCTGGTGCAGACTTTGAAATTGTCCTTCAGATGTGCAAAATGCCTTGTCTCTCAAAGTATCCCACAATATATTTCAAACTCTGACTGCTGCAATCATTTAACCAATTACTGATGAATCAGCTACCTCTGGCATGGAATGGACCATGATTTTGATTAAAAACTTAATAATGCTATGTCACAGTGGAGAGTAAGTGAAGAAGAGCAAGGCACTTATCTGACACAACACAGAGAATTTAAGCTGGCATGCAGAACTAAAAAAAACAGAGTCATGTGGCACTTTAAGACTAACAGATTTATTTTTCGCATGAGCTTTCGTGGGAGAAAATCCCACTTCATCAGAAGTTCACCCATCTCCGAAGCATCTGATGAAGTGGTATTTTCCCCCACGAAAGCTCATGTGAAAAATAAATCTGTTAGTCTTAAAATGCCACATGACTCCTTGTTTTTTTTTGCTGGACTAGACTAACACTGCTATCCCTTTGAATTTAGTTATGGCCAGGACACACTAGGGTTATCAGCCTAGTCTTGATAAAATTGTACTGGCATTTTTATTGACTGTCTTCAGCCTGGACCTCATTTTTATGTTTCACCCACCAGGATAATATCATAGTTATGGGTGCTTAAGAAATGCTTGTAAAGAGACAAAAGGAAAATGCTGCTGCCACCAACTGAATCATAAGCATCTCTTCCTCTAGTTTGCTCAGTTGTCCTTGAAGATCTTCCATCCAGTTACTGAACAGGAGCTCCCAGGTTTAGCATGTAAGGTACCAACCAAAGGTGTGAGAAAGGTCAGCAGTAGCAGGAAGTTATTTATACATTTACTGTCCATGACCATGAAAAATGTCACACATTCACTCTTTCTTTTCTTAATTGACAGTGAGTTTAATGTTCAGGAAAAGTGCAGTTGTCCTTAATTTACCCACAGAAAAGGTACAGCACAGACAAGGACAGTTCAAGTTTTCCAATGCCATCCACCAGATAAGCCTTAACCATCTGGCAGAGGAACTTCCTGTAGGGGTTGGGAGATTAATTCAGCCTCCATGCCTATGCTGCTCTCAGCCTCATAAGTTAAAAACATTCTAGTAGTGAAGGAGGTTTATGTGAAGCAGCTTCTTGGCAATTAGTAACTGAGCAGGGATCACCGACTCCTCAGAGAACCTACCCTTTTGTGGGCAGAGGGATTACCTTCAATCTCACCCGCTTGCTTTTTCATCAAACCTTTTAATAGTTGCATCCAAAAGCAAATCAAGCTGGCAATGTCTAACTATTTTCAACAGTGTATAACACTCTGGATTTGCCACTTCTTCAGTTAATCCATGCAACATTTTAAAATTTGCCTTCTGCTGCCACCACAACTAGCATACTAATGACAGTGATCACTACCATCTCTGACTTGCACATGGCTCCCGGTAATGGGTCAGTGGATAATTCTATGTCTCAATAATGCACATTTCTTCAGTACAGTTTTATGCTCCATATGAGTAAGAAAAGAAAAGGTGCATTTGGTTGTGACATATAAATGCATCCTCACTTAAACTGCACCTTCTCGCTGACTTTTGTAAAGACTCATTTTTATATTTAGTTCAAACACTGGCAAATTTCCTACTGAAATTTTTGTAATTCAAAACAAGCAAATGAACCAAAACTTTTTAATTAATTTGGTGCCCAATATGGACAGCAGAATATATTTTAAAAATTATTTTATCTATTGCTTTGGATAAGATCCACATTGTAAGTGTTGTCACAAAAGCCTGGCTGTTCAATTAAAACAACAGTAACAAACAAAGTACTACAGTTGGAAATTTTCCAGCATCTCTCTTACCTAATTGTAGTATTTTGCATTTCTTTGAAATAAAACAAAATGTATTTTTTCTATCTATTAAATGATAGTGACAGATGTTATGGGGTATTTTTAAAACAAGATATGAAGCCCTGAACACCACACATTAGAGGAGGTTACTTGCTGCTACCTAGAAGTTCTTTGAGATGTGCGGTCTTCATTTGTATTCCAAATGAAGATGTACACATGCACCCTCAGCTGAAGTTGGAAGTTTTGCACCAGCAGCATCTGTTGACTCACATAGTTGTCTCAGATCATGCTTCATGTGAGGTTACAGGAGACTGTGACGTGTGATGAATACTCAGTCCTCCTCTGACTGCTGCATAAAGGGGAGGGTGGGAAGGTATGGGAATACAAGTAGGGACCACAAACCTCCAGATACATGTATGTAACTGTCTCTCCTTCTTTGAGTGATGGTCTCTTTTGCATTCCAATTGAGGCTGAGTAAGGAGCAGCAATCAGCACAGAGGTAGGTGCAAGAATGAGAGGGGTAAAGGTCTGATGCAGGACAGCACGTCCCAAGGTTGCATCTGTAGAGCACCATGTTGCTGGATGGCAGATCATAGTCCAAAAGATGTCCACCAGGGAGGCAGAGATGGCTGTGTACACTCGTGTGGAATATGTCATGATTCTGCCAGGTGCTGTTGCACTAGAGCATACTTAATGTTCTGTAGCGTATTTGGACATCTAATTAAATCTGCACCAGGAGAAGAGGGGATACACTCTTGACCGTTCCACAATGCTATGAAGCAGCGCTCAGGAGATGAAGCATTTCCATTTTTTGACACAGCATGCCCTTGTGGAATCCTGCCTACTGTGTGTAAGGATCCAGTGAATGGTTGGCTTGGTGGTGGTGGTTGGGAGATGAGCAGGCATTATCTTTCACAATGTGGCAAGCCCAATCCAATGAACAGGCCATCAGCAGGAGTGTACTCGGATTGGTATGCTGAACACTGCAGTTGTTGTGGCGTGAAAGGTCTGGCAAATTGGAGAAGGTGATTGCTGGGTGGACCAACAGTTTGAGTAGATTAGGAAACCAGAACTGTTGGGGCCAGTGTGGAGCTATCAGGATGACCCTAGCTCAGTCTTGGAGGATCTTGTGAGAATCGGTGGGAGAAGTATAACAAAGGCCTTTGTACCATGGGAGAAGGAGGAAATTGCTCTTGAAGTCCTAACCCTTCTGGAGCAGTAGAGGGGTAATTTATGGTTTGCATGAGTTGTAAAAAAGGCCCAAAATGGGGTGCTCTAGGCAAGGCAGATGGAGCGGAGTTATGGAGTTTCCACTCATGTTTGAGGTACCAGGTGCCGCTGAGTGCATCCACCAGAGAACTCTGTGTACCCAGGAGATATGCCACAGGCTCAGTGAAAGCTGACTCTGAGCAGGAGTTTTAAAAACTGCACGCTCAGAGTCGCTCTTGGCAGGTACTGTAGCTGCCAGCCATGTGCGGACGGCAGCCTTCCCTGCACCAGGCAGCGCTGGGGCTGTGCAGCCATGCAACTTAGAGGGAACATTGCTCCCAAGTCAAGAAATTTTAGCCTTTAAAAGAAAAGAGCCAAGATCAGAGCAGTGACAAACATCACAAAGAGCTACATGCAGAAAAAAATGATAAAATATGCTGTATGGTCCACATTTTTGATGCTCAACCCAAACAAAATGGAGGATGGAAGGGAAGCTGGCATTTCTATGGGGGTAGTATTAAGGTAGTATGGTTACCTTAACTATGAATTTTCATATTTTCATAGATTATAGAGCCAGAAGGGCTCACTAAGATCATCCAGTGTGTTTGGTTTTCCTGTAGATGCAATGTCACTTTGAACTTCCTAAATTTCTGACTTCTGGTTTTTGTAAAACTCTAACATTCTTGATAGGTAACATACACATCTTTGCACTGTTAGTTTTTTAGGCTGTAAGCTCACACAGTGTTAGGGACTTCACTCTTCTGAATAGACTATGCCCAGTGTAACATAGTGTCACATCAGAAATTGGCAGACAAGTAAGCCAGTCCAAATAAAATAAGAACTAATCAGAACCTTGACCTGAAAGTAATACAGATTGGAAATCAAAATTTTCAAAAAATACATAAAAAACCAAGAGACAAACAATGAATATTTTTTTATGTTTTCCTTTGATCCTGTCTAAGGGCAAAAATTTACAAAGGGAATAAGCAAGCAAGCATTATTTAAGAAAGCATAGGCCTAAGTAGGTGTGGATGAACATCTGAATTTTAGGACGTTAATCACAGCAAAAACACCCTCATAGGGTAGCCTATCACTAGCTTCAATTCAGTAACACAATTCAATATGCAAAGTCCTTTAGATGAACAGCATAAAGCTAATTGGAAGTTATCTTATCCCATTTCAATAACTGGATCTAAATCTGGGGGTGGTAATTAATGTATTGAAAGTTACATTACCATGTATGTTTCAGAGTAAAAAATCATCTGTTGTGCAATATGTTTCAGGTACAGTTATCCTCAAGAATAAGAAACCAACAATGTACAAGAAGCATATCACATAAAACTATCCCTATTTTGTTACATTCATTATTTTATAATTTACTTTACAAGTATCACTGAGTGTGTGAAACAACAGATGTGCAGTGTTAATACTGGTGTTCTGCAATTAGTTTTCCTGGGACTGTTACAGCAAATTTTGCTTAGGCAAAGTGTGCAAGACTACTTTAACCATTCTAAGAAAGAGGAAACATACTAGCCCAGGAACTATACTAATCAACAAATATTGCACAATAGTTTGTGCTCTAATTGTGTGGTGGTTTGGGAGGAAAGGAATTACCTACATTTTCCCCTCAAATATTTATTGAGTGGCTGAGCACTGAAAGATATAACATTTAAAAGAACAACATTAATAAGGTTCCACAACATTACTGATACTAATTGCATGAATAATAGTCTAATAGAACTGTAGGCTGTTAACTAACATTTATCCCTAGAATTTCTACTTTACCAATGGTTCGACATTTTTCTTAACTTTGCTGCTATCGTGAGAAGTACTGCTGTGACAGCAAGCTGAGGCCAGAAGTGGAAAGGCTGATATGTGTGTGTGTGTGTGTGAGAGAGAGAGAGAGAGAGATCAATGTATATATTATCAGGTAAGGTGCAGAAAATGACAATAAAGGAATATCGAAAGACGAGACATGGAGCTAAAAAGCAAAGGGACTATTTTCCACACTGCTTCGCAAGTGTAACCAACTCATGTAAATGGATGTTTATTATTATTGTCATATATCACCCCTAATGCATGCTAGGTACATGTACAGATACTCAGGAAAACACAGTGACAAATGCCATTCATCTGTGTCAAAGGGTGGGGGAAATTGATGGGGCTGGAGATGAAATAGGGATAGTGCCAGAAGCAAGGGAGGGAGGCACTTACCAACAGACAACAGGTGGGTCCTCCCATGAAAGTCCCATTGGCTAGCTGGGAGAGAGGGGTGCTGGTTGGCCAGTACTTCCCAGTTCCCAGGATTTAGCCTGGCACATGTGGAAGCACTTTCAACTCCAATCTATCAGCCTACCTGAACAAGAAATGGGAATCAGACCTGAGAGATGCTACTTGATTGCCTGTTTATGAGGCCAGGAAGGATATTTTCCTTCAATGGACCAACTGGCAGGGGACAGATTTTTGCCTTTCCTGCAATATTTGGAAGCCACAGTGGCTTAACTGTGAATATGTATGATGCCAAACTCAGGTAAGGGAGTGATGTTGCTTTACTCATTGCCTCTTGTGGCCAGTTTCCAATGTGGTTCAGAAAATAAAATTAACAGCTCCCAGAGGTAAAAACTTGGGATTTTGTGGGCTGAAGTCAGACCTTGTGGCCCTTGCAGGCTGAGGACTACACTGTTTTGCATGCTCTGTCTCCCTTGCAGGCAGGGGAAGGGGAAAAAGGGTGCTAGGACTTGGTGAGAGCTTAGTCCTGGCAGGTGTGCTGAGGACGAAAATAACAAGGAGTTGTGTGGCACTTCAAGACTAACAGATTTATTTTTCTGTTAGTCTTTAAGTGCCATATGACTTCTTGGTTTGTTTTGCTGGACTAGACTAACATGGCTATCCCTTTGGAAATTGACAATGCTGAGGACAGCCTACCTCATGTTGTTGGGTTATATGGTGAAGAGCTCTGTTAACTGCCAGAGTAGAGCCAATTAAAGGCCTGGTTTAGGAGAGCATGGATGATTGGTGGATAGTGGTTCCTGTGCTAAAGGGATAATAGAAGTGGCAGCCTGTCACTTAATTCCATGCATTTGTCTATTCTTATTTTGCCACTGTATCTGCATCAATCTAAGCAGACAAAATGAAAATAATAGACAGGAGATGAGAAGTAAAACAATATGATTGAACTGAAGCATTTGGCACTTGTCTTGTTAGCTCCACTTTTTTAAAAAAAATCATTTTATTACATTATTTTGTTTTAAAAAGACTATTTGAGGAAAACAATAGGAATTTTATTTTCTCCCACAAAAGCTCATGCACAAATCTGTCAGCCTTCAAAAGTGACACCAGACTCCTTGTTTCTTTCCCCTATTGAACAAATGTATTTTCAGGTGAGACCTGAGAAAAAGAGAGGGTGGAAGCATTGCATATTTTGAAGGGAGTTGCAGCTGAGGATGACCAAAGTCTGGATCTATCTTAGAGAACTTTATTTTGCTTTTCTCTTTCATTTTTATTTTATTTAGTTTATTTGAGAACTTTACCCAAGCAATGGAAGGAGAACAAGGAATAGAGGAAACAAGTTGCGGAAAGTTAAGGGCTGAAATGAAAAAGAGAATGAAGGAAGATGGTTCCCATAAAGGCAGGAAATCTCAGCTTCAGACAGTAGAGGTGGATCCATTCTGTGTAATTCACTTGGGCTCCATATGAACACCCTATCAAACCCTTCATGGTACTGAATACTGTCCTTGTGGCAAACTCTGTACCAGACCCTGCCTTTGCTTCAACCTGCTGCACATTTAAAACTGAGGAGTAATTTTGTCTCTATGGCTTCTGAGGCATTCAAAACAATTGAAGCTGTGCTTGATTGTTAACTGTACCGTACCCAAAACATATCAAGGATGATGTTGGCATATTCAGACCTCACAGGGGAAAATGGAATTATTATTGACTGGCATTATTTACTGAGTGCAAAAGTACATGCACTCATTGATGTATATAACCATGCTTTCATAGCAGCTATTAGTCACAATAACCTTCTTATGTGAATTATTGGGGGGAAAAAATGACAACATTCAGAACTTCAGCAGATGATTTTTCTCACAAATGGGATGGGTGCCTCAAATAGGACTGCTTCCACTCCCACTATCTTTCACTGACTTTCATAAATATCTTAATTCATGAACAACCATGTCAGATTTAATGTGACATTAATCACAACCCCCCCCTCCCCCCATGCAGTCATAACTCAGTCATTTGACTTTTCTAACTTAATTTTCTTACAAGCAAGATGGGCATAATCTACTTCACAAGGGGTAGTGTTAGGATTAGTTAGTGTTCATAAAAATGTTTTGAAGATTAAAAACACCATGCTGTGTAAATGCTAAGTGTTATGATCCTCCTCAGTTTGGCTTAGCAAAACAGTTCCAGTATACAAATAAACAAAGGAGAGAGTCTTGGCCCCCAAGAACTTGTATTATAGGATTATGGCACATATTCTGTTACCCAAATTCAAACTTGTAAGAGCATGTAACACCACTGACTTCAATAGAGTAACTTGGCCACACTGATCGTAAATTACAATGACCACCATACAGGGTAATACAAAATATTTCACTTCCAGATGGAGAGTGAGTTGGGGTTACCAAAGTGCTTACCTTTCCTATTAGTTCATTAAAATCTATTGCAGTAAGTCAAAGGAGTTGTTCTCAAAAAGCAGTGAATTTGGCCCCATAATACACATTTCATGTGGTTTTCAATGGAATTTTAAGACTTTCACAGTAAGACGGACAGTTTTAATATACTTATTTTTAGGATGTTTTCAGTGCACAAAAGTATTGTAGACTCATTCTGAACCAAGATGTTGGATACTTACAACTTTTAAACTACAGCTGGGCACCTCAGTGCAAATAGCTTTAAGAGATGAAACAAAGTTAAATGTAAGGGGATTTGTGTCTTTTGAGAAACTTATGAGGAGCCGAACTTTAATTCTTCGTAACACCAGTGCTTCTCTTATCTTCCCATCTAAATATGGCCAGTACCTGTGGAAAAAACATATGAGACATTCAGGTAAAAAGCTATCAATCAGATTTTTATGAGGACAGACTTAGCTTCACAGGGAAAATGAAACAGAATGTGAACTGCACTTATATCCAGTTTAGGGAATCAAACACAGGTGGAGGAAGAGCTGTACTAGACCTTACCACTGGCACTACCGTGTTGTGCCCAAAACCAACCAGTCCTGGGGGCTGTGAGGCCCTGTCAGCCTGCAAGTGAGTATGCACAACCTCTCTCCCAGTGAGTGGTTGCAGAGCTGCCAAGGGGGATGCAACAACTCATAAAAAATGAACTTCCGGTCCTCCCACACCTAGTGGAGTAATGCACCTGTCACCAACAGCTTTGAAGTAGACTGGAACAAGAAGGGCAGTTCTCAGATCGCCAAAGAGGTGGGGGAGCTATCAGAGAGCACTTTTTATACAAGCCAGAAAGAAAGTAAGAAGCTGCTCTCAGTTTTAAGCAAATAGAGCTGCCACCCTCTTACTTACCCCTTCATTGTCAGCTTCTATTTGCCCTCATTTTGTGACCTCAGGGATCAAGAATTTCCTGCCAGGGTGGGAAAGAGAGCTCCTCCATGGTAGGGTCCCTATATTTTTTGACTGGGGGATGAGAGGGGGTTGTTCACACAGGGGGTCTCTTTCTTACTATCACTGCCCAATTTCTGGGGAATAGGTAAATACATACTTCAGTCTAAGAGCTGACTCTGTGGCACTATTTCGACTGTCCTTGGCCCAGAGCATTCTCCATGGGCTGAGATATCCCACTCTTGTACTGGGAATAGTCCAGGTGTGACAGTGTTTGGCAAGACACCCAACGGAGATGTGTAGCTCCCTTTTACTATTGCTGTCAATCCTGGGAGAGTACAGAACACAGCTTGGGGCTGTGTTAAACTTCCCACTGAACTCTGTGCCAGAGAAATTTCTTAATGGGTGGTTGTGGCAGATAGTGCAGATGGGGAAACTATGGAAATGCATCAACTTTAAAGCATACTGTCAGAGACCAATTTGTGTTTCAGGTGGATTCCCCCTGCCTCTCCACCCAAAAAATCCACAAGTACCTCTGGATTAATCAGGTTAGGGAGGCAGATCTGCTGTTTATTCTACAGAGTACAAAAAACTCTCCCCAACAGACCAACAATTCTGTTGAAGTTAGATAAGATCCATTCCATTCTAAACCACTATTATGCATTGTACAGTAATTATGTCCAAAAATGTTCTAATGTGTCTCAGATTTCTCATGTCAGATCACAGAATTTGGAAGAGCTGAACGTAACCCATTTGTTCAGTGTTCAGTTATGCCAGAGTTAAAAAAAAGACTTAAAAAGGCAACATTTTCAAAATAGCTCAGCAACCAGCAGCTGACCTTAAGGCACCTATATGAAGTGGCCAGATTTCCAGAAGTCTTCAGCTCCCTGCAACTGCCAAAGACAGTAATGGGAGGTACTGGATGCTTGGCAGTGCTCAGGTTAGCCACTTCATTCAGGTACCCAATTGGCATCTGAGTAATTTCATTATGATCTGGCTCCAGTTTTAGGTTCTGAGTACTTTTAAAAATCTAGGCCATAAATAAATTGTGCACAATTTCTCCCGACCCCCTGAGCTAGCCATAATGGGCATGGCTTGAAGTGTAAGCTGTGCTGAGTTAGAAAAAAATCTGTTTTTTAAAAATAAAATTATGACAGCTTCCATACTGAATATTAGATCTTTCAATATGTTCTCTCTCTCTCTCTTTCTCTCACACCCCCCTCCCCACATATTCACAGAGTGCCAAAAGTCATTGTATCTAGCAGCTGAATGCACTAATGTAAGAAATAAGAAACAAAGCTATACTGTTGTTTTCTTGGGTCTCAGTCTCTTGTAGATGGCCAGATTAGACACATTCTGATCTTTTTTTTAACAGGGTGATCCACAGCTTAGGACCCAGAACCTGGAAATTCCTTCTTAGGTCCCAGTTCTGCTCCCAGTTAAGTCAATGGTAGAACTCTCATTGATTTCAATAAGAGCAGAATTGGGCCCTAAGAAATTGATCCAGACAGTGAGTAACTAAATGCCTGCTGATTTATTTTTTACCAGCATGAGCCTGCTCTCATCACAGCAATGTGCTAATAAAATGTAGACATTTACTAACCTTTTAGCATTTGTGTCACCAACAATAGGGAGGTAATCCATGACAGCTATATAAACAAACTGTTTGGCATCATCTATAACATTGTAGATAGCTTCAATATCCAAGACTCTGTCTTTTGGACAGAAGAGTTTAGGAGAATTCTGTGAAGACAAAAGGTCAAACATTTCATTTAAAAGAAAAGGACAGGAGTTTGTCATCCATGAAGGGAGATTTACAAACAAAACTACAAAATTTAGTAGAGAATATTAATCAAAATTTAGTAGAGAATATTAATCATGGGTATGCTAAACTATACAGCTGTGATTTCAAAGGCACACAGAGGAATCAGGCACCAATTGCCATTTGTAAATCTTCCTTTACAGCTGTAATTCTGTGCAGTTTCTCTGTAATTTCTGCTCAAAGGGTTCAGTCATGAAAATAGCCATTCCTAGCAAAGTATTTGAAAGAAAGGTATTACATGATGCATCACAGGATGTTGCCACAGAAGTAGATGTATCCTGGCCACAATACTAATCTGAGTGGGACATCATTTTTAAATAGTCTGAATTGATATGTATTACTGAAACCCTATTTAATGTTCCAAGCATGGCAAAATTTTGCTAAGAAAATTACTATCAGTGGAAGGTGCTGCTTCCATATAAAGGTCTGATCTTTAAAAACAACAAGGAGTTGTGTGGCACTTTAAGACTAACAGATTTTTTTTTTTTGTCTACAAATCACTCCCATCAGGCACTAGAATGATGAACATGCTAAATATTCATTCTGTTATCTCACTGTCCAACCTTTCCCTATTCTCTATCTCCCTGCTTTGTCCACATAGTGCATCCCAACACTTACCCTAGTGTGATTCCTCAAGCGGAGGAACTGTCTTCTCTGTTTATGTCAGTACAGTAACAAGCACAATGGGGCCCTGAGCCATGGTTGGTGTTCTTAAGTGTTATTTTAGTACAAATTATAATAAACACATAGAAAATACATAATAGAGTAATTAAAAATACTGGCAATCCAGAGTATCCATGCTCTCCCAGGACCGAATTAAAAACAAAGAAAACAAAACAAAAAAAACCCCCTTCATTCTCTTTTCTCTCTCTCAGCCACTCAAGAAGACTATGTTTGGTTACTAAGCAACTGTATGGTGATGATTCCTGAATGGAGAATCATTGATTTTCTGTGATATTTGGGGATCTCACAAGACAAGAAAGATCAGAAAAGAAGAGTATTTTAAAACAATGAATTTAGATTCAGGAAAAAAGGTAGAAAATAAAAAAAATATAACGGGTGATTTACTTCTATTATCTGAATCTGTTTTCTCAGGATATTATATATACAGTTTGATGTTCTCTGGTGATAACAGATTATTTTCTTTCTAGAAATGCTTAAGGCACAAGGTTATAGTGAAAAACCAGATTAGCTACAGATTCCAGAGTTGCTGCAGTCTCTCTTGGAGATAGTTAAATTAAAATGATTGTTGATCCAGAGGTACTTTGAGAATACAGTAAATTGGCAGAGTAAAGTAAATATACTTGTTTACCATGTTTATTTTCTACTGAAGGGGTATAGAAGACCAAGGGATTTGGCATTTCTAGACTCACATCATTAGCATGGCAGCAGAAAAACATAATAAAACTATCAACAATAGTCATGTCTCTGCACAGAGGTGATGTACTGCATTGCTAATATGATTATTGATGGGACATAAAAAATAAAGTTCTGACCAACTGTGGTCATTAAAGATCCCATAGCTTTTTTCAAATATAGATGTGCAAACTTTGTTGTCCTGATCAATTCCAGCTAGACCCTACAAGCATAACTTGTCTGTGTCCTTACAACTGGCTATGGAATTCTTCTGCAGTTCTTTTCCTAGGTGCATGTGTAATGCTACCAGGTGGAGTGGTAAACAGATGATGAGTTCCACAGCATTTCCGGGTTGGATGTGAAATGATATATTGAAAATCCTGCTTTCAAGAAGGGAAGAACTTGATTTTGGAAACTGCATCTTTCTTTCCTTTTCATTCTCACTTTCTAGACAACATCTATGGCACAGAAGAAAAGCAAAAGTGAGGAAAAGAAGATTTATCAGGAGTAACTGCAGCACAGAGGATGAGGGAGCAAAGGAAAGTGAGATGTTGTAGAACAGCCCATCCATGGTTCAAGTCACATGAGCTGGGAAGAGTCAATCTGATGAACCATGGAGCCTCACTGAGTGAACTGAAGTGCAATATCCATCCTCAGTCTACCCTAACTTTCATGATCTTCAGGGTATATGAGGCCTCTTGAAGAGATAATTTTAGAACCAAGGACAGTTGGCTATGATATAAAAATCAGGTCTCTCTTACCCTGTAGGCCATACACATTCAGTCTCTGCCCGAAGAATGCTTGTATGATATCACATCTGGATGTAATTGGGAGAGAGGAGACTCACTGGTGGGTTATGAATTTCAGCATGAGGAAGACATTCTCAAAGGAACTCACCGACACGAAGACCTCTGATTTTGTATCATTCAGCTGCAGCATCAGTTTATTTTGAGTATCATATACCCCATACAATCTCTTAGACCAACTTGGAGGCACTTTATTCTTGTATTTTAGTGAGCTATACAAGGCAAATATCCTTTGTAAATCTAGGACGAGGCAGCTGCAGTTGTACATGACGACACCAAGTTCTTTCATCTGTGAAATTAAAGTTCATACCATTAACAGTGTATTGGCTGCCACATGTATCTTTAGAAATATACAATATGCACATAAAATCTGTTTTGCAAAAATATATCCTGGGTCTGTCAATAAATATACACCAGACTAAAGATGAGAACAGTGGAGGTATTACTAATAATATCATATTACAGGCTAATACATAGGTTACATAGCTACTACTAAAGTTTTTATTCAGACCAAAATATGACAATGCACAAATATTCAGTGTATTTTTTCTGAATAGTGTACCCTAATAAAATATGATGCACCACTGAAGAAACTTCTAATGAATGACATCTATTTGTCACAGAAATTCCATTCATTCTGAGACTTATAAAGACCATTTATTTTTGTTGCTTTAGACCTACTCCTCTTGATAGCTATATATACAATTTTATATAAATATATAAAATCTTGCATGTTTGCTTGTTTACAATAATAGCATTCACTCTTTACTGGGTGGCATGATAGACTCAGGCACTAGCATCAAAGTCCAACACCAGGGGCAGTTTTGGTTTTGCAAGTATTGGAAGAGTGAAAGAGCAGAAACCTCGCCAAAAGAAAGTTAAGTAATTCTCCATATCATGGATATAATGGTCATGCTTCATACATGGTAGGCATGATGAAAAACTGGACTTTCGTCACTATCAGTAATTAAACCTACTGTGGCTGTGGGTGAATAGTGGTCCAGTGAATAGAACACTATATTTTTGGAGTGAGAAAAACTGGATTCTGTGCCTGACTCTGCGAATGATACAGTGCATGACCTTAACTAAGTCACTTCACTTTTCCGTGCTTTAGTTTGTCCAAGTTCCTGTACCTTAGTTTCTCAAGTTCAGTGCAGTCTACACTGCCTCACTGGGTGTGTTCACACAGCAGTCTTATTTCGAAACAACAGAGGTTGTTTCAAAATAAGAAAGGCCATGTTCACATGACATACTGTTGTTTCGAAACAACTTAAACCCCATGTGGGGAAGAAACAACGTTGTTTTGAAACGATTGTTTCGAAACAATGCCATCTGAACATGTTGTTTCGAAACAACGGTGACTCATTTTGAAATAACTGTTGTCTGAACATGCTATTTCAATTCCTGCTTTTTTCCTTAATTCGAATTAACAAACTGTTAATTCGAATTAACTTATTTTGAAACAAGGTGTTATTTCGATACAACTTGTATCGAAATAACTCCCTGTGTGTGAACATAGCCACTAAGTCAGTGGGAGATACATAATCTACGTACGGTAGAATGCATATCTTCCTTCAACTGACTCCCCCTTACTGCAGCGCCTTCATTTGGCTGTGTTGACAAGAAAGGCTCTACCTTCAATGAAGAATTACTCTTTTCTGAAAGGTGGAGTTACAACACTGAAGGAAGAGCACTTTGAGGATTGACTGAGAGGGCCTACACTGGTCACTCAATCAATCCTGCTTCATCAATCCTTGGGCATTGATGCAGCAATTTCAGTATAGACGTGGAGGATGATACTTTTTTCCTTTCTTGAAAAGCACTTTCAGCTCTGTGCTTAAGAAGAAATAGACAAGATGAAGCATTGTTATTGTTTTCCATTCTAAGTTAGACAATATAAAAATACCATGGTAAAGGTAAATACTATAGTGCAGTAAATGCTTTTTTCTTTGATTATCTTATGGGATGCACATCTGTGTACGCTGGTTTATGATCGATATGATTTTTTCTGTTCACTTGTGAACTCTGATTGTGTCATTTGATGCCAATTACACCATGCAAGATTTCTTTATGGATGCTCATAACCTATTCTACATGATTACTATGCTATTGTATTTTGTGCAGCATCATGTATGTGTACAGATGTGTAGCATGTTTTGCATAGCTCAGGGAGATTGGAGGCTGACAGAACTCTCTCTCAGCAACATGTAAACAGCCACAGCTGTGAGCGATCAAATACTTGTAGGAGGTATGAAATAATATGCAAATTGAGGTGGCTCAGACTACACAAAGAGATCACCCCTGCCCAGAAGGGGAGGGGTTGAGAGGGTTTTGAAAATAAACAGACACTTGGAAGGATTTAGGCTTTTTGCCTGGGAATATCCATCATGAAAGGACTTCAAGCAAGATCTGAGCTCTGCCTGGACTCAGGCAGAAACAGACTGTACAAACATCTGACAGCCAAACACCTTGAGCATAAACTTGGACTACAAGATCAGTTTAGGTAGAGATATTAGGTTAGCATGCCTGTTTTACCTTTCATTTCCCTGTGGTCACTCCTGACTCATTTATATTATGATTCTGCCTTGATTGGCCATTTTCTCTCTTAGAATTGTAATCTGGTCAATGAACCAGTAGTTGTTTTATCTCAAGCTGTGTGGTCTTTCGAGGGTGTGAATGAAGAAGGCTGGGCACGATACATTTCTTTGTTAAATGGACAGACATGAGAGTATGGTGATTGAGAGTGGGTCCTAATCCTCATAAGACAGTGGCTCTCAGTGAGGTAACAGGGGACAGGAGTGGTTGCTTGGGGACTGTCCCTTGAGCAGCCAGAGGGCATACACCTACTGCTTGGGACCAACTACATGCAAGAGGATGGAGTGGACTAACTCTGGAGTGAGTGGGCCACCTGGCAAAGCAGGGTGAATCAGAGTTCAGGAGTGGGAATTGGGGGGTCACAGCAGCACACTGGACTGAATCCAGGGAGCAGCCTGTCAAAGATTAGCATTAGTACCACACTAGACACTGCATTTAAGTGAAGATAACTCTCCTTGCTATCTATTAGTTTGGCTTAGATCTCACTAAATGCATCTCTCCAGCACTTAATATGCTGATATAATTTCCTTTATAAACATGGGTATCACACCTCTTCTGTAGTCAAACTGTGCTTCTGCATGTAGTTTCTTTCCCCTCCTTTGTTTTATAATGCCTCAAGAAAGCTTTTCACTACTGTGGGTCACAGATGCTCTCGACCTCCCAATATCTGCATTCCACACACATTTAAACATCTCCAAAAATAAGAGAGAAGCCATTCAGAATATCTTTTCTTTGCAGATTAATGCTTAAAAGGCTTCATGCTGTCCTCTGACAGTACAGGGTAGCAGAGCCCAGAGAATGTGGAGGGTAAGGGGGAAAGTGCCAACTCTGAAATATGCTCCACTTTCCCCTGAGATCAGAGAAGGCCCTTTGCCAACTGTAGTGTCTC
The DNA here is from genome assembly GCA_007922195.1 of Podocnemis expansa. Taxonomy (NCBI): domain Eukaryota; kingdom Metazoa; phylum Chordata; order Testudines; family Podocnemididae; genus Podocnemis; species Podocnemis expansa. The sequence goes on along the minus strand of ML681972.1, from coordinate 17,019,067 downwards.
TGAGAGCAAGGCAGTTTTAACAGAAACTGGTCAGGTTACAGCATCTTTCCCAAGGGTCTGATCCTGCACCACTGAAGCCAATGGGAACTCTGCCATTGAAATCCAGGTGCAAGATCAAGCCCTAAGGTATTATGCCCCTCTACAAATCTACATAGCAAAGTGTCCAAGTAAATGCTAAGAGAATCAGCATGGGCCATCCCTGAACACTGTGAAATCCCTAAGGGACAAAGCCAGAGGTAAGTAGTTTACACAGAAACGTTTAGTAAAGGGGCATACAATCAATGAGAAAACAGTCTACTCATGGATGACACTTGCCTCTCCTGATTCCCATGATCATCAGGTGGATCTTGGGGAATTGGATGTATTTGCTTATTTTATGATAGGGAAGGAAGATAATGGGTGGAACTGATCTTTCTTCCATTTCTATGGTGGCTGTGAGGAACAACAAAACCTAATGAAAGATTACAAGGAAGAAACCTAACAAATGAAACTGTACCTTTCCCAATATCTGTTCTGCAAAAAGTATAGATAGGGAATCATCAGGCCTCAACATGTCTCATTCCAAAAATAATGTATGTCAGCTTCAACATGGGAACCTTACTTAATAATCAAACTGCATAAACAACAAGAAACATGCAGCTTTTAACTTAATTCAGAAAGGTGGAAAATACATTTAATAATTCTCGGAACTTGCAGAAACCTGGCATTGGCATTTTAGAATATATTGTAATATAATAGTTCATTTTGCAGGCCAACAAACAACAACTTGGTCTCACTATGAAGAGAAAAATTATTCTAAACTGTCCCACATATCCTAGTCAAACAGCCTTTGGTATAACAACTATATCCTAATATATCCAATATGTCTATTTGCCTGGCTGAGATTTCTCCTGCCTTCTGTTTTATCTCAATTTTTTTAAAACTCTGGAATGAAATTAACAGTCCATAATTATTTCTAACCCACTTTTGGGTTGCCTGTGCTTGTATTCTTTGAATCCCTAGAATCTCTATTGCAATGAACTCACTTACTGTATGTTATACTGTTCATCAGGGTTGTACAGCTTAATCAACTTTTCATGACTCAGTTTTGTCTCAGAGATATCATTACCATTTTAATTTTTCTATATTCTTGGTATTCACTCCCTGTACGCTTTATTTTTACCAATACTCCCTTTATTTTTACCAATACTCTGTGCCCTCTTCCCATTAATGACAATGACATTATCATGTTCTACAAGTACACTTCAATCTGCCGGGCTGACATCCATTCTCTGGCTGGCAAACGGAAGAGATAAACCTTAAAAAGTTCTATTCCTTTCCGTCGGTCAGCTGAGGGACCTATCTCCACTGTGTGATAGTAAAGAATGTATGTGATGCCCTGTTATAGTGACCAGGCTTCTATAAATAGATTTTGTTCCTCCCTTTACTCTCTATAAGATGGAAAAATAGGAAACCACACTACTGCCTAGGAGATCTATGCTGATGGTGTGCCTACATTGCAAGCAAAGGTGCGACTGTAGCAGTGGTTGCAGTGTTAACAACAGCAGTAAAGATGTGGTAGCATGGAGAAAGGGCTAGAAGTCCGACTACATTCTTAACAGCCCCCTCCCTCCCTGCCATGAAGCTGTTGCTAGTCCATGAGGAACCCTGTGCTGTGAGATCTAGCCTGCTTTTGTTACCCTTGTTCACTAAATTAAAGCTAGCAGGGGTATGGCTACCAGCAGTACAATCACAAATTCACTTGCAGGGTAGACATACCCTTAGTGCCAAGCGAAAAGGTAGAGGAGGGTGTCTGTTAATCACTCATCAATCATGCCAATGATAATCAATTTTCAGACCAGAGGTGAACCATTTCAAAAGCACATATTCTCTGACGACATTGTTCATTTTTAACATTTCTTAACATACCTTGATATGAAAACAGTTATAAGCAATCCATGTTTGCATGCAATTAAACGGCCAGCCTCTTCCTTTCTTCAGTGTTTTGTCCATTCTGTGATCAAAGAATCCTTTCCTATGATGGAAATATCCTCCTCTACACTGAGTCTATTTTTACAGCTATGTGCACAATAGTCTGTGGTGAGGAGAAGCTGCTTTTTTCCCAATTAATTACAAAGCCCCTTATTCTGTATGTGTTTCAGAGAATGGGCAGTGAGGATATCTGACAACAATAGCTTTTGCATGAAGGAATATCTTGCACAGTTAAGACCCCCTTTTTAAAATGTTAGGGTTGCTACTGTCATAGACAAGTCCCGTTAAAAATAGTTTCAGAGAAGTAGAAAGAGAAGAACTTATACGAAAAGAACCAAATATCTGAGAATTAACTTGTGACTATCTCTGATTGTAACAAGCAGCTAACCAACATCTTAGATATCTACTGCCATAGTAAAATCATCCAGGGGGAGAGCTGGTAGGGTAAATAGTGTTTCTTTATGCAAAGTTTTGGAAATAAGTTCCAGAGGGGTAGCCATATTAGTCTGCATATAGCAAAAACAATGAAAGTCCTGTGGCACCCTAAAGACTAACAAATTTCTTCAGGCATAGGCTTTCATAGGCTGCAACCACTTGCCACAGGACTTTCAGAGTTTTGGAAGTTCCTTATACACTAATGAAAACTAAAGAACAGTCTAGAAAACTCACAGCCTGGGAAAAAAAATAAAAGTATGAAGCAAGTCAATCTTCTGAAGGGAAAACAAGAGTTACTAGTTTAGTGGTCTCTGAGCAAATGCAAATAATTCAGATGGGAGGCTTAATGGGTAACAAATGACAGTAGGGCAGAAAAGCAGGTGAAGTTACCTGGATAAAGACGACATGCAATTTTGTACATAAAGACACTTCTGTACAGATGCTCATTTCAAACAAATAAAAATTGGGCCTGCCTTTCTATCTCTTTACTCCTTTGGTAATCATTTGCATAAGTGCAGAATGAGAATAAAATATTACCGAATAAAAATTCGCCACTCACACCAGTGGTTGCTCTTCACATCCACTTTGAAATGGCTATACAAGGAGGGCCCAAGCATAACTTTTTGGGGCCCAGTACAAACTTGTAACACAGGCCCCCCTATGTGGCTGGTAACTGGTCTGGGCCCCCCACGGCCTCAAGGCACTGGTAAAGTATGCCCTCTTCCCTCCCATGTGGGGGGCCCACATACAAGGTACAAGGAAGTAGAGAATCAATCCCAATGTATAAAAATAAATAATACGTAAGCTATGGAACTGAGTTCAACTATATAAACTAGGAAAATATACAAGTTATTCCAGTAAGAGGAAAATTGCACACTAGACAGAAGGATTGGACTCTTGGATATCCCCTCCTGGAAAAGATTCTATTTTTCACAGACAAATGCCTCCATCTTCTTTTTTCTTGTGCAATTCTATGTTCCATATAAGGAAAAAAATTAAAATCAGAAAAAAGCTCACACAGTACATGGATCCTCGGCTAAATATTTTGCTATAACCTGACCTCCGAGTGTTCTCCTTAAGGCCCAGACAGTACCTTTTCTATTTATGTTACTGCACAAGTCATCCCATTGAGTAACAATACACCACTCACTTTACGTAAACCCAATCTGCCTCTCTACTGTAAAGTCTGAGTGCTAGCAGATGTAGCAGAAATCTTTAGGATACTCTTTGCATATGCATTTTAATAAAGAATGTTTAAAATCCTACTTGCTCACATAAATGAATTGCCTGGTCCTGAAAGTGATGGACATCTTGGTCATTGCCATTAGACCCAACTGTATATGGAGATGAACACAGTGGGCAACTTCCAGGATAACAACACAGGTTCCATTTATTGCACTGAAGATACCCTTTTAGCAAATCCATATGACCTTTTAGACCCTGGCCTTTCAGAAAACTGACCTCTTAGATACATTGCTGTGCATAACTTGCACTATCTTCCATTTATCAACATGTTCACTGTTTGAAATTAGATCCCATTGCAATTGGACAACTGAAGCAGAGGCAGAACAGAAGAGGTTAATGCAAAAAACAACTGCATGTTATACCAAGTATAACACAAGCCATTAGATCATGATAAATCAATGACTGAAGTCTAAAATTAGGATTTTCTCCTTTGAAGCATCTGAGGAGGTGAGATTTTCTCCCACAAAAGCTCATGCGAAAAATAAATCTGTTAGTCTCAAAGTGCCACACGACTCCTTGTTGTTTTTTTGCTGAAGTCTAAAATGCTCTAAGCTCCTTGGCAGCATGCAAATAAAAATAATATAATAATCAAAGTGTTTAAATGCCACTCTAGGATTGGCCATAATTATGTATGATAGCAACTTTGTAATCAGTTTATAAGATGTGCCATTATTCTTCAATTTGTTTAAGTACCAAAATATAGTTCCTTTTCTATCACTTATTGATGGCTCCTTGCCATCAATCACAATGTTTATAATCTAGCACCTTTTAACATTAACTGCTTCTTCTCAAATCACAGATCATTTCATATGGGTTTTTTCATTGACTCAGTAAAGGGATCTAGTTTTTGGTTTAGAAAGGGCTTGTTTAAGTGGGGAGTTTAAATTAAGTGGAATTAGTCTGGATTGAAAATAATTATGTACAGCCATAATTCATTGTAGTGCACTGACTCCACATACATTGCAAGCTTTAGAATCCTTTTTCAAAGCAAACTAATTTTGCTACAAAGTGAGTTAGTCAACAAATGTTGCTGCATGCTATTTTAGGAGTTCTCCAACTCCTCTCTCTCTCTGCTTTGTGGGGGACCATTGATGACTTGTCTGTTTACCTTTGTACTCCTCCCCTGCTGTAGTGTCAAGTTGACCAGATGTCTCCACCTCATTTATAAAATGGGTCTCAGACAAATTTTACCCTGGATTTCAGTTTAACACAATATCTGTGATAATGCTTCAGAAGCCCTACAACATGCCTCAAACAAGTTGCCATATGGGGAGAAGAATTGGCACAGGAAGCTCTTGTGGCCAGTCATTGGAATAAAGACCTTTTTGTGACATTGTCAGACAGATGTCCATGAGGGGCCACATACAGGATGCTGAACAATGCTGGATAGAGAGAAATCACTCAGGAGCACCTCTGTTAAAACATGGGATAACAGGAAAAAGGGGCATTAACCTGGCAGGGGACACATAACCTGCCTTTTTTTTGAGGGGCTCAGCCAGGTTTTACCTAACCATCTGATCTAAGCACCTTAGAATCTGCTGGCTGCTTTCTCTCTTGTCCTTCCGAAGATGAGTGGCAAGACTCACTGGAGGATGGGCATGAGGAGGGAAGTGAAGAGATATCCTCAGAAAGCCAGCATCCATCATCTCTTTGGGACTTAGAACCAAGTAGAAGTCAAGCCTGATTCACAGGCAGCAACCCAGACTGGTACTAAGGGAGGCCGATCTTATGGAGGGAACTTCAGTATGTAACTGTTTTAATATAATTTTGGTATTATTTTAATATATATTTTTCAATTTATTATTATGATGCTCTACTGCCATGCCTGTTTCTGTTCCATGTGCCTCACAGTTGCAGCCATTGTAGGTGGACATAAGCTAGAAACCTTTCTGAGTCTGAGGTCCTACCTCCCCCCCATTGGCTTATAGCATCCATTTGTGCAACTTCACAACATACATCTTTCCAAAATGGAGATTATTCTGGCCAAGCAACTGTCTGTCTCATGCTCCAACTATTTTCAGGCTCACTCTATGAAAACCACATACCCAGGTACTTATTTTCCATTTCCCTTCCCTCAGTAGTCCTGCTGGAAAGTGGCACTACCCCCAAACGCAACATTCACCACCTCAAAATGGCTGTTAGCAGCACTAGACAGCCACAGTGTCTATTGCTATTGTCTCCTATAGCAGACTCCAATAAGAAAAAATTTCTTTTTTCACAAAATATAGAAGTTTATTGAGATACTCACTACAGGGAAAGAAGCTCACCTAATCTTTTCACTTTATATCAGGGAGACATGGGCATTGCACACCCGTAAAGCTATGAAGAGTACAGCTCCCCTGCAAATACCTTTTAACGTATGTTTTTACACACCGATAACAGTGGTTCAGGTAATCATTATCCTTCTCAGACATCCACCTATTTTTTCCTCTGCATTCTTAACATGTCTGCAGGGAATGTAAAGCAAAATCTAATGCTGAGAAACTGCTTGATTTTGATACAGATATTATGATCATTCACAGCATTCCCCCTTTCCTGGTATAGCTTGTGACTCCTTCCACTCCTGCAACATTTTTGGAGGGATCATGTTGGGAAATAACTTCACAAACTTCATAAAGTATCTTGCTAGTCTCTTCTTTGCCTCTTTGAACAAGGCCATTCTCTGCCTCTTAGTTCCCTGCCCCAGTGTAACATCATGGAGGGTCAGGAAAGCCTAAAGGGATGTAGAAAGGGTTATTAATCAGCTCAATCCCAGCTTCGGATTGCTAACTCCTCCATCACCAAATAAGCACCTCCATGGCACAGAAAAACTGTGAACTCAATCAGACACATGATCCTCATCCCTAGACCCGGAACATAATTTCCAAATTTCCTGCCCCCTCCCTCCTGCCTCCAAAACATGCCAGCAAAGCCAAACAACATATATTATACACCACAAATCCCAATATAGTCCTCCTCACGCATGCACCATTTACCATCTCTAAAGTTCTCCTAAACTTGGAAAAAATCTCAGAGAGGTAAAGCTAGAAATGCATTTTAAAAAATGCTATCACAAACTCCCTAGAATCTGAACAATGACTTCTTTTTTTAATACCTAACTACTATGGCAAGTGCTCAGATCCTAAAGGACAGTCTGGCAAATCTGACAGGGAGAAAACAGAAAACTCATGATGAAATATTGTGGATATCATTACAACAGTCCCTAAAAACCCTTCCTATCCCCCTGAAATCCAGACAGGTGGAGGCAGTACCTGGTGATGAAGCAGAAAGCTGACAAAGAGCTTTTCCAGGGAGAGCATATCAGTGGCAAAGGATATCCTGGGCAGTTGTCAAGGAAAGCATTACCATGGTCTAAGTCAGTGTGATGCAGATACAGTTCCCGGAGGGCATACAAAGTCATGATACACTACTGTAGTGCATGTTCTTATTATGGCACCAGGCTATAGAGTACTGTAAACCAGCAACCATCCATGTTTTACAGCCCATGGACAGTACAGCTCACTGACATAAGGAGCCACACAACTTTGGGCAACCCGGACAAACACCACCACCATGTTGCCATTGGAAAGCCAGATGAAGCACTATGGCTATGTCTACACTGCCAAATTAGTCCAGACTAAGCAAGCTTAATTTGGACTAATTTGGCCCATGGCCACACTAGCCTTAGGCTAGTCTGAACTCTGAAAATTTTTTAGTTCACACTAGCCAAAGCTTAGGTTGAACTAGTGAGACCCCTTGCTTAGTCCGGACCAGCTGGCTTAGTTCAAACTAAGCACATGCAGAACTTGAAATAACAGCTAGTTCAAGTTAAAATAGTTCAAACTAGCCCATTAGTTCGAACTAGCTATGCGTTCCAGTTCACACTAAAAAGTTAGCTTGAACTAGGATGCGCAGCTAGTTCGAACTAAAAAGCTGCAGTTAATTCGAACAAGCCTGAGGCCTGTTCAGACTAACCTGGGACTTATTTGGTTCGGAACTGCAAATCTAAACCAAGTTTTTAGATGTAGACATAGCCTACCACACCCATCGATTCCTGAAGGGTTAGCCACCACAGGAAGTACTGCCCAAAGACGTCAGAGTGAGAAAACCCTGCAGTGGCCTGATTCATTCACATCCACTATTTAAACCAGGAAGATAGCCCACAGCGCTGTTTGAGTGACTACACCCTGGCCATTATGGCTGGGAACAATGATGCTTCCCCACTGGACCCGCAGTATTGCTTCCAGAGGCCATTCCCCTCTCAGACTGCAGCTCAGGGCACCAAGAAAAGTAGTACTTGGAATCCCAGCTCTTTGCGCCCTCTATTGCCCCTGGTAACTTTGAACCTTAGCATTAGTACTTAATTTGTAGTGAAAGAGGTGCTGAGGATCAAGCAATTTTTTACATTTATAACTTATACACCAAGCCCAGAGGTGCTGGGACTATAAATTGCCAAGCTGAAAGGTGCAGGGGCTCAGTCCTGGTAGAAATTAAGCTCTGTTTAACATGAACACCTGAAGCCCATGATCCAGAAGAGGCAAAGCCAAGAAAATGCTCACCTATGACTTTAAGCTCCCCTGCAACCTTGTGTTGTGCCCTGAGCTGCACCTCTGCACTTTGTTGCTTTGTTTCATGGCTGGTTTAATGAAAGGATTCTCTGGAGTTAGGATTATTTTTAAAGGTTTTTTTTTTTTTTTAAATTTATAGTTTCATCTTACCAGCTATTGTTTCTTTTTTGTTTCAGTTGAAGGCTTATTTTTGTTCATTACATAGGTTTGTTTAATAATAAAGCCCTTGACCCAATGCAATTTCGGAACTTGATAAAAGCAAAGCCACCAATAACGTCCTGAACATTCCCAAGCTTTACAACCTACTGCAACAGTTTCCATATACAAAGGTCCCAGTGATTGATTTCCCTATGTCAAATTGATTCTCTTTGGATTTCTAGCATTTGGGGGTGACCAACTTTTAGGTGACAAGCCAATTTGCTTGGCCACAGGTGTGAGGCAACACATGTTGGTATGCTGCCACTGTAGCTTCACAGTTAGTTCAAAATATATATCTAGAAAAGTTGCCTTCCCCCTCCTGAAATTCTCTCACCACAGCTGGCCATCTCAGATCTGCAGAACAATCCTTTCCCACCAATCCAGGCCAGTTTCCTGAGCCTAAAAATGGCACTGAATTTTCTGAAGTTGCTCCAGGTGCTGGGTCCTCTACTATCAGGCATTTGGAGTCTTCCTCTTCATTCTCATCTGTGTTCCAATTTCATTACTGCAGAACCCTCCCACTACTGGAGGAGTTGCTACTGCTGCCACATTATCTGCCAGGGTTGTGGCAGGAAAAGTCCCAAGCTGAATTCATCCAGCTTTGAGTGCTGAAATATAGCCCAAGCAGCCCCTGCTCATTTGAGAATGCCATCATAGTGGCATGGAATATTGGTTGGTCCATGCTGATGACAACAGTTTGAACATGGTGCTAGCCCACCCAGAAAAGCAGCATAGGGCAGAGCAAGATGAATCATGGGATTTTAAAAAAAATATTTGAACTATCCTGTCTTCCACTATGCATGGTGCAAAAAACCCCAGAATGCACATTGCTTAGCAGTGAAGCAAAGGAGCACACGATAACCTCCAGTACTCCTGCAGTTTGTAGAAAACTGCCACTGTGCGTACACTATGATAGGTGTTGACATGAGACACACTCTTACGTGCACACTGTTATGGTGGCTTGTGTACTGCATGTTACCTTAAACACAGCAAAAAGCTTCAGACGAAACCCCCATGTAAAAAACCCCAATGTTTCCAGGATGTTTTAAGTAGGGCTATACAAAATAGCTTCCATGCAACAGCTCACACTACAAAAACTACAGAACACATGAGAAGTGTCTGTCCCCTCTGCTAATGGGGGTCTGTGGTAATAATAATGTGGGAGGAAGGGGAAGTTTGCATTAATGGGAATTACAGTGCCTGTATCACTCACTGACATACTGATAGGAGGATCAATTCCAGAAAGCCAAATTTCTTTTATTGTAAAATATTCTTCTTAAGAAGATTACAGTGGCAGTCTCCACCATAACAGGATTACAGAAAAGAGTGGTTCTAATCACAAATCCAGGAGGTACAATATACCTTATTCACAGAAACATCTTCCTGCTGTAAAACACAAGAAGGTATCAAGATTGTGAAGAGGCAGAGTGCTTCAGCATGACTTTTTCTCAGTTTTTACCCCGGGCAGTGTATACAGATTTTAGTTCCCTGGCAACTATTAAAAAGTATTGTAGCTAACATTTAGCTGGCATCTGAAATCTCAGTAAGGTTCAAGAGGAAAAGCAAGCAAACAAATGAACAAAAACATACACTCTACCCATCCACTTGACTCACCAGCATGAATGTGTCCTGTGCAGAACAAAACAAAACAAAACTAAGCAATAAGCCAAAAAGAAATCAAAGTGAACACTATGCTTCCTATCTTTCATAAGTTTTCCCTTTTACTACTCTTTGAAAATGCTGATTAGGAAAGACTGAGAACAAATCACACACAGCACTAGAGGCTGCCTATCCTTTTAGCCAGTGTGTAAAGCAAAAGAGCAAGTGAATATGTCATAGCACCTGGGAGTGAAGAATGGGAAATCTCACTTTGTAGCTTTTTCCCTCAGAGCAGAATGAAATACAAAGCTTACTGTGATTTTTCACTATACTAAGCATTATGAAGCACTTTATATGTTCAAAGTCTGCTTCTACTGACTTCAGCTGCGGTTTTAGATTCTTAGATCTTCTGCAAATCAGACCCACCTAATGGACTCAAATTGGACACTCAGAAAACAAGGAATGCAGACTTAGTGACCACCTATGAAAAGTTTGGTTTATGTGACTTGCCCAACATCGCAAAGGAAATCTGCAGCAGAAGCACAAACAAAATCCAGTTCTCTTGGTTATCATTCAACTGTCTTAACTATGACACTCTTTTCCCTTTTTGCAGTCACCTGCCTTAAGTCACTATATCTCTTCCAGATTCTGGAGGAGGAGGAGGAGAAGGGTCCCACAAATAGTCCCTTCATTATATAACCCTGCTACAGTCCTGAAGGGCCTAGTGGATCCAGCATGTACACTGAATGAATCAGGAGCCTTCTGGAATAAGTAGCATGGATTAATGTAATTAAAGACTGTATTATAATGTGCACTCACAAGGGGGATAAATTAAGATGGCATAGGCCATACTAATTCTGGCAATTATAAACTTTTGAGTACTTGATTTAGAAATAGTAATAATTTTCTTTTAGTTTATTGTGTGAGACTCATTTCCTAGCTTTTTAAATAAAGCAAACCAAAATGAACTAAATCGTAATACAGTATCACACCGACAAGCACAGGATCACCAGCAGGGTTGCAATCTTGTGATCCACTGCACAGACCTCTGCCATTTGACCTAACAGAGTATCTGACAGCAGTTAGGTTGCCATCCTCTGCATAGATCAGATCTTGAAAGGGATGAGACAATTTGCCAGCAGATTTCACAGCTATTTACTGACATCAGAGGAATGCTGAAAACTTTGGAATCTTGACTTCCATTCCAGGTCCTACAGAAGAATGTGTACTGAGCAGGCACAGACATTTCTGTCTAATCGTCCCTAAGTGGAATCTCTTCCTTTTCTCATTCCACCTGTCCCTCTTTCCACCCTGTCTCTTTACCACTGGCTTCTCATCCCACTCCCACATTGTTCACCTAATGAGTCCCACCTTCACTCTACAGACATCTTAGCCTAGTTTCCTTTCCCAGCAAGTCCTAATCTCACCACTCAACTTCCTATTCCATACCAAATGGAATGCCCAGTCTCCTTGCCCTGCTTCATCCATTTTTCCCACCCCCAAACCCCCTATGTCTTTGTCCATAGTCTCCTTCTCCAGCCAGTCTCACTTCCTTCCTCCTGGCTTCTCACGCAATCTCTGTTTCTTCCCAACCCAGACTTCCACTTGTCCCCCCCGCCAACACACCAGTTCCCACTTGTTCAATCCTCCATTTACCCAGTCTCAGTGCCTTTCCTCTGACTTCAGCTCTGCCTCAGTCTCCATGTGGCAAGTCCTGGTTGTTCAAAGGAAAGGTCACCAGAATTTTTTAATTTAGGCCAAACAATATATTTTTATTAATCTCATTTTAGGAAATGGCAGATCCATTTTGGCTGAAATTTTCCAGTAAAACTCAGTCTGAGGCAGACACCCAACCATGAAAAACTTCAACATGTACAATTAAAGTTTGGAAAAGTTATAAACAACTAAAATCAGGGTTTGCTAGTGGGAAATGTCTGGCAAACTTAATGAAAGGCGGTGCTGCAAGTCCCACTTAGAATAACCTATACTTTCAAAATCCCATTGTATATTAAAAGGCAGAAGTCTAATTGCAGCATTTATAAATGAGGACTAGAGATGGAGCTGGAAAACATTTCAAACTGGCTAGTGGTTTAGCTGCAGCTGTAATTATACTGTGTCCCTTTAGTAATGACCATTTGCTTAGCATTTCACCCCAATGAACATCAATCTTACAGTCTTGTGATCCTGCTAGATTTCCACCAATTAAGTTGGAAGCTCTGTAAAAACTACTGTGTGACAAGATTTAACTTCAGCTGAACCAGAACAGTAAAACAATTTCTTTGCAGTTTTGGATGATATCAAAATGCATTCTGAATCTATGTTTTGAACCTGAGCCCACTGTGGAGGAATTCTGGACTACCACTCAAACCAGTGAGCTGAAAATAAATCTTGAGCACATGACCAGACTGAGGTATGCTTTCAATACTAAATACACACATAACACAAACCTAATCTGACGTAACATTACAGGGAAAATCAGTACAAACCATGACACAGGGCGAGTGCAAGTCAGAGAATGTAGGGGACATATGAATGAGTCAATGATGCTGTTGTGGATTTGGTTCATTATTGGGAGTGCCAGCCACAGTCAGCCCAGTGTTTTCAAGTTGTCATCCTCTGGAGGCACATCAAACAGAGGCTGTATGTTGTGTAATTCTTATGGGACTTTAACTGTGCAGAAATGACAACTCAGTGTAACTTTCTTTTCCACTGCCTACTACACAAGAGCTGCCTCATCACAATAAAGCAAAGTGGATGCTCTAGGGCAGTGGTTTTCAATTTACGGGTCAGGACCCAGTTCTGGGTCACAGGCCCTCAGGTACTGGGTCACGGCACCCCCTTCAGCTGCTGCCAAAAGACTGGAAGGTATTGTTAAAAGATGCAATTGTTGGGTTGCGGGCATAAATTATTGTTTTTAACTGGGTCCCAAGGAAAAGGTTTGAAAAGCACTGCTCTAGGGTGCTAACAATTCATTATATCCTCCAAACTACTGTCCACATTTCATTTCCTGTTGATGCTATTGGGCAAGGGCAATGAACTAAACAGAGATCTTTTTTTATTTCCTATTCACTGTACATCCTCAAATGACATATCAGATGGTTAGTACAAACCACCATATTTTCCACAGCATTGTAATTTTACATGTACTAAAAGAAAAAAGTATCCTGAAAAAGAACAGGATTCTGCACTTCATAAGTACCAAAGAATACTGAAATACAGGCACAACAGAAGTCAAACACAAGTAAAGATGGAAGTTTTGCTTTTTAAAGCCATAAAATAATAATAAACAAAAGTTAGGATGAGGAAGAATATTTAGAAGAGGTGAAGTAACCATGCTGCTTCTTTGCTGCTCGGATGCATTCAGTATTAGGTGTCTCTGTGGTTGGAAAAACTTGTTTTAGCCTGTCAGAAGAGGGGATGCAGCCACTGCCCCTCGCGCCATCCGCGGCTACATATACGGCCGCCTCCCCACCCCCTCCTCAGTTTCATTTCTTCCACCTTGCACGTCAGATCTGGAACGTCTGCTCCTTGCTATTGCAAACAGCCTGTCCCTCGAGATCAGCTTTTTACTGACCGGAGAATCTCTTCATGGAATTAATTCCACTACAAGAGCCTCCCGCCATTGGATTCAAAGCCTACAATCATGCCAGGGTTCAAACCCTGTGCTGAATGTGGCAAGGCCTTCCCCAGGGATGATCCCCATGTGAAGTGCCTCAGGTGCATGGGCAAAAACCACATGGTCTTGGCGTGTTCCATTTGTCTCTCCTTTAAACCCTGGACCATCAAGGAGATGGAACAGCGATGTCGCACCCTAGCCTCGGAGGAGGCTCAGCACCTTTCATCCAAGGGTTCAAGTTTGAGCCCGGCCCCGAGATCCAGCTCGGCACTGGTGCCTACATAGCACCGTGCCACCGGTGTCTGCTGCCGCCGTACCACCTCGGTGCCGACGCCGGCACTGAGGCGCCGAGCCAGCACCTCAGAGCCCCGACACTGATCGGGGTCGCCATCAGTCAGCCCGGCACCATCGGAACCAGGCTCAGCTCAGCACCAATTGAAGTTGCCATCAGGCAGCCCGGCACTGACCGAGGTCACCCACAGTCGCGTTGGCACCATTGGCACCGGGCTCACCCCAGCACCGTACCATGTCACCTCCAGTGCTGACAACCCAGCATAGCCCGGCCTCACCAGTGCTGACTTCACCTCAGTACTGGCTAACCCCACCATCGGCACCGCAGAGTCCAGTGCCGATGGAGCAGGACTCCTCCCACCCAAGCAGTCCTCCCTTCCCCAGCAAGGACTTGCCTGCAGTCCATGCGGACGAGATCCTTGTCCCATCCACGCCAGAGGCGATGGAGGCAGCACGAGCCCTGCTGCTCCTCCTGACTCCCCCTGCCCCACCTCTAATTAGGAAGGGCAAACCGGCCTTTTCATTAAAGGCCTGGGTTCAAAAGGGACGCTCCTCCTCCCCCCCACTACAGGGCCGGCGTTACTCCACCGCTGGCACAGGGCTGGGAATTCTGACCCCCTTCCCCTAGCTCCAGCACAGAAGAAGGGCCTTCCAGGGGCTCTAAACAGGCCTGGCACAGAACAGCGTCTCCCTTTCACTTTCAGGCGCAAGAATGGTCCCCCGAGGGAACTCCCTCCCCTCCCCAATGAATCTCCAGCGCTGTGCTGTCCCCGGCACTGGAGGCCTTTATAGGGAACCTCTTGGCACACTTTGACCTGCTGCTCCGAGCTACGGCCCACTTAGGTATGCAGGTGGAGCCTCTGAGCCTTCCCCTCGATACTCTGTTTGGGCCGGCGTTCGCCTCCACGGTGCCCTTAGCCATCCCACCCCACCCGAGCGTATGGGACCTTGCACGCTCCTGGTGGCAACACCCATGCTCCCTTCCCCCGGTTTCGGATATGGCAAGCATGAAGTATCGGGTACCAGAACTGGACTACCCCTCGCTTGCTGGACACCCAGTTCCCCTTTGAGACATAGTCCAGATGGCAACAGGGGCCGGAGATGCCCCTAGGGACCCCTTCCCCTCCTCTAAGGAGAACAGGGAAATGGATCTGCTGGGCCGCAAAGTGTATTCTTCATCAGCCCTTCAATTGCGAGTGGCAAACAACCAGGCCATAACCAGCAGGTACCTGCTGGATGTCTGGGAGTCACTTGGGAGGTTCAGGGACATGCTCCCACTCGAGGCCAGGGACGACTATGATGCCTTCCTGGAGGAAGGTACCACAGTCTCACAGGACTTCCTCCTCTCAGCCCGCGATGCGGTGGACACCACTGCCTGTACCATGGTGTCAGCAGTTACTCTCCGCAGGGCAGCTTAGCTTAGGGAGGCTAGAGTGCCCCCTAACGCACAGCAGGTGGTCTTGGACCTGCCTTTTGAAGGAAATGTCTTGTTCCTCCCTGAATCTCTCCCAGTGGTGGGCACAGCCCAAGATCCACGGGGAGAGGCCAAATATTTTGGCATTCTCCCTCCCGGTCCCACCCCACCAACTTAATTCCCAACTTTTCAGGCAGGTCAGCCCCTTGCTCCTCTGTCGCATTCGCGGCAAACAGAAGGCTTTCATTCACCCTCAAGGGCGCGAGCCCTCTGGCTACCGCTACTCCCTTGACTTAAAGGTTAAAGGGACCTAAGGTGCCACTACCCAGCCCCCCACATAGGGGGGACAGGTCTGCCAGAAACCTTCCAGGCCCTGCCCTCTTATTCTTCTGGCCTGGTTCCTGCAGCATTGGGGGTTTGACAACACAACAGCGCCCGTCTACGGTGAATGTACTCAACACCGTAGTCACCACCCTTTCCCCTTAAGCAGTGACTTCCTCAATGGAAACCGCCCCTCTCCCATTGCAACAGTTTCCTTCCCGAATATGTCCCACCATGTTCCCCACCCTAAATCCCCGCCAAAGGATGGAGACACGTCTCGTTGTAGCCTAGCTTTGGTGGGGCTCCGAGACACACATGTCCGAAGACTTCCCGTAACAGTACTGTGCCCGTGATCATGACACATGTCCCAGGTAGGACCCCGTGTATCTGGGTCAGGGAAAGGGGAGGGGGGACATCCCTGGTCACACCACTGTCCCCTGCGCTGAGACCTCAACCCCTTCTGACAGGATTATCCTGCGCAATGAAGGGGATGCATCTGTATGGGAATACAGCTGCTGGGAAGCCATTATCGAGAAGGTGCATACAGAGCGGGGTTTACCCCTGTATGGGCCAAAAGTACGGCCCACTTCCTCCCCTCCTTTTTTTCCCACCCTCACATGACCCCCCATCTCTACTTCCTGGGGATCTACTGGGAACTGGGGACCCACCTCAGGAACATTCACCTTGGTCTACCACCTTCGGGGTCACCCACAGTACCCCGGCCCTGCCAAAGTATGGCCGGGGATACCAAAAATCCCAGAAGGAGAACACCTTGTTGTGTCCCATATGTTGGGAAACTGCACAGGGCCTACCCCTTTGAGGGCTCTCGCACATATAGTACACGCCTCAATATCCGCTGCCTTCAGGATGGCTGTCTATATCAGACAGGGGGTCCCTTATTTCCAGGGCACTTGCATAACCCATGTCCTTCAATCTTCCCCTGGCAGGGCACGACTCTCTACACTCTGCTTCTGCCCTGCCTCCCTGTGTGACCGTCCCACTATACCCTCCACAGCCCCTTAGGGCCAGCGCTCCTTCCCCATACGTGTTGGTGGCGCCTGGCAGATTTGCAATCTCCTCTCGCCTTTCTCAAGGACCCCGTTGATACCACTGCTGGTCCCATGGCGTGATACGCAGAGAACCCTCTTCCTATACAACATATGGCGGTTTCAGTGGTCCCCCCCCTTCCTTATTTGCCTCTAGTTCCCCTCTGGGAGGGGACCCCATTTGGTTCTCTGATGCCAGGATGTCCTTCAAACGTGGTGCGACCACTCTAATAGGCTCCTTTATTGAGCCTAGGAAGGACCTTTCTTGGTAGTTTTCCTCAATATCCATGTATTGAGGGAATGTCCTCCTTGGCAGCCCTGGCTGGCAAAATGATAGCGCTACCCTTCAGGCAAACACCATAGGTACTGAGTCCGCGGGTTTTCATCTGGCTCTCCTCCAATCCTTTCGTTCACCTAGGGGCTGACTGGACGATAGCAAGGGCTCTCTTCCGCTCCTCTCCTTTTCCCTCACGATCTAGTGAGAGCTTCGAGAGGCAAATCCGGCAAGCCTAGACCGGGGGGGGGGGGGGGGGCCCTACATTCTAGCAGCCAATAGGCCTTCCCATCAGCATTGCCCAGGTCACACTGCAGCCAGTACCTTTCCGAACCTCTCTCCTGCGAGAGCTGGTCATAGTGCCAACTCGGTTGAAATCATGCACTTCTGTGCTACCAGGTCATTAATTCACACCGAAGGCCCTGTCTTGCTTCGCCTGACTCCATATGCCGTGGGCCGTGTTTCGTGGCCTTCTCAGTCGACCTCGAGCCATCTAGTGGTTTATACCATTATTTCCCTCTTTGTTCAGATGACCTGTGTGGCTGCATTCTCTATAGTGGCCATTGCCTATTTCCCTTTGCTTCATGCACACCTAGCAGTCGCCAAACCAGTCCATGACTATGTGGCTCCTGGAAGCCTTTGGTGCTTTATGCCCTTTCCCTGTGTGTTCTCGCCCAAGATGCACCCATTCGACTAGTTCCATTTGCTAGCCTTTAACATTCACTTGCGCATCCACATGGCATGACCTAGGTCAGACTTGTCGGCCAGTTACATCCCGAACTTTCCTCTTAGGCAGGGCAACCACGCAATCCGTTCTTAGATTGCCCCCTTCTCTAACCCAGGTGAGCTAACCTGACCTACATACTATCGGCCTCGGTGGGTTTAGGCATACCTTGTTCTGGTGGACCCTCAGCCCTTGCCCCTCCGGGCCGTTAGGCCCGCTCGCCGTTTTCTTTGGCAAGCGTCTTGCTGGAAGGTCTGCCTTGCAGGGCTTGTTGCTGTGCTGAAGGCAGGAGTACCAACTCCACCCGCCATCTGTCAGCATGGCTAGTAGTCACCTAATATTGAATGCATCTGAGCAGCGCTCAAAGAAGAATGGTGGGTTACCTACAGTAACCGTCCTTCTTCGAGATGAGCTGCTTGGATCCATTCAGGTCCCACCCCTCTGTCCCTGCTTCTGGAGTTGGCGACTCCAAGGAACTGAGGAGGGGGCGGGGAGGTGGTCGTATATGTAGCTGTGGGTGGCGGTGGCCACCTCCCCTCTTCTGACAAGCTAGGACAAGTTTTTAAGATCAATCCGGCACGGAGACACCCAATATAATGGATTCGAGCAGCCCATCTCGAAGAAGGACGGTTACTGTAAGGTAACCCACCGATCCTTGATATAGAAGAAATTACTTAAGTACTTACTACATTAGGAGAATCTCTCCCTGCCCTATGTATTCATTATTTCATCAACAATCACTCTGAGTAGTATGAACAATACTCAATTTAAATAAAATAATCAACATAAACATTGTTTGATCACTGATGCAGGAAAGCCACATCACTGATATTAAGGAAGATGTCTGTGCAATAAGGAGATAAACCTGAGTTTAGCTGCCACTGTTGATGATACAGAAAAATGAACAGAAGAATGATGCTCAGGGCAGAATTGATGCAGCTATCACTGCTATACACCATATCTCCATACTTAAGATTACTTATCGGCACAGCTCAGTTTATTATTCACAAATAAGTTTTCAGTTGACATTTTCATTGCTCCCTAAAAATGGAAACAAGTGTTACTTTAATTTTCTCTATGAGGGAAAAAACATACTTGCTAGTTACTGTAAGGAAATTTCCCAAGGTGGCAATTGATTTAATTTCTAGTTTTGCCACAGAAAATGTAATTACCATGAATTCTAATTTTATTTTGTTTCTGTTTTTGGAATTTGATTTTTGTTACATAAGTCAAAGAAAAGAGCTTGTCCTGCATCATCAAGGGGACACATTGGCATTTCATTGCTAGTGAGCATTATCACATTTCAAATTTCATCATCCCTTACATGATATTAAACAGTTTGCAGTAACAGTTGATGTTTAGAAGTGTAACCCTTCTGCCAGGGCAGACTGGCAGAACAAGGGCCGGGTTCTATAGCTAGGGGTTTCCCAATGATGCACCACCACCAACTGGCTCGATCCACCCAGATCTCTGGGAATCCTGCACTGTTCCCTGAGCACCTCAAAGGGTAAGGCTTCCCCACTCACAAGCACGAGTCTGAGTGTAGTAAATGGAGTTTTTAATAGCAGTTAAAACAAAAATGCAAAAGGCTAAATAACAGAGAACAGCACTTATCTAGGAATCTTAATATAGAGCAAAGTTCCCAATAACCCACACTGCATAACAGAATATACACACTTAATGGCAAAACTGGTACTGATCTGGGGAATCAGTGCTAACTAGGCTTCCAAACAACCCTAAGGTACATAGGGAGCATCTTTGATACCAGCTGTCCACTGACGCTATCTACCAGTCACTCACTCCATCCTCTAGAACCAGTACCTTGGCTCTGCCCACTGTCCACCAGTGCCACCCTCTGGTCACTCATGTCACCCAGGTCTCTTCTGGCTGCTCTCACCACCCACTGGAGCTGCCCTCCAGTCCTCATGCTGCCCAGCTCACCACTGGCTGATCTCACCCACTAACTCCACTGGCTGGTCACCCCACTGCTTCTTTTCAGCTGAGAGAGAAGGAATTCTTCCTAGCCTCAGTGATTATCAGCTCTTTAGTTTTTAGCAGCTGGTTAATTCAGGTCCTTCAGCAACAAAGAACAGAAGATGCAATAAAAGAGTAGGCAGAGGGCCCCAGGCATTCCTTTAACAGAAACAATAGTAGCACTCTCCCACCCCCCAGGCTAAAATATACAGGGGCCTTTCTTACAAATCTTCTTCTAAGTAAGGGTAGCTTTTACCCTTTAACTAACCCAGACAGATTTAAAACAAACAGAGAGTAGCAGTTTACACAAGGACAATATTTCATGTTGCCCTGTAGTAGAATAACAGATATTGATAGAATTGTGAGAAAAATAACCCCCAATACTATTACCCACTATGCTTTGCCACAGTATGCTAATCAGCTAATTGTGCTCTTTGTATCCATGCTAATACAGGACCCATGCAGATCAGTTGCTCCCCCCTTTCAGTTCAGAAGCTGTTAAGCACAGTTTCTAAGCCTGCCTTAGAGAAGAATAAAAGTAGCTTGCAAATCCAACTTGCTTCTGTAAAAATCTGCTATCCCCTGTCCTACCCTCACCCACCCACACTCATGCATCTTTTCTTGTTTAGCTCTGCTTAGTAGAATTCTATTACACTGGCTTGTCAGAACATCTCGCATCTTCCTCACTCAGCTGGAACTCACAACATGAGCACTTAAATGTTTTGAGTTTTTCCCTTTGTTATAAATAATGCCAGAAGGGCTGTGTGACAGGGTGAACAGACCCTGCACTAGGCAATCCCTATAGAGCCTAAAGAAGGCGGAAATCCCACCCCTTAGGCCCTGTTGGGCATGCTTGGATTGCTGCCTCAGTACCAAACAAAGCAACTCAGCTCATTTGGGGTGGACCAGCGAGGAGGAAGGACACCTGATGGAGGCTGTTGAGCTGGAGCTGCCTCAGCCCCAGACTGGAAGCAAGAGTGTCTCTGGAGACCTTGCCGAGGAACAGATACAGACAAAGAACCACCTGAAGACAGACGCCCATGATCCCATGGCTGCCAGTTGCTGGGTAGGAAGTAGCCCAGGGGGCCTGGGAGAACCGAGGGTGTTAGACAAGACAAGTCAGCGTGCTGCGGTCTGGATCACCGTTGACTTGGTGCCAAAACCCTGACACCAATAGGGGCCTGGGCTGGGGCTCAGTGGAACAGGAGAGCCCAAGCCCCCTGACCTGAGCATCACATCTTTTACAGACAGCCCTGTTTCATCACTGATAGGCCATGCTATCTGGATGCAGGGGCTGCCTTATGATTGTATTATTGACTCTGTGTCCATTAGGCCATGCTGCCCTGACCCAAGGGCTACCAAGTGACTGTGGTATTGACTCTGTGGCTATTAGGCCGTGGTGCCCTGACTCAAGGGCTGCCTAGTGACAGAGGTATTGATTCTGTGGCCACTAGGCTGTACTTCCCTGATCTAAGGACTGGTCGAGTGAACGTGGCATTGATTCAATGGAAAATAGGTGCACTGCCATGATGCAGGAAGTTAAGAAGGATTGCAGAGGCACCCTCCCTGCTCACACCCCTTATACTTTCCCCGACTAGCAGACGCTAGGGAGGGCTTGCCCCACAACAGGAGAGCAGATGACTTTTCATCAGAACACTTCAGAATAAGGAAAATATTTATATACCAATCCATTGTCAAAGAGCAAAGGCTGGTGTGTTTTTGCCCCCCTTTTCACATGTCTAGACCAAACAGAGGTGTGATACATTATTGATAATACTACAGCCATACATGGTGGTATTTTCTTTTACATAACTGATTACGGATTAATGACAGAATGATGATTCCTTACTGCTGCTGAATCACAGAAAATACAAAAATGACTACATTTTCTTCTTTGCTCTCAGTAGGAGCAGCAGCAATACATTCTTAGTACAGAGCCCACATCTCTAGAACCTGTCTCTGCCACTAATTCACCAGTTTGGTTAACTTAATACATAGATACTTCTTTTATTATGTTTATGGTGGCCCATGACTCAAATAGTGTGAAAATACATTTTATGGTGTCTTTTGCAATTTTTGTATGTTTTTAATTTGTGTGGTATATTGTTCAGATGCCAAAACAATGCATGCCAGAGTTTAACAACAAAAGAAAAAATTTTAAAAAGGACAAGTTATTTTCTATGAAAAAAGATATTTCCAATGACTTTTTCTGAGAGGTGTGAATACCAAAAGACCTACATATTTCTTTTACTGTAAGAAAATAAGTGAACTGTTCAAATATGATATTTTGTGAGCTTATTTTTATGGAGTTACTCAGTTTATAGTTGATTCATTGGTGGTGGGTGAAATTAAAATATCTTTTAAAAAAGATCAGAGCATAAACAAATAAATTTAGATTAGAAGATATAGGATGTATATAATCTCTCAGGTTAGTAATGAAGCAATGAACAAATTATTAGATTTAGCTGAAATCATAAACAGAAAAATCTCATCGTCCATGACAGAAACCCTAATTTCAATGGATTTTAAAGGCTTTATGGGACCACTAGGTGATCTAGTCTGACCTGCTAGATAACACAGACCATTAGTTTCCTCCAGTTGCCCCTACATTGAGCCCAGTAACTTGTGTTTGACTGAAGCCTATCTTCCAGAAAGGCATCCAGTCTTCACCTGAAGACACTAAGGCTTTGTCTACACTAGCACTTTTCTTGGAAAAACATCTATCAGTCAAGGATGTGAAATGCACACATCCCTGACCGATATAAGTTTCACTGACAAAAGCACCATCGTGGACAGGGCTATGCTGGTACAAGACAGACCCACTGACGTAGTTACAACCCTCTTATTGGGGGTGGGTTATGTATGCCAAAGGGAGAACTTTCTCCCATCCGCAAAAAAAAACAGCTATACAGGAGGCCTTACAGCAGCACAGCTGTAGCAGTAGAGTTGTGAGACTGTAAGGTCTGTAATGTAGACAGTCTAAGCCTTAGACTCGAAGGGATGGAGAATCCACCACTACCATCGGTGATTTGCAGTGTGGTCATTTCTCATGATTTTATTGTTAACCTGTGATATTTGGTGTTCTCTTAAATCCCCAGCTAACAAAGCCCTGTGTTTACATATGAATCACTTTCCTTTAAAATGTGAGTTTCTAGCCTGTGTAGCTGCTGGAAAAAGCTTGAAAACTTGAATAAAGTGTATCCTAAAGTTTATCCTCTATTACACTCTGTGTATACCTAATGAAGTCAAGGTAGATGCACGGGTCAGAGACTGGAACATAACATGAGAAAAGCTGTGTAAAAAAAATACCAAAGAAAGTACACATCACACTAAAAAAGTTTTACAGGAGATTTTGAATCACACTGAGTTTTGCGTGTGTAAGAGACAGCAAGCTGGGAGAGCCCCACTTTCGACCTCCAAGTGCATAGGATGCACACAAAGACAGATTAAGGAAAGTACCCCAAAGACCTGGGAAGGAAGTAAGGCCATTTGCAACTATGGGGTGGAGCTCACGTATCATCATAGGAAAGGCTGGCACAGCAGCCATTTCTTTCCCTGGGAGTCTCTGGCATTGCACGCTCCTCTACCCATGGTGCTGGGCCATGACTAAAAGGTATGACACAGCTTAAAGCATTGAGGTGTTTCCAGGTTCTTTTGTAAATTTTGAACCATCAATTGTGATGAATTTTCAAGTAGGACAGACTTACTGGATCAAATTTTGGCCTCCTTTGTTGATCTAACAGAGCAAATTTTGGCTATCTTGATTAACGTGCATCAAGACTTGGGTAGTTTCTTTGACAGTCAGACTTCCACAAATTCTGGAAATCTTATAGCACTGTATGTGGTCCAGAAATCAAAGATGTAATCACAGAGGCAGGGGCGTCGCTGGCGCCAGGCACATGGGGCCCGTGCTCTGAATCCCAGCACCAGTTCCCTGTGTCTGTCGGGGTCCCGCCTCTACAATTCTCTGGCCCAATCGGGCCAGAGAACTAGGGCCCAGCTGCCCGTGGCCACGGTAGCCACTCTGGCCCCATCCCTGGCCGGGGATCTGGGCCCAGCTGTCTGTAGCCGCCGCTCCTGGCCTTGGCCCCGGCCAGGGGCGTGGCCCGTGGCCAGGGCGCTTGGCCTCCGGGTAGAGGGCGGGGCCTGGGCTGGTGCCCCAGGTCCCTTCCCAGGGCAGTGACACTCCTGCTCAGAGGATGGAAATTCATCATTAGTCTAGATCTTGCCAACTGTGCAGACACTGAAAAAGTTAAACTGGATTTTGTCATATGTGCCAGAGAAAACAAAACAAACAAGGAGTCCTGTGGCACTTTTAAAGACTAATAGATGTATTTATTGCATGAGCTTTCATGGGAGAAAATCCCACTTTGTCAGACGCTTTCAAGATGGGGGAACTTAAAAGAATGGGAGGAAAAGAAATACAGGAAAGTGTGATCCTATGACACACAGTTCCCTGCATTTATTTTCATCCCATTCTGTAAGTTTTCCCATCTTCAAAGCATCAGACAAAGTGCGATTTTCTCCCATGAAAGCTCATGTGACAAATAAATTTCTTAGTCTTTAAGTGCCACAGAACTCCTTGCTTGTTTTACAATAAATGAAGATCACCCAATGAAATTATAGGCCGCACATTTAAAATAAACATTAAAAAGTACTTATTCATCAATGTATAGTCAACCTATGGGAACTCACTCCCAGGAGATGTGAAGGCCCAAGGTATAACTGAGTTCAAAAAGAATTAGAGAAGTTCATGGAGAATAGGTCAATGAATGGTTATTAGCCAAGATGATCTGGGATGCAACCCCACACCCCGGGTGTCCCTAAACTTCTGACTGTCAGAAGCTGAGACTGGATGACAAGGGATCGATGACTCAATAACTGTCTATTCTTTCTGTCTATTCCTTCTAAAGGATCTGGCACCAGTCACTGTTGGAAGACAGCATACTGGGATAGAGTGACCATTGCTCTGACCCAATATGGCAATTTTCATGGTCTTATTTTAACAGCAGCACAGCAAATTTTTGATAATCCTACCGTGTATTCTACAACTAGAAAGGAAATGCATTAAAGGAACCAACTAGGGGCCTTGCACCTCTCGACCTGCTGCTCACAAACAGGGAAGAATTGATCAGGGAGGTAGAGGTAAATGGCAAGCTAGGCAGTAGTGACCATGACATGGTTGAGTTCAGGATGCTCATTAAAGGAAGGAAGGAAAGAAGCAAAACAAAAACCCTGGACTTCAAAAGAGCAGATTTTGGGTCCCTCAGGGAACTGATGGGCAGGATCCCTTGGGAAGCTAAGCTGAAGGGGAAAGGAGTCCAAGAAAGCTGGTTATATTTTAAAGAAACCCTGCTAAGGGCACAGGAAGTTGCCATTCCAATTAGGAGAAAGAATAAACATGTGAGGCAGCCAGAATAGCTTAGCAGAGAACTCTGCTCTGAGCTTAAACATAAAAAGGAAGCTTACAGGAAGTGGAATCTTGGTCAGATGACCAAGGAGGCATATAAAGATATTGCTAGGGACTGCAGGGATAAAATCAGACAGGCCAAAGGACAAATGGAGCTGCAGCTAGCGAGGGATGTAAAGGATAACAAGAAGGGGTTCTACAAGTATGGTAATAACAAGAAGAGGATCAGGGATGGTGTAGGTCCCTTGCTACATGGGGCAGGCATCCTCGTGACAGAGGATGAAGAAAAAGCTGAAGTGCTCAATGCTTTTTCTGCTTCAGTTTTCACAGGCAGGGTCAGCTCCCAGCCCACTACCATGGGTATGGCAGATTGGAGAGAAGAAGAGAGGCCCTTGGTGATGGAAGGTCAGGTTAGGGACTGCTTAAAGAAGCTGGATGTGTACAAGTCCATGGGGCCGGACGAACTGCATCCAAAGGTGCTGAAGGAAGCAGCCGATGAGATAGCACCGCTGGCCGTTATCTTTCAAAACTCATGGAGAACAGGGGAGGTGCCAGAGGATTGGAAAAAAGCAAATGTAGTGCCTATTTTCAAGAAAGGGAAAAAGGAGGATCTGGGGAATTATAGACCAGTCAGCCTCACCTCAATCCCTGGCAAAATTATGGAGCAGATTCTTAAAGAATCCATCTTCAAACACTTAGAAGAAAATCAAGTGATCAGGAAGAGTCAGCATGGATTTACCAAGGGTAAATCATGTTTGACCAATCTCATTTCCTTCTATGAGCAGATGACTGGTTTTCTGGATGCAGGAAGAACCGTTGATGTGATATACCTTGACTTTAGCAAGGCTTTTGATACAGTTTCCCACAGCATTCTCATTGGCAAATTAAGGAAGTATGGGTTGGATAGGTGGACTATAAGGTGGAGAGAAAACTGGCTAGCTCAACGGTTTCAGCGTGTAGGAATCAATGGTTCCACATCTAGCTGGCAACCAGCCACGAGTGGGGTGCCCCAAGGGTCGGTCCTGGGGCTGGTCCTGTTCAACATTTTCATCAATGATCTGGATGATGGAATAGACTGCACTCTCAGTAAGTTTGTGGATGACACCAAGCTGGGGGGGAACAGTAGACACGTTGGAGGGGAAGGACAGGATTCAGGGAGACCTAGATAAATTGGAACAGTGGGCCAATAGAAATCTTATAAGCTTCAATAAGGACAAGTGTAAAATCCTGCATGTGGGATGGAAAAACTCCATGCACTGCTACAGGCTGGGAAACATTCAGCTAAGTAGCAGCAGTGTAGAAAAGGACCTGGGGGTCATGGTGGATGGGAAGCTAGATATGAGTCAGCAGTGTGCTCTTGCTGCCAGAAAGGCCAATGGCATACTGGGCTGCATCAAAAGAAGTATTACCAGCAGATTAAGGGATGTGATCATTCCCCTCTATTCTGCACTGGTGAGGCCACATCTAGAATACCGTGTTCAGTTTTGGGCTCCCCACTACAAAAAGGACAGGGACATGCTAGAGAGAGTTCAGAGGAGGGCAACCAAAATGATTAAAGGGCTGGAGCACAAGCCCTATGAGGAAAGACTGAAAGCATTAGGCTTATTTAGTCTGCAGAAGAGAAGATTGAGGGGGGATTTGATAGCAACCTTCAACTACTTGAAGGCATGCTCTAAGGAAGATGGAGTTCGACTGTTCTCGGTGGTAACAGAGGACAGAACAAGGAAGAATGGTCTCAAGTTGCGGTTAGGGAGGTCAAGGCTGGATATTAGAAAAAACTTTTTTACTAGGCGAGTGGTGAAGCAGTGGAATAAGCTGCCAAGGGAGGTGGTGGAGTCTCCATCTTTGGAGGTGTTTAAGGCCTGGCTGGACAAAACCATTACTGGGATGGTTTAGTGGGAGTGGTCCTCCTGCCTCTGGCAGGGGGTTGGACTAGATGATCTAAGAGGTCCCTTCCAACCCTAGGATTCTATGATTCTATGATTAAAGGAAGATTGTCATTATATCTCTCTAATATCCACTCTGAATCCTTGTATTTAAAGAGCATGATTAATCATTCATAAGTGCTTCCAAAAATTCTGGTCCTCTTAACTCTTACTCATGGGAGTGATGTCTAGGTAGGTGAATTTCAGTGGAACACACTTGACAGGAGTACATTTTTGCAGGGTTTAAGCAGATAACTCTCTCATCAGGGCTTTTTAGATATAAAGTACTTCTGTAATATAAAATCAAAGTTATTTTGTTATGGCCATATAAACATATTACTGAATATGTATAGACACTGACTGCTGGTTGTAATGCATTTAATAGTAATGACAATATCTCAGTACTTGCTGAAACTTGCAGTGGTGATCAAGGTCAGCATCACTGATCCAAGTATTCAAGGCCTTGAATGCTGTGTGTTTATCTTCACTTTACTAATAGTTCTAAGTTATAGAATAGCTCTGGGATATGAAAAGACTAATGGGAATTATTAGTAGGACGTGGTGAAGACGGACATATTTAACAAAACATGAGGGACATAACTGTAGTTCATTCTAGAATAAACACTATATCAAGTGGAAATATGAGAGAATGAAAACTCTCAACCTAACTTATGCATGATGGAAAGGGAAAGAATTTAATTACACTAAACACCAGACAGAGAAGTCTTATCATAAAAGGGCCAGATGCGCCATTACATAATTTCAAAGGACTCATTTAGATACAAGACAGCTCAGGAAAGTGAGAGATTGATTAGAGTTCTTTTCACTCCATGCAGCTCTGTAAAGATAAGATGCAAATGTCACTAAAAGAAATGAAAATTAGCAGATACTGTCTCAGCTACCAGTACAGTAGTGACTCCATCTTAACAAGGCTGGTGGAAAACTGGAAACAATTTTGGCCACCACACTATATTTTACATACTCCTTACAAACCCACTATTTGTACTGCACACTGTAAGTGACTATAATTTTGATTACACAAATCAGCAGAAATCAAATACTCATTGAATATTAATAAGACAGTTTTGCCAACAATATTTTTAGTAGTACATCACTTTGTTTTCATTATTATAAGAGATAGGCCTGAAATAAAACCATTAATCCTGGTTCAATTTTAATCCAAATATCAATTCAAAGCACCTTAAAACTTGGGAAAGTTCAGATAAGGGTTTGGATTTTGAGCAACCAATGACTTATTATAAGAATAAAATCAGCATTCTCTGATTACAAAACTAACAAACAAATAAAACATGCCTCATACCTACACAGATAAGAAATGTCTATGCTTAGAAGTCCTGTCAAATACTTAATCATGTCTAGAAAAATTAAAAAAAAAAATGCTTCCAGGCAAATTTGCTGAGAGGCACTAAAAGCAAAACATTGATCCTCTGTGACAAAAATGAATAGATAAACTCTCTTGTTATTCAAAACACTGCCTCATCTTATTTCATAACGAATGCGAGGTCAAAGAATTTCTTTTAAACATGTTGCTGCAAGTAAGCCCAAATGGAATTATCCAGAATAAACTTATCTTCATAAATATATTTGAAAACACATCCAGTGATATTTTGAGTCTTTATTGGATAGATTTTTAAGGTGCAGAGAAATATAACATCTTTTCCAATTGTTCACTTATACTATAGGGATGGATATGATAGAAAAGCCACTAGCTAGGAGAGATCAAACAAAGGTTTTCAGAAGGAGAGCCAAGTCTGATGCATGCTAAAAATTCATAGTCTATTCTACTGAAAAATGAATTACTGCAAATATGTGTATTCAAAGAACACAGACGATTAGGATCAGACAAACATAACTATCCCAAATCAAGGTCCATCTACACTACATATTATAATTTTTCATCAGAAATAAAAATGGTTGCTAAATGTAAGTGAGAGGTGAAATCCTCACCCTCCTTAAGTGGGAATGGGAGTTTTGCCTCTGACGCCAATGGGGCCAGAATTTCATCCATGATATTTTAGCATGGTATTTTCAAAAGCAGATAGATAAACCTAATTCTGCCCTCACTGAAGTCAACAAGATTGTATTGTCTCAACCATTTTAAGCAGCAGAAACTTCCAGAAGTTAATTATTTCTTGTGTACAAGGAGTATTTTTCTGAGAATGGTTCTGTTCAGCCAGCACATTAATTTTGTCTGCCATCTAGGCATAAGTTATTCTTCAGGTTGTGTGATAAATAAATAATCTTTCCCAGCAATATTATTAGCATGCAAGGATCCAGCAATATATTTTGATTTGGACAAGGGTTCTGATTGCCCTCTATACATACAACATGTCTTGGCACCCATTAAGAAAAGTACTGTATAAGATTGTTTCTAAAGTTTCTCCAGTGCTTTTAGCATTCCAACTGACAATGATTGTCCCAAAGAATACCTCATCCCATTGGGATGAAAGGGAGGCGCAGTATTTTCCTTCACCTTGGCTAACTAGGTGCAGCTGCCACCCTGTGTTTGAAGTGTACGTTGATCTTAAGACCATGTTTGATTCAGCTGATCGAGTTACGCTGTGGAAGGCCTTACAGAGCATGAGCATTCCAACCACTCTGATGGACTTGATTAGCATGCTGCTTAATGGAACTACTGTACATATATGTCTCAGGAATCAGATGACTGCACCTTTTAAAATCAATACCTGAAGTCAGGCAGGACTGTTGGCCCCTGCACTATTTTGCTGAACAATGGATTTCATACTGCAGCATTCCATCAAGTACATAGGTGTTAACATCAGTGATCTTTCACTCTCATGCCTTGACTATGCCAAAGATTTTCATTTTGTGCTGAGCCCCAACAGGTTTTGCTACTACCCCAGCAAATGGAGGAAGAGTTGACTAAGGATGGCCCCCATGTGCCATGACCAAAAACAAAGAAGCAAAATCAGGTCCACCTGTGACTCCAATCTCTTTGAATAATAAAACAGTTGAAGCAATTTCCAACTTTTGCTGTTTGGTTCTGTGCTCACCAGTTCCTCCAAATCGCACAGGGATGTTCTCTTCCAGGTTGGCATTGCAGCCACTGTCATGGTTTGTTCACAAAGAATATGGAATCAACATCATCTGAACATGACAACCAAATTCAGGATATATTTGAGCTGTATCCTCTCAATATTGTTATATGGTAACAAAATATGGACATGATGTCACTCAGACTAGGCAAAGATGGAGGCATTCCAATGCCAACAAAATGCCAAGGTCACATACCGAGCACAAAGTTGACTGACATCATTTATAATCAGGAGTGATGCTGCCCCAGAAAAAGACCTGGGGCCTGGTACCAGTTCCCGCCCCTGGCCCTGATTCAGTGCCCAGGCCTGGAACCGATCTGGTACCAGGGCCCTGGGCAGAGCCTGGATTAGCCTCCTCTTACTGCCAGATGGCAGCCTGGCCCCACACGCGGACATGGACAGGTAAGGCAGCCGCCTCCATGGGCAGCCTGGCCCTGGATCCCCAGCTTGGACCAGGACCAGATCGGGCTGCTGCCCCTGAGAGGCACTGGTGCTGAGACTCAGGGCATCTGCTCCCTGTTCTAGCAATGCCACTGTTTATAATGTACGTTTATGGTTGCTACAGTCTGTAGACTAATAGGGCCATTGTCCAGAGGCAGCATCCTGTGCTTTTCAAACATGTCATAAGGATGTCACAAAATGTTCTGGAAAATGCCATTCTCTGCATGGCTTGTAACATCCAGGACAAAATTCTATCAGCTGACAGATGGAGATAACCCAAATGCAGACCCCCTCTTATATGGCTTCATTAAGCCCGTTTTGGTGTTGGACTCAGTCCATTGAGTCCTTGTGCCCACATAGGAATGGACCAAATGGTGAATGATTGCAGCAGAGAAGAAGACAACATCATCAATGAAGGTGAAGGGCTTTTAGAACAGCCACAAAGCAAAGAAAATAGATAACTTTTTGTTTCATTATGTTTCACCTGTGATGTTATGGCAACAATTTTTGTGCAATTATTTTTTCAAAGAATAGTATACCTAAAAATGTATGGAATGGTTAAGGAATTGAATAACAAGCCCTCCAGAGTTTTAGTTACAAGTTCAAATCATAGATCTTACTTCTGTAGAGCACTTAAATACATGTTTAATTTTAAGTGCAAGCTTGTTTACCCTTATTAGGTCAGGCATTTAAGCATGTGCTTAAACCCTTTGCTGAATAGGAATGGGATAGGAATAGCATGTGTTTAAGCACACAAAGTTAATCAGACTATAAAGATACTACTCTCAATTGGGAGGTTCAAGAATTTTAGTCTAGCTTCCTAAAGGATGAGACTTGATGCTGGGGAAAAAAATGCTGTTAACAACTGGTACCTGTTTGCATCCTTATTGGTAGGGTGGTAACTCATGCATTCCTAGAATACCAAACACTTCAGTACTTCTGGGAATGGCATAGGTCTGTTCGTGCCATCATGATCCTACCCACAATCCACATGACCTTACACATATAGTGCAAACTCCAATGTAAGTGCATGCCACCTCAACCCTGCCAGCAACTAGCCACATGAGATCTTGCTAGTGGGGGCAAAGCAGTGGGTTCTTCAGAAGGACATCCTTTGTATAATACCAGAGAAAACCACAGGACTGTCCAATTTAGTATTGGCCAAGTGGCCTGCTGAAATTTCTGAAGGTGCATGCTGGGAGAGCGAGGAACACAATTTTTAGATTAGGAAGGTGTGAAAAAACAATGACAAACTACAATGAGTATCTATTACAGATCAAAAGGACTGGAGGAGAGTGATAAAGAAAAATTTATACAATGTCAATTTCTGAAATCTTAAAAAGTAGACCACCATAACTAGAACAGGGTTAACTACCCAGAAATCATTTGTTTAACCAATGTAGCTGAATATAGATAAAAATGATCTTACAATAAGTTATAAAGTGAAACATTTATAGTTTAGAAACTCTACAGGAGAACCAGAGGAAAAATCATCCTAACTGAGATAAACTTGATGCCAGTGATCAAGAGCTGCTTGAATGCAGCATAAGAAAACCTGGGTTCAGAGAATGCAGTCGTACAAGAGGGTTACACATCAAGAAAAAAAATTTTGCCTTGTCTACATGCAATTTTTCTTCTGTTGGGACTATATCAATTCAAAAATAAATGGATTTATCTATATTAATTATTAAACCAACATAATTCAATTGTTACAAAAACTAGATGTATAATGGCTCTTTAAAATCTTAAAAAAAAATCTGCAATAGAAAGTAGCATTACAATCTACCAGTGTGAAGAAGCCTGGAAAACGCTGAAAGACACCATAATTAAAGAGTAAAAGACTACAATTCTTCTCAAAAAAAGGACTGAAGGAACTGTTTAAATCAGTGGATTTAAAAGAAAGAACACTGAACTGGAAATAGAAAAAGGGGGAGGCAACTGAACAAGAACACATGGTCAATTAAGGTTTGAAAAGAACAGAAAAGAACTGCAGAATGGATACTTTCTACTCAAAAATGGTAACAGGAATAAGAAGGAATTTCTACAGAAATAGCGGGGGGGGGGGGACTGGAGGAAAAAGTAACAATAGGAGGTCCATACTAAAGCCCTGCTTCAGCAAGGCTCTTGAGAACAAGTTTAAAGTTAAACACAAACTTAACTGCTTTGCTGAATCAAGTAAAGTGGGGAGAGATGAAATCGGAAGGTTACTTACCTGTAAATGTCTTTCTTCGAGATGGGCTGCTCACATACATTCTTATTAAGGTGTGTACATGCCACAGTGCATGGTCACCCAGAAGCTTTTTTGACCTAGCCTGTCCCTGTAGGATCAGTCATCAACGCCCCTTCAGATCTGCACTTCGGCTCAGTATATAGGTGGCACTGGCCCTGCCCCCGCCTTCAGTCCCTTCTATCTACTAACTATGAAAAGCGGGGACAGAGGGAGGGTACGGAATGTATGTGAGCACCCCATCTCGAAGAAGTATGTTTACAGGTAAGTAACCTTCCATTCTTGTTTGAGTGCTGCTCAAATCCATTCTTTTTCAGGTGACTTACAAGCTGTGTTTAGGATGCTGGGTGGAGCTGAGGTTTCCCCGTCTGTAGGACTGCTTGGCCAAAGGCCACATCATCTCTTGCTTGTTGAATGATTGTATAGTGGGATGCGAAGGTAGGCACTGAGTACCAGGTGACTCCTCTGTTATGTTTCCTCAGTGGGCACTCATTCTATTGACCCCAAATTTAGGAGACTGCGGCCCTCCTACTCCAAGAGGGCCTTGTGGGAGGGATCCCCAACTGCATAGTTGGAGGAGGTTTCTTCCAGGAAACCTGGACCTGAATTGCAGGGCATAGCCATGAGATACTGTATCTAAGATCCAGCAGTCTGACATCATCTTGGACCACTGGTGGTGGGATGGAGCCAGTTGGTTTTGAAACACTAGGTGAAGGGGGTGGTGGTGGGGGGGGAGATCTGGGAGTGGTTGTGGCCAACAAATGGCCAGTCAGAACCTCTTTCTCTTGGTTGATGGCTGGCCGTTGTTACCATGGCAGGAGGGCTGGTTGGGTCCCTGGGCCTTGGCTCCCCTGCCATACCTACTTCTATCTCTGTCCTCACTCCCACAATGTTGCTGGGAATTGAAAAGGCTGATGGTGCAAACTATGCTGCTGTTGTTGGTGCTGCTGCTGCTGGGGTTACAACTGCTGTGGACGAAAGGACTGTCTGGCTGCTTGTGATGTATATATCCCCAGTGAACCAAGTGTCATAGAATCATAGGGTTGGAAGGGACCCCACGAGGTCATCTAGTCCAACCCCCTGCCAAAAAAAGCAGGACCACTCCCATTAGATCATCCCAGTCAGGGTTTTGTCCAGCTGGGCCTTGAACACCTCCAGAGATGGAGATTCCACCACCTCCCTAGGCAGCTTATTCCAATGCTTCACCACTCGCCTAGTAAGGAAGTTTCTCCTAATATCCAGCCTGGACCGCCCCAGCTATAACTTGAAACCATTGCTTCTCATTCTGCCCTCTGTTACTACCGAGAACAGTTGAGCTCCGTCCTCCTTGGAGCAACCCTTCAAGTAGTTGAAGGTTGCTATCAAATCCCCCCTCAGTCTTCTCTTCTGCAGGCTAAATAAGCCTAGTTCCTTCAGTCTTTCTTCATAGGGCTTGTGCTCCAGCCCTTTGATCATTTTTGTTGCCCTCCTCTGGACTCTCTCTAATTTGTCCATGTCCTTTTTGTAGTGGGGAGCCCAAAACACAGGAGCTCTTCATGCCATGGAGTTTGATGTCAGTAGACTCTGTGAACAAGGACGGATCTTCAAAGGGGAGGTCCTGGATAGACTGCTGCATCTGCAGTGACAGATCTGACCCCTGTAACCATGCCATCCGATGCATAGCGATAGCTGACCACCCTCCCCCACCGTCCGTGTCTGTCATGTCCCATGAAGAAAGGAGCATTGCACAAGCTGCCATCAGGCCCTCCTCCACAAGGGTGTCATAGTCTGTAGTGTGGTTGGAAGGGATGGGTGCCGGAACTTCTGCATGGATCTCCAGAGATTAAAGCTGTACTGGCTCATCAGGGCTTGCTGGTTTGCTATGCATAATTACATGGCTGTAGTGGAATAAATCTTATGCCCAAATAAGTCCAGTCTCTTGGTGTCTTTGTTTTACAGGTTGCAGTGGGCTGGCCTTGTCTTTCTCACTGGTTCACGGCACCCACTCCTAGGGATCGGGGGGGGGGGGGTGAACGGGTAGCCAGACTTGTCCACAGGGATGTGGTATTTCCTTACAGTACCCCTGGATACCGGAGAGACTGAGGACAGGGTTTGCCAATGGTCGTGGGCAATTTTTTGGACCCCAGCATGCACAGGGATGGTCACACTTGCTGATGGGGCAGACTTACCCACACTGAACAGAGGGTCAAAGTCCTCCCCCATGACCACAATGGGAAGGTTGAGGTTGGCAGCCATGTGCTTCAGGAGCTCCGGATGCATCCTGGGGTCCTCCCAGATTGAGGTGGAATTTTGATAGGCTGCTTCGTCTGGGAAAGATGAGGACAAGACCCTGGAGTCATCTCTCCCCATCCCTGAGGTGCTCTCTCCCAGGTCAGAGTCCACCTGTAACCTGTAACCCTTCTAAGTCCCATCCCCCTTCAGATGTTGTTGGTCCTGAGGAGCTTGGAGATGTGGGCTCCCTTTCTGGGCCATCCCAGGATCCCCCATTGGCCCACTGTGCAGACTAATCTTTAAAAGTCTGTGGTACTGGGTCCCACAGGAGCAGCCCATTCTCCTGTGCTGGTCTTTGTGTGAGGACCAGCCCCTCTTGCACTCTGGCACTGGGATCTCCCTGATTGGTGTGCACCATGCTGATGGAATGGAAGCAGAAGTCTCTGATCAGAGTTCCCTGTGCTGGGAGGTCGAAGAGGACCACTGCCTTCTATGCTTACCTGCCGAGTGTGCCATGGCTGGTGCTGAGGAAGGGGACGTCGACAATATTTGGCACTGGTGCCAAGTGTTGGAATCCTCCAATGATTGAGACTGGGATCTAGTGCTCAGGACTGTGGTGAAAGAGCTGGCAACTGGTCCCAAGACAAGTCGCCAAGGGAAAATTGGGGAAGAGTCCAATTTTCCCTTGCTTCGGACAGCGAACCTGATAGGGTTGAGGCATGCTATGCTGGAGATGGAGAGCGGCTGTGCTGGGCATCCGCAAAGTGGTCCAGCAGGGAAAGGGATATCAATGCCCTATCCAAAGACAAGCTCCCCACACTGCTGACTCATACTCCACATAGGTTGTTGCTGTGCCAGGAGGCTGGCCCTGGGTTCCGGGCCCAGCCCTCGATGACAAGGCCGGTTTATCCCTTGACATGACCATCCTGGGTGGTGGAGGAGCCAGTAGCTGTAGTAGCACCCTTATTGCTTCGAAGACCTCCAGTGTAGATGGAGCTGGGAGTTCCTGGGCCTTTGGACCCCTACTTGGGGAAGCTCCGTGTGCCTGTGCCAGGGGACCTGGCCCACTGCTGGTGTCGAGTCTTCTCCCCCAATGTCTGGACCTTCAGCACAGCTTTGGATCTGCTGCAGGCCTTCTTTACTTTCCCCAATGGTGACCTGTGCCAAGGAGGGATCAGTGCAGACTGCGCCCTCTGTGTCATGGCTGTCTGTGCAGTCAGTGCAACGGTCAGCACAGAGGCCAGGTGGAGGGCCGCTTCCATTACCATAGACTGGAGACAGCTCTTCCACTCCTTCTGTGTCCTTGGGTTAAAAGGCTGACAAATATGGCATTTGTCGGTCCTGTGTCCCTTACTGAGGCATTTTGGGCACTTCTCATCAAGGTCGCTGACTGAGAAGGCCTTACCACAGATGGCACAAGGCTTGAAGACAGGCATGGCTGAGTTCATGCTGGTTCCATGTGTTCACGGAAGAGTGAAAAGCAGAGAAATTCTTCAATGCAGTCTGAATCTTGGATAAAGACAAAGCATCCAGATGATAGAAAGGTAGGTTGGTCCCAAGGAAAACAGGAAAAAAAAAAAAAACAACAAAACAACAGGAACACAGGCGCTTACCAATATGCAAGGACAAGTGGTTACAGAACTGTCACTACAGCAGAAAGAAGGAACTGAAGGGGGTGTAGGGTCAGCGCCACCTATATACTGTACCGAAGCACAGTCTAAGGGGGCATTGGCAACTGACCCTGTGAGGATAGGCTGAGGCAAAAAAGCTTCCAGATGACTGTGCACTGCAGCATGTACACACCTGAATAAGAATAGATGTGAGCAGCACCTGAACAAGAAAACTGATGATTTCAATATAATGATTGTGTTCTAGTTTTTAAAAGATGTTTGAAACCAAAATTAAAGGAGAGTTTTATTTATAAATTGATGAAAACTCTGTCAAGAAAATACTGTTGCAATCTGCAATAATATGCATATCAGTGCATCCAGAGGACAAACATCCTAAGAAGTTAAGAGAAACTTAATTTCTGGAATGAGATATTAAGGGCAGCAGGCACTCAGAGTAAGGGAAGGGAGGCATGTAAGCTGCATGATGCTGAGAGCTTGTCTCCTAGTGGCTAGCGGGAGTTTCTGCAGGGCAATCAGAGGCACCTAAGATCAATTAAGACACAGCCAGGTGCCTGATAAAAGCCTCCCTGGTACAAACAGACAGTGTACAAGCTGGAGGTGAAGTGAGAAGAGCATTGTGTTGAGCTGAGGAGTTTTTGTGCACTGGAGAAGAGCAGTATTAAGCAGAAGAGCAGAAAGAAACACAGAAGAAGGTATGAGACCCCAGAAGGGGAAAAGTTTGTGTAACTGGACTGAGTTACTCCCCAGGCACTGGGGACCTGAGACAGCAGAAGCTGAAAGGACAGAGGGGGAGAAACTAGCCCAGGGGATATTGATGCAGCTGACAATACAGCACCTGCAGCAAGTAGCTGCCATTAGTAGGGCCTCTGGACTAGGACCTGGAGAGTGGGTGGGCCCAGGTCCCTACCCCTCTCCAGGCCCTATTTGACCCCACTGGAGGGCTCAGCGTCATTGAGGAGACAGAACAACTGGTGGCACCCTCTCAATAGCAAGAGACAAAAGTGTGAGACCCACAAGGGGGAACTGGCAATTTGCAACATTGGGGATTAAGATATTTAGCAAATGAATTGACCTTAATAGTGATAATCATCTTTGAAATGTTCAGAAGAAAAGCACAGAAATAAACACAAATGTAGTACTCCTTTTCAAATCTGGAAAGAAGAATGATCCCAGGAATTACTACCCAGAAAAGTTATGAAGCAAATTAGAAAAAAAAATCTATAAATATCTAGAAAAGAACAGAATCTTTAGTAATAAGAATGGCTTTGTTCCAAAGGGGTAGCTGTGTTATTCTAGTCCAGCAAAGCAAACAGAGAATGGCTTTGTTTGTGAAGCTCACATTGTGCCAGACAAACACTGAGAGCTTATTCTGACAAAATGACAAAATGAGTGGAATGCAACAGATGTAATGTGTCTTCATTTGCATTGCATTTAATAGCTACTCATAAAACTATATAAAATAAGATTTTATATAAACAGTCT
Source organism: Podocnemis expansa (assembly GCA_007922195.1). Taxonomy (NCBI): domain Eukaryota; kingdom Metazoa; phylum Chordata; order Testudines; family Podocnemididae; genus Podocnemis; species Podocnemis expansa. The sequence goes on along the minus strand of ML681972.1, from coordinate 16,981,008 downwards.
CAAATGAGCTGAAAACTGCTACAGGACTACATGTAAAGGATAGTGAGAAATGGCATAAAGAGTGGGGAAGTGATGTGATGGACTTATGACTGAATTGGATTTGCAGAGACAGTCTCATGGATGGCAAGGCCTCTCTACATTGCTTTGGTAGTACATGGAGGCCTTGAAGTGGGTGAGTGTGAATGAGTCCCTAATATGCAGCGCCCAGGAGATGCACACAAGGGCTTCTTTACATGACAATCAGCCTAACAGTATTAGCCACTTTTAATAATAGAGCAAAAGAAAGGATAATTAACACATGAAGGAAATTTGTAGAAGGGAAATATGAATGCTGATTAATGGGCAAAAGTTGGCAAGATTGGGTGGTATTATGTGTGCCTGTGAGGCTAGGTAACACAAAGGGACCCCTGGAGAGGTTACATACATGGACAAAAATGAAAATATAATTAAATTTGGAGAGCACATACATCTGATGATAACCTATAACAAAGATATTTAACTGGTGGGATAAATGTGAAAATCAGTGATGTTAAAAGTGATCTAAAAGATCACAGCGAACACTGATTTAGATTTGAGATCACCCTGGTATAGGAAAAGTCTGACCTTCAGATAGTCACAACACTTATTAAAGTCACAACTTGCCCTGTGAACTTGGACCTTTTACTGGAAAAATGTACAATATATTACTGGGTTACATATGCAAATTTATCACTTCATGGAGTTACTCAGTAATAGGCCTATAACATCTATATTATTACACAAACCAAATGCTACATAAGAAAAAAAAATGTTAAGATTACAAAGGCCTAGAGGGAGATGGGACACTTTGCCAACAGATTTCACAGATATTTGCTAACAACAAAGAAATGGTACAGCTCAGGAATATTGGATCTCATTCCAAGTGCTGGAAATAGTATACTCTGGCAGCCATTTCCTCCAAATACAACCATCTTCTTCCCCCAAAATTCTTCTTATCCTAATCCAATTTTTTTCACACCACAGGCTCCTCTTCATAGCCAGCCGCATTCTTCTCATCTAACCAGTGCCAGTTTACTCTGCTGGCTTCTCATCCTAGTCCTAGTCTCCTTCCCCGGCAGATACTGGCCTCATCCCTGTAATTTTTCAGATGGTTATAACCAGGCAAATTCGTACAATTATTATTTGGGATGGAAAAAAGACATAGCCTTGACACAATGGCCATCCCCTGGCAAATTCCAAGCGTAGTACCACAGGAAGGGGGTACTACAGATAGTAAAGTTCACAAGAACTTTTTTAAAATGGGCAAAGCAACTTATTTTCTCCTAACCTCATTCTCAGAAATGGCTGAACCATTTTGATTGTAATTTTTTTAAGTCAACTTGGTTTAAGCCAGATATCAACCATGGAAAATTTCATCTAACGTCGTTCAAATTTGGTAAAATTACAAGGAACTGAAAATACAGAATTGCAATCCGAAGTGTCAGCCAACTTTAACATGCAAATACGTTACCAGCCTCTTCTATAATTTCAGGCAATTTCTCAGCCAAATTTAGCACTGTTATGAGTTGCTAGTTTTCAGGTATGTAACATTTAGGTTTAGGATAAAGACTAAGAGTTAAAAATGAATTGGAAGCTGAGATTCAGAAAAAAGCAAAATTTTGATGATAAAGACTAAATCACCAAACCTTTTCATGTTCATCCATAATTAATATACATGACATACAAAGTATGCCTTCCTCATATACACTTTTTCCTTCTCTTCAAGGAAATAGATTAATGCCCATAATCATTAGGAGAAAAATGGCAACAAAGCTCACTAAATTCTAAGTCCACAATTGATTTCTACTGTCCTCTTTAAAAACATAGTTAACAAATCTTCACAGAGCTGAAGTAAAAATGACACTGGTTCATGTAAAATGACACCCAAAGATGACTTCCAAGTGGCCATTTGAAACTAATTTATTATTTCAACATTACATTCTGTGGCTCAGAAGGGATGAATGATACCAATAGACCTGTTATACAGAAACAAAATGGCAATAACATTCTGATATGAACTGGATTAGCCCAGTAACCTTAACCATTGTGTATTCTGTGCTGCCCTTTTTTGTTCCGCGTTAAGTACCCTGTCCTAAGATGAAACATGAACACACTGCTGCATCTAGTCTTTTGATCTGCAGGAGGGCAATGGATGAGAAGAGTGTAGAATATGGAATTGTGGCACTGATAATAATAAAAGGTGGATTTCTGCCAGCATACAAGGGTTCCTGCTCAAGTGTGGGAGGCTACAGAATGAAAGGATGGTCTGAGTTACTAGGAAGAGGTCACAAATCTACAAGATACATTTATTCACTAGGACTGTTGTGGAGGATGATGAGAAATCCACCTGAGGAAAAGGAATTGAAAGTTTGGTGCTGCTGTATAAAAATGTATATGCAACTTGTGTTAAGGGTACCTACTGCTTTGGATATCTGTCCCTTTTTATTACTGCAGAATCCATGGACAGATTTCTGTTAGTTTCAGTTCCATAGCCATAAAATAGGCATAAACATCATTTTCCCATCTCACTGGGGTGTTGTGAGGATAAATTAATAAATATTGGTAAAGTGATCAGATACTACACTGATGGGGAAGGAGGCTGTACAATTAATTAGGGAGAGATGGAGGCAAGTAGTCATTCCAACATGGGAACATATGCATGTGGCTTCAAAAGAGTTCTTTTCAATTCAAAGAATGAAGAACAATCATAGTAGATTCAATTTTAAATGGACTATTTACTTTAAGTATTCTGAATAGTCACAAAAATCTTAAATTCCTCACCAGATTTGATAATTATTGACTAGTACTGTGCACAGTTCAGAGCAGAATAAGAATTAAGTCCTCTTATGCCTAGTAGTTGGTTAAATAAAAAAAATCCATATTTCACAATCCATATCTTGCAAAGAAAATCCATGTTTGCAAACAGAAGACTACAAGTCTAAGATTGACTATTCTCTAAATTATGACCACTGTTAATACTGATCACTACCTGTTGCTTCAATAGAAGGAAATGACTTTTTTCAATGAGGGTGTCGCCACGTAACCAATTTCTTATCCTAAGAAGGCAGTATAATGCATGGTTTTTCAAGCTCTAGAGAGGTAGCTTTGTTAAACTGTATATGCCAAAAAACAACGAAAGTCTTGCGGCTCCTTAAAGATTAAGGAATTTCTTCAGACATGAGCTTTCATGGGCTGCAATCTTCTTCTTGAAGGTGCTACAGGACTTTTGCCTTTTTTTTAAAAAAAAGTCACTGACAGAAATAACCCCACTTCCTCCCAAAACAGTTAAACCAGAAACTTACTACCAAATATGTGGTATCTTAGATATACAAAGTGGGTGAGTTAGTCTTTAGTCTTTTTTCTTGGACCAGCTTCTGTTGGTGAAAGAGACAAGCTTTTAAGCTTAATATCCTAGATATTCTCTTTAATGTGAGAGAGAACACCAACATGACTGCAACACCACCACTGAAAATGACATTTATATTAGAATCATAGAAACTGGAAGTAACCATGAGAGGTCATTGAATCCAGTCCCCTACACTCATTGCAGGACCAAGTATCTTCTTAAGCCATTCTTGTCAGGTGTTTGTCTAACCTTCTCTTAAAAACATCCACTGATGGAGATTCCATAACCTGCCTAGGCAACTTATTCCAAAGAGTTAATCACTCTGATGATTAGTATTTTTTTTCCTAATGTCCAACCTAAACTCCCTTGCCGTAATTTAAGCCCATTGTTATTGTCCTATCATCGTCAGTTAGGGAGAACAGTTTTTTCTCTCTCCTCCGGATAAAAACTTTTTAGGTATTTGAAAACTTATGTCTCCTCTGTCTCCTATTTTCCAGACTAAACAGACCCACCTCTTTCAGTCTTTTATCATAAGTCAAGTGTTCTAGACCTTTTATTCATTCTTGTTTTTCTTCTCAGGACTTTCTCCAATTTGTCCACATCTTTCCTGAAAGAAGGTGCTCAGAACTGGACACAATACTTCAGTTGAAGCCTAATCAGCACACTGGAGAGTGAAAGAATTACTTCTCACGTCTTATTTATAATACTCCTGTAACTACATCCTGGAATAGTATTTGATTTTTTTCCCCAACAGTGCTAAACTGTTGACTCATATTTAGTTTCCGCTCCAGTATGACACCCAGATCCCTTTCCACAGTACTCCTTCCAAGGCAGTCATTGTCTATTTTGTTTGTGTGCAATGGGCTGTTCTTTCATAAGTAGAGTAGTTTCCATTTGTCGACATTGAATTTAATTGTTTACTTCAGACCATTTCACCAGTTAGTCCAAATCATTTTGAATTGTGATCCTATCCTCCAAAACACTTGTAAACCCTCCCAGCTCAGTATCATCAGCAAAATTTGTAAGTGTACTCTCTATGGCATCATCTAATTCACTGATGAAACTATTGAAGAGAATGAGACCTAGAAGAGATCCTTGCGGCACCGAATTCATTATGTCTTTCCAGCATGACTGTGAAATGTTGATAACTACTTTCTGGGAGTGGTTATTCAACCAGTTTTTCATTCATCTTATAGTAGTGCCATCCAGGCTGTACTTCCCTAGTTTGTTAATGAGAAGGTGACACAAGACCATATCAAAAGCCTTACTAAAGTCTAGATACACCATATCTACTGCTTCCCCTCTATCCACAAATCTTGTTACCCCATCATAGAAAACTGTCAGTTTGTTTTGACATGATTTGTTCTTGACAAATTATTGTTAATCAATGTACAAGGGTGAAAGCCCATTCTCATTTGCAGTGGTGTTAATGTGAAGTAATTGGGGCTTAACTGAGTTGATCTAGTTTTCTACCTGCAGTAACTATGAACAACATTTGTTCTTTAATCCAAGGTATCCATCTGGCAGTGAAAAGGAGAGCAAACCTTACATAAGCCCCTCAGTGCATATGAAACAACTGGAACATGCTCTCTATGAAAGCACAATGTAGTGCTACTATATTTGGAGCTCCATACTATGTCACTAAAATCAGCTGTTCCATGTATATGTTATACAGCATATGTGCCCGCACAGGTCAAAATTCCACAATATTAGAAGTTGTCAACAAACATTAAATATAATTAGTCAGATGTGTGTGACAAGACATGATCATGCTGGTCCCTTCTGACCACAGAGTGCATTAGTCTAAGACAGTGGTTCCCAACCTTTTCTCTGCCGTGGCACACCTTGATACCTTCAAAATTTTTGAGTCACACCACCATCATGAATATTCAGATTAACTTACTTATGAATATTCATGAACCATGGCACAGTGTTTCGGAAATCCTGCTATGTAGAGTAGTAGGGGTAGTAGAGCAGGGGTGGCAAAGCAGGGGAGGGTAGGAGTTGTGTGCAGTGGCAGGAGTGAGTGTGGAGAGCAGAGCAGGGCAGAAATGGCAAAAGAGGACAAGGGCAGCCATGTCGGGAACAGCACAAGGGAGGCAAGAGAGGAGAGATGAAGGGAGAACAAGATTGGCTGGGGGGGGGGGGGCAGGGGGAACCTGGGAAGTGGGAAGGTAGGGCAGGGGAACATGGTGCAGCACCCACTTCCCCCTTCTCCACAGTGGCTTCCTGCCGTCCAGGGCAAATCCTCACCCTACTGCTGCTCCCTCCCACCCCAGTGGGTCCCGTCCTCCCCTTCTGCAGACCTCTGCTGCCTGTGATGGACCCTTCCATCACTGAGGGGCCAGACCTAGCCCTCCAGCCCCCAGCTGCACCCCCCCCACACACAGCCATCCCACCCCCCCAGCTACACACACCCCAACCAAGCAGCCACCCCACAACCGCAGCTACACACCCTCTCCTACACATCCACTCCCAGCCACCTCTGCTACACACACACACCTGCTCCACACAACCCCCAACAGCCCTCCCCCCCAAAGTCTTTACCTGGGCTGTTTGCAGGCTGCCTGACACAAGCTGCTCCACCCTGCAGGGGGAGCTTCACACACTCTGGCCTCCCACCCCTCTCTGCTGGCTGGGCCTAAGGCTGCTCCTACTATTTTTAGGGGGAACCTTGGAACTCCACATTCCTGTGTCTTCCTCTATTTCTAGGAGGGCCAGAAGGCTGCGTGCCTCAAGATAGGGGGCCCCAGAACTGTGTTCCAGTGCCTTCCCCCTTACTTTAACCCTGCCTTTTCCCAGCCCTGCACAGCCCACGTGGCTGGGCTGAGCAGGGAGTGAACTTCAACTCCAGCTGTCAGGGATGCTTGCAGCACACTTTGGGTGTTGCCACGGCACACCAGTGTGCCCCGGCACACTGGTTGGGAACCACTGGTCAAAGACATGAAATACAGCATAATTTGAACATTGATGTCTTTATAGCTGTTCAGTTTTTATCTGATGTAATGAGATTTGATGCACTTAAATAATCTTGTACCAGAAACATTCAGCTGGATGGATAGACATCACCACTGCTGACACAGGCTGAAGCTTTTATTTGGGTGAGAAGGCAATTACAGTGCTTAATGTACCACATGCCTATAGAACAGCAAACACCTTTCACATGTTCCTTTGATTTTTTTGGAAGTGATGGGAGAGGCTAATTAAATCAGCCAGTTTTCATACCCTAAAGCATCATGATGGTGCAGTAACCATAGACATGGTGCTCTAAAGGTATGATGAGATTTTAATGAGCTTTTAAACTCAAGAAGTCCTATCTCACCTACTCCAAACAATCATGTGTCTGCAGATATGTGAGGTTGTGCCAGTTGGTATTATTATTTATATCGATAAGAAGATATTTTATTTCAGAAAGAATTCTGCTTTTGTCAGTTACTTTATCAGAAGGTCATATCCCTCAGTCTTCCTTTAATAACCCTGGAAACTTTTACTTTTGGAAGAACCAATTAACAGGACAATAGGCAGGTTATTATAGTAACATCCTAAAACTAATTTTTTGAGGTAATACGGAGAGCCATATAGGGCAGTGGTTTTCAAACTTTTTGCCTCTGGACCCAGTTGAAAAAAATCATTTGTGACCACGACCCAACAATTACACCTATGAGCAATGCTTTCCAGGCTTTTGCCAGTGGCAGCAAAGGCTCCGCAACCTGGTACCTGAGAGTCTGCTTTGAAAACTAATGCTACAGAGGTTTTTCTGCTTATATTCGCTATCATGTGAATTTTCCTCTCAGAGGAGAGAATGCAATCTTAAAACTGCATTGTGCCCCTTTAAGGGCAGACCTTTTTTATCTATGACTGCAAATTTTAAAGGATCCTAAGGGTGTTAGATGCCCATGTCTTCCTGCAAGTCAACAGAAGTTAGACATCTAATTTTCTTAAGGCTTTGTAGAAATCCCACTTTATATTTTTTAACATTCTTAAATGAGACTTTTATTTGAGAGAAAACTTCTGTTTTATGCCTTTGGTCAATATAAATGCTGAACGTTTTTACTGCTTCCTATTATAAGATGGCAAACTCCCCATGCGTCTCTAGAAAGCACACACCAGAGACTAGTTGAAATTCAGACCCACATAAATTTGGCTCCAGCAAGGCCATAAAATCACATTTAAACCATAATCTAGGTTTTCGCTTTGGACTGAACTTGGATTACTTCACTGTAATCCATCTGATCAGACAGAGGTCTGTGAGGTCTATCATGCAAGTAAGTGACAATGTCCCTTCAAATCCTTCAGCTATACTGAGTGATGGATATTGTCCTTTTCTATGTGCTCATTTTTGACTCATATTCAAGGTTCACATTTGAAGGATTCATGATAGTTAAAACAATGTAATTTACTATATAATTATCATCATTTAGGATAGTAAACGAGCTGTGAACAAATCTGCATTATTTTGCTTATTACAGAAGAAAAATGTGTAGCTTACTGTGTACAGACTGGATCTATCTTCAGGCTTTTGTTCTAATAAATATTTTTATATAACCAGGAAGATTTCTGTGTCCTTTATTATATTATTTACTAGTGTATATGCAGGTCGGATTTCTCTGAGGGGGAGATATACTATTTGAAATTATATCCTGTTGCTTTAAAGCACAGAGATGATGAACATGAACATTCCAGAAAAAAGTTCAGCTTCCTTACCTCATTTATAATAGCTCAACAAAAGTTACCCCTTCTGATGCAGTTCATTTAATCCCTTCAATAAATATTAGACAAACAGCTAATCTTTTGTTAATTCTAAAGAAGATTCCAGATACTTTCAGTTTCTATTTGCTCCTGAATTCTTCCCTTGTGTTTTTGTGTTTCTTTAGAATATGCGACAGAGGAGATCCAAGAGGATAGTGGGCCTGATCCTTGACCCAGACACACCCTTTCACAGTCCAGTGTCATAGGCTATCCCCTTGTCTGAGCCTGTTGAAGTCCCTCCAGGTCCTTCTCCCTTCTCCACTGCCCAATCTCAGGAACTGAAGCAGCCCCTGGGTTCCACTTTCACCTCTGCTCTTCATCTCCTCCCTGAATCTGTTCACAATGTTGGGACTGAAGGGGGCTAGCCCTCCCTGCTTGGTCTGGTGAGTCCTGTTGCTGTCAGTGTGCGTAAGGCAGTGACACAATGGGTCTATCTACTCCCTGTCAGACTGGGACCTTGTTATAACTTCTCCTTCCAGCAGATACATACCTGAGCTGGATTTTATTCTGTTACTTAGGCTTTCTAATTGTAGAAAAAATACCATACTTTCCAACACAGACTCCTACTAAAACAGTTTGCTTTTCTCTTCTCTTTTTAATTATCAGTCAAAAAAATCTCTGGAAAGAGTTTTTATTAAAATCTACAAGGATGTGTCTACATTATGTGTTTAAGTCGACTTAAGGGCCCGTAAGTTGACTTAAAGAAAGCCCTGTCTACATTGCAGGGCAATAAAGTAGACTTTATTACTTCCGCTTATAAAGTCGACTTTACAGTTAAGTCAAATTTAAGTTGACTTAAGGCAATGTGGAGGGGAAGTTGCCTTAAGTCGACTTAATTGGCCTCCCAGCCACAAAAAACATGGGGATGGAGGCTGGCTAGAAGGCAGAACACAGCTGGGAGCATTCCCAGCTGTGTGGACCACAGCCAAACTCCCCATGTTCCCTGACTGATCTTCCCCGTTCTGAGCTGGATCGGGCATCACAGCCCCATCTGGCATTTCCCCTTTTCTCAGCCCGCTCCGCATGTCTTCCCTGTTCTTAGCCTGACCCCGCATGTCTCCCTTTCTTTGCTCGCTCTGCATGTCTCCCCCATTCTCAGTCTGACTCCGCCTGTCACACTCTTCCTCTGCCCAAACCCATGTGTCTCCCCCTTCTCTACCCAAATCTGTGCGTCTCCTCCCTTGCCCTTCTCTGCCCAACCCTGGGTGTCTCCCCCTTCTCTATCCAAACCTGTGTGTCTCCTTTGCTCTTCTTAGCCCAATCCTAAGTGTCTCCCCCTTCTCTACCCAAACTTGTAGGTCTCCCCCCTTGCCCTTCTCTGGCCAAACCTGTGTGTCTCCCCTTGCCCTTCTCAGCTCAATCCTCAGTGTCTCCCCCTTCTCTGCCCAAACCTCTGTCTCCCCCTTGCCCTTTTCAGCCTGATCCTGCCTGTCTCTTCCCCTGTCCAACCAACTGTGTGTGTCTTCCCTTCTCAAAGTAGCTCACTGATATTGTTGTAAAACAAACAAGGAGTCCAGAGGCACTGTTTAAGACTAACAAATTTATTTATTGGATGAGCTTTCATGGGAGAAAAATCCCACTTCATCAGACAGTTTGAAGATGGGGGAATTTACAGAATGGTAGGAAATAAATGCAGGGGAGTGTAAGACATAGGATCAGGTCACAGTCTAACAGCAAATCAAAGCAGTTGTTAAGATTCAAACACTGGGAAATAGCACATAGAAAGAAAGAAAGAAAAAGAAAGAAAGAAAGTTGCTATTTCTTTTAGATTAGATTGTGTGAAAGCAGGATTAAATCCTGACTATGAATTTTTTTCCCCCATTATAACAAGTGATTTGACTTCACCTTCCTCTATGTGCTGTTTCCTGGTGTTTAAGTCTTAACTACTGCTGAGCCCTGCCCCTGTGGTGGCAGATGCCCTGCAGCACCTATTCCAGAACCAGAGGAGTCAGGGCAACACAGGGAAGGTGTGGAGTGCTGCACTGGCACATCGGTGGGCTACATCAGGCTCCCTGGCCTCCCTGTTGCCACACACAGTATGGAGGGTGGTGTGGTCACTCACTTCCTGTAGTAAAGGAGTCGCCAGAAGAGAGGGGCACCTCTGCTGTGGTGCACTGTGGGCCAGATACCCACAATGCACCACTCCTAGGGCAACCTAGCAGCTGCCAGTGTGGACGTGGGCAGTCTCCTGACACTTTGAGTGTGGACGTGCTAAGCCAGTTTAATAAAGTCTACTTTAAGCAGACTTTATTAAGCCAGTTTAACTGAGCCCTGTAGTGTAGACATAGCCCAAGTTATAACTTCTGTTGCAAGCAAGGGAATTCTCAAGTCACTGAAAAAAGAGGCACGTTCTAATTTGCAAAAATAACTGCAATCCCCAGGTCCCAAAAATGGTGGAATAATGGTATGTTCAAAGTTTTTTCTTTTCTTCATTGGGTCTATTAATAAAAAATACAAAGGTTGCTTGCCAGTGACCTCGGTTCTTTTCTTATGAATGAGAGAAGCCCAAAGAGATACTGACTCAGAGAGGAGGCATAGAGATTGTTTGAACAACAGTTAGCACCTCATTGTTAATCCTAATGACTCACATCCCTTGTCTCAAGGCTCTACTGAAGGCTGATACTATGTTACAATAGGCTGCAGATCAGTGGGAGGCAGCCACCTCCCTCCATCACCCTTTCCCTGCATCTCCCCTCCCAGCGACCCAATACCTTCAGGTCTGTGACCCACTACTGGATTGGAACCTGAACTTTAATGAACACTGGTATGGGGGCATGCTGGTAGCATGGACAGCCTGCTTTTCATATCAATAATTACAAGCATTGTGACAGCACATAGGAAATTATTTCTAGATGTCATAATTTACAACAGCCCAAGGGTGGAATTTTCACTAGGTCATAAAAAAATCAGATCGGCAACCTATCAAGTAAATCTTTGACAGTTTTCAAAGTTTCTATCATAAACTGATGATATACTATAATTGCTCCCCCCCCCCCCCCAAAAAAAACTCCAGAACTTTTTTTTTCTAATGGCAGAAGTATATTAACTTCTCTCTCTTGTTATTCAAGTGGCTGAGCTATTTTTGTTCAAACATTCAACGCCTTATATCAAAACAAGCCTGGAAAATTTCAACATGAACTGTTTAGACAATCTTACATACAATATTATTACACGTTGTGCCCATAATTAGTAAAATATTTCCAAAGCTCTCATATATTTACAAAGCAAGTTATTTTACTGTACCTCATCTCTACCACTCAAGTTTTCATGATTTAGATTATGCTGCACATCATGCTTACCTGTAGCTCCATGATAAGAGCAAGAATAAACCTAGATCACTTAACCTCAAAAGCAGAGTCCTCTAGCTCCTGAGCTAAAGTAAAATCTATATTAGCTTTAAAAAGCACAGGACAAAAGACACACAGACAAGCATATCTAGTTCCATTAACAGAAGGCAAAGGTACCCAACCAATATTGAAGTTTTTGTTATCTTTGACACACAGGAAGTTGCAGATAAACCTCCAATTAACATAGAGATATGTTCCTATCTTTTGTTATGATTTCAACAGACAACAGTTAAAGTTCATATGAATTAAAAGCTGGATTATGAAAATAGTTCACTACAGAAAGCAGAGAGGCTATGCAAATAACATGATGCTTCTTCAAAATAATTTAAAAAAAAGAATCTCAGTATTAGGGAGTTGCACTGATACACTGATCAAGAGGTGCTTATTTAGAGGTTTTATACTGTTCGGCTCTGAGTCTCATCATGCAAGTCCTTTGTTCATGCAATTGCTACTGAAATTGTCAGGAGCACCACACATTAAATTGTTTCGGGATCAGACTCACCATTTGGGAAAGAACATCCCAACTTCAGTCTTACTCTAATTTGCAGACGCGAGAAACTAAAAATTGGTTCATGCTTACACACTTACTGAGGAGCTTCCACTATGGATCAACTTTAAAAGGGAAGCCCAATGGGTGATCTTCCAACTTTCTACTAAAACTGAATGGGCTTGTACCTGTACTCTTTCCTCAATCAAATTCATCATTGAATTCAGGAGTTTTATCTGAATAAGGACTGTAGGCTTGATCCAATGCAACTCCATTATGAAGTTTATATAATTTTTCATTTATTATTAAAATTACCTGTCCCAGTGATCTCCAGTCTAAGCTGGCACTTCCAATGTATACATGCTGCTTGTCAACAATCCAGAAGGATGATTGAAGGCGACCTTCATTGTAAGCAGTCATATTCATATACAGCACTTCTGCACCTAGCAGTTTAATAAGGACACAATAATTAATTATTTTTCAAAGGAAAGGAAGATACACTTAACAACAACAACAAAAAACATGCAAGTCTTAAGCATTTCAGACCAAACCACTAGCTGACATCAGACAGACATATCATAGAGCTAAAAGCAGTTTGCAAATATTATGTTAGACCTGTTCCTGTGCCTATAAGTGAGCACAGACCTCGCCTACTAAATGTCCCAAACACATAAGAGCTGACATCTCAATCCATTACTAATGTTTACTTATTTTTTTCTCCTGTTATAGCTCCTTAGAGTTCCAACAGTGCACAACTGACAGTTCCTGCTCTGTGCAGCACACTCTATTGGAGACATGATATTGCACCTACCTTTAAAAGGTGTGTTGAGGTGGAAGACTGTTTATTAGCTTTCCTTTTATTCATTCTCCTTTTCCAATACTACTCTTGCAAAAAGCGTTTGTTTTAAAGTTTCATGTCTTCAATCATACATGCCATGATTCATAGTATTAATATTTTTAAAGTGCACAACAAAACCAACTCATTCATTTTACAAATCTACGGTTAAAACCCTAGTTATTATTCTTGTTTATGTACCAACTTACAAGTATGTGGAGCTTTGCAAAATATGTAAGCATTAGATGAAAAAACTTGCCCCCACATGTGAAAATGCATTTTAAAATGAGTTAAGTCAAAGAACACAACAAGGAACACCTAGGAAAAAAGTAGCATAAAAATCTTGCAAACAAAATCTGAATAAAACTAATAATAAAAATAAGACTATATACTTTATGCCACACAAAATTTTGGAACCTTTAAAAGACTTCTTGGCTTTTTTTGTTTTGTTTTGTTTAAACAACCAAATTTCTGTCAAATTGTAGTTTAATCTGCTGATGCCAAATACAGTGAAACATTTCACTGTGAAGCAATGTGCTCTATTGCTATGTTCTGCAGGAGCTGCAAAGGAAGGCCAAGCTTCTTCCTCACTTCAACACACACATACAAATAGAGCCCTGCACGGATACAAATACATATTTGCAGGGCTCTAGCACTGTGCAGATAAAAATATGTGGATCCATATCTGATCTGCATCCTCAAGAAATAGTCCACAGATATCCATGTTGTATCCGCGTATGTGGATGTAAGGATTTGCAGGGCTCTACATACAAACACCCAAGCATGGAAGGCCCTGGACACACAAATGTCTATGTGCATGCCTGTATAATGAGAGGCAGGATCTTTGAAGCCTGTATAGATATGAGGGAGCTCAATCTAGAGCCATTGGCCATTCCTCATACCTAGGGAAGTGCACCCACTCCGCATGCTACTGCAGCCTGAGAAGTTACAAAGATTATAGCAGTAGCTATAGCTAGAGCCCTGCACTGATACAAATATGTGGATCCATATCTGAACTGTATCTTCAAGAAAGAGTCCGCGGATACCCGTATTGTATCAGTGGATGCGGATATAATGCGGATATCTGTGGATATCTGCATATTTGCAGGGCTCTAGCTCTGTACAGATAAAAATATGTGGATCTGTATCTGATCTGCATCCATAAGAATTGGTCCACAGATATCCGTGTTGTATCTGCGGATGCTGATATAACACAGATTTCCAGGGCTCTAGCTATAGCCTATAGCAGTGGTTCCCAACATTTTCTCTGCCGTGGCACACCCTGGTACCTTTAATTTATTTGAGGCACACCACCATATGGTTTCCAAATGAACTCATGAATATTCATGAGCCAATCCAGAGCTCTTTGAGTAGTTTTTCAAAAAATTTTGTGGCACAGTTGCTCAGACCTGACAGCACACCTGCTATGGCACACTGGTGGGGAAACACTGGCCTATAGAGAGGGATGGTGGCAGTAAAGGTTTTCTTGCCTTTCACCCAGTCATAGGAGAGAATTCATGCCCTGGGCCACATTATTGGGTTTTCAGTATTGCCAGCCCCAAACAATCAAAATCATGAATCAGCCTCCTCCCCCCCCGAAATCATAAGTTTTTTTTTCCTAAATGGTGACCAGGTATCAAATGTGAACAATCTGGATGTCGGGAATATTAGTGTCCAATGGGGAGAGTGTGGGTAAAAGGGCCAGATATAAGACAAATATTGGTCCCTAATATTATTTCCAAATCATGAGATTTTTTTTTAAAATAATAAATATTGGTTTCATTTCACCTGACTTCTGAGTTCTGATCCTTTTACTTGAACTTGTATTTTTAAACTTCTGTGCATGAGAGTTAGAAATTTAGTTTGAAATGACAGTTGCACTTCTCACTTAATTAATGATTTGACAAGCTGAAGCATCAAGAAAAACACCAAATATGACAAAACTCATGAGAAAGTCTTGAGAGTGGACTACACTGGGTTTTAAGCAGTTTACAGGATACTGTAAACTAAGTTGCATTTTGTGCCAGTTGGAGGCCATCTGCAAATCTTCCAGATATGTCACCTTTCTTCATCATCCATGCTTGGAAGCATCATTATTTTCTGAGCACTTTACACATCTGAATGAGAGCTGCAATGTGCTGCTGACTTTCAGTATGTGCACCAATGAATGTGCATCAATGAATCCACAGCTCCCAGCCTACTACCATGGGTGTGGCAGATGGGAGAGAAGAAGACAGGCCCTTGGTGACGGAAGGTCAGTGTAAAGAGGCCGCAAGATGGCCGCCACAGAGCTGTCACTCACGCCAGAAGGCCGGGGCGGGACAGGAAGTATAAAACCAGGGCCAGCGAACTCAGGTCAGCCCTGGCCACCGGAGGGAAAGGATGTCTCCCTCCAGGCTCCTCAGAACCAGTCCTTGCCCCAGCAGAGGAGGGTTAGGCCTACCCACCGGTCGCCAGCCCCGCGCCAGGAGGGCTGGCTGGGGCCTCCCATGGTGGGCGTCCTGTGGGAGGATCCTCGCCCACTTGCAGTGGACAGACAGTGGGCCCAACGAGAGCCGCAGCCCCCCCCCCCCGATGCCTGGGAAGTTCCAGACTCCAGAAAAGGGACCCCAGAGCCTACCGGGGAGGACTTGGAGGAACTGCCCCTTGCCCCACCAGAGGCGGAGCCCACAGAGGGAGCAGCCCCGGGGGAGCTCCCCCGCGTCTCGGACCCAGTGATGCTACCCGAGCTACCCCCTGAGGAGATAGACGTCAGCCTGGGACTTGCAGACCTGCCCACAATGGATGCTATGGAGGACTTCTACTCGGTACCACTCAGTGAATACCCTGAGGACGTGGAAGCTACACCAGACCAGGTACTCTGGGTAGAAGAAGGGAGTAGTAGCCCAGGAGAGTTGCACATCTCCCGATCGGGGTCAGCGGTTCTGTTCAACATTTTCATCAATGAACTGGATGATGGAATAGACTGCATTCTCAGTAAGTTTGTGGATGACACCAAGCTGGGGGGAACAGTGGACACGCTGGAGGGCAAGGACAGGATTCAGGGAGACCTAGATAAATTGGAACAGTGGGCCAATAGAAATCTTATAAGCTTCAATAAGGACAAGTGTAAAATCCTGCATGTGGGACGAAAAAACCCCATGCACCGCTACAGGCTGGGAAACATTCAGTTAAGTAGCAGCAGTGTAGAAAAGGACCTGGGGGTCATGGTGGATGGGAAGCTAGATATGAGTCAGCAGTGTGCTCTTGCTGCCAAAAAGGCCAATGGCATACTGGGCTGCATCAAAAGAAATATTACCAGCAGATCAAGGGATGTGATAATTCCCCTCTATTCTGCACTGGTGAGGCCACATCTAGAATACTGTGTTCAGTTTTGGGCTCCCCACTACAAAAAGGACAGGGGCATGCTAGAGAGAATTCAGAGGAGGGCAACCAAAATGATTAAAGGGCCGGAGCACAAGCCCTATGAGGAAAGACTGAAAGCATTAGGCTTATTTAGTCTGCAGAAGAGAAGACTGAGGGGGGATTTGATAGCAACCTTCAACTACTTGAAGGGATGCTCTAAGGAAGATGGAGTTCGACTGTTCTCAGTAATAACAGAGGACAGAACGAGGAGCAATGGTCTCAAGTTGCGGTTAGGGAGGTCGAGGCTGGATATTAGAAAAAATTTTTTTACTAGGAGAGTGGTGAAGCCTTGGAATGAGCTCCCAAGGGAGGTGGTGGAGTCTCCATCTTTGGAGGTGTTTAAGGCCTGGCTGGACAAAACCATGACTGGGATGGTTTAGTGGGAGTGGTCCTGCCTCTGGCAGGGGGTTGGACTAGATGACCTTTGAGGTCCCTATGATTCTATGAATTAATTCTGTGCATAAATCAGAAGCCAAACAAAAGGAATAGGACAGGTTTTAAATTGTTTTCTGGAAAAATAAACAATTTTTTTTGTATCTGGAATAGAGATTCAACATCAAGTAGCTGAAAGAAACACTATTGCAAAGTGATAATACTTTTGGACTTCTTTATTATAAATGGAGTTTTCTAATAGTTAGTTTTAATATAAGCAGTTTACAGTGAGTCAGATTTTCTTTTCATATATCCAATTCCCTACATTAAACAGCAGTGTAAATAGTTTACCACCCACACCAAGTAGGTTATAAATGAAGTGTTGTTTGAGCTGGAGGAGGAAATACTTGTCTGAAGTAGCTACCTTCTTCACAAGTGGTTCCCCCCTCCCGCAAAACTTGCTTGAAAAATATTCCATCTTGAGCAGAAACTTTGCATGCTAAGCTTATGACAGAAAATATTTTACCAGGTATTTAAACTTTTAAGAAATATTAGAGTTCTAATGGCCTGAGCCAAAACATTGGATCTGAATCCTCCTGAATTTTGGAGGACGATTGGATGGCATGGGCCCATCTCTTAAAAATATTATTTTTAATCTCAGCCACTAACTCATCAGTGAATGCAGTGGTATAAAATGGGCTATTATAAAATGTCCTATTTAAAAACTGTAACCCACATTTTGCCAATGAGTCTCAGCTGAAAACAGCCAACTCATAATCAGAGCAGATAGTATCTCCAAGTACATTTGAAAAAAAAATCTGTTGAAAACATCTTTCAACATCAGCTGCTACACGGACTATTAATGGAGACCTCAGTTTTTCATGTAAGGAATCATTCATCAATATTGATAATCACCTCTTTTATACCAGACCTTGAGATGTTCTCTCTAAGTATGCTTATCAGATCTTCATTCATCATCCCCAGTCAAGTCTGCATCCCCTGAAGAAATTAAATTAGATTGGCTGTTATGGGTAGATATAATAGATACTATTGCCCTTCCATCTCAACTATCAGAAATTGGGGGTCTATGAAGTTCCAGTGGAAGACAGAATTTGTAGGGTTGACTGTCCATGGACAATGCTAGATTCTAAGAGTCAATCATAAAGGCTTGGTTCACTGAAGATACAGAATCCCTTGCAATGTCAGTGCCACAACTACTTGCACACCAGTGCAAGTGTCTAGAGCCATTCAGTGCTGTCACTTAAAAATATGGTAGATTTCTATATTTACCAAGACTTTGCTAATGACTGTCATCAGGGATGTGGCTGGGACATCAAGACTTCAAGAAACAGCTGAACTCGAATTAATATGCAACCTAAATTCTGTGAAAGCAGGACTTAATCGAGACTATGGGTTCTTTTCCCATTACAAAAGGTAATTTGACTTCAGGCTTCCCATAGTATGAACCTAACAACTGCTCTGATTTGCTGTTACTGTATGACCTGCTCCTATGTTTTACACCCCCTTGCATATATTTTCATTCCTTTCTGTAAGTTCACCCATCTTCGAAGCATCTGAGGAAGTGGGATTTTCTCCCAGGAAAGCTCATGTGAAAAATAAATCTGTTAGTCTAAAAGTGCCACACGACTCCTTGTTTTTTTGCTGGACTAGACTAACACGGCTATCCCTCTGGAAATTTGCATAGGACATATTTGGTCAGCTTGAACCTCTTGTGATGAAAAGCCCACTGAAGTGAACGAAGAATGCTTGAAACTCTGCAAAGATTTCCCCACATATCTCTCACTACAAAATTCCATCAAGAGGGAAAGGTTTTGGTTCCTGCAGAGGGGAAACAAGTGGTGTAATCGTGTAGCACCAGTGCACACAGAGAAATGAGATGCCACCCTTTGAGAGTGGAGACCGTGGCTTTCTCTGCCTCATGGCAACCCAGCCCCCTGGGTAGCCATTTTGCCATTGCTTCGCCTCTCTTACCTCAAGAACAGGTAGGAAATAGAGCAGGGAAGTAGTGCTTGGACAAACATTCATTTCTGAGTTGATTTCTACCAGAAAATCTGTTGGCTCACTGTATTAGTAATGCTCAGTAAATGACTTTTTCACTTCAATCACTGGAATATCTCCAATAAAGTCTATAATACTGGAAAAAGAAGTCTCCATGGATGTGTCGAGACTGCATCTGTGAGCAAGTCTCTCAGTTCAGGTTCCTAGACTTGTGACAATAGGACTTGAACCAGAATATTAAGAAGAGCTGTTTAGGTAGTGCTTTAATGTTGGGATTCAAGGTTGCAACTTCAAAGCACCAGCTACATAGCTATTTTTAGTGTGCTAACACAAGTCCCTCTTTCACAGCTCTCTGGACTGGGGCTAGGAAGTTTGTTCCCAGATGCACTGTAGACATACCTTATGGGTTTAGTAGAAGAAGTGGAGAATACTATGATTGCCACTCAAGTTTTGCTTACTTCTACTCTGATGTAGAAGAGGGAGCAGGGGACCAGGTCATAGTAACCACCACTTTGGACTTGTTTAATATGAAAACAAATCATCCCAAACTGTCTTGCATTCAGCTGCTTTACTAATAATTCATTCTCATCTCATTGTATCACTGTGCAAGTAGAAAAAAAACAGTTAAATAGAACACTGCCCTAATACAAAGCTCTGTTCAAGCTTTACATGCCTGCCTGAATGTTGCCAGCAAACACACATTTAAATACATTTACAGGCCTCAAAAGCAACTCCAGGGATTTGCTCCCAGCTGCTAGCCTGCATTCTCTCTCTTCGAGCAGTAAAACTGTCATAATCACTTTGCATGTTCTGCTTTAATTTCACCCAATGCCAGTTCGAGGGGAAGCAAATCTAAAATTATAGCTGTAATGGGACCAGTCCCATGGTACACTTCAAACTCCTACACCAGGGGTAAGCATCCCCGGCACATGTGTTGACAGCGGCGCCCGAGTCCATTCAAAGCAGCACCCTTTGTGGTACTACAGAAATTGCCACTCCTGCCACTGAAAGACACTCTGGGCAGCTTCCTTCAGGTGCAGCTGGGACACAGGGGGTTTTTCCACATGCCTCTGCTTCCATGTGACACAGAAAAAGCTGCCCAGAGTAGTTCCTCTTTGTAGTGTAATGCTCCTCAAAGGAGCCACTCCAGGCAGCTTCTTTCTGCAGCATGTCTGGGAACCCCTGAAAGGAGATGCTTCTTTTTGTGGCATGCCTGGGGAACCCTTGTCCCCAGACACATTGCCAAGATGAGCCACTCTGGGCAACTTATTTCCATGGCATGCCTGGGAAGTGCTCCCACTCCAGCCGTAACCGCTGCTGAATTTTCAGGTACTTGCCACATTTTAACAGCAGAGGGGGCCACCAGCTCCAGCTGAGGGCCAGGGAGGAAGGACTGGTAGAGAGGTCAGCAAAGGTTGCTGACTCCTGTCCTACACTTACCACCATGGCTTTGCTGTTGCTGCTGTTAGATCACTTGCTACTCCCCATCCTCCTCCTCTGACTAACTTCTATCTTTTCAACAAATGCCCTCATTGGAATCTATACATCACCATCATCATCATGTAGCATGGCCATCAGGTGAAACACTGTCTATCCACCCCTATTTACAGTAGGCAGACTGCAAGTGGTCCCTGACTAAAAGAATGGAAGCATAAGGTTAGATTCTTTTCTATGTTCAATAGGGCTACAATGGTCTCAGCAGGTAATGATGGGTACCAGTCCAGACTCAGTTACTCATACCCTCAGATCTGAGGTAATCTGTGCCATGCAGTAGACCCTGATACTGTGAGAGACAATATTTCCACAGCATCTGTGGCTATTTCACCACTTTATCTAAGCCAGCTGACAGCCATACGTCATCTAAGTTACCTTCATATAACTGAGCACTTAGCAATAAACCGTAAGCTCACACAGTAGAATTCCTGTTTACTCTGATCTGTGATGGGATGTTAGATGGAGCTTGCGAACAGGGGAGTTGGTGAAGCCCTGAGAAGGAGGCAAAGACAATCCCCTAGCTGAAGAAGCAAGGGAGAGAGCGAAGCTTGGGTGAGTGAATTACTAACTGTGTATTTGTGTCTTTCCCTACAGGTGATTTCTGTTAGTTGTTAGCTACTGTGGGAATTGGGACTGTGAGGGTGTGTTTGTGTGACTGGGGGTTGTTTAGGTCATTGTTCCCTGCTCACCTTTGATCACCAGCTTCCATCAGCCTTGTGATCACTCTTCCCCTGTGTGTTTAACGAGGGGCAAGGGCTGACCTAGGCAGAGAAGGCCTTAAAAGCCCAGTGGCTGAGCGACCAGAGGGAGCTTGCAAACAGGGGGACTGCTAACAGGGAAGTTTGACAGGGAGTTTGGGAAGGAGTTTGGTGAGGCCATAATGGTGAAGAGGAGTTGCACTGCCTGTGCCAGTGCCTCTTCTGTCTCCTCCACCTGTGCCTGTAGCCAGACAGACATCCTGAGCATGGATATCTCTACCCAGATCCTGGTGTGGGCTTGTAGGGACTGCAGCCTGCAGTTCCCTGTCTCTGACGATCAGGCTGGGGAGATGAATCAATGTGACAGGTGTCTTCTGGTGGGATTTCTCAGGAGGCAAGTGGAAGAGTTACAGGAGGAGTTGTCTAGGCTAAGGAGTATCCACGTCCTGGAGAAGTTCCTTGATAGCATCCATGAGGAGACATGCAAGGAGGAGGACACTCTCCAGGTGCCAGAGACTAATGCCGCACCACTGGAGAAAGATGGGATGCCGATGGCAGAGGGAGGACACTGGCAGCTGGTTACCTCTGGCAGCAAACAGTGTTCCACTGCTGCTCCCATCCCTCCCTTCATTGTGGTGAAGAACTGTTACACAGTGCTACAGACGATGGATGAGGTGGAACAGGAAATGCCATGCACCCCCGAGGCTGGGAGGATCACAACCACCACAGCTAGGAGGAAATGTAGGGTTGTGGTGGTTGGGGACTCACTTCTGAGGGGGACGGAGGCACCCGTCAGGCGCCTTGACAAGGCCTCGTGGGAAGTATGCTGCCTGCCACGTGCCCGCATCTGAGATATTACGGAGGGATTGTCGAGAATCATCTGCCCCTCTGACTACTACCCCATGCTTCTCATCCATGTGAGAACCAATGATACTACAAGATGTGATCCTTGGCAGATCAAAGGTGACTACATGGCTCTGGGAGTGCGGGTGAAGAAGTTCAGAGCACAGGTGGTGGTCTCCTCGATCCTTCCGGTCAAGGGTAGGGGCCTGCATAGAGACAGATGCATCCTAGAGGTGAATGCCTGGCTGCGAAGATGGTGTCGTCAGGAGGGCTTTGGCTTCCTTGACCATGGAATGCTGTTTCAGGAAGAAGGACTGCTTGGCAGAGATGGACTCCATCTGTCGAGGAAGGTGAAAAGCGTACTCAGACATCAACTGGCTGACCTAGTGAGGAGGGATATAAACTAGCTTTGAAGTGGAAAGGAGGCCAAAGCCCACAGGTAAGTGACAATGTGGGAGACCTGGGGAAAGGGATGGAAATTGGGGGAACGGAGACTGTAACACCAGGGATAAAAGAGAAGGTAGTTGCAACATGGGGGGGGGGAATTGAATAATTGTGTTACATGTTCTAATTAAGCTTTAATACCTGAGGCAGATGCGGGAGGACAATCAGGAGAAAATACAAGGAGGTAGATGCAAGAGAACTGAAAATTGACTTGGGAAAGTAGGGCAATCAGCCTGGTATCTTAGGTGCCTGTACATAAATGCAAGGAGCCTGGGAAACAAGCAGGAAGAACTGGTAGTACTGGCGCAGACAAGGAACTATAATATAATTGGAATAACAGGGACATGGTGGGATAGCTTGCATGACTGGAGCTCTGCCATGAATGGATATAAGTTGTTCAGGAAGGACAGGCAGGGAAGAAGAGGAGGTGGAGTAGCATTATATGTAAAAGAGCTCTAAGACTGCTCAGAGTTCCATTATGGAGCCAGTTGAAAATCTGTGGGTTAAGCTTAGAGGAGAGAGCAACAAGGGGGGTGTTGTAGTGGGTGTCTGCTATAGACCTCCAGACCAGAAGGAGGAGGTGGATGAGGCATTCTATGGACAACTGGCAGAAGTTTCCAGATCACAGGCCCTGGTTCTCCTGGGGGACTTCAATTACTCTGACATCTGCTGGGAGGCCAATACAGCAGTGCACAGGAAATCCAGGAAGTTTTGGAGAGTGTTGAGGACAACTTCCTGGTACAAATGCTGGAGGAACCAACTAGGGGCCTTGCACCTCTTGAGCTGCTGCTCACAAACAGAGAAGAATTGATTGGTGACATAGAAGTTAATGGCAACCTGGGCAGCAGTGACCATGAGATGGAAGAGTTCAAGATGCTGATTAATGGAAAAAAGGAAAGAAGCAAAACGCAGACCATGGACTTCAGAAAAGCAGATTTTGGCTCCCTCAGGAAACTGATGGGCAGAATCTCTTGGGAGGCTGATCAAAAGAGAAAAGGTGTCCAAGAGAGCTGGTTGCATTTTAAAGAAACCCTGCTAAGGGCACAGGAAGATAACATTCCAATGGGCAGGAAGAACAGCAAATGTGGAAGGCACCCAGTGTGGCTTAACAGAGAACTCTGCACTGAACTAAAGCATAAAAAGGAAGCTTACAGGAAGTGGAAGCTTGGACAGATGACTAAGGAGGCATATAAAGATATTGCTCGGGACTGCAGGAATAAAATCAGAAAGGCCAAAGGACAATTGGAGTTGCAGCTAGCAAGGGATGTGAAGGATAACAGGAAGGGGTTCTACAAGTATGTCAATAACAAGAAGAGGATCAGGGCTGGTGTAGATCCCTTACTGAAAAGTGCAGGTATCCTCATGATGAAGGATGAGGAAAAGGCTGAAGTGCTCAATGCTTTTTTTACTTCAGTTTTCATAGGCAGGGCCAGCTCCCAGCCCACTATACTGGGTGTGGCAGATTGGAAAGAAGAAGAGAGGCCTTTGGTAACAGAAGGTCAGGTTAGGGACTACCTAAAGAAGCTGGATGTGCACAAGTCCATGGGGCCGGACAACCTGCATCCGACGGTGCTGAGGGAGTTGGCCGATGAGGCAGCAGTACTGCTGGCAATTATCTTTGAAAACTCGTGGCGAATGGGAGAGGTGCCGGAGGGCTGGAAAAAAGCAAATATAGTGCCTATCTTCAAGAAAGAGAAAAAGGAGGATCCAGGGAATTACAGACCTGTCAGCCTCACCTCAATCCATGGAAAAACCACGGAGCAGATTCTCAAAGAATCCATCCTGAAACACTTGGAGGAAAATAGAGTGATCTGGAACAGTCAGCATGGATTCACCAAGGGGAAATCGTGCCTGCCCAACCTCATTGCCTTCTATGATGAGACGACTGGATTTGTGGATGCGGGAAGAGCTGTTGATGTGATATACCTTGACTTTAGGAAGGCTTTTGATACAGTTTCCCACAGGATTCTTATCAGCAAGTTAAGGAAGTACGGGTTGGATATCTGGACTGTAAGGATAGAGAACTGGCTACATCAACGATTTCAGCGTGTAGGAATCAATGGCTCCGTGTCTAGTTGGTAACCAGTAACAAGTGGTGTGCCCCAGGGGTCGGTCCTGAGGTCAGTGCTGTTCAATATTTTCATTAATGATCTGGATGATGGGATTGATTGCAAATTCAGTAAGTTTATGGATGACACCAAGCTGGGGGGAACGGTAGACATGATGGTGGGCAGGGAAAAGATTCAGGAAGGCCTTGACAAATTGGAGCAGTGGACCAACAGAAATCTCATGAGGTTCAACAAGGACAAGTGCAAAGTCCTGCACTTGGGATGGAAAAACCCCATGCATTGCTACAGGCTGGGGAGCGATCAGCTAAGTAGCAGCACCGTAGAAAGCGACCTGGGGGTCCTGGTGGATGGGAAGTTGGATATGAGTCAGCAGTATGCTCTTGCCGCCAAAAAGGCCAATGGCATACCGGGCTGCATCACAAGAAGCATTGCCAGGAGATCAAGGGATGTGATCATTCCCCTCTATTCGGCACTAGTGAGGCTGCATCTGGAATACAGTGTCCAGTTTTGGGCTCCCCACTACAAAAAGGATGCGGACAAATTAGAGTCCAGCGGAGGGTAACAAAAATGATCAAGGGGCTGGAGCACAAACCCTATGAAGAAAGACTGAAGGAACTAGCCTTATTAGCCTGCAGAAGAGAAGACTGAGGGGGGATTTGATAGCAACCTTCAACTACCTGAAGGGATGGTCCAAGGAGGATGGAGCTTGGCTGTTCTCAGTAGTAACAGAGGATAGAACAATGAGCAATGGTTTCAAGTTGCAGCAGGGGAGGTTGAGGCTGGATATTAGGAAAAACTTTCTGACTAGGAGGGTGGTAAAGTATTGGAATGGGCTACCTAGGGAGGTGGTGGAATCTCCATCTTTGGAGATGTTTAAGGCCCGGCTAGATAAAACTCTAGCTGGAATAATTTAGTGGGAATGGTCCTCCTTTTTTTTGGCAGGGGGTTGGACTAGATGACCTCATGAGATCCCTTCCAACCCTATGATTCTATGGGGTGGGTGCTGAGCTGGCATAGAGAATTCTTTTTTTGAGTATCTGACTAGTGAGTCTTGCCCACATGCTCAGAGATTAGCTAATAACCATACTTTGAGTCAGGAGGGAATTTTCCTCAGGGTA
Organism: Podocnemis expansa; assembly: GCA_007922195.1. NCBI lineage: Eukaryota > Metazoa > Chordata > Testudines > Podocnemididae > Podocnemis > Podocnemis expansa. Next base: position 16,955,764 of record ML681972.1, on the reverse strand, counting down.
GATTGGCAGGAGCCCTGGGGGTTTTTCACCTTTCCCTGATGTGAAGGGCATGGGTCACTTGCTGGTTGGTTCTTTGTATCCTGTGCTTGAACTGTGTTTTGGGGACTTCAGTAGGTTAAGTGTCTATTGCAGGCATGTGCAGGAAGTTATGTGGTCTGCATTGTGCAGGAGGTCAAACTAGATGGTCCCTCCTGACTTTAAAATCTATAAATCTGTTCAGTTAAGGAAACCAGCTCTATACCAGAGCTGTGCATAGCAGATCACAAAGGGAGCACTAAGCCACCACACGATGCTCTTACTGCAGCACTCACAGATGTTTTAGAATCCCACCATGTGATCTCAGTGACAGTGCAGCATCCTTGAGCCAAGTCAGGCAGTGAACAGAGCACTGTCTTCTAGGTCTTGCAAAGATCTAGAAAATGTTGCTGCTAAGACAGCTGTTATCACAGCTGCTTTGACTGTAAGTCTTCAAACTCAGTCTGAGATGAATTCTGACCCCAGTTACAAGTGGAACTCAGTCCTGGCATAACCAAATATAAATCCCACTGATTTAAATGGAAACTGAATCTGCTTATACCACAGATGAATTTGGTTCTTCATCTTTACAGCAACGCTGTTTCTTTGCTTTAAGTTAGACATTCTGCATAGTTGTATGATGAGCTTAAGGAATCTGAATACTCCTGTGCACTACAGTGCAGGGGAACAGATGTGAGATGGAAGGAGTATGGGGGAAAAGCTGGTGAGGGAGTCACTGCTGTAGCAATGACAGAGTCCAGTGAACCTCAAAAGGTATAGAATAGCAATGAGAAAAACTACTGGAACCGTAGCCACATGAGCACCAATGGGAGTCCACTACAATATGGCAGAAACAACAGAAAACCTATCAGTGTAGGTGACTGTCCTGAAAGTTTCCCATCTTCAAGTGACTGATGAAGTGAGATACTCTCCCACGAAAGTTCATGTGATAGATAAATGTTAGTTTATAAAAGTGCCATCAGACTCCTTGGGTATGTCCATATGTCTCTTTTATTTCAAAATAATACTGGTTATTTCAAAATAAGAGAGATTAGGTGCACACGATATATTCTTATTTTGAAATGACAGGCTCCATCATTTCAAAATAAGAGCCGTCATTTCAAAATAGCTTAAACCTTCTTTCAATCGAAACGGCTGTTATTTCAAAATTTCGAAATAACGCAGTTCGGACATGTTATTTCGAAATAACCATTATTTTGAAATAACCCTTTTGCCCTTTTCCTTCCCAGGGTGCCTTCCTTTTAGCCTATATGGGGTGGGGGGCGTGGCCCAGGGAGGGGGCCATGTTGCCACACCTCCCATGGTGCCTCTCTCCTAGAGCGAAATAGCAAGTCCTGTGTTTGGACATGCTATTTCGGTTTGAGCTTTTCCCTTAATTCGAATTAACATTTTCTAAATTCTAATTAACTTATTTTGAAATAACTCATTTTGAAATAACAATGCACGTGTGGACATAGCCCTTGTTTGTTATCCTGAAACTGACAGGACAGAGCCCATGCACTGCTGAGCAGAGGAAAAAAAGGTGTAAGCAGGTAATTTCTATAGAGTATGTATTCCCAGAGCAACTTTTCTGAACCCCTGTACCTTATTCCTCAAATCCCTTAGTCTACTGAGCTCAAGAATAACACTCATGCAGTACATGACTGGCCTGTCTTAGCATGGTTAAATTGTAAACTCCTTCTTGGCACAGTGCACTAGTAGGGTCACCTCAGAGAGTACATTTAGCTTTATGAGGGCTGAATGGTATCAATGTCCGGCCGCTAATTCCTCCTTACCTCTGCTCCCCGGAAATGTGATCGTCCCCTTTTGGGATTTCAGTGAATTACTGGATTAGTTTGCAAGGCTTTATTCCACTTGATGGCCTTTCTCTGTTTGGATTGGAGATCCTGGTGTGGGGAAAAGAGGAAAGAGGGAGCATACACTGAGCCCCTGAATGAGGAGACATACAGAACTCCTGGCAAGGGAGAAATTGGGTGATCTCACTATGAGGTAGCGAGGTGAAAATGGGAGGAATAGGATGCACAAAGGCATCTTGGCAAGGTGGAATGGGTGACACACAGGGAGTTTGTGAATGGGAATGGAGGGATGTAAGAATGTCTTGCAATAAACTTGGCCACCAATAATAAAATGTGAAAACCTCCTGTTTTATTTTCAGTTTCTTCTTAACTACCATTTCTGCCCTGTGCCCAGCCAGCTATGCATTTCTCAGCCATGCTGCAGTCACCCCACTGGCATTAACATTTTTTTTTACAACACATTTCTCTTGTTTCTTTCTGCTCTCCCAGCCAGCTCTTGCTTCACTTTCTCCCGTGCTCTTGCTGCTGTTCACTCATTCTGCTGAGCATCACAGCATGCATTTATGCATCCTCTTACTATTTCTATAGCATTTTTTCCCTCCAAATTTGGATATTTGCAAGCAATTTAACCTTCAATAGGATGGTCTCCTGATTCTGAGAAGCAGCCTATTTGGCAATCTCTAATGACAGACATTTGGTACAGAGGTATGCCACCGTATGCTCACTTAGAAAGAAGAGCAAAGGGCCCTTTAGAATGACAACAACTTTTTCATGTAAACTGAGCATTAAGAATTTTACCAATGTTCCTTCTAGGGGAAAAAGAAAACAACTCTCCCATAAACTGATATGCTACAGACAGAGAAGCTATCTCCTACTGGACAAAATCAAGTGACTCAGACAGAGGATTATCTCCCCAGCAGTTTTCAAGTTTCCATTTTGTCTGTTAGTGAAAAGTCTGGAGCTGTTCCAGAAGTTCCATTAGTATGACCTGTCGGCACTTAAAAGGAAGACAAGTGCAAAAACACAGGAATGCGTAACATGAAAATGTAAAGTTCTTTCAACTACAGCTCTGAATGATAAAATGACAAACTTTAAACTAGACTATTTACTACTTTGTGGTCTCTTTCAGTAATACTGGATATGAAATATGATTTTAAAAAGTCTTCAAGATCCTGCCTGGTTCCAAAAGGATTAATAATTCAGATGTAGTTCAAACACTGGGCAATTAAGGCCTTTCAGGAAAACAACTAAGGCATTGCAGTAAGACAAGAATCATGCTAAGAGACGAAGAAGTCCAAATAATTGAACATAAATGGCATTTCTGTAACTGCTTTGAAGGTAATTGTTTCCATAAACTGACAGCCACATTCCTGATTGAATTAACATCTAAAAATGTAAAAAAGTCTTCTGTTCCAGCTTTGAAGGTAACAAAGACAGAAGCTTTATGGCTGCCATTCCCATGGTTTTCAAAAAGTAAAAGAAAATGGCACCTTTCACAAAATTTCTATATTTTCGTTTGGTTTGGGTGGGTTTATCTATTAAACAGCAAAGAGAAAAGGAATCTGTCATCATTTCATTATGAGTTACCAGCATTCTAACAGCAGATGCATTCAAAGAGGAAAACAAAGCAAAATTTTGACTACTGAGGCAATGCCAAGAAATCATAGAGAAGCAATGTCTGTGAATCTAATATGCGCCTGGTAAAATAAAGCAACAAACTGTCTCATTTATATCAACCTAAAATAGTTTAATTCTGTCTTATACTTCAGGATGCCATGCATTTATTCATTAAATTATGATTGGCCGACAGTATAAAAACATAGGACTTCATCAAGAGAGGTACTGAGTTCTTGTAACTCCCACTGAAATCAGTGAGACTGGAAGATTTTTAATTTCTTTACAGATCAGGGCCATAAAAATTAAAGATGGAACATCTAAATTTACTTAGTCTTGCACTTTGCATAGTTATTTATGCCTGGCAAAAAATGAGAACAAAATACCTGTGAAGGATCTATTGCCATTCTGATTCAGTGACATTTCATACCCACTTTGTACCAGAGTAAATGGCTACCCAGGAGACCAAGCAATGGAGAATGGGGCAAAAACACTTTTACCCGTCATTGGAGAAACAAAAGAGGAGTTGGCAAAATGTCATATTTACCCCCCCCCCCCACATACCACAAAAAATGATTTCTGATTCACTATGCACAAGAAAAACATTCTCTTCACTGTATTTTTACATTAATTTAGGTCTTGCGTATGGACCCAGACTGACAGCCAAGAAATAGCAGATCTCTTCATATGCACAGAGCAAATACAGCATAATGCAAGCTTTCCCACATGACCTTGCCAATATACTTCAACTCAATCCTGTTACCACTAGGGTTAAAAGGTAAATTCATATTTTCCACTACTTCAGTCCCTTGGTCTCTCTCTTAACCGTCCTCAAACAGGTCTAGTTCCTATCTAACCTTCCCCAGCCATAAAAGCCACTGTGGTGTTGTCATTCAGGGACCTGGTCCAGAATCAAGAAAAAGGTGTCTTTAAAAGCCTAGTGCTGAAAATGACCCATAATATATTCTCAAAGGTGCTAAACACTAAGTGGTGCCATATTTCAAACCAGCTCTTAACAAAAACTTGCTATAACTAACTCTTCCTTAAAAAGTCAAATTCCAAGGGGGCAGTTGTGTTAGTCCAGTTCAGTAAAACAAACAAGGAGTCCTGTGACACTTAAAGACCAACAAATTTATTTATTACAGAGCTTTCATGGGAGAAAATCCCACTTCATCACTTGAAAGAATCTGATAAAGTGGGATCTTCTCCCTCGAAAGCTCATGCAATACATACGTTTGTTAGTCTTTAAGTGCCACAGGACTGCTTGTTTGTTCTAAAAAGTAAGGTTTTTGCTTAGTCCAGACAAGGTGAGAGGGAGAAAGTAGAGAATGCATGGGGGAAATTCAAGTCCTTCAGATCCATTTCCATTTTCTGGCCATTAATGCCAGCAGCCTCTTCCTGAGTGGAACTATATCTCACTATATGCAGATTGCCTTCTGGGCCCTGATCTAGGTTAGGTTCTCTAGGTATTACCATAATATAAATAACTCAGTCCTTCATGGAAAATCTGTTCTTTTTATGGAGAATGTTTCTTTGCATGGGTTATCAACAGAGATATTTGGAATTTTTTCAGCTGAAAAAATTTGCCATCAGAAAGTTTAGTTTCATCAAAACTGAAATTTCCTAAAGAAAGTTGTCTAGTTGGAGAAAAAAAAATCCATTGGAAACAAAATCAAAACAAAAATTACCATTCTGTTTGAAATGTCAGTTTGAAACAGAAGGTTTTTGTTTAAAAATGTTGAACCGCGCGCGTGTGTGTAACCTTTATTATAAATTTCCTGACTTGCTGATTATTGATTGCTTGATTTTCTGCTTAAAACTACAAGGTTACAAGGCATTTTCTCCTGAAGTAACTGATATGTATTTCCAACCTTAATCAGAGATAAAAATTATGCATATACACAGATTAGAGAAAACAGACAAATCCTCATATAGCTGGAACAGTGTATTTGGACATGACAGCAAAAATCAAAATTGTATTTAAAATAGTAAAACGATTTCATAGTAAGAAAACCTAAAAGGTACAAATTATTTTTAAATGTAACTTTGCGCAACTGAGTACATTGTTTGAAAATCCAATTAATTTCTGTCATAAAACTCAGTTGCCTTTTAGCACCAGTCATAACCTAAAGAAAATTTCCTGAATATAAAACTATTCATTGTTGATTATGATGACTCTGTAGATAATATTGTAAAACTGATATTAGCAGAAAGGATGTTTTGGGATTTTTAATTTTTCAATTTCTTGTCTTCATTATTATTTGAGGGAAGGCTGTTCATTTAGCAAATGCCTCTATACTGGATGGGAAAAATAATATTCATTTCAGGTGACTAAGAAGATAGGCATATTACTTCTTAAGGAAAAACTTGTTATATTTTCAGTAAAAACATTACTAAAGGAAGACTGTATTTTCTTTCCAAATTAAACTAATCCTCTTCTGCACTAAAAAAATTGACATTGCTCTGCAATTACAAATACAATAGAGGGATTAGTAAAAGGGATTAGAGACAGCTTTTTTTCATGGACAGGCATTTGCTATCTTTTTAGGTTAGTATTATGAAGAACTGGAGTCATTTGTACAACTCCTGGAACATCTTAAAATTTCATGGATGAGTTTTCATCCCAGTCTATGGAGACACAGAAACTTCCCACATGCAAATAGTGCTGATTTCCTATTAATTTTCACTTATCAACTTGATTTCATACAAATATTTATACATTTTAACAAACATAACATCAAAGAGACAAAGTAGGTGAAACAAGGAGTCTGGTGGCACTTTTGAAGACTAACATTTATTTTTTTATCACATGAGCTTTTGTGGGAGAAAATCCCACCTTGTCAGATGCTTGAAGATGAGGAACCAAAGTGGGTGAGGTAACATCTTTTATCAGACCCACTTCCAGTAACAAAGACATTACACTTCACCTACTTGATGTCTCTAATGTTTTAAGACCAATATGGCTATAACAATACAACAAGAGAGAGAGACTTCAAAAGGCTTTGGACAGCCTGAGAGAACCTTTAGACAATTAGAGTATGGTGTGATGAATGCCTTTAAATCACTTTGTGTCTCTAATTATTTTGATCCAAAGTCCACAAAATAGCCAAAACCCACTGCCATTTCATACTATCCCATAACACTTTAAAATTGTAAAGAGTATGGTTCTAGGTTAATTGTTAAACCACTTTTGTCAATTTCAGCTGAAATAAAGGCATAGAAGGTTGGTGCTAGAGGTGGAGTTTGGGGCTATCCTGGAGTGGTGCAGCTTGGTGGAGTTCAGCATGGCTGATGTGTGGTAAAGTTTGAAGATAAAGTGGTTGTGTTGTTACCTGCTATTTTTTTCCTGTCTTTTTCCACTTAAAATCATTTTACTTCTAACATTTTCCCATTTTACTGTTTTCTATCTAAGTCAGTAACGGCCTGTACCCATCACAGTGGTAAGTGATTCTCAGAACAGCTCTGGACTATTGTCTCCACTTCACAATGGAGAACTGAGGGCAGAGGGAAACTAAGAGACTTGCCCATGAGCACACAGAAATCAGCAGCAGAGCTAGGAACAGAACCCAGAACTCCGATCCAGTGCCTTGGACACAAGGCCATTCCTCCTCTTGCTTCTGCTTGTCTCCTCTCACCCTTCCTCTTTCCTCTGGTTCCCCCTCCTACCCCTGCCATCCTCATACTTCCCTTGTTTTTTCCATCTTTTGTTCCTTCTTTGTCTTCAATTCCACATTTTGCCTCCCCCGCATCTATCTACCCTCTCACACCCACTGAAGGAGACCTACTTTTTATGAGCCCCTGCTCTTTATACGGTCACCCTCCTCTATGTGCTGTTTCCCAGTGTTTGAACCTGAACAACTGCTCTGATTTGCTGTTATTGTATGACCTGATCCCATGTTTTACACTCCCTTGCATTTATTTTCTTTCTATTCTGTAAGTTCCCTCATCTTCAGGGCATCTGACAAAGTGGATTTTCTCCCATGAAAGCTCATGCAAAAATAAATCTGTTAGTCTTTAAATGCCACAGGACTACTTGTGTGTGTGTGTGTGTGGGGGGGTATTTGTTTTGTTTCCTCCTATACTCTAATCCTCATCCTGAAACTGATTTGGTTACTATTTTATCTGACACTAATTCATTCTAGGTGTTAACTCCACTGAAGTGAACTGATTTACACTAGGGATGAAACAGACTCAGTGTGTCTGCCAATTTCAGCAGAACAACCACCTCTAGCTGGTTAGCTTAATTATCAGTAATTATCATTAAGTACACATTAAGAAGACAATCTACTAAGCACATTAGTCAAAAAAGATGAAGCAACACAATGAAATGTTAAAGCTGGTTGCAAATTGGAATTTCTGTCCCACAGGAAATTCCAATGTTTGAACATTTGTTTTTATAGCAAATAGTATCAAAAAATGGAAATATCTTCCTCTCTCTGCTCTGCCCCGCCAACGTAAGAGAAGCTCTGAAAACCAAAAATTATTTCAATGTTTCTCGAGAAACATTGATTCCCCCTGCCAACCAAAAGGTAAGTAAAAAAAAAAAAAAAAAAGTTCCATCAAAAATAACTTCAATGCAAAAGTCCTAACCCCCCTACACCAATCTACAATTATCTTTTATTTCATATACTGCAAGTAAACAAACTAAACCCAATAAACCCTCAGATTTTCAGGCACAGAAATGCTGATGATCCCTGTTGGTAGAAGATTGCTGATTCCTTCAGGAACATTTTTTTTTTTAACTGACTGTGGCACAAAAAGTGGGAGTGTGCTAATACAGTCTGTGGATGACATCAAGTTGGGAGGAACTGCCAATTCAAAGAAGGATAGGGATACCATACAGAAATATCTGGATGATCTTGTAAACTGGAGTAACAGAAATAGGATGAAATTTAATAGTGAACATGCAAGGTCATGCATTTAGGGACTTGTACGAACAAGAACTTTTCCTATAAACTGGGGAGGCATCAGCTGGAAGTGACAGAGGAGAAGGAACTGGGAGTATTTGTAGATCACAGGATGACTATGAGCCATCAATGTGATGTGACTGTGAAAAAAGCGAATGCAGTCCTTGGGCTACATCAGGCAGTGGAGATAGGGAGATATTAATACTGTTATTCAAGGCATGAATGAGACCTTATCTGGAATACTGCATCAAGTTCTTGTGCCCCATGTTTAAGAAAGGAAGGTTACTCACCTTGTACAGTAACTTGAGTTCTTTGAGATGGGTGTCCCTATGGGTGCCCCACAGTAGGTGTGCGCGGGTCCACGCGCACGCTGGATCGGAGGCTCTCCAAGCTGTAACGCTGTGCCGCGCGGCCGGCAGCAGTGTCTCGCGGCCGTGTTTGGCACCTTTAGCTGGCACGCATGGCTGCAGCCCTCAGTCCCCTTTCTAGCCAGAGACTGATGCCGAAGTAGAAGGGGAGGAGGGAGGGATGTGGGGCACCCATAGGGACACCCATCTCGAAGAACTCAAGTTACTGCACAAGGTGAGTAACCTTCCTTTCATCTTTGAGGGTGTCCCTTTGGGTGCCCCACAGTAGGTGATTAAGAGCAGTACCCTCAGAGGGAAATAGGGTCTTCGAGATCAAGATTAATTAGAGTTGAAAGCACGGAATTTCCAACCACAGTGCCTCTTTTTGCGGTTTGGTCAATTGCATAATGTTTTACAAATGTATGAGTGCAGGACCATGTTGCAGCCTTGCATACCTCAGCTATAGAAACATTCTTGAGAAAAGCCGTTGTGGTCGATACGGCTCTGGTGGAATATGCATGTATGTGATCAGGAGGTTGCATGTTTGATAGCCTGTAGGATTCATATATGCAGTTTGAAATCCATTTAGAGAGTGTTTGATTCGAAATGGTGTGACCCTTGCATCTGTCTGTGATTACTACGAAGAGTTTATTGGTGTTTCTAAAAGGTTTTGTTCTATCTAGGTAGAAGAGAAGAGAGCGTCAAACGTCCAAAGTGTGAAGGACCTTGTCTTGCTGCGTGGTATGAGGTTTCAGTGAAAAAAACAGGTAAGTTAATTGGTTCGTTTAGATGAAAGGCTGAATGTACCTTTGATATAAACTTAGGGTGAGGTCGTAATGTGACCTTGTCTGTATGAAAAAGTGTAAAGGGGGGATCAGCCATTAGGGCGCCCAGTTCACTGACTCGTCTTGCAAATGTTATGGCGACAAGGAAGGAGACCTTCATAGAAAGGTGTAACAGTGAGCATGTAGCAAGGGGCTCAAAAGAGGGCCTGGTAAATGCCTTTAAGACAAGAATTAAATCCCATGGTGGGGTAGGCTGTCATATTTCTGGATAAAGATTATGAATGCCCAGAAGAAAATGTTTTATTACAGGATTAGTAAAAAGGGAGGCAGTGCCAAAGCCCTCATGGAAGGCATTGATTGCAGCCAGATGAATTTTGAGAGAAGATAATGGTATTCCTCCTTCTTTCAGATTAAGGAGGTAATCTAGAAGTTTGTGGAGTGGAGTAGATGTGGGTGTGATGTTTGCTGCTCTACACCAGTGGAGGAATCTGCACCAGTTTTGGAGGTAAGTGGTCCTCGTGGAGAGTTTTCTACTATTGAGGAGGATATGTTTTACTTTGTCAGAGCCCAGCTGCTCTTCCTTTCTGATCCATGGAGAAACCATGCTGTGAGGTGGAGTTTGCTCAGGTTGAGATGGAGGGTTTTGCTGTTGTTCTGATGTAGGAGATTGGGGTAAAGAGGAAGATGTATTGGTGGCCTCTTGGACATGCTGGTGAGGAGCAATGTTCCCTCTAGTTTTTTGTAGGCTGTGTGCGCAAAAAATTTCTTTTGTGCAAATTTTCAGAACTGGTGTGCAAATTTGTGCGCACTCCAGCGAGTGTGGTCAAAGTTTTGAGCACAACAAAGCAAGTGTGTATGATGCAACTAATAGATTAACTTTATTTTGATATGGTGATGGAAATTATAGTATAAATTACAAAACCTTATTTGACACATGCTACTTGGAACAGCTTTCTTAAAGTAGCATAAAAATATTCACACTTCTGAATTTTTTTGTGTGTGTGCTTTATTTAGTTGTGTGCGCGGGATTCACAACCTGTGTGCGTGTATACATGCGCACAGCTTAGAGGGGACATAGGTGAGGAGCGTAAACCATGGCTGCCTGGGCCATGCTGGTGCTAACATGATCACTCTCGCATTGTGTCTGCAGATTTTTAAGAGAGCTTTCATTATTAGAGGGAAGGGTGGAAAGGCATAAAGCAGTGGTCTGTTCCATGGGAGGAGAAGAGCATCTTCCAGGGAGCCCTTCCCTTTGCTGGCTCGTGAACAGAAAAGGGGGCATTTCCAGTCCTGAAATGTTGCAAAAAGATCTATTTTTGGAAAGCCCCATTGGTGGAAATATATTGTTTATAATGTCAGAACGAATTTCTCATTCGTGATGAGGGAAAAACATTTTGCTTAACCAGTCTGCTGTTATGTTTTGAGTGCCTGGTAGATAAGTGGCAGAGATCAGAATGTTGTTGTTAATACACCATTGCCATAGTATCATGGCTTCTATGCAGAGGGAACTGGATCTCACTCTGCCTTGCTTGTTGATATAAAACATACAAGCTGTGTTGTCTGTTAAAATCTTTACATGATGGTGCATAAGGTGTTGCTTGAACTGATAACACGCTTTGTGCACCGCGCGGAGTTTGAGCTGATTGATAAGTAAAGAGCTCTCTTGGTGAGACCAGCGACCCTGTGCGGATAATCCCTGTAAGTGGGCTCCCCAGCCTATAAGGGATGCATCCACAGACATTATCAGGGAGGGGTCCTCCTGAAGGAATGGTACGCCCTGTAGGAGATTTGTCTGTTGTGTCCACCATATAAGTGCGTCTTTGACTGGTTGTAGAATGGTGACGAGTTTGGTCATAGAATGCTTGTGTGGCCTGTATACTTTTGCAAGCCATAGTTGCAAGGGGCGCATGAACAATCTTGCATTCTGAACAACTTGTGTTGTGGCCGCCATGTGGCCCAAAAGTTGAAGGCAATCTATGACGTGAGTGGTGGGTGATTTGTAGATAGCTCCCACCATCTTCCGTATTATGTCGAACCTGTGTGTTGGCAAAAAAAACCCTGGTTTGAACGGCATCCAGTCTTGCTCTGATGAATTCTATGACTTGCGTGGGAGCTATGGTGGACTTCTTTTAATTTATAAGGAGACCAAGATCCTGAAATAGATTCATTGTGAAAGATAGATGTGCAATAGCTTGTTCCTTGGAGGGGGATTTTATTAGGCAGTCGTCTAGGTATGGAAACATAGTGACGCCCTGCTTGCACAAGTGTGCTGTAATAACTGCTAGGACCTTTGAGAATACCCTGGGAGCGGTTGACAATCTGAATGGTAGGACTGCATACTCAAAGTGTTCTTGAGTGACCACGAATCGAAGAAAACATCTGTGTGATGGGTGGATGGGGACATGAAAATGTGTGTCTTGGAGGTCGAGAGCCGTAAACCAGTCATTGTATTCCAGAGCGGCTATGATGGATGACAGAGTGACCATGCAAAACTTTTGGGATTTTATAAACTCATTTAACTTCCTGAGGTCTAGTATGGGTCTCTACTCCCCCAACTTCTTTTGGGTCAGGAAATAAGGTGAATAAAAACCTTTCCCCCTGTGTTGTTCGGGGACCCTTCTTATGGCTCCAATAGTGAGGAGATGTGCAACCTCTTGTTGGAGTTGTTCGTGAGGTGTGTCCCTGAAAAGGGACAGGGAAGGGTGATTTGGAGGGGGTTTTGTAATGAACGGGATGGCGTAACCTGTGTTTATGAGTGACAGAACCCATTTGTCGGATGTCATTCTGGCCCAAGAGTGGTAAAAGGCCTGTAATCTGTTTTTGTAAATCGGAAGTTGTACACACTGTGGAGATGTGGCGAGGTTTAGCGGGCTCTCAACCAAGCCTTCAAAATTGCGGCTTAGACGGTGGTGCAGGTTGCATAGCCGGTTGGTGCTTGCTAGCGTTCCTGCGACGATTTTGGCGTTGTCTGGCTCTCTGTTCATCATGGCATCTATTCTGCTGCCTGTAAGGTTGCTGATATTGATACCTATTACTGTAGGTTGGTATCTATATGTTTTCTTCCGGAGGGTTTGAGGGTAGATTCCGAAAGTTTTTAAAGTAGCTCTATCATCTTTTTGAGGTATGCATAATGTCATTCATTTTATCTGAGAATAATTTCTTTTTATCGAACGGTAAGTCCTCAATGATGGTTTGTAATGTTTTAGGAAGGTCAGCGGAATGTAGGCAAGAGGATCGGTGCATGACAATGCCAGTGGCAAGCGTGCATGCCGCAGTGTCAACGAGATCGAGTGCTGCCTGCAATGCTGTATGAGAGATAAGCTGACCCTCTCTAATGGCATCATGGAACTGTTGTCTTTTAGACTCAGGTATGAAGACAATGTATTCTGCAAACTTTATGTAGTTTGAATAGTCATAATTAGCTAATAGAGTGCTGTAATTAGTGACTCTAAGCTGAAGTGTAGAGGACACACAGACTTTTCATCCCAGAAGATTCAGTCTTTTATCATCTCTGTCATGTGGGGTGGATCTGTTGAAATACTGCTTAAACCTGCAGTTGGCAGCTTCAACTACTGGAGAATTTGGAGGAGAGTGAGTGAAGAGAAACTCAGAATCAACAGGTGAAATGATATACTTCCTATCAGCCTCTTTACAAGTGAGCTGTATAGAAGCTGGTGTCTGCCAGATGATGTTTGCTGGCTCTAAGAGAGCATCATTCATGGGAAGCGCTACACGATTCGATGGAGAGGTTTGTAAAATTTGTAGCAATTTATGCTCTAAGCATGGTATGTCTGGTTTAGGTGGTTCAAGGGAGTCAGCTACCCTCCTAAAAAGCTCCGGAAAAAGTTTAGAATCCTGTGTTGATGTTGAAGGTGCAGGAGCTGTGATTTCGTCAGTAGAATGGATAGGATTATGAAGAGGAGAGGGAGAATCAGCTCTCTCTCCTTCCTCTGTGGGATCTTACTTATTAGATACATGTTCAGGTGCTTTGGTCTCAGTTATTAGTTTGTTTCTTTATGAGCCTTCAGAACCTGAGGTCTGTAGTGGCGATGTGAATGTGGAGACAGAGGTTCATGTCTGTGCCAATGGTAGTGATAATAGTCAGGTGGGGTCCCATAATATGGTGAGCCTCTCCCATAAGGATGTGCAAGATCACGATAATAATAATAGTCTCGAGATCTAGATGTGGTAGACCGTGATTGAGGCGATAGGATGATAGCCCGGTTATTTACATCATCATCTGATGAAAAAGGTATAGAAGAAAGTGAGTCCTCCCTGATAAAAGGAGAAGGGGATCTCACAGTCTCAGAATAAAAAGAAGCAGAAGTCACAGCATTATTCTCATTAGGCAAGTGCTTTGTTTTGCGGGATTGCTTATGTGGGGGCGCTGGAGTGTGTTCTGTAACCATCCCTATGGAGCCATGCTCAGGCTGTTTGTGTTGGTGGTGCAGTCTGGCTTGTAGACTCATGTGGCAATACTGTTGACTGCTGAGGCACGACCTGTGATATCGTAGGCTGTTTTAAAGCTGGAACAGAGCCTAAAGCAGAGGACGGCTGAGAGTCCAGCACCTGCCCTGATAGAGAATGTATTGGTGCCTGGGTAGAGCTGGCTAAAGGTTCAGACATAGATTTAGTCAGTTTCTTTGGCTCTGACCTGTGCCGTTGTTCAGTGGCAGATAACGGCCTTTTGTTAGGTTGGTGGGAGTGAGTACCTGAGGAACCGTGAGCCTCGTGGGTACGTGATAAAGTTGGTGTGGAGGCAGAAGATTTTTTCTTTTTCCCCATATCCTCAGAAGGGGTTAACTGCCTTTTTGTATTGTGAATAGCAGACTGTCCCTGGCCAGACTCAGGTGATGGCCTGAGGGATTGTTCAATGAGAACCTCCACACATTTTAAACAAACAGAGTGCCTGTCAGAAGTTGGCATTGAGTCACAGCAGGACTCAGAGTTTAAAGCCTGTGGCAGCAGACATGGTTGATAGGGTTTTTTTTCCTTTCCCATTCAGAGAAGGTAGTGGAAAACGAAAAGATTTGCTGAAAAAAAGTGACAGCTAGAGGCTGTGAAACTGAGGGCTGAAGCCACACATGCTGGCTGAAGCTGCCAAACACCGCCACGAGACACTGCTGCTGGCCACGCGGCACAGCATTACAGCTTGGAGAGCCTCCGATCCAGCGTGCGCGCGGACCCACGCACACCTACTATGTGGCACCCATAGGGACACCCTCGAAGATGAAAGATGAGTTTATACTGGAATAGATCCAGAGAAGGACTACTAGGAGATCTGAGGAATGGAAAACCTGCTCAAAGAGCCTGGCTTGTTTAATCTACCAAAAGAACATTGAGGGGAGATATGATTGCTCTGTATAAAGATATCAAAGGCATAAATACCAATGTGGACACAAGAACTAATGGATTTAAACTGGTGCTCAGGAAGCTTAGATTTGAAATTAGACACAGGTTTCTATCCATTACAGGGGTGAAGTTATGGAACAGCCTGCCAAGTGGAACCGGGGGGAGGGGAACTCTAGACAGTTTCAAAGACGAACTTGATACTATCATGGAAGGGATGGTATGATGGGACAGCCTAGTTTGACAAATGACTGATCTTTGGTTCCTGGTGGTTGACATGCCAATGGGCCAATTAATGGGGTGGATTCTGAGTTACTGAAGAGAATTCTTTCCTGGGTGTCTGACTGATGAGGCTTGCCCACATGCTTATGGTTTAATTGATCACCATATTGACATTGGGAAGGAATTTTCCCCAATGGCAAATTGGCAAAGGCTATAGAGTTTTTCTGCCTCTGTCTATAGCATGGGGCATGACACAATTGCTGGTGGATTCCCTGTACCTTACGGTCTTTAAATCATGATTTGAGGACTTTAACAACTAAATCATAGGTTAAAGGTTTATCGTAGCAGTGGTTGGGTGACATTCTGTGGCCTGCATTGTGCAGGAGATCAGACTAGATGATCATATTGGTCCCTTTTGACCTTAGAATCTATGGCTATATCTACATCTAACTGCTTAGTTTGGACTCGCTTGGTCTGAGCTAAGCAGTTCAAAGTTAGTTCAAACTAACCATGGTTTTTTAGTTTGAACTAATTTTTTAGCTCAAACTACCCATGCTTTTTTGGTTCAAACTAACTTTTTAGTTTGAACTAAAAAAAACTTATTTAGTTCAAACTAGCAGGACTACAAAGTACTAGTTAGAACTAAAGCTCAAAATAAGTGCAAATTAAGCAGTTAGTTCAAATTTATCATTCAAACTAAAAAAATGCATTACTTTGAACTAGGCAAAGCTTAGTTTGAACAGATCTCAAAAGAGTCCAGATTAAGCCTCCTTAATTTGGACTAATTGGCTAGTGTAGGCATAGCCATAGTCTACATGCTACAGAGCTGTGGCAATGCAATTGTGGAAAGGATAAGGCTGGAGGAAGATTTGGGCCAAAGCTTTTAAGAATGGTCACTGGTTTTGAGTGCCCAGTTTGGTTCAGATTTTCAGAAGTTCTTGGTACCACCTGTAGAAGTTAATGGGTAAAGTGGGTGCTTGTCATCTCTGAAAAATCCGGGCTGAGATATCTAAAAATGGGCAGACAAAAGCACTAGTCACTATTGTAAATTTGGGCCCTGAGAGTTTCTCTCAGCCTGAACAATAACTGAAGCTCGGCTTTTATTTCTTACCAGGGCATTATGGGTCTTAAAAGGGCAAGGCATTTTTACAATGATTTCTGTTTTAGAATAAATGATGCAAGTTAGATATCTAAACTCAGCTGTTGCATGAAGAGTCTCATGCCATATCTACTACTTCTCAGATCCCTATCACATATTTTATGAGGAAATCAACATTTTGTTTTGAAAGGAAACTATAAAGAAGCACGTGGAGTTGCATTAGTGTTGCAACTCGGAAAATGCATGCAATACACTGAAAATAGAAATAAAGCACATAGAAAAATTACATAGATGCTTATATCCTTGAAAAAATACATGGGAGGCACAAATCAATATGAAGGAATACACTGTTAATTACACAGTTTCTTAACACAGCTTGACTTCCACTCAAAGGACAGAGAACTACTGGTCCAAGATTTCTTTGTTATCAGGCAGGTGAGGGAAACACACAGAGTACAGTCAATACAAAAGCACCACAAAACCGTCAGCTACACATTGCTGTTTGAGTCACACAACAACAAATAGAAAGTAAACACTGTATGGTAAGATCTCACAGAAGAAAGCGGAACGAGTTCAAAGATATATGGTTCCTCCCCATTGAAACCTTGGTCAGGTAGGGAACTGGCAGCACTAGGTGTTCAGCACCATCCCTACTTCTCCAAAACATGGATGTCTGGAACCCTGGTAGCCATTTTCCAGGAGAGGAGTCAGACTTCTGGGAGACAGAGACTATGCAGTCCATAGCATTAGTATCCACTCAAAGGGACAGAGAAGAGGGCATTATCTGGTCCTTTCTATTTGGACATTGAAGGTGTGGAACTTCTGGGGAGGTTAGGGCCCTAGGAATTCACATGGCACCATGTCCCACTACCTATTTACTGGGTGATGGATCTATATCCTCTAGAAGCCTCAGCTTTCCAGCTGTATGCCATAGCAGCTGCATGAGAAGGCACTTTCACTGCCTTAGGAATCCACTTGATGTCATCAGTATAGGAAAAGAGGGTTGTCTGTTACAGAAAGAGGAGGCTGAGACACATCCTGGCTTATCAGCCTACTCAGGAGAAAAAGGAGATGACACAGGACCCAGAACCACAGAGCCACATAACAGGATGAGGTGAAGGCTTAGATAGTATGTATGGGTAAGGGGCAAGAAGAGACACAGTAAGCATGTGGGCAAATGTACAGGAAACTGAAAGATGAACATAAGGGGCAATTAGACTGATAATAGTTATGGATGGGGCGGTTGCATCACCTTCTATTAAGGCTGCCCAACACTTCCTATTACAGAACCTTATTTTTAGTTGCTTATATATTTTCCAAACTTTAATTGTTTAGGCTGAGATTTCTCATGCCATGTGTCTGCCTCAGGATGAATTTTTTTCAGAAAATTTCAACCAAAAGGGTTCAGCTGTTTTTGAGAATGAGGGTGAAGAAAAAAATAAGCTATGGCAAAAGGATTTTGTGGCCACCTTAAGACTACACTAAGGCTTTTCTTGGCATAGCTACTTCAGTTGGGGACATAATTTTTACACACTCCTAACCAGCACAGTTATGTCAACAAAACAATGCAGAGACCAGACTTACGTCCCATTGAAAGACAATGGTACTTAAGCTCCTAAATCATAAGACACTTTTGAAAATTGTATCCTATACCTCCAACAGCTCAGTTTTCCCTCACCATTCATGCTGTTGTGGAATGTGAGGAAGTCTTTACTTTGGAACTGAGTCTTTGATCACATTCCACCAATTAAAAGTCCTACCGTGAGAGGGACATCAGTAAAGAAAATACACGAGAAAGCAGTCACTTCCATCTGAAGGTAATGAAAAGTAAATTCAAAGCATTTTATTGTGAGTATCTGAAGAATATGAAATAATACATAAGAAACGAACCTCTGTCCCAGTAAACCAAAATGCAAAGTAGCATATTCTCAAACTGATTGCCAAAGGCTAAGCAGCGTGTCTTCCATTTGCTGCTCTTTTGCCAGCACCCCCATCCCCACCAGTTTTAAAGCGGCTAGAGCTGAGCTTTAGAAAATGTCAACGTTCAAAATATGGAAGCTCCATGGAGATATTGGAAGAATTTATTCTTCTTCTTTTCTTTCTTTTACAACTTTAACCCTGTGAAATAGCTCTCATTTCACATGCGCATTATTTCCTCTTTGTAGGGTGACTTACCCCCATTCTGTTGGCCACCTCAGGAGAGGATCCTCTTTCACTCTTCCCTGCAAAGTGAATGAGAAAACGAGCCTGTTTTTGCTGTTGCTGTTGCTATTCCCAAAATGGTGGGAATCCTCACAACATTGCACCCCCACCTTCCTTACAGACCTTGCCATCTGATCCTGGGTACAGAGGGATTGACAGAGAAAGCACTGAAATTAACTTTGCCTTGAGCGGAGCCTCAGCTGTTAAGAACACACATATTCCCACGGAGCATCCATAATTTTGAATGTTGACATTTATAATGCTATTGTGCACTGCTCAAAGCTTCCATTATTGAGCTAAGGATGGGTTACACTTATACAGCACATGCAAAGCTGGGCATTATAATGAGATTAAAGTGTGGCATACTAATCAAAAGAACCAGACCAATGATGAAATGGAAATATGGTTCCTGACAGATCAAACAGGATTTGTTCCTCTTCCTTCTTCCTTTAAACTCTCAAGTTAAACTCCCCACAGACATCCCCCGTATCTTCATGGTAAAGTACTGAAAATGGTTGCTCTACTACTACAAATTCAAGTAACATACTAAGGAACAGAAATGTTATGCCATGCACTCCTTGGATCCTTTCCACTCTCCTTTTATGTCAAATTACATACAGAAGCAACTGCCAGTAAGAAAAATGTTTACTTTTTTGTCCTTAGTATTTTGCCAGGCTGTGATAACTAAGAGGAAAGCTGGCCTTTGAATATTTTGGCAGGCCTGTGACTCTATTCCCAGCACCCACAATCTGCTCTCTCTCCACTCTTAATGAAATCATCTCCTGTTCTTTATCACACCACAGGGTCACCCCAAAACTTAGACCTCTCATTCCAATGCCCTCTTGCATAAGTGGCGCACCACTGCTTGTTCCTTTCACCCTTTGCTGTAGGTTTATGTCAGTTTTCCAAGCTATCTTCACCAGCAAAGGAACTAGAGGGTTACTTTTGAAACAACGAAAACTGGGATTATCTTGTAATTTCTAGTCCCCCCAAATGTAGACTCAGGCTTTGCACCACACAACACCTCTCAGGAAAACCTTAAATTAAATCATACCCTAATGTACAATGGGTTTTAAAAAAAAGTGTAACACACTATCAACAGTTCTCAACTCTTTTCTATACCATGACTCTATGCTGCAACAGAAAAGTTTTGGCACTTGTTCTCCCATTTGAACATAAAAGGAAGGTGGATCATGACTCCCAACAGGAATTTACAGGGGTCGACGTCATTTGGGAGCGGGCATTGCCCCCTCAACTGGTTGCAGTATGAGCTACAGGAGGCTAACACTAGCCACAGAGTGCCCCTTCTGTTCTGGAGCTGCAGCCACTGTGTCATGTCCCAGAGTGGAGGAAGGTAGGACACAATTGCAATTGGGAAGGAAGCAGTTGAGAGCGCTTTCATTGCAGCACTCCAGAGCCCAGAATCTGCCAGAGTCACTCTCTCCACTCCTCTCCAATAGCACAATGCACATGGGATCTGTCTTCCATGGTACATCCCACTCAGTGTGCATCAGGAAGGGAGGGCAGCCAGGTATCCAGGAGCTCCCTCCCCCAGCTGGGCATTCCTGCTCACCTGCATCGCCAAATGCTATCAGAGTACTGTTGAGGGAATTCTTGGGGGCTTGGAGGTTTGGTTGGTGAGGAGAGACGTGGAGGGGAGGGAAGGATGTCCAAAGATGAGTGAAAATTCCCCAGGCATTTTGACCATCCTGGAAATACAATGACCATCATGGACATATGAAGAGGAGCGTCTCTTCCCCCCAATCACTGCACGTCTGATTAGAGAAAGAAGGTATTAATAATGGGCCACCCTCACCCTGTGTAAAAGCCTGTCCTTTGCCTCATGGGAAGGACCCCATAGGTTTGCACAAATGACCGTCTTTTCATTGAGATAAGGTGGCTGAGGTCTTTTTTTTTTTTTTTTTTTTTAATCTACATCTGTTGCTGAAAGATAAGCTTTTGAGCTACACCCAGCTTGTCCTCCTTAAGTAGTGGGAAAGGTATTTTCCCCAGGATGTCTTTCCCAAACCTGTAGAAAAGGTAACCATGGCATAGTATACTCCATGGGTAGAATGCCCCAGATTCTCCAACTAGTGTTGTAAGGGAGCTGGGGAGAGAATGGCAAATAGAACAGAAAAAGACCCACCAAGTAGAACCAACCAACCAAAGAAATCCACCATGTCCTTAAAGAGCATTAGCAGTCACTATCAGCTAAAATAAGATCATAAACCAAGGGATTCAGACTCCACACATGTAATAATTGACAAACTGCTAGTTGGGGATGGTAACAACCTATACATGAGCGACAAAGACTGGTGCAGAATTATGTACAATGTGTGGGTGGTTTAAAGGAAGAAAAATATTTCAGCCTAGTAGACTGAAACCACAACATGCTAGTCAAGAAAAAGTTAAAACTACTACTTTGAAAACAAGCTGTAATAAGCTATTGGCCGAAAGAAAAAGAAAAGATAACAGAAAGGAAGTACTTGTATAAACAGTGGGCCAAATTCTGGCCCTGATACAAGCTGAGCTTAAGTTTGCAGACAAGAGACTCAGATGTCGGGGATATAGGCACACAGGCATGAGAAACAAGTGGGAAAATTACAGTTCCACATAAGTCAATGGGCCAGGATTTCAATGCAGGACTTTTTATTATGTAATGTTTTGAAGTAAGAGAATCATGAGTCACTTCATCTAGTAATAGCTTAGTCAATATTTGCTAGAGGTATGTTTAGGGTTACTTACCTTTCATTTTATAAATTAGAATTTGTAATTAAAATCTTTTGAGTTGGTTTCTGAACCACCGCTTCCTAAAAACTGGCCTAGGCTGCTTTGGGCATAAGGACAGCCTAAAGGTCCTAAGACCTGTTTAAAGAGATGGCTGGCCAAACCCAACCCTAGTGTGGCTCTACTGAAGTCAACTGAATTTCACCAGGATTGAGCTGGCCAAGCAAAACACTTGTTCTCTCTCCATGATGCTCCTCTGACATATTAAGAGCATGGTTGATGCTGAAAGCTATGGCTCAGAGCAGCAGCAGCTTTTGGGGTAGGCAAAACAGCAAAGCAAAAAGGGGCCCCATCCTCAATTTGGTGGACAGAAATGAAATTATAGAAAAATATAGAAATTGTTCCCATCTAGCAGAGCTAGTAGGGCTGGAAGCCTAAGTACTTTTCAGTCCTGGCTCATCAAGGCAAACTATCATTAGGATCTGTGCTTTGAATTGCAGATTTCACCATTATCTGCCCATTACCTGCACACTGACATGCTAAAAGAGCAGGAGCAAGCTATAGACAGCACAATAGCAGGAACTTTTCCAATGTTTTAGTTTCTCATTGAGGCCATTTATTTTGCCATTTTTTAATTTTGTGAAATATTGCCTTTTCCTTTTCTTTTTTTTACCTGTTCTTATACCTTTTCCTTTGCGTTTGTGACAATTTTTCCTTTGGCTTTGGTTAGCGCAGGTTACCAGGCAGGTCCATATAGGCTGTTACACATAAATGCAGTGCTGCCATCAAGTAATAATTACAGCTGTGTGTGAATTCTGTGCTGTATGTCTTTCTTTTGGTAAGTAGTTTTTTAGCTTTTGTACTTACTATGTAATATTTTGGAGGGGGTCAGAGTCTTATAAACTTGAGTACTTTAGAGAATTTCATTGAAATTTGGTGTTTTTCATTTATAGCTACACACTAGAAACCTTCTTTTCACTTATTTTTATTTATTATAATTATTTATATTAAATGTCTAGTGCACATAAACTCAAGCCTATTTAAAAAATTTGTAAGATATGACTGCCAAAATTTTAAATTTGGTATTTTAGTTATTTTTGAGCAAAAAAAGGAAGGAGCCCTGTATCACTTAAAGACTAAGATCTCTCATCTTCAAAGAGTCTGACGAAGTGGGATTTTCTCCCACGAAAGCTCATGTGATAAATAAATCTGTTACTCTTTAAGTGCCACAGGACTCCTTGCTTTTTTTTCTTTTGTTGGATTAGACTAACACGGCTGCCCCTTTGAAACTTAGTTATTTTTGAGCCATCATTAATTTCCCCACTTATTTATTTATTTATTAATGCACATACTTTTTATTTTTTTTTCAAAAAATGTTAATTTAAACTTTTTAGTTCATCATTAGCTCATTTATTTTAAGTGAAAGATGATCAACTTTCAAGCTTCATGATGGAAAGATCTTTAAAAATATCATACCCAAGAATAATTTACGAGTTTCAGAGGGATAGTCATGTTAGTCTGGTTCAGCAAAAGAAACAAGGAGTCCTGGGGGGTGGTGTGGAGCAGTTAGGGCTGCAGGGGGGACTGGGGCCATGGGGAAAGTGGCAGTGAAAGCCTCTAGTGGGCCATTTGGGGGGCCCCGCAATGGGCCTTCACCTAGGGCCCCCAATTGCCTAAGGCCCCCCCTGGCTCAGAAAGACAAAGCCATGGTTGGGGTGGCAAGAACCTTTGCTAGGCTCTCTGCTTCATTCTAGCCTTGTGTTGAAGCTGCACAGGGATGGGGAGTGGGAAGGCTGGTTGTGCAACTGAATAGAGGCATTTGAGTCTTCACTTACCTTCATCCTCTCGCCCACTCTACACATCCACATGAAGAAGAAATACACTCTGCGCTGACTTATGTGAGGTTGGCATAACTCATTTGGTGGGGAGCTGGGGGCAACAAGGTTGTGGGAACAAGCCACAGATCTACTTTCATGTGGATTCGGAAGCCCTGCTATCCAACACTATTGGCCTGAAGGTGTTAAGTGGATTGCACCTCTGGCCCTAAATTGTGGTGACAGACAATTTCACCTCCCCAACCACCTAGCACTCCACTTACGCAAAGCCTCAAAGATGCTGGAACTTTCACAGAAGTGTGAAGCTAAGGCCAAAGTGAATCTCCATGTCCCCTTCTCCCCTAAACTTCACTCCACCAGGGACCTACCCCACTGCATCCCCCTCTCCCACTCTCTAGGCATGTAGTACAGCTGGTCTCATATCTCCAATGGCTATACATAGTTTGCTGGGAACCAGCCAGGCAGTCTCCTGCCCTTCCCACCAGCCATCATTTATCTGGCACCTGCCACGCCATCATCAGCTCCCCTACCATGAGGTGCAGCTCTTGCCAGCCATACTTCATGCTTGCTTGAAGTCTGCAGTTTGGTTGAGCAACAGCCCTCATACCTTCTGCAAACTATGCCCATTCTTGGGCACCAGTTGCCTGAATGCTCAAGCTTTATGAAGGAGGAGTGAATTTGGCCCAGAATCCTCAGCTTTCCCTCTCTCTTTGGCAAATTGCCTAAATCTACACGAAAATGAAAGAGGAGTTTGTATCTATGTCTACACTAGCAAATTAGTCTGGATTAAGGAGGCTTAGTCCAGACTAATTTGATCCCTGTCTACACTAGGCATTGCTTAATTCAAACTAGTTAGTTCAAAGAGTAAGTTCAAACTAACTGCTTAGTTTGAACTTATTTCAAACTTTGGTTCTAACTAGAACGATGTAGTCATGCTAGTTCAAACTAAATAAGTTTGAACTAGTGATTAGTTCGAACTAACCACTTTTTTTTTTTTTTAGTTTAAACTAGCTGTGCTTTTTCAGTTCAAACATAAAAAAACCCACCATGGTTAGTTTGAATTAACTTTGAAGTGCTTACTTTGAACTAAGCAAGTCTGAACTAAGCTTTTAGATGTAGACATAGCCAGAGATATGAGGAACTTTGACAAGCATCAGAACCATCTGAAAGCTCAAAGTACCCTCATTTCACATAATGGCCCCACACTTCGCCAGGCCAGATCATACCTGGGCTCTGGAGCAACCCAGACAACAACAAAAAATGGGTTGGGTCCAAACGGCTTTGATTCTCTCTGTTGGGACCTCCTCAATAATGGATTTTTCTCCAGTCTCCCACTGACACTTGTTGGTGAGGAAGTCGAAATAATAAGGACTAACACCTGTGCTTGTGACCTAATTCGCACAAGCAGGAGTACTAAGATGCAAATGAAGTCAATGGGAACTGTGCTTTTACCAGGTAAAGTGCCGTAAGTGTCTCAAGCCCTGGCACCATCACATCTGGCCTGCATATTCTGTGCTTCAGTTCCCCACCTGGACAGTGTAGATGATAGTCTTTTCCCCCTCACAGGGAGGTTGTGAGGATATATTCACTTACATTTGTGAAGCACTCATAATCAACAGCTACGAGCACCACTGAAATGCGCAGGAAGAAATTAATTCTGGATTCCACATGGAACTCAGATTATATGTAGTAAATAAAGTCTTGTGCCATACATTGAATGGTTAAGATAAAACAAAATATTACAAGTTTTCAAAGAAAGAACGTCCATTGAAGGAGCATCATCCATTCTGTACACTGAGGGCTTGGGCTTGCTCTCAATCAATGGAAAACCTCCTATTAACATCAGTGATGCAGGATTAAGCCCTGAGTGAAAAAGGGGTCCTGTGAAGAAGATGATCTGTGATCTTGTAATTAAAGGGTTCATCACAATGCACATGTACAAGGAGACTGAATTAAGCTTGCATTAAGGACCTTAACAGTGACATTCCCTAAACTTTTCAAAGCTTAGTTTTCCAAGCTAAACAACATTCTTTCAACACAGATTTATTATTGTATTTTATATTGCCATGGCACTCAGAGACCCTAAGAAGGATCAGGGAGCAAGAAGGCACAGACCACTGCCCAAAGAATCTGCAGTTTGGGAAGACGAGTGAGATACAAAGGGGCTGTCTCCATATCAGTCAGTGCAGTTTTGTTCCCCCATTTGTGTATTCTCTACTTCTTGTTGTCCTGTCAATTAAATTCCATCCCCAGATTCCACCTCTTCCTCCCCTTCCCAATACCATATGCTTATTTTGGAGGCCCAGGCAGCTTGTTCTCAAAATTCCCCTTAACTGGCAGAGACTCAGGTAGATATGAGGAAAAGCTCCTGAGCAGTTGGTAGGGATCCACACAGGTGCTCTTGTGACTTTGGCGTGCAGCTGTTGCTGGGCTGAGTGAGGCCCCAGCAAAACCACACCCAAAGTGATTTATATATCTACCCATTGCTGAGCAGGAAAAGGGTCTGGCAGCTGCATGCTATTTCCTGCTTCTTGTGGGTCCCCATTGAAAGATGAAAGTGAATTCTTGATGTCCACAGCACTATTGGAGATGGCTGGGAGGTCCTGGATGCAGCATCTCCAGCTGCTCCCTAGACTGGTAGCAGAGTAACCCTCTACTCACCACACGAACCAGCCAGCACAGCATGGAAGAATGGGGCAAGCACTGAATGCTCAGACCATATGAAGAGAAAACACGGCTCTGCCCTTTATTGTCCTCTATACAACATCTGCTGTCTCTACCTACCTTGTTCATGTCTCTGGCTAGATTCATCAACCTGAACGTAGCTTACTGTCTTCCTGTCAAAAGATATGGCCCATATTTTCTTACAATTCCCTTTGTACTTTCTTTACTCTGTTTCAGATATGAGCTATTGATAGACAACATTCATCAGTTACAGTTCTATTTGAAACTCACAGTCTGGCTGTCTGGATAACTCTGAAAAATATAAAAACTTCTTGTATGACTTACATACAAACCCTGAAAAACACAAACCATTTAACATCTGGCAGAAACCCACATTCTTTTCAAAATTTAGCAGTACTGTTGTGGGAAGATTCTTTGAAAAACAACTCTGATTGCAGTACTTAACAAATATGCAATAGTAAAATTAGAAAGCATATTTTCCAAACCATCAAAACTAAAGACTGATCAGTGCCACCTCTTAAATATTACAGGAGGCAAAAACTACCCCTTTTGATGTTCTGATAGAGTTTTAAATTTTTTTCTCTTTTAATATCAAAAGAATTAACAACCTTCTGTAAGGAAAAACATACCTTCTTCTACCTAAAAAACCTAAACACTGAGCTTGCCTCATCACAAGAGACTAAGGTCACGTCTACACCACCACATCTTTCAGCAGTGTGAAAAAAAAAAACACATACCCCAAGTGACAGCACTTTCACCAGCCTAAGTGCAGCATGCAGAGTATTACATTGATGGCCGAGCTTCTTCCACATATACAGCTACAACTGCTTGCTGATGTAGTTTTATTATGTCAATAGGAAAGCTGTCGGCACAGAGCGACTACAAAAGCTGCATAGCTGAATCCATACTGTTGTGCTTTTGTAAGCTCACTAGTGTAGACATGGCCTAAAGCATTCCCCAAAGATGATGAAAAACTAAGGAAGCAATGAGTATTTATTATTATATTAAAAATACCACCTACCATGCAGTGTTCTTCCTTAGACACAAATGGCAGAGTAAATGACAAAAGACCAAATTACATCTATTTATACAAGTTCCAAAATGCATCATCAAAAGTCATTTTCAAAAGTCATTTTAAGAATCAGAACTGACTGATTTCCAAGGATGCAGCTGGCCAGAGTATTATACGAAGAGATTCTAGAGATTCATTTAGACAGCTCTGACAGGGTAATATGGTAGAGAAAAAGGTTAAATGCCAGTCAAAGCAGATAGCTAACACAGGACTGGAGATAATCACACCTGTTCTTCAATGTAAACCAGAACATTCATATAGATATATTTATTCACTGTGCTTTTGTTAATAGTGTTAGACCAGTTTAGAAACCTTTTTCAGCTCATGTACCATTAGCTTCTAGCTGACAGGAGCAAGAGATTCATATGAAGTTGTTTGGTCCATGAATCACCTGTTCATACAAGATCCTGTAATTTTAACAAAAAATAGCAAGACCTGATTATTATACTAACAGTGTCACACTAGAAACTAAATTACATCTTCTCGGGAAGGGAGCAGAAGTGGTAGTTAGGGAGAAACTGTTTTCTTGAAATAAAATTTAGGGAGATAAAATTTAGCCCTGTACAAGTGAAAGAACTGTATGGAGCATCAGCACATTTGGAAAACATCCACAGACTGATTCCTAACCAAGACATTCCTACAGAGATATTGAAATGTAGCACAGTAAACAAATCAAAATACGGAATAAGAAAAACAAGATTTCATTATGAAAAATCCAACAAAGCCTTAGAAAGTCTTGGAAAAAGGCAGGAAAAGAAAACTGACATGTTGCTTCCTCAGCTATTGCAGTCCCAACACAGGATGGTGGTATATAATACCCAAAAATTACCACTTGAAAATTACTTCCTCTGATACTCTGAGAATCTTCATAATTCAGACCACACAACTTGCATATCAACAGATTTCTTTGAATACTTCAAGGTTTCGTGTCCCAGAGAACTGAGAGACACAAAAGGAAACTGAAGCTGGCAAAATCATAAAATCCTTAGCCTGAGGAAAAGCCTCCAGCCCTGACAGGATTCCAACAGAGAATGATGAAATCTTTACTGCAAATGTGGTTCTCCCCGTTGGTGGAGGTTTTCATTACTTGTTTGAAAGCAGAGAGTTCCCATTTTGATGTAAAATTCCAATGCCACACTGTGCCGCACATGAATAAACCCATAAGAAGAATGTTCTCGCTATAGATGTCATCTAATTCCTACACAATTAAATGTCATAGGATCTACCAAATGGTTCTGATGGATCATCATTGGATCATGTTTGGATGTTTCAGAAGATATGCCTTAATCAAACAAACATTAGCATGGGGGCACTTCTAATGGCCTAATATAATGCTGGGGGATCAGAGTTGATGATAACAGGGCTCCCTTCTGACCTTGGAATCTATTCCTCCACATTGATAGTTGCTGTATGCCAACAAGACATTCAACATCATCATTGTTGGTGGCCTTATCTCCAAATTCACAATTTTTGTAACTCAGAATACATGTATTTATAAAAATCAGAGTCCTAGATATACATCTAGATCAGTGGTTCCCAACCTTTTCGCTACTACGGCACACTTTGATGCCTTTGATTATGTTGTGGCACACTGCCATTATAAATAATGAATGTTCAAGTTAATACACAAATATTCATGAGCTGTGGCACCAGGGATTTCCTAACTCCCCCTCCAGTTGTCAGTAACACTGCTATGTCAAGTTAGTGAGCACCCCCCTACACCGCCTCCCCCAATTTCAAGTTCTGGGGAAGCTGATGCATGGCACTCTGTTTTGCAGCTGCCACCTGGGGCTCCAGCTCAACAGAACCCCCGGCATGAGCCTAATGGGGCTGCTGCCTGCAACTCTGGGGAACTCTGGCCACATTGGGCCCCCACGTGGGGCTCTGGCTCTCTGGAAACTCTGGGACAGGGCCGCACAGGGCTGCTGCCCACGGCTCCATCTCTGGGGAGCCCTCCTGGCCAGGGCCGCATGGCGCCGCAGTTCCACGGAAACCCACAGTAGGGGCCACATTGGGCCATCACCTGTAGCTTGGGGGAATCCCTGACTGGGGCCGCAGCCCACAGCAGTGGCTCCAGCTCCGGGGAACCCCCCCAGATGCGGCTAGGGCCCCAGAGGACCACTGCAGCGACTCCAGGGAATTCCTCAGCCGTAGCTGCTACCCGCAAATTTGTCTCTGGGTTGGGGCATTCTCGTGGCACACTGCAGTAGTTGCCGCGGCACACCGGTTGGGAACCAATGATCTAGATCCTTTAGCCTACCTCCTAGGGGCTTTCCCACAAATATCATTTAGTAGGGCAACACAGAAAATGTCTTTTCTACTACATCTGCCAAAAATAGAAATGTAAATGTACAGATTCCATCTCTAAAATTGAATGGACTGAAAGAATCTGGAACCTTCTAGCCCCCGCTACCTGCCACTCATGCTATTGCGGCTATGCTGGATGTGATACAATAGGGGTCTAATCTATGTGAAGAGATTGATTCATTAGCTGTAAACATTTGAGAAAACATTGGCATCTCGTATTGACTGGCGTCCAGATTCCTTTCATAGTTATAATGGAGTCATATCATCTTTGGACTGCAGTGAAAATACCCAGTTGCCTGATATGGTAACAAGACATGTTTGCAATTGCTATTATATTGTCGTCAGACTTCAGAATGGATCAAAGATAATCTATTTAGCAAAGCAGGAATATCACTAATATTGTTCCATATCTAATCTTTATATTAAAAGAAATTTCATAAAATACAAATTAATAGTTTTCATCTGAAAAAAGGTTCTTTACTTCTTTTCTTAAGCAAGTATGTAATATTGCTGTGCTCTGGTTAGACACAGGTATGGTCTTAACTAAATGCTTAAAGTTAAGTATATGTTTAAGTGCTTTGCTGAACAGGTGCCTGAAAGAACTGTTATGATTCACACAATAGATTTCTTCATATCAGAAGTAAGTGACGTGATTCATACTGCAAGTTTGGTTTTCCATTTAAAATTAGACATTGAAATTTTAAAAAACCCATGCACACTTCTGGCAGATTTTTTACATTACTGTTCTAATATTGCCTCAAGTACTACCTAATATTACTAAAACTGATCAGATTTTAGAACATTCTCTATTTTTCCAGTTTCTTTAAGTGCCACACGACTCCTTATGGGGTTTTTTTTTGTTTTTGTTTTTTGTTTACTTTGTGCATTTGCCATTTTCTATGTAGTCAATTTCACTGTTTCTCATGAACAGGCAATAAGTTACCCCATTTTGGTTAGAAAGAACAGTTTTTTGAAAATACAAAACTGATTGTGAAAGCTCAAAAGTCAGCAAGGGCTCAGAAACAAGCTGTCCCACTTGAAGCTACTTTTAATTTACATTTTTCAAACTGACTACATTTCAAACAGGATTGTTTAATTTTCCATTTCTAAAGAGCTTTAGAATTCAGCATAATAAAATGAAAAATGTAAAAATGAGCAAGCGCTGTAAAATAGATTGCAGTTAACAAAAAAATCAGATAACAAAACAATCTCTCATTACAGAACAGATCACATCTTCAATTTCACGGTGAACACCCACTAAAGTCATTGGGGTTTTGCACAGAAATTGATGTCAGGATTTGGCAAAACTTACGTCAATACCATTGACATGTTATTTTATTTGCTTCACTATTCCTCAAAAGAGAAGAACATCTTATCCCAGAGTGCAGTAACATTCTTCAGGTTGCATTGACTACTATTAGTATGTCTGCAATGACTTTAAACTGTAACCACATCACCACATTTTATCACTTACAAACTCCCAATATCTTATCAATCTAATGCAATAAAAGATTTTCAAAGATGAATGAAAATTCTGAGCCAAGGTAAGCTGAAAAATTTTAGGGTATCACCATTAAACAAATAGTTTTAGTTTTACATTTATTTCATCTGTGTCTATGAAGTAACAGCACTTTAAGTGAAAGAAAAGGAGAGAGTCCTACTAATATAGCAGTCAATGGTATAATAACGTAAAGACCTTGGTCTTACCCTTTGTTTTCAAGTCGTTTAATACCCTTGATTTGTTGGGCAGTATATCGCTCACTAGTTTTATTTCAATATTTCGAGACGCCAGTTCTAGCAATTTTTCAAAAAGTTGCTGGCCCTGGGAAGAATATTAAAGGAAAGCAATGTTCATCAAACAAATAACTATACAGTAATAAATAAAAGATGCATATAATAGCAAAATAATATCAGACAGTAACTGGCCAAACAGAAGTTAGTTTTCAACTATGCTGAAACCTACATAAAGAGTGCCTCAAATCCTTTGTTGCCTCATTTATTCCAGATTGTGATCAATGGTGTTGCACAGGTATAACTGAGAAAAATTTGCCTTATGTTCTCAATATTGTTTTAGAATAGGTTTACAATTTAATTTCCTTGGTTTAAAACAAACAAACAAACAAACAAACAGGATTTTAAAGGAGGCTGGTGCATTTGTTTGGTATTGAAGAATTAGGGAGGTAGTCCAACGTAGTACTAAGAAGGTCCATTTGGGCACTAGTTTATCTTACTGATGCTCCTGAATATACACAGTTGAAATGGTAATGAAAATGAGTCTTTTTCAAACATTCATGCTTTTTCTATTTCAAGCCACATTTTGGAAGAGTAAATCTCTCACTAACAACAAGACAAATGTTAAGTCTGAACTTTGTTTTTAAAGTTATTCTTACTGCTTTTCTTTTTTAAAAAAATACATTTTAAATACTTGAAAAATATGTTTATCCTCATACTTGAAAAAGATAAAGTGACTTTGGCTAAACTTTATAAAAGGTGATCTTTGGACTAAGGCCAATGATGAAATATTTAAATCCAAACAAAATATGCTGCTAAATAATAAATATATAAAATGCCGGAATATAACATCCAACTCAACTCACTACTTATATGGTATACTACCAAGTATAATGAGAGTTTGTTTGTGTTTGTTTTTGTTTATTAACTACACATACCATTAGTGATTAAAAGACTATAAAACAGGAGCATCGTTGGCACCAGGCTTACAAGGCTCAAGCCCCGAGTCCTGGCACCCAAGCCCCGGGTCTTTTTCTGGGCCAGGGGCGCTCCTGCTATAAAATGAAGAGAATGCAGAAGCCATGGTTTTATTGAACTGACTTTGCTAGGATCTTCTCCCAAGATACACATACACATTATTCATGATGGTTAATGGGAACCAGATATTTACATTCTAAAGTAAAATCTAGTTAAAAAAAAAACTTGAAAGGAAAAAAATAAGCATGTTTTAAAGAATTATACCATATTAATCTGGAAACAATCAACTGGAACCTGATACAAAGTGTGCTATACAACATCAGCAAAACAAACATCTGCAGAACCACGCCAATCAGCACTTTTCACAAAATACATGCCTTTCCCATGTACATCGATTACACTAAAGCCTTTATAAGGTCCACACCAGAAAAATGTAAATGTCAGAGGACTCCATGCTTATTTTGCTGAACTAGACTAACATGACTACCCTTCTGGAACTTGGCAACAATGCAAAAAGTATATGATCATGTAATTAAATAACAGAATGCATGTACAGAGAGAGGCAGAATTAAGTTTGCATGAGAAACCTAAATTCTGGCATCTCCCTTGTGTACTCTACACAGTTTCGTTGACAAAAGTCTGCTTTGGATGACAAAACAGCAGAGGTGTACACACTGAAACGCTCCTCCCACCTATGTAAAGGGTTACTTATATTCAGAATAGCCTTCTTAGGCATTTGTAGTATCCCCATTGCATATCACCGAGTATCCCCTTTGGATATCACCTTGTCACTTCTTGCCAATACCGTTTCCAGCCTCTGGCCCCAGTGAACTCACCATGTTTGGGACTCACACCGAGCTATGTGCTAGCCAAGAGACAGGGAGAAAGAGGTGTGTTTCCCAGCTACAAGTGCACTTTTGTGATTCCTGGCTATCAGTACAGTGTCTCTGCTCATTGTTTCTTTGGTTCTGCAGATGTGCCCTTCAGTTCCCACCCCTTCATACCTGTGGAGCACCACTGTCAGGTAAGTCGCAAACCAGGAGGAGTAAGAAGGATATGTTTTTCAAAATGCTGCAGTCAACAGATGCACCACATCATGAAACAGGAGCATAGAAAGAGACAATTAATCAAAGTCTGAGGCTGGGTAGCCTGGAAAAGACACAGGGGTGGAAGTGTATGATAAATCTCCGGGGGAGCCAGACAGAGATGCTAAAGTCCCTCATTAATTGCAGTCTAAGAACATACATGCAAGACACCCCCTGTAATCAATACAGAAATCTCTTCCATTCCTTCCCCAAACTCCCTCACTGTATTTCTCATGTGTTCCTGGTCCCTCACACTACTCGGTGCACTCCACCTCTAGGGATTGGTTTTCCAATCAAAGCTGGAATTACGCACAATTGTGGGAGACCTAACTGAGAGACTCTCTCTCATTGCTATGTCCTGTTTGATGGAAAATTTGTGTTTAGTCCTATTATTAAACTTGAATCTTTGAAATAAAACGAATCTTTATTTGTGTCATACACCTGCCAATCAGTGCTACTGTTCAAAAACCATGGCTATAGGCAGGAAAATTTGCTCAGTACAATTAATGCTCGGGTAGCAACCAAACTCTACAGGCGTTATTCAAAGTGGCAAGTAAACATTGCCTGGCTAAATGCATCACACAAAGACATTACTGGTAATCCTTATCAGAACGCTCCTTCAAAGCCTCCCTGATTAGAATTAGCCACTCATTGAGCCCCTCTAATCGCCCTGGTAACTGACTGTTCTAAATCAGCAGACAGCTGATCAATCTTAATGCTCCTTCCCTGTGGAAATTTTTCCTCCTTGGCTTCATATATATTATGCAAAATATAGCAAGCTGCAATGACCATTGGAATATTTTCCTTATTAAGGTCTAACCAGCCAAAAAGGCATTACAAACAACCACTTAATCAGCCACAGGAATATTTAACAGTCATTCACCACCTGCTGATCGTGTTGCTGAAGTACTCCTTGCTGCTGTCTACATTCATTCATGAATCACAGGAGTAAAGGGCAGGAGAAGTCTCCCAGGATCACTATGGCCATTTCTACATTCCCCATTTGAGTCTTCTGGTCTGGAAAGAAAGCCACAGTTTGCAGCTTTCTATACAGTCCAGTATTCTGAAAAATGCATGGATCTTACACCCTCCCTGATCACCTTGCATTGATGTCAATGAAACGATCCAGATGATCCAGCAACACCTGCAAAACCATGGAGAAGTAGCCCTTTTGATTGATATACTCCATTGTAAGATGGTCTTGGGCCAAAATTAGTTCCATCTATAGTTGCATCTCAGTTAGGGAATACCACTGCCTCAAAACGTTGAATTGTTCACTACTGACAGTCGCAGTCCTTCACAGCAGGAGGCATGGCCCTGTACACTTGCATCACATCAACCTTAATGGTGAGTTTTCTAACTCTAAACTGATTCACAACTGATCAGAAGACATCTAGAATTGCCAGCTTCCACACAGCAATCACCACTCACTTTTCCACAGTGAGGCCAGCTCTCATTCTGGTGTCCATATGCTACAGTGCTGTAGTGAGCTCTGCATGCAATTCCAGCAAGGTGGATTTGCAAATCTGGAAGTTCTGGAGACACTGTTCATCATCCCATACCTGCACTACAATATGATCTCGCTACTCAGTGCTTCTTTCTGGAGCCCATTGCTAATAGCTCATCAGTAGGAAGCTGCACCATGAAAGGCAGCAGCAATCCTGAATTATTTATTTTCATGGCAGACAGCAAAGGCAGGCATTACCAATTCACTCTTTTTTGCAACTCATGAAATGCTGGATGCCCAGCTGTGTTGTGTTCATAATGCTCACTACCTGACTTGTCAGCAGTTCAGGATCCATACTGTCAGGCAGAAATGGTGGGTGCGCAGTTTACAAAGGTTGTTGAAAAACAGCGTGAAACAAAGTTGGAAACCCATGGAATGATAAGATGGAAGAACTGCTTCATGGGACATTGAGCACATCTCCATGATGGACTGCAATCCTTTCCCCAAACTCCCAGCAACAGAAGGTGACAGAGGATGGTGAGTTGCTCAGTGGGATAGCTACCCATGATGCAATGCTCTGTCTATGCAAAAGCAACAAATGTGTATGTGATTTGTTAACACAAGGAGCACTGTATGAATGTGAACCAAATCAATGTAATTAAAGTGGTTCATGATTGTTAAATCAACTTACTTCTTTAGTGTAGACATGACATAACTTTGATTAACTCTGCAACCTAAATAATGTTGTTTTAAAACAACTAAGGCTCCATTTAAACCCCTTCCTCTCCTTCACTATCTGCATTGGAGTGATGATCTATCAGCTGTTCCTGCTCCTGTGCACACAGAGGTATGGTGTAAGTAGTCTGCACAAGGAAGTAAGACAACATCTTATATCCCTTCATGCTACTCTGTGGACAGGTAAGACAGCTCACTATGGAGTCCACATCCTTGTATACTTAGTCTAATTGAAGCACAGGAGGTCTCTTAAATGATCTGAAATACAGATCCATTCTATTCATTTTCAATGTGCTATATATATGTATGTGTGTGTGTATATATATATATATATAAATGCAAAGTAAGAACAGCAGGCTTTCTAAAAACAACTTGAAATACCTCCTCCAAATTATAGAGAAACCAGAGAGCTGTTATTACAGTAAAAATTCTGTCACATACAAAACCACTGCACAGCTCCTGTCTTAGCACAGAGCTCACATAAACACTGTGAAATGACTGGACTCTGTTGCGATATAGGTACCAGTGCATCCTAAATGAGGAAATTCTCCCACAGGGAGAGCTGCTAATAGGGCTGCCCAGTTCCTCTCTTTTCCAGGGCAAAAGTCACCGACCAGCTAAATGTAACAGGAAAATCAGAAAACATTTTCTTTCACTCACTATAATCCTGTTCAGCCATTCCTGAGATGAATAGATGGCCCCCCGCACACTTTCGCCCCCCTCCTTATTTCTCTAGTGACTGATAGCATTATCCGGCTCCCACTGAAATCAGTAGGAGGTATTTTTTTGCTGTCTTTAGTGGGTAGTGGCTCAGCTCCTTCGTTCTTACTTGCCCAAAGATGTTTTAGATAGTACTTTTGTATCCTGAATGATGATTTTTGGAACAGTGGAAGCAAGTATCTACTCTGAAAATCAAGAGCATCTTTTATTACCAAAACACATGCAACATATTAACCCTTGAATAACCGTAGAATAACCAGTTTTCTTCTTCCAAATACGGTCGTTGTGTTCTTAAATTGCAAAGTATTGAAAATCTTGACACAGAAAACGTTACACAAACCCCCAAAACATTTATTAAAACAGCCAAGATCATGATTCTGGAGAAGGCTATGTAGTGGCTGAAGAGCATGGTATTATGTGCTCTCCATGAGTAAGAGTGATGAGAGGAGTTGTAGATGTGGAAATGAAAAAAGATTTGACTTTTGCCTATTTGTCACTGCATGGTCTATGGTCTTGGCAGTGCTCAAACCCACACAACACTGAATTTAGACTCAAAACAACTATGAAAAACACTGAACTTTTTGTATTTAAAGTCCCTTATATTCTGTTCTAGTAACTAGAAGAATGTTACTTGTATTGCCTAAGACAACCCAGAACTGATTCCCTTAAATGACACACTCTATTGGTTAAACTAGCCCACATTAGTTCCATTTAATATTGTGGATCTAGATGGCAATATTGTAATTGTACTGTTATTGCAAATGGACAGAAGTAAAGTCTAAAGAGTTTTGTCACAGCTATCAGCAGCCTTAAAATGTTTCTGTCAAATAAATACCCTCATGCTGTCACTCAGGGATTTGTCAGACAACATCAAGCTGCTATGTTACTACATGACAGTCTTCAGAATCATTTCACATAATTATCTTATGAGATCTGAGAAGAAATCAGGTTCCAGGCCAAGTACTATGAAATTGCAGCATGCTAGTTTATATCCTTTATCAAAACATGCTTAGGAAGCTGACTATATTCTCTTGCATTTTGCACAACCTACTGAAATAACCTAAAGAAAAAGGCTAAGTATGGTATAATAAAGTATATTTCAGATGAATAAACTGCCATTTTCACCACAGATTTGGATCTAAATGATCAGTGATCCACAATGTCAATCCCAACTATATATAGAGGCCACAGCAAATGGTGCCTTACAAGTATCACTGAATTAAAAAAACATAAAAGTCAAGAAACAAAGGCAATTTTTTCCTCCTTGTTGGATGGCCTAATTTTAGATCAGCTGATTTCCCTAGTCTACAGTTATCTTTATAAGAATGCTTGTCTCATTCAAAATTAAATAAGAGATGTGCAAGCAAAGAGTACTGCATTTATTACAGAAGTATTGTAAACCGAATTAATTTCCCCTTTAATAACTTGGGTACCTGACATTTGGACAAAGTTTTATCATTTTATTTCAATGAAAAAAGCAAAAAGTATAATGCATGCTATTTTTATTTATTTAAAGTGTTAGTGTTTTTAATATCCATCTGATGGCCAACCCTCTGGGTACATTTACAGCTATTGAGCATAATAAAAATAAATTATAACATAGTGGCAGTAACAAATAGAAAAAAAATTCCTAAATTTAGCTACCAACTCTTATTGTAAAATCAAGGAATTCGTCTAGTCTTCCATCCAACCTTCTAAGGACAAAGATGTTAGCATCATTTCTTGTACCATCAGCCAAAATACAGAAAGATCTCTCTCAGCTAGTCAATAGGAGGTGCAAAGGCTGTTTTGTCAGATCTGCAGAGGAAAGACAACCCCTGAGAGGAAGAAGGGAAGGAGGATAAGCTTGGGTACTCTGGGCCGTTCACCCTTCCAAAATGTGGCCTACGTGGGAAAGTGGGCAGGGAGGAGAATATCATCTCTCCTGCCCCTATCCTTGTTAGATATGAAGGCCTAAGACCATGTACTAAATTAGTGGTTTTCAAACTTTTTTCTTAGGACACAGTTGAAAAAAGTCATTTATGTCCGTGACTTAACAATTACATCTTTGAGCAATGCATTCCACAATCCAGGACCCAAGGGTCTGCTTTGAAGGAGAGGATCACAATTCAAAATTATTTGGACAAACTGGAGAAATGGTCTGAGGCAAACAGAATGAAATGCAATAAAGATAAGTGCCGAGTACTCCTCCAATGGTTGAACCACTAACTGCACACACACACAAAATGGGCAATGACTGCCTAGGAAGGCAAAAAAGGAGTCTTGTTGTACTTAAACACTAACATACATATTTTGCATGAGCTTTCTTGGGAGAAAATCCCACTTCATCAGATGCTTTGAAGATGGGGGAACTTACAGAATGGGAAGAAAAAAATGCAGAGAAGTGTAAGTCATGGGAACAGGTCACACTGTAACAGCAAATCAAAACAGTTGTAAGCATTCAAACGCTGGGGAACAGCGTACAGAGGAAGATGAGATCAAACCACCTGTTGTAAGGAGAGAAAAATTCAATGTCCCTATTAAGTCCTGAAACAATGTAGTTGAATTTGCAACTGAATTCAATCTCAATGGCTTCTCTTTGAAGACTCGATTTAGTATTCATCTGTCTGAGCACCACAGTTAGCAAATCGTTAATGGAGCGATCATGAAGATTGAAAGGCCGACCCACTGGTTTTAGAATGTTGTGACTTCTGATGTCAAATTTGTGTTCATTTATTCTTTCGCACAGAGACTGTTCTGTTTGTCCAATATATAAGGCAAAGGGGCATTTCTGGCACAGGATGGCATAAATCACATTGCTAAATGAGCAGGTGAATAAGCCTCTGATGGAGTTGTGGTTTTATTAGTTCCTTTAATAGTGTCTTTTGTGCAGACGTGGGAAAAATTGGTAATGTGGTTTGTTACACAGGTATGTGCCCACTTTCATGGTTCTGTTCTTAGGTCTGTAGTAGATGGTAAGTATCTGCTTAAGGTTAGGGGGCTGTCTATAAGTGAGGAGAGATCCATCTCCCAAGACACTTGAGAGAGTGAGGGATCGTCTTGTAGAATAGACTTTAGATCCCTGAGGCTTGGCTCTAGACAGTGGATCATGTGGTGTGTTTTGGATGAAAGGCGAAGGTCGAAGGACGTAGGAAACTATATTGACCAGTTGGTTTTCAGTATAGGGTGGTGCTTAATGTGTCCATCCCTAATTTGCTGTAGTGTTCAGAAAGTGGATCTCCTGAGTAGAGTGTTCCAGGCTAAGTTTAACAGTGGAGTGGAAATTGTTGAAATCTCTGTGGAAATCTTCAAAGGGCATCCCAACCATGGGTCCAGATGATGAAGATGTCATTAGCGCAGCATAAACAGAGGAGAGGTGCTTTGGGATAAGACTTGAGGAAACATTGTTCTAAGTTGGCCATAAACATGTTGGCATATTGTGGGGCCATGAAGGTACACATAGCAGCGCCGCTGACTTGAAAGCACCTGCTCGTCCAACAAAGTGAGTTAAGCCATTGTGTGCCATAAATGCCCATCTGCCTTATAAACTGGACAGACAGGACAGTCTCTGTGCAAAAGAATAAATGAGCACAAATCTGACATCAGAAATCACAACATTCTAAAACTAGTGTCAGCATTTCAATCTTCATGATCACTCCATTAATGATTTGCTAACTGTGGTGCTCAGGCAGATCAATACCAAATTGAGGCCTCAAAGAGAAACTGTTGAGATTGAATTCAATTGCAAACTCGACTGCATTGCTCCAGGACCTAATAGGAACATTGGATTTTTCTCTCATTACAACAGGTGATTTGACCTCATCTTCCTCTGTATGCTGTTCCCTAGCGTTTGGATGCTTACAACTGTTTTGATTTGCTGTTACAGTGTGACTTGTTCCATGACTTACACTTCCCTGCATTTATTTCCTCCCATTCTGTAAGTTCCCCATCTTCAAAGCATCTGACGAAGTGGGATTTTCTCCCATGAAAACTCATGCAATAAATATATTTGTTGGTCTAAGTGCCACAAGGCCCCTTGCTTGTTTTACTAAACTAGAGTATCATAGCTACCCCTTTGGAACCTGCCTAGGGAGGAGTACTGCAGAAAGGGATCGGGGTAGAATAGTGAATCACAGGCTAAATATGAGTCAGAAGTGTAACACTGTTGCAAAAAAAAAGCAAATGCCATTCTGGGGTGTAGTAACAGGAGTATTGTGAGTAAGACACAAGATGTGATTCTTCCACTTTACTCTGCACTGATTAGGCCTCAACTTGAGTACTATGTCCAGTTTTGGGTGCTTCATTGCTAAAAGGATGTGGAAAAACTAGAAAAAAATCCAGAGAAAGGCAATAAAAATTATTAGAGGTCTGCAACATTGGACCTATGAGAGAAGATTGAAAGAGATGAGTTTGTTTCGTCTAGAAAAAAAGGAGACAGAGAGGATATAATAGTTTTCAAATACCTAAAAGGTTTTTATAAGGAAGAAGGAGAAAAATTATTCTCTTTAATCACAGATGATATGTCAAAAAGCAATGGGGTGACATTACAGCAAGGAAGGTTCAGCCTAGACATGAGGAAAAAATTCCTAACTGTTAGGATGACTAAACACTGGAATAAGTTGCCTCAGCAGCTTGTGGAATCTCTTACACTGGACATTTCTAAGAGCAAGTTAGGCAAACACCTGTCAGGGATGGTTTAATGGGGGTACCTGGTCCTTCCATGCGTGCACTTTCTGTCATTCCATAATGGAGATCTAGTTTGACCTGTGATTCTCAAAAGCCATGGGTCTGACTGACCCAGTGTTATTCTTAGAGATTAGAAAGGAATTGCAGGGGAAGACCAACAAGGAGTCTGCTGGAATTCTCTACCTTCCGTGCAGCATTCTGAAGGGTCAGTTTTAGGTCAACAAGGAGTAAGGCCAGGATTTTGAAGTTACAAACTTTGTAATTTTGTTACAACTTGGAGCCAGTGTGGGCAAAACTCTCAAAAGTGGTAAAGATGAGACCTAGAACTGAACTAGTGAGCCCTATTAGCCTACAGGAAGAAGAAGAGATCTTACCTTGTTGCAGAGTAAGTTACCCTTTATGCATACCCTCATGCCCTCTCTCAGCATGTGGAGAGGGCAACAATATTCAGAGGGAGGCTATGTGCCAGAGGTTGAATTTAAGACTGCCAACCCCAAATACTGGATATTTGAAGGCCATTTAACACCACACTGAATCCTAAACCAAGCCTGGACTTTGGGAAAGTGGAGGGACCTAAACTATCACTTGAGATTAGAAGTCAATAAAACTGCTGCTTTGTTTTTTAAATCCATCTGAGTGTTTCATTCCCCTGCATGTTTTGATCATTACACTTAGATAACTGGGTGTTGGAGAGGGTGGAGTACTGTTTAATCTCTGCTGTTAGTTTAAGCTGGTTATTTCCAGTACATGGTGTTGCTTGCTGCTGTTTTTGTTTCTCCTGTCGTAAATAAATGATTTTCAGGTGTGTCTAGAACATGGTATGTTGCATTCTCCTGCTTGTCGTCAGATACATAAATAGATAAATGATGTGCCAGAAAAGAACCCAACTGACATCACCAAGGCACCAAGGACAATCATCCTTAAAGGAGTCAGTACCAGGCTAGACAAACAGCTCAAACAAGAAATGTGAGGGGCAGGGGCAGGAGAGTGGAGAGAGTTTACACACCAAATTAATCCTATCTTGGAACTTGCACATTAGCTTGATAAAGGGATCCAAACGGAGGCTGACCATTCTTTCACCTGAGGATTATTGCAAAAAGCACAATTTTCCTTCCTCCCCAGCCTTCTCCCTGCTTAATGTTGAAAAAAGAGCACCTATCCTGGGAAAGCTGTGACAACATAAAACCAGTTAATCCCCATGTAACAGTGGATGTTAACTTAACCTTGCACTGAATAGCACGATTGCTTGCTAGAATTTTACTGTGTTATTTTTACAGGTTTCTAGCATGTAATCACAATGTCAATGGTGAATGTTTCTTGTGAATATGGTCACTAGGTCATCAAATCTACATCTACTCTGTTTGCTGTAGTCTAGAACAATGTTCTCAACTATGAGCAAGCCTTTCTTGATGGCACGAGACTAGTCCAGAGGGCAAGGAGAAGTCAGAGGGGAAAGGAATTCCAGGAGTTAGGAAAATGACATGATCCTAAATTCATCCTATTCTCAAATGCAAATGGATAGCTAGAAGCTCTCTCAGAAAGTTTCCTTTTTCTAGTCACATTGTCTCTTAACCAAGGAAGTCAGGTGAGGAACTCATGTTCTATAGGTTTTGGAAGCAGTCTGGGACCTTTTGTCTGCTGCCATGATATCTGCCTCAATGCTGAGAGCACATGCAGGCTGACTACACAAAGCTATTAGGACAAACCCATTCCTCTCCCCAGGACTTTTTTGCTGAGAGGATGAAATCAAAAGTGAGGAGACATTTGAGAAAGAAAAATATACACAACATTTTATCATACAGATGCATGTTCACTTTTCTGGACTGTAGAAGACTGTACCAGCACTAAACATAATAATAGTTTTAAAGCTAAAGACTCCAG
This sequence comes from Podocnemis expansa, assembly GCA_007922195.1. Taxonomy (NCBI): domain Eukaryota; kingdom Metazoa; phylum Chordata; order Testudines; family Podocnemididae; genus Podocnemis; species Podocnemis expansa. The sequence continues at coordinate 16,913,539 of ML681972.1, read as the reverse complement.
TCTTACCAGCATTGTATTCTTAGACCTCAGGTTGCAGTGGACTGTCACCCTGAAGAGTCAGTAGGAAATTATTATTTTTGTGAATTTATAAGAAAAAATGAAAAAAGGTGCCTATTAGAGACACTAGGTAAACTGCTACAAATCCAAACAGACATTCAACAGAAAATGCCACAATATACATGCAGTGGTTAAAGTATAATTTGGTGGGCCCTGGAACCCTCCTAATCTCTGGGCCCTCTTCCCATATTGTTCAGGTGCCCTTCACGCATGTGCAGGCCCCAGCCCAAGTAGACATTTTTGAGCCCCACCAGCTCTTTCCTAACACATACAGCACAGCCTCAAATCCACATCACCCCAACCTTGTCTATTAGTGCCCACATCAGATCCCTCTTTCCCCATGTTCTCGTCAGCCCCCATCCCCATTCTCTAGGCTTCCTGCCCCCAAATCCCCATTCCAGCCCTCCTAACCCTCCACACCCCCAGGCTTCATTCCACCTCCAACCCCCTCCATATCTCCCCAGCCCCCTTCAGTCCCTGTGTCCCCATTCCCCCACTCCACCCCCATCTTCAGCCAGTGCCATTGCCGGCCTAAAAAATGTTCAGGACACACAGGCCCCACAGCTCCCATGGTACTCCCCCTCCATCCTCACTCCCTAGCAACCCTGGGACAATCTGGCCTGAGATCTGATCCGGCTGCAGGCTGCACAACTGGCCAAGCACAGGCCAGCTCCCACCAAGCCCATCTGCAGGTCGCGCCAGCCTCCCTGAGCAGGCCTGACTGTCCCCAATGCCACCCCCTGGCCAAGGCCCCCCTACCTGGACACCAGAGAGAAGCAGCCAGGCCATGGGCTGCTCCTCCCACCCTAAGCATGCTCAATAAAAGCAAATTCAGGGCGGGAGTTTTAAAAGCCCCCAGCCTGGAGGAAGCTCCCCACTGGCCGGAAGACTGTGTCTTCCAGCCAGCAGGGAGCTTCCCCCAAGCTGGGAACTTTTAAAAGTGTGAAGGGGGAACATGCCACAATGCAGCATTCTGCCCCATTTCTCCATTTTTAGGGCCCTGAAATGCTAGCCCCTAAAAATGGTGGGCCCCGGAACGGCTTTCTGGAGCATTCTGGCTTACTTTAATCCCTGTCATGTCAAAGAAAAAAAAAAAAAACATTAATTGAACCTCACGGAAACAAAATGAGAAAAAGAACTCCATCGTTCTCCAAGAAACACATCTTTATCAAAAAGTCCCTGTAGAAAAATTTGCATTACACCGTGCTCTGATGATCAGCAAATGTGGGCTATTTCACAGCAGGCTGTCTGCAAGTTCCAAAGTATAAGGGCCTTCATAGAAAATACCCATCCTCCTTTGGTTTCTGATCAAACAAATACCCATAGAAGGAAGCATCAGTAATGGTCCGAGTAGACACATGAACCAGCATATCTGCTTGGCAGTCTTTGATCTAGGTGCTTTCTCTTTATTTTTCCCCATTGCCTAATTTGAGCCAAATTTGAGTTTAATCAGACTTGAAAAGACTTGCAGAGACCTCAGTTTTATTGCTATGAATTATTAAATTGCAGTTATCAGAAATTTCAAACTCTTCTGTTGTTGCTGTCCCATTTGACATGGAACTTTGATTTTCTGAAACAAAAAAAATGCAGAAGAATTCTTACTTAGCTAAAATGATTTTTTCCCCCTTTCTTTCTTGAAATAATCTAGGTGCATGTTTTTGGGCAGAGGATACTTAGTCATCATGTAGGAATCCATCTCTGAAGATTTCTTCAGCATATACACCAGACAATCATGATAGTTACTAGCCCTTTGCGATGAAACGATTGGGTTGATAAAAGATTTATTGACTGTTCTATCATTCTGTCCACTTGCAGTACAAATGAGAAAGTTAAAGTTTTTTTTTTTTTGCAGTTTTTAGTGGAAGTAATCACTATTCTAAACCTGTCAGCAGATAGATATAAATAAGTGAAGGTGACCATTATGAAAAAAATATGTTTTCTTTTGCTTACTTGAATTTTGAATTGAGGAAGAGGGAGCAAATCTGCACACCTCCAGTCCCACACCTTCCCTATTCTGCTAATGACATCCATAGTTATATTTTTTTCCTTTAGAGCTGAATGCACCACAATGAATGAATTTGATGTTCAACTCCCAATATTTCAGTTTGCTATTTTTGCTCTCTGTTTCAGACTTTTTGAACTCTGCTGGTTCAGAATGACATTAAATAAAATGAGAGTCATATGGCACCTTATAGACTAGGGGGTGGCATCATTTGCTGGGTGCTGTGCCAGCCCTGCCCATTGCACCCTCCACAGATGCCAGGGTGGAGCCAAAAGGGGGGGAGGCAGGCCTCCAGTTACTGGCCTGGACAGAGGTTGGCTCCCAGCCCCACCAACAGTTGGCCTCTGGTTCCTGGGGTCCAAGCCAGCTCCTGCCAGCAGTGGCAGCTCTGGGCATGTCAGTCAAACCATCCCGCTCACCTCCAGCAGCTCTGCCCAGCAGGGGTTAGAGCCAGGAGCCCCATGCACTGTAGCTTTTTTGTCCCTGCTGGCCATGCTCCCCAGTGGGGAAGCGTGACCAGTGGGGGCCTGGAACCATGGCACATGGCTTTTGTGACCCCAGGCCATGCAGTGCTGAGTAGTGCTGTGTGCCACTCAGGCTTGGCCCACATGCCATCTTTGGCTTCTTTGGGCATAAGCTTTTGTGGGCTCCAACTCACTTCATCAGATACAGGGTCAGAGTTAGGGTTAGGGCTGCATCTGATGAAGTGGGTTGGAGCCCATGAAAGCTCATGCCCAAAGAAATTTCTAAGTCTATATGGTGCCACAGGACTCTTGTTGCTTTTGCTGTATACAGACTAACACAGCTGCCACTCGGGAAATTAAATGACAGAGTTTTTCAGATGAATTTTTTTTTTTTTAAATTCATGAACATACCAGCAACTGTTAACATCTCAGACATTTTCTATTAGAATTTATCTGTTTGACTGACAGTGCCTGGGTTTGAAATATCTTAGAAAAGAACTGTAAATAAAGTTAGATGAATAATTACACTGTGGAATGTCTTGCTGCTTTGACATACACTGAGTTTATTCAACAATTATATTCCAATATTTATATGTATTCTAAAAGAAAAAGGTGGAATAAATTGTCCCTTTGGCTGCTCATCTCAATTTTTTACTCATTTGAATCAACTTACAAATGAACGTTTTAGGGCAGAGTGTGGGTTCTGTATTTATTTATTTATTTATTTAAGGAAAGGAATGGAATTATATGCAATTGTATTGGAGTTACAAACTTCTTGTTTGGGAAGAAGGAGAATCCAGTTCATGACTGAAAATACTGGCCATTCAAAGCACCTCATTTTTATTTGTTTAGAATACTGATCATTTTTGTTATGCATAAAATGGAATTTTGACTACACAGAATGAGAGGACTAGAAAGAAAGAGAACAGTTTGTAACAATATAACACAGATTCCTTACAACTGAAATTCTTTCTCCACCTGTCATTTTCACCTGATTCTAGGGCTGCCTCACAGGCTTGTGGCACCCAAAGCCAGCTTTCGCTTTTGCGCCCCCCAGCTGGGCAGGGGGAACAGAGAGCAGAACCAGGCATCTGTTCTGGGCTGGCTTGCCCTGCCCCCAGAACAGTGAACAGCCAGCCCAAGGGTGTAGCTGGCCAGCCCAGAGGCCAGGCTCTGTTCTCCCGCCCCTCCCCTGGGCCAGCAGTTCCACCCTAGGAGCAGGGAGGCCCAGCCCAGAGGCATGGTGAAAAAGCAGAGCCTGGCTTCTGGGCTGGCCCACTCCACCCTCAGGGGCAGAGTGGATGGCTCAGAGGATGGGGCAGGAGCACAGGGTCTGGCTTCTGGGCCAGCCTGCCCAGCCTCCCAGCACCCCTAAGCTTAGGTCCCCCGAGCCAGGGCCTCATTGGCTCATGGTTAGAGCTGGCTCTGCCTGATGCACTGCTATTTAACTGCATCGCCTCTTTCTCCCCAAGCGCACAGTGTATAGTAAGCACTAGAAGATGTATACTCTACTTCAGTGTTTCCCAACCAGTGTGCCACGGCACACAGGTGTGCCACAAAATTTTTTGAAAAACTACTCAAAGAGCTCTGGATTGGCTCACTGGCTCATGAATATTCATGAGTTCATTTGGAAACTGTATCGTGGTGCTCCTCAAATTAATTAAAAGGAGCAAGGTGCGCCACAGCAGAGAAAGTGTTGGGAACCACTGCTCTACTTACAGGGTCTGAAATATCTTAGTTCATCAGGGTGAAACCATTCAAAAATGTTTTCTAGTTGTCTATCCCAGAGACCTGCACTTATATGCTCAGTATTTGATGTAGCATAACAGGAGTGCATTTTTGTCCTCTTCTTCATTAGACAGAAACTCTTATTTTGGAAGCTCTCAGTATCATAGAACCAGAACAGTCAGAGAAAGAAGTAGGGTGATAAATTTTCAAAGATAATTCAAAGAAATCACCTTTGTTTGTGCTTCCAATTCTGTCCACCTATTTTGACTGCAAAAGTAATCTAATTATTTGTTCCTATATCTGATTTCTAGTTTATAATCCAAAGACCTTTAAAGTTGGTATCATACTTTTCATAAGTAGCTCTCAAAGCACTTTACATCATTATCCCCACTTTATAGCTGGGAAACTAAGAAATGGAGAGAGAGGGGAAGTTACTTGCTCAGAAGACTAGAAGCTAAGCTAGAAATAGTTATGGTCTATCTACTGGGCCACAGAGTGTTTAAGTGTTTTTCCCTTCTCCTGTACATTTTGTTATAATGGAATGGGGACAATGGTTATTCTTTGAAGAATTTGGTGGCCAACAGGGCCAGTGAGAGAAATCTCTTTCATGGCTTATGTCCACTTCATTACACATTGGTTATAGTAAATTAAAGTGTGAACACTGACATACCTCATACACTGCCCTATCTTCCCCTCCACCATTTCTAGCTTCCTCTTCCCTTCCCATCTCATCAAGCAATTATTTACCACAGTAGAAGCCATAATAGGCAGGAAACTGTTCATTGCTCTCTCCATGTTGCTGAATCCATATATCATAGGAAGCAGTTTACTACTGAAGGATTACAGGCTACCTTGGTTATATAGCTCGAGCTGTACACTGAGCTAAGCTTCTCACTCCAGCTACCACATTCAGATGGGAATCTTTACCCTACTTCAACCAGAGTCCCCCAGCCATGCACCAAGTCCACCTAACTAGTCCCCATCCCATGTACTTTGATGAGTTCCTAACCCACTCCCCATGGAGGTGATGTACATTTTAACCATTAACTTTTTGGATTGCAGATGTTTGAATTTGCATTGCCTTTATGTCTCCCTCTCCTCTTTGCCCAATCCCAGCTCACAACATAGAGAAGCAGAGAGAGGAGCTTAAAGATACCACAGAAGGACCAGGGTCCTCCAGATCCCAGAGTATACAGTCATCAAGATGATTTCTGTGAAAAAAGGAAATGTTATACATTGTGGGTTTTCTTTCCCTCACCCATTGTGGGTGTCTCCAGACTCATAACTGACTTGATATCTATCTTTAGGATAATGATATGCAATAAACAATTAGTTAAATCATGAATACATTTATTAACAATCAAATTCTTAAACCCAAAAAGTTCTATAGCATGTGGTCTGGCCAATGCAGGCATGCAAGCAACATAAGACACACACACACCCTCCCTCCCTTTAATTTTACATAAGAGTTTTACTTTTTTCTACTTCTCCGTTATTCTGCAGTTCAGAGATGTAGTAGATGGATTTTATTTTCAACCTATCTTTTACATTTACATCAGGCATAGCCTTGCTCAAAAAAAAAAAAAAGATATTAAACCTTACAAATCACTGCTATATTACTAAAATACTACATTACATATCCACAAATCAAGGCAAATAGCATTAATTAGCTGTTTAAGATACCTTATCTAAATTTAAAAATAAAAATTTTAACAGGGGTTTATAGGCAACTGGTTTAATTTTATTCAGGCAAATTTAGATTAAAAGAAATTTGTTTTGTCTGTTTTTCTTGTTAAAGACAAATAAAGCTGCTGGGAACTTTTCCCTTTTGTATAGAACAATATGTTAGCTGCTGGCCAAAAATACCTTTAACTTTAAAAATCACTTGATAAATTATTAAAATGAACAAATTCTTAATTGAATCTTTTAAAAGTTAATATATTTCACACTCACATTTTACATAAAATTTTTTTCTAGTCCTGCTCCAGTAAATTACAAAATACATAATTACAGGCCCTCTAAGGCCTGGTCCACATTTACCAGAAAATCCGGTGGCAGTCAACAGGAGATACACAAGCTACACAGAGTAGATTGTGTATCTCCCATTGACGTTCTCAGATCTATTCTGTATGCTGCACACATCAACACAGAATTACTTTTTCTCCGGAGGAGGTTTTATTAAATTGACATCTGGATCACATGAGCTGGTCTTCACTTCTGCTCAATCAATTCCAAGAAACTGAGCTGATGATGGCCTATGGTGATGTGAACTCTGGCTTGATGTTTATTTGTTTGCAGTACATGCTGTCAGGGTAGATCAACTTTAAGCAAAGCTGTGAGATTTCAAGGAGGAGTACCTTGGAAGTTTCTTCATTACATGGCACCACATTTGGACCTTGTGACATGCTGCACCCCACGTACACTATTGCAACATGATCTGTGCATTATTCATGTTCACCCTTATAATGTAAGTGTGTGTATGGTCTGATACAAAGTACGTCATGTAAGGTTGTTTTGGAAAGCTCATGGCATGCTCTACATTATTGTTATGAATTTTCCAGAGGGGTAGCCATGTTAGTCTGTGCCCAGCAAAAACAAGAGTCTTGTGGCACCTTACAGACTAACAAATTTCTTTAGGCATAAGCTTTCATGGGCTCCAATCTACTTCATCAGTTTCAAGTATCTGACGAAGTGGGTTGGAGCCCATGAAAGCTTATGCCCAAAGAAATTTGTTAGTCTGTAAGGTGCCACAGGACTCCAATTTTTGTTATTGTTATGGTAAGATGTTTCCTGCAACATCATATATGTGAACAGATATGAAGCTCTGCCAGGTCATGTCCCTAAGGTTATCTCCTATAGATTGAATAGAGGCAGACAGAGTTTTGTTTACACATCCAGTGAAGGGATGCATAATAGAACAATGGTCTAGCTGAGCATCTGTAGTGCCTTGGCTCAAGAGAGAAAGATCACGCCCATTGCAAGACATGGGCAATTATGTGACGGGGGGGGGGGGGGGGGGCACCGGGCTTTGGAAAGAAAAAGAGACACTTAAGTCTATGTGAGGTTTTTCTCTGGATTCCATCTTATAAGCTGGGGGTTCTCAATCTTTTTATGTTTGCGACACAGCTAGGAGGGTCCCCAGCTGGCTGCAACACAGTACGGCTCCCTGTGAGCCCTGCAGCCTTGATTCTGCCCCTCCAGCTGCCCATGGCCCCAGCAACAGCCACCAAAGCCCTGGCAGCAATCCCCACAGAAGCCCCTAGGCCCAGTCCTGGGTCTGGACCCTCCCTACCCCCAGTGTGGGCCTCACAGTGGGTTCTCCAGCAGCTCCCAGCCATGATAATGGCTCCCAGTCAGTGGCATAGTGAGAGTTTCTGCCACCCAGGGGTCAAGCCCATGTTTTTACCCTTCCTGATGCTATACACCCCCTGCACCTTGCAGGTCTCCCCCCAACCCCAGTGTGGGGCAGGAGGGATCTCAGCTTAACAGGGTGGGGAGAGGGGTTGGAGATGCAGATGTGCTGCTTTATCATCTCTCTTCCCTGTAGGGCAACAGTGGCCATTCCCCCTGCACTCCATGCCATAAGCAGTAGCAGGACAAATGAGTTAGGGATGGAGGGGGGTTGTAGACCCCAGCCCTGCCCTTCCTTCCTGACCTTTTCAGGGCTAGAGGAAGGATTTTAAGTCTCAATACCTCAGCCCCGATAGCTGCAGCAGGCACCAGAGGAGAGTAGTGCAGCCCCCCCAGCCTTCCCCCCACTCCTTTAGGGCTGGAGGCATCTTTCAGCTCCAGTGCAGCAGCAGCAGGAGGGCTGGGAGTAGACCCCCCCCCCAAGCTCCTAGGCAGCCCATTCCAGGGAATTCAGGCTAGCCATTAGCCTGCACCTTTGCCAGACTCAGGAGTTCCTCTCTCCCTTATTTACCATATTGCTGCTGAGGGAATCCCTCTTCCCCCACTCTCCTCACCTGCCGCCTCCCCCTGCATTGCCTTTTCCACTGCTCAGCTTCAGGAAGCTGAAGCAGAGAGAACTCAGGAAAGAAAAAGCCAGGCTCTCAGAGGGGAAGAGCTCTTGCTCCAGCAGCCGGCCATTACCAACTGCCCAGGAGGATATTATCATCTGACCCATGTTAGGTTCCTTTCCTGCACTGGGGGCGGGGGGTGTTTGAGTGCTGTGCTGCAGCTGAGCCTTGTTTCTATGTATGTTGGGCAGTGAGCACACACAGAAATGGAAGTCTTCCAGCACTAGGACTCAGGAGGGAGCACCCAACTGACTCTGGTTCTGCTTTCCTGTGAAGGGTCAAATCCAGACTGGCCAGCCACCATGTGCCAGCATTTATCCCCACCCCTGTCTCTAATGGGGGGAAGCCTCCCCTGTCTAAGTGGGGTGGGGGTGCTGGACTGGCCCTCTGCAATACGGGAGACGTACAGGCTCTGTGCCTTTCAGCAGGGGTTACACAGGCAGGCTCCCTGCTGCTACAGCTTTCTAGAGGCGAGGGAGAGGGGGCTTTCGGCCTGCAGCAACACATTCACCACTGTGCTGTGGCAACTTTATTGTCACAACGCAGCAGTTGAGAACCACTGTTATAAGCAACACTAAAGGACTGGTAACATATCCATAGGGTGGGAAGAATCTGGCTACAAAACCATCAGTTGCCAATCTGTGGACAAACTGAACAGAGACTGGAAACAGCAATCTTAGTTTAGAATATGACTTTTCCTTTTATTTGATTGTGGTTACCTCCTTGACTGATGAATCGTTTGATTTTACATTAATTTGATTGATATTCACTTAAAATCTTACTGTAGTCAAACTTACATTTGCTTTATTTGAAGCAGTGCAATGTTGAATGAGAGTATGTGTAAAAACCTAACTAGGAGGAAAAGCTGGCACATATCAATTTCTTTGCTAAACTGATCACAAGTGTAAATGAGGTTTCAAAAGGCCAGTGGGGGCACACAAAACCATGCAAGACTAGTTCCCAGAGTTGCACCTAGGACCGGGGGCGTTTGTTGGGGGCCATCCAATGAGTGGCTAGTGAAAGCACACTTCCACTGGTTTAGAAACTGATTATACACAGGTGGCTGGGGGTGAACTGACCCAGGAGTGGGGGCTCATAAAGCAAGGCAGGTAAGTCAAAGCCTTGGAGTAGAAAACTAGGGTGCCATAGCACCATACCAGTCCAGATTGCAGGAGGGCAATGTCACAGTTCTCTGTCCCTACCCTAAGTCTTCATGAAGAACAACAAATTTCAAGGCAATCCCAGAAACAGGCATCTCAGAGCATCGAGAATTGTTAAGCTTTAAACATAAAGCTGGTTTTAACCTTAACTATAGCTACTACTCTGCTACAACAGACCTCGTAATTAAGGATCATTTTCCCTACCTGATATTTAGCCAAACAAATCTGTTAAGCCACAGCTCCATAGCTCAAGAAAGAGAGAGCATGAGCCGTAAAATACGAGACTAGATTCTGAGCATGTGAGTGACAATTTAGACCACAACATACCTGGCATGCAGATGGATGACTGTGATGGAGATCCCATTGGGAAGATACTATGTCAACAGACTTTTCAGCCATACTAAGCAAATTCATCCAGCCTTGGAAAAGAGTCAAATGGGACGGTGAACTGTCTGAATAGTTTATACCTTCAGGAATGTTTTCCACAAGAACAACCCTAAGAGCAGACAAAAAAGAAAGGAAATTTAATAAAACCTCCTTTTTAAAAGTCTCCCATTTTATAAAATAGCGTTAGCTTTGGGAATTTCTTACTGGGACTGTGATTTAGGGCCTGATCCTCACAAGTGTTTAAAAACCTGCAACTCAGAGTGAATCCAGTAAAGGCCTGTCTAAACTGCAGCTGGGAGCACAATTCAGCACTGGTAGATGACACACATTAGGTCTGCTTCAGCTAGCATACAAAAACAGCAGCATAGCCAAGAATAACACACGTGGCAGCTTGTGCTAATTGCCTTAGTATACACCCAAGGAGGCCAGGCAGGTTAGTATTCAGGTGACTAACCTGAGCTACCGTGGCTACACTGCCATATTCAGTACACTAGGTCAAGCAGAGCTAGAACATGTCTGCCTACCCATGCTGGAAAATACACTTCCTGCTGCAATGTAGACACATCCAAAGAGTTGCCAGTGCATAGCATTTCTCAGAATCAGGCTGTTTACGTCATATGGTGAACATGGATGTGAACAATTTTTAATGCATGAATGAACTTCTTAACAGCAAGCAATGTTAGTTTACATGCAGAACTGGCTATTTAATGCAACAAAGATGAGTACCTTGATCCCAAGGATATTTATAAACTAAACTGGACTCCCATCTTCTTTTTATCCCCCCACCACTACTATCACCCTTCCCTATACTTCCTCCTTCTCACTTCAGCAATGTTTCCCTCAACTGCCCTTCAACCTCCATTCCATATGAAAGAGGCCCACTCCCTGCCATCTTTACTTGCTCTTACAGCTCGCTTTTCAGCATGGAACAGCTGCTAGCATCAGATTAGCAAGCCTCCACTCCCAGTTTTTGCTCTGAACTACCCATCTTGCTTCTGTTTGTTTATATGATCTAGTGATCAGGACCCAGCAGCAAAGGAAGGAACCTTTTCTGCCTCTACTTCTTTTGGTAAAACTCCTTTAAATTGTTCTCTGTATTCTCCCTGACACTTACTAATTACCTGTGGGTCAATGTGTTCAAAAAAGTGTGGCACTCAGTGCTCTGAACAATTGTTTAGGACAGACCCCTACTGTGCCAGGAAGGAGATACAATTCATTTAGGATACTGCTTCACCACTTGACTTCCTCAAATTTAAAACTGTAGCAAACTATAAGGCTTTACGTTCCAACAAAATTTGTTGGTTTGAAACAGATTGGTCCCAATTCTGCATTCAGATATATAATTGTGGTTTCTGCTTGCTTCCCAGTTAAAATATATGAAAATTGTTGGGTAATCTCTCTCTAAATATGAATCCCCAAAGAAATAATTCTTGCCAATTCCAACTCTTTCTATTAAAGGCATATACCCTCAATTTTTGTCTTTGCTCCATATTGTGACCCTAATAGCAGCTCATTGCAAGAGTCTCACTGGTATCTGGTAAAAGAAGCAAGGAGTCCTGTGGCACATAAAGACTAACAGATTTATTTATCGCATGAGCTTTCATGGGAGAAAATCCGACTTCATCAGATGCTTTGAAGATGGGGAATGATATTTTCATGCCATTCTGTAAGTTCCCCTATCTTCAAAGCATCTGATGAAGTCGGATTTTCTCCCACGAAAGCTCATGCGATAAATAAATCTGTTAGTCTTTATGTGCCACAGAACTCCTTGCTTCTTTTAATGAACTAGAATAGCATGTCTGCCCCTTTGGAACTTGGTATCTGCTGGTGAGCCTCAGCTGTCTTACCCAGTTCAGTGTGCCCAACTCACTAATGTCATAACACACGAGACATCAAGGACTAATTTAAAATTCCAACCATATTGGAAGTGTCAGGCAGGGCTAAAGTTATCCTCATCCTAGAGAAAGGAATGTGTTTCTGCCATCTATTTCCAAAATATTACAGAGGCAATGGGAATTCAATTTATACAGAAGATAAACAAAACCCTCAAGCCAACAAGGGGAGGAGACATCCACTCAGCATTGCAGAAGGGGAAGGATATTGCAGGAAAGAGCAATTTGTATTTTAGCAAACACCAGCAGGGGTAGAAAACACATTCTTCACCAGGAGATGCCATGTCACCTTCCTCACTGCTTAAATGACTGTTTCCTTGGAGATAGAGGGCAATCTTCAGAAGAATCCATTTCAAAGCTTCACTGGACTGTAAACAAGAAGGGTAAACATCCCAAGTGATCTTTCATCTAAGACAACAAAGAAACTTGGTACTTTGAACTTTGTCAGAAATCCCAGAGTAGTTAGCCACTTTAATGGAATGTAATGTGAGTGGAATCTTTTCTTGAACCAAGATCAGTTTTCTTAAATCTTCATCTCTAGAAAGCATGTTTCCCCTTTATTTGCTTTTAGCCATTTCTAAATCTATCCTACATATCTGAACTCACCTAAAATCCTACTAATAAACTTAACCCACCCAGTGCTATGTTTGATTTAATGTGAATGTTAACCCCAGTCATTGTGGTAACTTGTGGGGCATTGTATTTTTAAAGGGAAAAATGAACATTGATCTCTCTCTCTGAGCAGTTAAGGAGAGGGCTAGACATTGTACAACTCATGGCTTTGAGAGAACTCAGAACTGCCAGATGTTGCAGTCATCTTGCCAGGTATAACCAGAATGTGGCTGAGATGCAACAAGCAAGCTGCTGAAATTAGAGTTGCAAGTCAAAGCTGCTTAGCACAGAGATACTCAGTGCACGTGTATGTAGATCAGAGATGCAGAGACCTCTGTCATTTAATTTGAACTCTGGCATACTATGGTGCCATAGAAACTTATTCAGTAATTAATTCATTGAACCCATAGCTTCTCTTTGAATTACAGTATTTCTCCTAGAAAGACAATCAATTTAAAACTCACATAGAGGTGAAAGGAAGAACAGACATGGTGGTATTATCAATCCTGCAATAATAGCACATTATGAACCATGTAAAACAGAGCAAGTAGCCTTTTGGCTACAATGAACATTTTCACAATCACAAAATCACTAGCAAGGAATGACAATGCCTCACACTCCCTATGTCCACTTTTTCATGTGTACAGCTTGTTATATACTTGATCTGATTACTCTTCTCTTCAACTTTATGACGCATGTAATTAATTTCAGAGATGGGGAAAATGAACAGAAAATTAAAATGATTTTTCCAAAATTATTGAGTCAGTGCCAGAGTCAGGATTCAAAGTCTAGTTATAAGGGGAAAATACAGTAATCAGTAAAGCCATATTTAAAACCTGGCAAAGTACAGAGTTAGACCTCATTAATAATAACTCTGAGCTCAGCAATATGATTTATGTTAATTAATTCCCAGTGATTTCTGCCCCAGTCTCAGAGCTGCTCTTTTACCTTTGATATAATCTTAACGTGAGGAAGTTTAAATGCTTTATTCTGATCTCACTTATATCAGTTTTACACCACATTCTTTAGGGGCTCAGCATTCTGGGCCCCATAAAAATAGAGAATGGAGCTGGAACACAGCCTTCCAGGGCCCACCATTTAAAAATAGTGGGTGCTGGAACACAGCGCTCCGGTTCCATTTTCTATTTTTAGGGGCCTGCCAAATGCTGAGCCCCTAAAAACAGCAGGCCTTGGAACGCCATTCCAGCATGCTCCAGCAGGGCAGGGAGCTTCCCTCAGACTGGGAGATTTTAAATCTCTCACCCTGAGCCTGCTTTGACTGAGTGTTCAGTCAGAGTAGGCTCTGGAGGGGGATGGGCGAGTTTGGCCCAGGCCAGTGCCACTCCGGCCAAGTAAGGAGGCCTGGGGGGGGGGGGGGATTTCAGGGAAAGGGGAGCTGGTCTGGTGGGGAAAGGGCGCAGGGGAGGGGGGATCAGCCAGGGGCAGCGGGAGAAGATGGTGTGGCACGGTGAGGGGTTGGGGAAGGGTTGAGGGGCCAGCGGTGAAATGGTGGCAGGGGGGTGGACATGTAGGGAGCAGCAGCTGGAGTGGTGGGGCAGGCATTTGGGGGGGCAGCAGCTGCATTGGTGGGGCAGTCGCTGGGATGGGGGCTACATGTGTAGGGGGCAGTAACTGGGGTGGGTGAAGGGGGCCAGACCTGCGGGAAGGGAGCCCGGAAATTTAGAAGGGTTCCGGGACCTGCCAAATTATACTTTAACCCCTGCTGACCTGGGTGTCATGATCAAAATATAGCTTCTTGGATCTATGCATCACTGAACACTGATAAACAAACAGACCCATCTATCTAGCTTCTAATTTAATATCTTAAATTTCCTACTTGTGTCTACAGCCTTTCACTGTTCATACATGCTGTATAATTTCTTATACAGGCCTGTAAAGTACCTTGCATTTCAGCAATCAATACAAAAGTTATTGTAACTTAAGAACATATGCTAAGTATGAAAACCTTTATAATTCTAATAGCAGGATTTCTTAAACTTATAAAGGATATACATATGTCATCTACAGATGAATAAATGTGTGCAAGCAAAGCATAGGTTAAGTCAAAGACTACAAATGGCATTAAAACATTTTTTCATCTAGGCTTCTTTCAGACAAAGAAATTAAAGCACAGCCAATAGCCTTTTTTTTTTATTATTATTTTCTTTGAACTACAAATGTTTCTAGGATTACTCTCGGCAGTTAGACCTATGCTTAGTAGTGAGTGCTGCAAGATTTCACCTTAAGTGTTTACTTTCTACTTTTTATTTTTCTTAGTGTCATTCTCTGTCCCAAGCAATTCTAAAGTATTATTTAGTTAGTTAGTTAGTTGTCTGTCTTTTGGTGCCTAGAATCTGTAGTCCAGGACCAGGTCCCCATTGCACCAAACAACATGAAAACAGAGAAAAAGAGATGGCTCCTGGCTTAGGGAATTTTTTGCCTAAAGTAACATGCATTGCAGAAACTTTTTAATATTAGTTAAAAGATTGTTGTTTATTGTTGTTGAATTATTGTTCGAACCCCTAAACATGAATATAGAAAGTTTAGTAATTAAACTGCATTTATGATATAAAGGGAAAAATAAAATGAAGTGTGTTGTACTACATACCACAATATTTGCTCCCAAATTAATTACATCTAAATCTTCCAATATATGAAAAGATAAAGTAACTATACACTGTTTAGTAACTTGATCATTTCTTACTTAAGTAAAATACTTTTTCATACCTCTAATTGCTTCAGTACTTCCTGAAGTGACTTTAAAGTGAATTTGAGAGCTGTGAAGACCAGATTTAAACTGTACGTAGATTCAAAGCAAAGGTAAAAAGGAAGCTGTATAACAGGGGTGACCAAATCAGGCTCTTTTACAGTTAAAATGTAGCTAACAGAGCCCCCAGGTCCTCCTTTGTTACCCTCAGATGGTGGGGGGGGTAGCTTGGGACTTCTAGCCTACAGTGGAATGGTGGGGCTACAGGCTTTTGCCAAGTGGGAAGGGCAATCTTGGGGTTAACGCTCAGCAGGGCACACCTGCTGGGGCTGAGGCCATCAGCCCCATAGAGAGCAATAGGAAGGTGTGCCAGGGCTTCAGCAGAAGGGGGGTTGAAGCCCCAGCAGGCAGGCTTGCTCAGTGGGGCAGAAGCCCCAATCCCAGCACAGTAGTGAAGCCCTGAGGCCTAGCAGATCACACTGACTCTTGACCTTCCGAAGATTCCTATATGTGGCTCAGAGTCAATAAGTTTGGCCATCCCTGCTATAATATTACCATCAATTGGACATCACCACAAACTGTTTGTATTGCAGTCCTCTCTATAAGTAGAACAGTGGTCTACAACTCACTGATTGCAAGCTACTTCTGAACTGCAGTTGAAGTGAAAACATATGATCATTGTGCCATCTGCTGGCGAAAGGTTGGAGACCACTGAAGTAGAATCTCAGCAGTTGAATTCTCTATCTCCTTATCCCCCGCTCATCATTTCCCCCTTCCATCCTCCCAAAAGTCAATTTACCTGTTTTTTCTGTGTCTTTTACTCCCAATATCTTTACTCTTCTCTGACAAAAATCTATAAAATGGAATGAATTACTTCATCTGGTATTTTAAAATAGATCTTCAGTTAATTCAGACAGAACATCAAATTTCTGATTTTAGATTCAGATCTTCCTGCTGAAACTTAGCACTGAGGCTCCACATTTAGAGCAAGGAAATAGAACTTAGCAATAGTCTCAAGTTCCAGTGAGGGAGTTCTAGGTTGCCTATTAGGAAAAACTTTTTCACAAAGAGGGTGGTGAAGAACTGAAATGGGTTATCTAGGGAGCTGCTAGAATCTCCATCCTTAGGGATTTTTTAAGGTGAGGCTCGACAAAGCACCAGCAGGGAGGATTTAGTGGGGGTTGGTCCTGTTTTGAGCAGGAAATCAGAAAGAGGACCTCCTGAGGTCTTCCAACTCCTATCGTCTAGGATTCTTTGATTCTATGGTCCCTTTTCCTGAACACTTTTGGACTGTGGGTGGAGTAGATCTTTTTAAACCACAAAGCTGGTTTTGTTTTTTACCTGCTTCAAATGTTCCATCTCTTGCTATTTTCTAGTCAAGACTGGATGCCTTCTCAAAAGATCTCCTTTAGTGAAATAAGTTAGAGTTCAATACAGGGCTAAATGAATGAAATTCTATGGCCTCTGTTAAGTACAAAGTCAAACTGTATCATCTAATTGTTTCCTCTGGCCTTATAATCTATTAACCTACTTTACAGTTTGAGGCCCTAACACATAGAAGAACCTAAAATACATTTAACTTTAAACTATTACCTCCATTGTACTGCTGCTTAACTCTTAGCCTTTATCTTATTTTAAATTTTTCCATCTATGTTGCATGCAATACTTATTACTTTATAAATTGCTTTTACTCCTTTTTTTCTCCTGCCCACTCATACCATACTTTTAAGATTTTCTGCAGTTAAATTCAGTCATTTTCCCAGTCATTCCCACATAACTGGCATACCAGTCTCCACTCTTAAAAGATTAGTATAGTATCTCGGCACCATATATAATGCTCAATTTTTGCATATTTTAAAAGCCTAATAGCTGATATAAAAACTGTTAATTGATGACCTCAATGGGATTTTGCTGATTTATAGTAGTTGAGGATCTGACCCTAAGAAAAGAATGGCAGTGCTCAGTTTTAGAATGCCTTCTTCAAGTTCTCCTTTGGAATAAAGAGCTGCCTCTTTATAGTCTCAGAAGCCCATGACTTTTTCTGCCATAAAAGTAGCTTTCTGCTGAAGTGGTCCCTAAATCCAGTTGATATTGTTAGAAAGCATTAACAATTATGCCATCGTTATCAGAATTTACTCAACAATTAAATTCCATTTTGGGTTAATTTCCCCCAAGTGACAAAAAATGTATCTATGTTGTAATACGCTGTTGTCAGACAGTCACTATTTTCATATGAAGATTCCAACATAAAAATATATTCAACAAATGTACAAAGCTGTGAATGATTTCTAATTGAAAGTACAGTTAAGTGATAGTGATTTGTAAATATGGGCATTTCAGCCTTGAGCTTCTAAGAAGACTCTTTAAGACAAAGCTACATTCAAAGGAGAGAAAGGATTGGCTTTACGTTTTACAATGTTATCTGAGCCTCTTGAGACTATTTAATTTTATTTGTACCAAAGTGATCCTCTAGAAGAAAACCTGAATTTCCTATGAAGTTTAGTATTCACTGACCACAACTATTTTAACCTTACAACAACCAAGATATGGGGGTTGCCAGTCACATTATATACATTGAAATACACATTACACAATAAAGACTAAATGGCAAATGATAAAGATGCTTATAGTAGTTCACTTGTCATTAAATTCTATTTGCTGACATAATTTATTTATATTGGCTTCAATATAGAAAACACTTAAGCAAAGCACATATTTAACTTTAAGCACATGAGCAGTCCTATTGACTTTCAAGGGATTTCTCAGATCTATCAATTTATGCACATGCATGAGAATTTTGTTAAATTAGAGCCAGACCATGTAGGACAATCTAGCATTATACTAATTACCCTCATTTTCCTCTGACATCAATGAAATTTACTTGGCACCTGCACATTTGAGCTCTTATGTTTCTGACACCAAGAATACCCCTGGCCTGGAAAAAGACCTGGGGCTCAGGTGCTGGGATTTGGGGCTCGCAAACTTTAAGTGTGCTGCCATTGCAGTGACCGCCATGGCAAATTCAGGGCTCTGGTGTTGTGACTCGGGGTTCAAGCCCTGTAAGCCCAGTGCCAGCAACACCCCTGCCTGACACCCAAACTAAAATGAATTAACTTATAATTATTTTAAAATGTAGTAAGTGCAATATTGCTTCCATGAACAATTACTGTACTTATTGTGATGCACAAGCTTCACCTGATAGGAACAAAGAGGCTGCCTTGCCATAGCTATGATTTGGGACACACTATGGACACATCAGGCCTTTGGCTCAAGTCTCTCAACTGGCTCAGTCAGCTTTCAATGCTCATTTAAGGCCATTGGCCTAATTTTCAATGTAACTAATAGATGAAGCTCCACAAAAGCCTGAATTTGAATCTATGAACCTCCATATAGCACTCCTTCGAGATAATGCAGATTACAAAGCCCACGATAAAGCATCTCAATGCTGTGCATAAAACTTTCTCAGTGAAGGGGAATCTGGCTATAGAATAAATGTCTAGAGGAGAACAGCTGAAACCAAGCCATGACCATCTTCAGGAAATAGTGAAAAAACATCTCCTTTCAAATAATCCTTTCCAACAGAAGAATAACTGTTGCAACCAGTGTACATCTTTTTATCTACCAACAAAGTAAAAGGAGATTAAATTTTAAAGGAAAAAAAAGCCTATCTCACAACTGTAATAAAAATAAAATATATGGATTATGTGCAATTCCCATTTAGGGTATGGAAATATACAAGAGACAGACATTTGAGTACTGCTGTCTAAAGTTGTTTATTTGAGATACATGAGGCAAGTCTAATATAGCCTCTCTCAAATAAGGGTTTACAGATATGCTAGCTGCTTCCACATAATGAGCTCAAAATTAAAAGCTGAGATGTATAACAAACTGACTACTATAAATCTCAAAGCTTGGCTCCAAACATATGCACACATTTGCAGGAACTAGATATTGGTGTCAAGCTGTTCTCTCACTGACACTCAGCATATAAGAAGACAGGCCATAAAGGGCAATACAGTGGATAAATGCACTATCCTGAAAGTCAGGGGAGCTGGTTTCAGTTCTGCTGTGTTTGGCTATTCTGCAGATACATAGCAGCACAACTCATCACTGCTTGCACTAAGCTGGAAGGGCAAACATAAAAATCTGTAAAATATTTGTACTATTTACTCCTCAGTCAGTGTGACAAATTATCAGGTAATTGGTACAAAGTACCTCACTGTCATCCCATTGTTCTAGCTTCTCTGATGCATGACCCCTGTACCAAACACAAGACAATCAAAATTGACTATAATTATAGTTACCACCTGCACTACTAAGTTGATAAAAACATCCACAAAATCAGTAAAACTACACTGAAAACTCCATGACAAACCACAGACTTTCTCACCACAAATTGTCAAGTTCATCTTTGTAAAAGCAGTTTCACTTATTCAAGATCCCACTGTTCCAGTCTTACTAAGGGTCCTTTTAGGTTCACCTGGCTAAGGCCTGGTCTACACTCATGGTGAAATCTGGCAGCAGTCAAAGGGAGTCACACAAGTTATGTAGAGTAACTTACATAACTCACATCAACTTCTTAACTCCCCTTCAGCATGCATCTTCACTGCACGGTACTGACTGACAATGTGTTCCTGTCAGTACAGTCCTATGCCTCTTGAGGGGGTGGTTTAATTAAGCAAATCTCCAGATTGACTTAGCAGGTCTTAACTGAACATTAAGTTGACCCAGAAAGATTGATCTGATAGCAGTGAATTTGCTGTCATCAGCGTAGATGTGGAACCAGTTGCTGTTTTCAATTCACAAGTTTCTTGAGTCAAAACTCATGTCTAGTAATGGCCAAGACACACATGTCCAACCACAATTATATCACTGCCTAATAATATTGCTATTATAACCCCACTAATTAATGCCTTTTTGCCTTTGCTGTTTACACATTCTAAATACTGGAGATGGGCTTATATTGAAATATCACATGCATTTCAACATGCACTAACCCGCTCCCACCCCCTCAAAAAAACATCCAGAGTATATGGATTACATTTTTGAGGAAGTTCATAATTTACATTATATAGTTGTCATTTACATAGAAACAAAATTAGGGCCCAACTCTGCTCTCATCGAAGAGAATGATAAAACTCCCACTTCAATTAAGTTATTGCAGAATTTAGCTGTAATTTTATTAGTTGAATAACCTTTAAAAGCTATACATAAAGGATTCTACAGAAGCCCTCTTCTCAAACCCATTAATCATCTCATTATTGCTTGACTTTAGTTACTTTTGGCCTAAATTTTTTTCTTGTCTTGTGAGCAAATAAATTAGTATGTGTATGTCTCATGAATGTTATAACTCGCAAAACATGAATGCTGCAAGTATTAGTGCTTATTGGTAATCAAATGGCACATAGGTGAAAATATTAAGCAGCACTTAACACCTAGCTATTATGTTCCTGGAATCTGAGTTTCCAAGTCAGAAGGACATTCCCAACAAAAGTTACAAAGAACTATCCCAACGTGAAAGGATTACACAGAACCTTCAAAAACTAGTATAACGATTGGAGCTTGCGAACAGGGGACTGCAAACAGGAGAGTTTGCGAGGGAAGGAGTTGGTGCCAGGTGCGTCCTATTGAAGTGACCT
Source organism: Podocnemis expansa (assembly GCA_007922195.1). NCBI lineage: Eukaryota > Metazoa > Chordata > Testudines > Podocnemididae > Podocnemis > Podocnemis expansa. Next base: position 16,892,872 of record ML681972.1, on the reverse strand, counting down.
GAGGAGTGGGTGGGCGCAAGCCCACCCACTTCTAAAACCCTTCCCCCAGCCTAAGGGGAAGCGGCACGAGACAGGGCTTCAAAAAAGTCCGGGGGACAACGAAAGAGAAAACAGGGACGGGTGTGAAGGTTACAGGTTCAAAACAAGGGTTTCGGAAGGGGGTACCGAGCAGAGAACCCCGGACAGCGCCCACTGCTCCCGAAAGGTGTCGAGGGAGCCAGCGGACGCCGCCCAGAGGAACTCTGCCCGGAGACGTGCACGGACGAGGGAACGGAAATAGGCCCCACAGTCGCAGGCCCCTCCCTCTGCCAACATCCTCTCCCGAGTTTTATATGTGGCTACCTTCGCGTAAGCCAAGAGGAGGTTGGCGAGGAGGTCCCGCGACTGAGTGGGGCCACGGATGGGGAGTGCATAGAGGTACATGTGTGGGGAGA